>CM040119.1:251999757-253199757 GCA_022559845.1 Amorphophallus konjac
GAAATAAAAATATTTTCTGAAGAGCTTGTAAGATAAAATTAAAACAATCAAGCGCTCGGCCTTACTCGTGCATGATCACACATGAGTGTATATGAAAGATGGTGAGTGTGTGAGGAAGAAGATGGTGAACACTCAACTCACCGTGAAGCCCACTCGACAAAGAATGCAAACGAACAAACCACGAGACACACACAAGATTTTTAGGTGGTTCGGGTACACCGCAATGTCCCCTACGTCCACCCCTCACACATGAGGATTAACGACTTCACTAAGAAGTGAGCCAGGAACACACACACTGTTATGAACAGCACACACACACACACGGTACCAAATCTAGGCACCCAACCACACACACACACACACAAGCTCGTGTCCTTACACGAACACACACACACAACTCAGAAATAAGGTTCAACAGACGCTCAAGTTTAGCACAACAAATCTGAGAATGGAAGATGAAGAGTAGATTATCCTGGCTGATGCTCCCCCTTCAATTTCCGATGTTACTTGTACTTCAGCAGAGAAGGATCGATCTTGGAAGAACATTGGCTTAGAAGTGGTTGATTTGAAGTTGTTGCTCAAAAACCCTTGCAGCTTCTTGATGTAGATGATGTGTGGCGTGATTTTGCCTTCTTCTCTTTCAGTTCCAGCTTCAGATCGATTGGGAAGAAGGTGTGGGAGCTGCAACTTTGACCTGCACTCAAAAATAAAGCATCAAAATCCCTTGACTCGGATCTCACCTCTCATCCCTTTATTTAAACCCAAGAGAGTTTATTTAATTGATTAACACAGTCAAAGACAGCTTGGGAACCAGATCAACAATTTGTGGAATGGTTTGTGGTGATTAGACATGGATTGGAAGACTTTCGGTGCAAGGAAACGGTGGTCAACAATGGTGGCTGGAGGTCCGATCGGAATGGGTCGACCCTCGTGAGAGGGTTAAGGACCCAAAATTAATGGGTCGACCCTTGGGGTCGACCCTCTTGAGCAGCCGTGCTGGATTTAGGTATTAGCTCACAGGGGTCGACCCTTGGGGTCGACCCTCACGGGGTTTTTTAAATCCTAGGCATATGGGTCGACCCTTGGGGTCGACCCTTTCAGCTCCCCGTGCTGGAATTAAAAGAAGACCCACAGGGGTCGACCCTTTCAGGCAGACAACATGAAACACATGATGTATAGACTTGATGAGATGATGCATGAATAAGACAATGTACAGACTTGCTAGAGTGTGGACTTCATGTAGCATCCAATGTATAGACTTGCTGGTATGCGGATGTATAGATTTGTCATATGCATGAATGCACCATGTATAGACTTGGTGGCATGCAATATACAGACTTGCCAGCATGCAATGTATAGACTTGATGTTGCGAACTGTGCACATGCATGAACAATGTATAGACTTGGTGGCATGCAATGTACAGACTTACTGGATGTATAGACTTGATGTGCTTTGAGTTGTAGGATGTATAGACTTAGTGATGTGTAGACTTGATGGATGTATAGACTTGGAGAATGTATAGACTTAGGATGTGTAGACTTGATGGATGCATAGACTTGGAGAATGTATAGACTTAGGATGTATAGACTTAATGATGTGTAGACTTGATGTATGCATAGACTTGGAGAATGTATAGACTTAGGATGTGTAGACTTGATGGATGTATAGACTTGAAGAATGTATAGACTTAGGATGTATAGACTTGGAGAATGTATAGACTTAATGATGTGTAGACTTTGATATGCGAATGACCAACAATGCACTGATGCAAACTATGAAATGCACAGACTTTATGTATGAACCAATGTATAGACTTTGTGTGCAGGACACTATTTATGCATGAACGATTGTACAGACTTGCTGTATGCATGAAAGAGTAAAACCCATCTTAAATAAACCCTTTAGGAATCAAAACAAGAATATCAATCCTTGATAATCAAATGATAAAGGGCTTATGAGATAGGATGGATCTCACCAAATGTCCTTGTTTTATTCAATTCATGAACCGCCTTCTTGCCTCTGTCAAAACATACATTCTGCATTAGCTTTGGCGATTGCAAACTGAGATTAAACATCTTACCAAGTGAAGTGATTCCTGAACTTCAAGGCTCCTTATTTCATCAAATGATGACACTTCCAGAATATGTCATGGCATTCAAGTTAGATTTGGTCATCATCAAAAACCATTACAATAACCACATAGAGGGGGTTCAACACTCAGTGCTCCCTCGGGATAAGTAGCCTGGCCGTTGAACCCACAGAGGGGGGTTCGGATCAGGTGGAGTTTAGATGGATTCTCTCCCATTTTGAGGAAACACTCATAGGACAATACATCAGGGGCACTACCATTGTCGACTAAGATTTTGTCCACGTTATAATGGTTTATGGTAGCCGATACAACAAGTGCGTCATCATGCGGGGTGGTTAGCCCTTCCAGGTCCTCGTCAGAGAATACCAGGGCCTGCAGTTCGCTTGCTTACGGGGCCATAGGTGCCTCAGCAGAGGCTCGGCTCGCCTGCTCAACATGACGCTTTCATCCTCGGCTGCTATCTCTGCCTGATGCTGTCCCGCTTGCGATGACGTTGATGTGGACTCCGCGGGGGGCATTATCAATCTCTCTAGTGGCGCCTCGGTCTTCCTTTTTCCCAGACATGTACCGAGATAGGTGTCCCTAGCGGATGAGGCGCTCGATCTCATCTTTAAGTTTATGGCAATCGCTGGTGTGATGCATGTGGTCGCTGTGGAACAGGCAATGCTTGCGGCTATTGCGATGCTTGGTCCTCATTGGCTCGGGTTGGTTGAGGAGACCCGAGCCTTTGATGTCTTTGTAGATTTCATAGACGGGGGCGGTAAGTTGGGTATACTACTCGTACTTTCGGGATGGCTCTTTTCGATCTCCGTCTTGGTTCCACCTCTTTCCTTGTCCCGTCCCATGCTTGAACGGTCTCTTCTTGTCCCGCTCCCGACCCAAGCCAGTTGTTCCCCAGCAGGAGCTGAGTACTTCTTCTCACTCGACATGGCGCAGAGCCAAGGTCACTAGCTTGGCGAGGGAGGTAGGGGGATGAAGCACTAGCTCGCGTCTTAGGTTCTCGTCACGGGTACCCCCGGTCAAGGCGATGATGGCAGAGGCCATGTCCAGGAGGGGAAAGCGTAGGGCTTCCGATTTGAATAGGTTGATATAAGCCCGTAACTTCTCCCCCTGTTTCTGTTTGAGGGCCAGTAATCCGACCACTGACCGGGGCAGACCGCTACCGGCGAAGCTTTATTTGAATATTCGCCCGAATTGCTTAAAGTTGTGGATGCTACCGGGTGCGAGGGCTCTGAACCAAGCCTGAGCGCCTTGAACCAGAGTGGTCACGAACGCTTGGCACTTGATCACATCGGACGCCCCATGCAAGGCCATCAGGGCGTCAAAGCTGTCGTAATGGTCGACTGGGTCTCCCTGGCCATCGTACGACTTGAAGGTCGGAAGTGAGATTCTGGGGGATATCTCTGCCTTCAGGATATGGTCGGAGAATGGGGATCTCTCCTCATACTCCATAGGAGGGGTCCTCTGCAAGGCGCGGAGAGCACGCTCTTGCTCTGCGAAACGCCTCTCGAAGTCTCGCAGCCAGAGAGAGAGTTCCAGTTGTCGCTGTCCCGAGGGGCTGGGGGGCACACTTGCATGCTGCCCTCACGCTCCTCAGGGGCCTCGGCGTCTGGGAATGGTCTGTGTGCTCCGGTCTTCTCCCTCCTCGGGGTCGAGGAGGCTTCTTGCTCTGGGGGAGGGGCGTGCGACGGTCCTCCTAACAGGTTGCGAATGAGCCGCTGCCCCCGGAGGATGAAACAGCCTCCATTAGTTTGCTGGGAGGCATCTCCACGTGGGGGGCTTTTCCTGGGGAGCTGTGAGTTCTCTTCCTTGGCCACCTGGGCCCTCATGAGTTGCACGAGGACATCTAGTTTTGCATTGAGGGTTTGGAGGGCGTCGGTGCTCCCGTCGGGAAGCTGTTCCCCCGCCACCGATGGAGGTAGCTCGTTGGCTTGGTTGTCGAATGGGGAATACTCTGTGGGGAGGGAAGGTATGCCTTCCTCCATTACCAGAGCTTTTCTCGTAACACCGGCAGTCTTCCTGCCAGAACTTCTTTGCACCATGATGGCTCTTTGTGTGTTTCCCACAGACGACGCCAGATGAAGAGGGGTGATCTCGCGATGCTCTTGAGTAGGGAGGAAGATGACCACGTACCCTTGAAGTATAAACTGCAAGAAGGGAAACCAGTCATAGGTGCCCAGGGATAGATCCCCGGCGAAGACCCTCCGACTCTTAAGTCAGCACAAGTAGTAGAGCACTGGTGCGAAGAGAAGAGTTTGGAGGAAAATGGGAGCGCGAGATCCCTCTCCACCAAAATGTGAAGTGGTTCCTGCTCAGGGTTTCTGGCTCTTGCCTTGCTTAGGCTTCCCTTCTCGTAGTAGGACATGTCCTGTTTAAATAATGGCCTGTTGTCCGAATTGGTCACTGTGAGCGGAGGAGTTCTAGGGGGGTTACGTCCTTCATGCGGGCTCCTTACGGCTCGCGGACTCTTGGTCTCCCTTGTCCCCTTGAGCTTCCTGCCATTAAGGGATTCACAACAGCCGAATCAATAAGCTTCCATCAGTGAGGCCGAACGAATGGCACTTGTTCAGGAGTGGTCTCCCGAGCGATAAGTGTTGGGTCGAGAAAAGGAATAGGGGGCTCCAAGGGAGATTTCCTGATCGACTGATGCTCGGACATCCTAACCCGAAGGCCGCCTAGGAAGCGCTTGTACAGAGTGAATTTTTGGGCTTCATAATAAATGGGCCCGGGGCTGCCACTTTGAGGGGTTGAGCCTTGTCCGATCCGGTTTAGACCTCGTTTGGCCTCTCCATACCGGCGGTGAGAGTTCCCATCTCCACCCGCATTATGAATTATCAGTCTCGATGGTTCATTTATGTTTGCACATTTACGTAGCCCCCGTGACCCATTATCTTGACAATTAATCAAGGGTTTTCCTCTTCTTGGAGGATGTAATTAACGTCATAGCCTTCATGGTATGACGGACTGCCAGTCCCAACATAGATCTCACAATCGATTGACTAAGTCAGATCGAGCGCACAATAAATTTGTCACCTCGGTGACTCGCACGCCTACCAAAATAAATTGACTGAAAAATAAATAAAAATAAAACCCTTTTTTTAAAAAAATGAGTGAATCTTGTTCCACCAAATTGGCACGCCCAGTGGGACAGAGTCTCCCTTCATCTCTTTGCTAAGATAATGTTGGGTTAGATGGACGCAGTCTATCTCCACTGAGTGTGGATCTAGAGGGGGGGTGAATAGATCAACTTGCCTAATTTAAAACTACTGTAATTTCTAAAGCGGAATTTAGGCAAACATCAGTTAAGCTGAAGGAAGAATGCTAAGCAAAGGGTCGACCCATGAAAGCCATTCACCATATCTATATATCGAAAGCTAGACATGAGCATGAGCGATGAAACCAGATAAGCTAAGCAAGAATTCCCACCGCACACAGATCAAACGAAAACACAAACACACTGCACACACAATTTTTAGGTGGTTCGGTCAACGACCTACGTCCACCCCACACTCAACCGAGTATGGCTTCCTGCTGCGCAACACAGCTTGCGTCTGCTGGGCTTTACAGCTTGGCCAAACAATCCGCTGATACACAGCTTCGCTGGGCACTACAGCTTGCCGACCAGAGGATCTGATCCTCTGCAACCGCTGGGGAAATACAGCTTAACCCGTCCAGTGGAGACTACCACTGCAAGACCGCTGACACACAGCTTGAGGAAACAATATTCGGAAATGATAGACAGAATCAAAATGAAAAAGGAAAACCCAAAAGCAATGTAGCTCTAAAGAGCAAAGCTCAGCTCTGGTTTTGAACCACGAGACTGAGATACAAACTCTCTCACTCTCACTCTCAATCAGCTCTCTATCTCTTCTTTTCTCGTTTTCTTCTTCTTCTCTATTTCTTCTTCTTCTCTATTTCTTCTTCTTCTCTGTATCTTTTCTCTCAGTGGATCGAAGGAGCCTTGCTGCTTTGGCTGTATAGACTTTCTATCCTTCTCTTCGATCTCACTTCTTATGTGGAAGAAGGCATGTATATATAGCAGCAGCAGCAGTAGGTGTGTGCTCTCCACGTTTCCCGCCAAAGCATTTGGACCACAAGGCAGCATCCAATAGAGTGTCAGAACACGTGTCCTCATATGGATACCTTATTCTTCTCGGATCATGAGCCAGGTACCTCGGATCATGTGCCCTTCATTTGTCTCTACATTCCCTGTCAGACAGACAAGAACATATTCAGTTTAACTGTAAACCCTGTACAGGCTTTGCAACCATGAGTGCAATGCAAAGTATGCACAACGCAGTGTATAGACTCAATGATCGTAAAGGCTTCATGAGAAGTAAATCAGTGTATAGACTTAGTAAATATAAAGGCTTCATAAGAAGGAAAACCAGTGTACAGACTTGCCCAAAGTATAGACTTTATATGAAGAGGCAACGGCTGTACATACTTCCTATATGAAGCAGCCACTGTACATACTCAAGGTGAAGACCGATGCCAATGTATAGACTTTACTGAAGACAACGGACTCGAGTGTAGTGTACAGACTTGACTATGCTCACCCAATACCAATGTATATACTTGATGCTCAAAGAGTGGCTGTACAGACTTCATAACGATGCAGAACGAACAGATGTACATACTTCATGTGAAAGCCCAATGTACAGACTTTGAAGAACAGGCAGCTACAGTCCAATGTGTGGACTTGTCATTCACTGGTGAGTGTACAGACTTCAAATGAAACACCAATGTGTAGACTTACCATCGACCATTGTGTAGACTTGAAGAAGTGAGACGATGGCTAAGACACTATACAATCGGATGTATAGACTTTACTTAACACAGTCCGATGTACAGACTTGGAATTTCAACTGAAGGGTGTATAGAATTGACCAAACAGTCCAATGAATAGACGTGAATAGCTGAGGCCAGTGTACAGACTTGCCACCGACTAATGTGTAGACTCGATCAGCATAAGGCACAGTATAGACATCAACTCTGCACATCGAATGTATAGACTTCAAGTGTGAAGACCATTGTATAGACTTTGGATTCGAAGACCAATGTGCAGACTTTGGATTTGAAGACCAATGTGCAGACTTCAAGTTTCACTGTGGATGTACAGTCTTTAGGAAATCAAGCGATGTGTAGACTTGAAAGAAGTTGGCGATTCAATGTACAGACTTGATGAAGCGAAGCCAATGTACAGACTTGAGTGTAGCTAAAGCCTTGATCATAGGAATAGGCTGGAGTGTATAGACTTCAGGCTTCAGAAACGAGTGTACAGACTTCACTTAAGAAACGTAGGGAAAGACTCCAATGTATAGACTTTGCCTTCAACGAAAGTCAGTGAAGAATGAATAGACTTTCACGATGTGTAGACTTTGCATACGTGAAAGCTACAGTGAAGGAATGTACACACCTGGCCAATTCAAAGGCAAATCGAGTGTACAAACTCTGAGTCCAAACCCAACGGCTGTACAGGCTTAGAATGTGAAGACTGATGTACATACTTCATTAATCAAAGCATGAATGAGACGTTGTACAGACTTAGCCTAAGGCATGCATGAACTGACGCTGTATAGACTCAATCTAAACAAGTCTGCTAAAGGAGTCGACCCATCAGAGGATGCGTCGACCCATGACAGTGAGAAATGCAAACAGTAGTGTATGAAATGCAAGGAACACATAGTCAATCTGATAGAGCAATTTCATCAAAGCAAGAGCAGTTGCCAATCAATCAAAACAATGGTGTTGCCAATGAAATAAAGAAAGTGTCAACATCATCAACATAGAGGGGTCACAACAATCTCCCCCTTTTTGATGATGGCAACCCCATATGAAGTAGAATAACCATATCCTGACATATAGGTATATGTTTGATGAAAGATATGATGAGTTATGCAGATTGACATGCAGATGCTATGAATGCATGCAACTCACTGCCTCAAACTCTCCCTTATCATTATGCATATACACTCCCACTCCCCCTTGGAATGAATTCAGAATTCAGACAGATATGTATTCTCCCCCTAGACATCCCCCTAGACAATATTCTCCCCCTTTGCCATCAGCAAAAGAGGAGGGAAAAAATAAATAGAAGGGAAGGATCAAGAGAAGAACTGACTGGCATTCTGAACAGGTAGTTCATGAATAAGCATTCGAAAGCATAGAGTCTTCAGTCATATGAAATTAGAAACTGCTGTCAGAAAGAGTTCTTGTTTAAGGATGATAAAATTTGGAGTTCATGCACTACAAGCAATAGATAAGTTCACTGTGCATGATAAAACAATAAGCCAGAATCACATTTGCATGAAAGATTTAGTTTCATAATATCTTACTTTCATAGTCTCATAAAGAATATTGAGAGAAACCAAGTCATGTATTGAAACTAAACAAATTGACACTCACAAATTTTTCTTTTAAAGGAGCAGCATTATCAATATTAGACCATTTAGAGCATTCAGGTACCATAAGTCTTTCTGCATAAGGGTATACGTTTATCAGACGCCAATACCCCTAGATACTCAACAAGATGGACCATTCTGCCTATGATCAAATTTAACAGAACTGAGTTACACCTTTTTGTGTGAGGGTACACGTTTATCAGATGCCAGTTAGCCCCAGGTACTCAGTGAAACCAGCATGCTGTTTTCAACATTTTATACAGAGATAGCTGATACACTTCATGACATGAGTGTTGTCCACTTCTGTGATGGATCACTCATTTTCTTGTGATTTACCAGTCATTGCTCTGCCAAGATTAATTTTCAATGATTTTCAATATTTTTCATTATCTTTCTTAGCTGTCCTTTTTATGTTTCAGATGACTTGTTTAAGAACAATACACATACTTAACCTCTCTAACATGATTTCAGATGAGTTTTCAGATTTCAGATATGATTAGCTTTGTCTGACATGAAATAAGAAAGAGGTTGAGAGTTTTATCAATTTTTAACTTACTTATATACTGATTGCAATCTTTAAACTCCAACCATTATAAGATTTAAACCATTACATCAGTGTTTGAACAATTCAAATTCTTATAAATGAAGAAGTCCATTTTCTACTGCTTAGAAATCAGAACTGACCAACAGATTGCCATAATGTCAGAGACAAGTATTCAGAGTTAAAGGTTGAATGACTTCAAGAAAGTTGAAACCACTCTGAATATCTAGCAATACTCCCCCTGTCTATATGCATGCAATTTGCTAATGAAAGGCAAGAATTTATTGAGAGAGAGCTTATGCATAGGTCATGAATGAATGATATGCAAAGACATGCAAATACTAGACAAGCTCCCCCTGAATATATGCAATGTTTTCTTTGAACACTGAACAAAGTATTTTGAAATTCATGCTCATTCAGACTCCCCTATCAATCAATATAACCCATGGTACTAGGCGGAGAACCTGATCTCAAGGACCATCTCACACGTAGTAAGAACTTCCAGATAGATTTCCCTGCCCTTTAGTAGCCTACTATTTAATATACCACGGTTATGTAGAGAAATGCAATGCAGGACAGTTCTACATGCATGTTCAGTAATGATTATGAGTCTGTTTCAATATTCACATCCACATGAATTATCCAAGCAATCAAATGCAAGTCCACATTAGAAATTTTATTCACACCAGTTAAACAATCATTCATCATGCTGAAATTTACATAAGCCAAGTTCTCTTCTAAGAAACTTAAAATTTTCATTCCCAAGAGGCTTAGTAAAAATATCAGCAATTTGTTTTTCAGTTTTTATGAAATTCATTTCAATCTCATTTTTATTTACAGCATCTCTAAGAAAATGATGTTTTATCTCTATATGCTTAGTCCTAGAATGGTGAACAGGATTTTTAGCAAGGCATATAGCACTAGTATTATCACATTAAAGTGGAATGCATCCCAGATTTATCTGATAATCAGCTAGTTGGTGCTTAATCCAAAGTACTTGGGCTGCACAATTACATGCTGCAACATACTCAGCTTCAGCTGTGGATAATGCTACAGTGTGTTGCTTCTTAGATGCCCAAGACACTAGACAGCCACCAAGGAATTGACAGTAGCCATTGGTGCTTTTTCTATCTACTCGACACCGAGCATAGTCTGCATCAGTGTAGGCTAGAAGCTCTAACTCACACTTAGCAGGATACCAGAGACCTAGTTCTTGGGTGCCTAGTAAATACCTAAAAATCCTTTTCACAGCTTTAAAGTGAGTTTCTTTAGGACTGGCCTGAAATCTAGAGCATAAATACACATCAAATTGTATATCAGGCCTAGATGCTGTAAGATAGAGAAGAGATCCGATCATACCTCTGTATAGCCTTTGGTCCACAGGTTTACCTTTAGAATCTTCATCCAAACTGGTTGAGGTACACATTGGAGTGGCTATTTCCTTGAGGTTGTCCATTTTATACTTCTTCAATAAGTTCTTTACATACTTGGACTGAGAGATGAAGGTGCCATCTTCTGTTTGTGTAACCTGCAGTCCAAGAAATAGTTTGAGCTCACCCATTGAGCTCATTTCAAATTCATCAGTCATTTTTTTGAGAGAATTCCTCACACAAATTAGGGTTAGTTGACCCAAACACAATATCATCCACATAAATCTGAATGATAAGAATATCTGGATGGCTTACCTTGGTAAACAATGTTTGATCAACTATACCTCTTGTGAAGTTCTTGTCGGTGAGAAATTTGCTCAACCTGTCATACCAAGCTCTAGGAGCTTGCTTTAAACCATAGAGAGCTTTATTGAGCTTGTAAACATGATTAGGGAAATCTAAACATTCAAACCCAGGAGACTGTCTCACATTTACATCCTCATTAATTTTCCCATTTAGAAAAGTAGATTCACATCCATCTGCTGAAGATTTATTCCTAGGGAACATGCATAAGCCAATAAAATTCTTATTGCTTCTAACCTAGCTACAGGGGCAAAAGACTCTTCAAAGTCTATTCCAAATTCCTGATTGTACCCCTGAGCTACAAGTCTGGCTTTATTTTTAGTAACATTCCCTGCTTCATCAATTTTATTTCTAAATACCCATTTAGTCCCTATGACTGTTTCATGATCAGGAGGTGGAACCAAACACCACACCTTATTCCTATCAAATTGATTGAGCTCCTCATGCATGGCATTAATCCAATGCACATCTTGGAGAGCACAGTCAATGGACTTGGGTTCTATGTTTGATGCAAAAGCATAAGCATTCAGTTCATGTTGAATTCTTAAGTGGCCTCTAGTCCTAGGAGGGTCATGCAGATTTCCAATAACATTATCTAAAGGATGATCCTTGAGATATCTAATATTCGCAATTGGACTATCATGAACTTGATTTACCTCCCCCTGAACTGTAGGCTCCTCTTCATTAAGCTCTTTATGTCCTTCTTCATCCTTAGATTTGTCTGCAGAACTCCTTCCTTCAGAATTTCACCATTGTTTTCATTCCTGCATTGACCAACATTAGAATTTACCAAGGATTCATCAAAAACTATGTGTGGAGATTCTTCAACAGTCTTAGAGTTCAGATTATACACTCTGTATGCTCGGGTGTTTTCAGAATAGCCAAGAAAAATTCATGGTTCTCCTTTAGGTTCAAATTTATCAAGGTCCTTCTTATCATTTATGTGAATGAAACATTTACAACCAAATACCTTGAAGTGAGCAATAGAAGGTTTCTTACCTTTTAAGATCTCATATGGTGTTTGCTGGGTAGAAGGTCTTACCATTGCTCTGTTAATTACATAACAGACAGTGTTCACTGCTTCAGCCCAAAATTTCCTTGGTAGACCACCTTCGACAAGGAGTGTACGACCCATTTCCACTAGGGTTCTGTTCCTTCTCTCCACAACTCCATTCTGCTCAGGTGTCCTTGGTGAGGAGTACCTATGGTTGATTCCATTTGACCTGCAGAATTCATCAAATTGTGAGTTTTCAAACTCACCTCCATGATCAGACAAAATGTTTTCAATTTTCTGATTTGTTTTATCATAAAACTCTTGAAATTCAGAGAAAGCATCACTCTTATTAGATAAGAAATAAACCCAAGTATACCTAGAAAAGTCATCTACCATGACAAACCCATACCTCTTCCCTGATAGGCTGACAGATCTAGTTGACCCAAAAAGGTCCATATGTATTAGCTCATAGGGTTTGGAAGATAGATTTTCAGTTCTAGACTTAAATGACTTTCTAGTTATCTTTGATTGAGTGCATGCATCACAGATTTTATTTTCTTTCTTGAATGAGACTTCAGGAAGTCCTCAAACCATGCCATGCTTATTTAATTTGTGCAAAACAGTGTAGCTAGTATGACCTAACCTACGATGCCATAAAAATGCGATGTCTTCTCTACTGGCAATAAGGCAAAGGTTAGTGTGTTGAATTTCATCTAAATTTATCATGTAAGTATTATTCATTCTTTTTCCAGAAAATTTGACAATATCAGAATCAGGTTCAAAAACCTTGCAGCATTGAGAATTAAATAAAACATTGTAACCTTTATCACATAACTGGCTGATGCTAAGTAGATTATAGGCTAACCCTTCAGCCAGCATAACATCATCAATGCAGCAGGTAGAACACTTACCTACCTTACCTGATCCGATAATCCTACCCTTTGTGTTGCTTCCAAAGGTGACAAGGCCTTCTACTTTCTCAGTCAGTATGTAAAATTTGGCCTTATCTCCTGTCATATGCCTGGAGCAGCCGCTATCCATGTACCACAAGTTGTTCTTGGCTGCCAGGCATACCTGCATACACAATTAGGTAGAGAAGTTTGGAACCCAAGACTGATTGGGCTCCAATGTAAATGAACTAGAAGCATAGCAGGAAAGCAGATGTTTCGGAATCCACATTTGTTTAAATGAACTTTGTTCAGTGGATCCTACAGATTTTCTTCTGTTGTTGTTCCTTTTCTTTTTATTATTCTTTTTCTTATTGGCAGCGGCATGATTATTGACAGTATTGTTATTTCTGTGCCAGTGCCTTGGCCAGGGTGTGTTCACAAAATTTTGGCCATAGTAGTTCCTGGGCTGGCTATGGAAATATTGGTTTCTAGATGTCCAGTAACCATACCCATTGACAAAATTTCTACTGTAAGGTCTTTGATATTTAGCACCCTGGTGTGCAAGACCTGTAAACCTACCCTGAGTTCTAGACCAATCTGACCTATTGAAGTAGGTTGGCTGTGCATTGTAGTGGGTCTGAGCTTAGGGTTGATAAAAATAATTGGGTTGACTCCTAGCAGCATTCTGTCTCCCCTGTACTTTGGACCCTGCTGACCTATACACAGGTTTGTATTGGGTCTTCTTCAGAGGTGGAGTTGATGGTGGAGACTTGGTTACCTTGACCTGGGGTTTACTGGACTGTATAGGTTGACCCCAAACCTGAGTCTGAGCCCTAGGATTCTGCTTGGATGTGCTGGCTCTACTAGGCTCATTAACCTTTCGTTTGCCCTTTTCCTCAGCACTGGGCTTTTTCAGATTAGCAGTTTTGTTCATCAAATTTGTTGAGTTCATGCTAATTAGAGGTCCCTTTTCCTTTTGAGCAACAAATGAAATTGTTCTCATCCCAAATGTTTTTGTTGCACTAGAACTAAATCCTAGGCCCCCTTTTCTGAAATTAACCTTTGACCCTAACAAAGCATTTAAGTTATCTGTTCCTTGGGTCATTTTCTCAATGGTTTTCATTTTATCCTCATTATCTTTCTGAAGTTCATCAATAGACTTTTTCAGCTCATTGTTGACATTGAGGACAGCTTCATATTTTTCAGAGATGATTTTTACTTCACTTTCACATTTTTGAATCTTCAGCTTCATTCATCAATTTCATTTTCAAGCCTTAGATTCTCTTCCCTAGAAACCTTTAACTCAATTTTGATGTCCTCTACTTCAGAGCATGTGAGTTTCAGTTTATCATTTTCAGATTCCAAACATGCAATTTTATCAGATAGAGTTTTATCATTTTGCATGGAATTGATTTTTCTTCTAAGATGCCTATTCTCTTTTCTAATATCATCAGCTCTATCAGCTATGTCATGATAAGCATCTACCCAATCAGCAATTGTGAAGTTTTCAAATCTAGTGATTACCTCATCTGTGTCCTCCTCTCTATCTTCGAAGCTTGTTGTCATAAGGCAGATGGGCTGTTCAGATTCGGCTTCACTATCTGAGCTGCTGCTGAAAGAGCCTTCATCTTCATCACTCCATGTACTGATCATAGCTCTTCCCTTCTTGGTTTTCTTCTTTGACCTGTCCTTATGTTTCTGATTGTCTGGACAGTCAGCTTTCAGATGCCCTGGTTTCCTGCATTGATAACAGACATTAGCTTCATTTTTCTTTGCAGATTTAGATTTATACCTTTTATCCTTTCGGCCACCATTGTATTTCTTCTGGCCGAACCGTCCTGCTCCCTTTCTGAGAAATCGCCTGAACTCTCTAGTCATCATGGCTATCTCAGATCGAGTCACATCTTCTTCTTCATTTAGCCTCTCCTCTGATGATGAAGAGCTGCTGGAGCTGGATTTTGTTGATTTGCTGGAACTAGCCTTCAACGCTATCGGCTTCTTCTTCCTCTCGGCTTCATCTGTCCTTGGCATGTTTATCTCATATGCCATTAGTGAGCCAATCAGCTCATCAGCTTTAGTATTACGCAAGTCCCTTGACTCCTCCATCACTGTTGCTTTGGTGTGCCAAATGGGAGTCAGGAAGAGCAGAATTTTCCTCACTACATCATACTCTGTCTGAGGTTTCCCAAAACCTCTGAGGCCATTAGTTATGACAGTCAGCTGAGCGTACATTTCGCTGATGGACTCATTCTGCTTCATCTTGAAGGCTTCATACTCAGATACAAGAAGATTGGCCTCCTGCTCTCTTACTTGAGATGCACCTTCATGAATTACTTCCAGCGCATCCCGCATCTCCTTAGCTGATTTGCAAGCAGACACACGGGAGAATTCTGTAGGATGCAGAGCGCACTGGATAGCATTTATAGCACTCTAATTCAGCGTGGACCTTCTGATCTCCTCCTTGGTCCATACATCTTCATTCGGGGACAGCTCATAAGGTCCTTGCTGACAATCTTCCAAATCTCATAATCCTTAGCCCTGAGGAACACTTGCATACGGTTCTTCTAGTATGCGTAGTTTGATCCATCAAAGAATGGGGGCTTCATTGTTGAGTGACCTTCGGCAATCATCCCTCGAGCATCCATCTCTGCCTATTCTCTTCGGGCGATGAGTCCCTGCAGAAGAGTTAGGCTCTGATACCAAGTGTTGGGTTAGATGGACGCAGTCTATCTCCACTGAGTGTGGATCTAGGGGGGGTGAATAGATCAACTTGCCTAATTTAAAACTACTGTAAGTTCTAAAGCGGAATTTAGGCAAACATCAGTTAAGCTAAAGGAAGAATGCTAAGCAAAGGGTCGACCCATGAAAGCCATTCACCATATCTATATATCGAAAGCTAGACATGAGCATGAGTGATGAAACCAGATAAGCTAAGCAAGAATTCCCATCGCACACAGATCAAACGAAAACACAAACACACTGCACACACAATTTTTAGGTGGTTCGGTCAACGACCTACGTCCACCCCACACTCAACCGAGTATGGCTTCCTGCTGCGCAACACAGCTTGCGTCCGCTGGGCTTTACAGCTTGGCCAAACAATCCGCTGATACACAGTTTCGCTGGGCACTATAGCTTGCTGACCAGAGGATCTGATCCTCTGCAACCGCTGGGGAAATACAGCTTAACCCGTCCAGTGGAGACTACCACTGCAAGACCGCTGACACACATCTTGAGGAAACACTATTCGGAAATGATAGACAGAATCAAAACGAAAAAGGAAAACCCAAAAGCAATGTAGCTCTAAAGAGCAAAGCTCAGCTCTGGTTTTGAAGCACGAGACTTAGATACAAACTCTCTCACTCTCACTCTCAATCAGCTCTCTATCTCTTCTTCTCTCATTTTCTTCTTCTTCTCTATTTCTTCTTCTTCTCTGTATCTTTTCTCTAAGTGAATCGAAGGAGCCTTGCTGCTATGGCTGTATAGACTTTCTATCCTTCTCTTCAATCTCACTTCTTCTGTGGAAGAAGGCATGTATATATAGCAGCAGCAGCAGCAGGCGTGTGCTCTCCACGTTTCCCGCCAAAGTATTTGGACCACGTGGCAGCATCCAATGGAGTGTCAGAACACGTGTCCTCATCTGGATACCTTGTTCTTCTCGGATCACGAGCCAGGTACCTCGGATCATGTGCCCTTCATTTGTCTCTGCATTCCCTGTTAGACAGATAAGAACATATTCAGTTTAACTGTAAACCCTGTACAGGCTTTGCAACCATGAGTGCAATGCAAAGTATGCACAACGCAGTGTATAGACTCAATGATCGTAAAGGCTTCATGAGAAGTAAATCAGTGTATAGACTTAGTAAATATAAAGGCTTCATAAGAAGGAAAACCAGTGTACAGACTTGCCCAAAGTATAGACTTTATATGAAGAGGCAACGGCTGTACATACTTCCTATATGAAGCAGCCACTGTACATACTCAAGGTGAAGACCGATGCCAATGTATAGACTTTACTGAAGACAACGGACTCGAGTGCAGTGTACAGACTTGACTATGCTCACCCAATACCAATGTATATACTTGATGCTCAAAGAGTGGCTGTACAGACTTCATAACGATGCAGAACGAACGGATGTACATACTTCATGTGAAAGCCCAATGTACAGACTTTGAAGAACAGGCAGCTACAGTCCAATGTGTGGACTTGTCGTTCACTGGTGAGTGTACAGACTTCAAATGAAACACCAATGTGTAGACTTGAAGAAGTGAGACGATGGCTAAGACACTGTACAATCAGATGTATAGACTTTACTTAACACAGTCCGATGTACAGACTTGGAATTTCAACTGAAGGGTGTATAGATTTGACCAAACAGTCCAGTGAATAGACTTGAATAGCTGAGGCCAGTGTACATACTTGCCACCGACCAATGTGTAGACTCGATCAGCATAAGGCATAGTATAGACATCAACTCTGCACATCGAATGTATAGACTTCAAGTGTGAAGACCATTGTATAGACTTTGGATTCAAAGACCAATGTGCAGACTTTGGATTTGAAGACCAATGTGCAGACTTCAAGTTTCACTGTGGATGTACAGACTTTAGGAAATCAAGCGATGTGTAGACTTGAAAGAAGTTGGCGATTCAATGTACAGACTTGATGAAGCGAAGCCAATGTACAGACTTGAGTGTAGCTAAAGCCTTGATCATAGGAATAGGCTGGAGTGTATAGACTTCAGGCTTCAGAAACGAGTGTACATACTTCACTTAAGAAACGTAGGGAAAGACTCCAATGTATAGACTTTGCCTTGAACGAAAGTCAGTGAAGAATGAATAGACTTTCACGATGTGTAGACTTTGGATACGTGAAAGCTACAGTGAAGGAATGTACACACTTGACCAATTCAAAGGCGAATCGAGTGTACAGACTCTGAGTCCAAACCCAACGGCTGTACAGACTTAGAATGTGAAGACTGATGTACAGACTTCATTAATCAAAGCATGAATGAGACGCTGTACAGACTTAGCCTAAGACATGCATGAACTGACGCTGTATAGACTCAATCTAAACAAGTCTGCTAAAGGAGTCGACCCATCAGAGGATGTGTCGACCCATGATAGTGAGAAATGCAAACAGTAGTGTATGAAATGCAAGGAACACATAGTCAATCTGATAGAGCAATTTCATCAAAGCAAGAGCAGTTGCCAATCAATCAAAACAATGGTGTTGCCAATGAAATAAAGCAAGTGTCAACATCATCAACATAGAGGGGTCACAACAGATAAGTGTGCCTCGGGGGCCCTCCCAAGGAACGCTGATCGTTTGTTTGTTTCTGTGATTTCTGGAGACGACAATGGTTACTGGAATCGCTGCTCTAACTTTTGGCCCCGCGATCGTGGCCAACCATGCTGTTAATGGGTACCTGGCGGTACAGACCATTTTTGGCACCTTCCCACCAGTGGTCGGCTTCCCCAACTTCTTGGGGGTAGCCTTCACCGATGTGATGAATGTCGAAGCCCCGGAGGTGGCCGGGGAAGACGTCGGCAAGAAGCCTCGGGTTGCCAATACCCGAACCTGCAGGGGCCTGCCAATCGGCCGGATTCAGGTAGCAAGCTGCATGGTGCATCATGTCGCCCATGGGGCCCATCCCGCTCACTGCAACAAACCTAGGGATCGCCGCCAGAAGAACCCCCGAAGAAGGGCCGCTACTCTCATCACCAGACGCCTGTCAGTGTCTGGCAAATCCATTTTGATTGGCGGCATCCGTGTCTTCCTAGACGGACGTGATGCCCAAGTGATTCTAGATCAGGTGGTCTCTACAGTATCGACCTGCAACTCCTTCCAAGCCTTGTCAGGAAGAAGAGCCGAGTGTAGCAACCCTGATAAAATAAAAAGAAATAAAATCCTAAATGGATTAAAAGATTAAACTAATGTTGAAGGCCCAATTCATATCTACTTAAAACATGTAGCAAATAGGCCAAAGTAAATAACGCCTCCGATTAGGTCGTCATTTAATTAAAAATCGTTCAAGTGGGCGTTAATTTATAAATTGACGCCTCTATGTTAGGCGCCGGTTATAGAAATGACGCCCCTTTGAATGGGCACCATTTTCATACGTTAAGAGAGTAGAGAGAAGATAATAGTAAATAACGCCCCCTTGTCGGGCGCTATATTACAAATTAAAGACCCGTACACAGGCGTCATTTTAAAATAAGATACGTGGATATTTAACCTTAGGCGTCATTTACAAACAGAACAGTTGGTGTTTGGTTCGAACAGGGATGTTAACTGAGTAAGTTTTGATTAAGAAAAGGATTGATACGTGGATATTTATGTTTAGTAAGGATTCTACCTTCGAAATTTTGGTCCTAATCGAACTCTTAGAACCCATTAGGATTCCTTCTCCTATAAATACCAACCCTTCTATCGAGCCAACCTACTGGCTCTTATTCTTCAAACAAAAGATCTACTGCTGCGTGAAGAACATCAAGAAGTCCTTCAACTTCTTCCTTTTCCTCCAGCTACGTTGGAAGGGCGAACGACATCTTCCTCTTCATCCTACCGTGGAGAACGAGAAGAACGTGGAAGGTTCTTCATCTTCTCCCTTTCCTCCTGCTGCCGCTACTGTGAAGAGGGACCTCCATTCCTTTCTTTTAAAGGGAGGAAGTCTTCTTCTGCTACCATAACTGCTGCTGTTGTTTTCTTTCGGCTATTGAAGCTAGAAGAACAAGCTTCATATTGAAGAAGAACAAGCATCATCATCTTCTTCCTTCTACCAGTTACTCTGTTGAAAACAGAGTATTGTTTTTGGCTATTTTCTTCACGTTACCATCATCCAAAGCATCCAAAGGTAGGTTTTCTCAAGCTCTATGCAAAATCATGTTAAGTCTCTGCATGCATATAGGTTGATAGTGATCAGTAGAAAGGTTCACCGATATCAGATTTTTGATTTCTGCATTTACAGTAAATAGCGACCCAAGCTAGGGCGCTATTTTATTTAACGACTGTGTAAATAGTCGTCAATTGTCTAGTTATTTAATAAATACGAAATGTTCAAAATTTAATAACTGTGAACCCTTATATGTAAACTAATGCATGATCATGTCCATAAATTCCTGCTATTTTTCTCTATCTGTCCATGTCCCTAGTTTCTTGATTGAAAATACTTCAAAAACCATGTGTCTACGATTGTACCTGCCCGGTGCAAATCAGATGACAAAGAAATAGCGACCGTAGCTAGATCGTCAATTGAATGAACGCCCCTATACACGAGCGCCAATTTAGTGATAAACTGTGAATTATAGAAATGTTTATAATATTCCTGGATATTGAAACGACGACATATACGATGCCCTTTAATTTGATATATGACGCCCTTAACTTGGGCGCTGTTTATAGAATTGAAGCCTTCATGAAAGGCGTCATTTTGATAATAATCGAAATTTGAAAATGTTTATAGATATTAATATTTACATAATCTGGATGTAACGACTGAGTGAATAGTCGTCATTTGATAAACTGACGACCTTGACAAGGGCGCCAATTTAGAAAATGAAGACTTAAGCTCAGGCGTCAATTTACTAAACTCCTGATTTCCTTATTTTTGTGTTTTAGCAACCCTTGACCATGGGTTGTGTATACTGGCACTATATTCTATTCCATGAATATAGCCCCACATTTCAAGATGCTTTATTGATTACCACTATTTCTTGGTGATAGATGAACCCTCCATGGGACATTCCATTCCTTTGGATGGGTAACTTTATCATAGAGACCTCCGTAAGACTTTGCTAGCCTTGGATTCCCTCAAGGCAGCCGAGCAGGTTGTACCATCAAAACCCATGACACTACTTGATTTCCATGTCACTATAAAGAAACATGGTATACCGGCCCTCATGATATTCTATTTTAATGTCATGAGAATACTCTTTAATTAATGGAATGGGAAACCATGCCATTAATACTTCTTAAAGAATGATATGACATACTTGTGGGCACTAATTCTATCTGCCTTATCATGTACAAGAACGAGCGACCATCTCTATATGAGCGCTTATTCTTATTGTCATGGCACCCAAGTTAGGGAGCCGATTCCACCTAATTTTATCGTCAATCGTGATTGTACTGTTATCATCGTTATTACATATCATGTTCAGTCCTTGTCATTCTATTCTACAAGATCTACCTTAAAGTTTCCTACAAGCGTGTTCCTTTGAAATTCCATATTGGCTATAACTATAGTGGATGTCGAAAATACATGATCAATGCCTGCGCATATACGGCCCGATCTGGTCCTAGGAAGAGCACCCAAAAGTACTAGTGCCAATGGGAGTTGTAATGATCATGGTATGACATTGTACCGAAGTGCCTGACTAGCTTGATAGACATTCCACAAATCTCATACTTGACTTGACTTGACATGACATGACTAGCCTGACCCAGAAGAGGTATTTATTGTACTTGCTTGAAACATGATAGCCAATTCTTGACCTGACATGATCACTTGACATGAAAGATATATGTGCTTGACATGAGTTCTTGAAAGACTTGCTAGTTCACTCGCTATCACTTGATATACATTCTCTATTCTCTTGTTATACACTCTTTATTGTCGTTTTATGCAAGCATGCATAACTTATTGCCATTCATGTAACATGTAATCTACTTAAAGCAAGCTAGCTCTTGATATATAATCCCTACTGAGCGTTCGCTCACATAGTGTTTTTCCCTTATTTTTAAGGTAAATCCGAGGATGAAACTCTTTCGGATGGGGAAAGTCAAGAGTGATGAGATTATAGCTACTCCAATTATCCAAGCATCTACTAGTCTTATATTTTCTATTTTCTTGAGTCTTCCGTTGTATTTGTACTTTATTTGAGTCCCAGTATTTTCATGAAGAGGTTGTAATAGAATACTTGAAGGTTTTTGATGAAATAAAGGATTGGGTTACTTAACTCTTGCGCACTCTATCTTTGTGTTGAAAACACTAACACTCTAATTGACATGATTGATATAAACCCATCACGCGTCTCTGGGTTCCTTCTGTGCTCGGAGCGTGATAGTTTTTATGGTATCAGAGCCTAGGATATTCAATTCCTAGGAAACCCAAGTCCAAGGATAGGTTTAAACCTTTAACCTGTGAGATTGGGTAGAACCATGGGTTAAGGTAATCTAGATACTCAATTTTTGATCAAATCTCATATTAATTAGTTATCTAAAATCCTTGTAGGACAATGGTTGCCGAATGTGCTCAGTGGCGTAACATGCAACGTACTATTCAAGGCATGACGCAGGCACTTCAACAGGTGGCACAAGGTGGTGCACACCGTGGAGCAGGAAATCTCCATCAAAGCTTTAGAAACATGAACCCTCCTAAGTTCATGGGATCCACTGATCCAGATGACGTCGAGCACTGGATCCGAGAGACTGAATGTATCTTCAGGGTTATGCAATGC
This sequence comes from Amorphophallus konjac, assembly GCA_022559845.1. Classification (NCBI taxonomy): domain Eukaryota; kingdom Viridiplantae; phylum Streptophyta; class Magnoliopsida; order Alismatales; family Araceae; genus Amorphophallus; species Amorphophallus konjac. Next base: position 252,021,872 of record CM040119.1, read on the forward strand.
ACGGACCAAGAGAAGGTCTTAATAGCTACATTCCCACTAGAGAGAGACGCCCGATGCTGGTGGGACTTAGTAGAAGCCACCTTAGAGCAAGGCCATGTTACATGGGAGGAATTTGTTGAACATTTCAACAATAAATATTTCTCAGACCGAGTCCAAGAGAAGAAAGCTACCGAGTTCGCCGCACTTAAGCAACGATCTTTGTCAGTGGCTGAGTACGAGGCACAATTTTCTAGGTTGTCCCGGTATGCGAAACATCTAGTCAGTACCGAGAAGATGAAAGCTAGAAGATTTCTTAATGGGCTCAGGCCCCAATATATCACAAAGTTGGCACCGATGGACATACAAGTCTATTCGGAGATGGTACGACGAGCCCAATTATTAGAAGATGCCACGAAACTATCTGATAGGATTCATGGTAAAGATAAGAAGGAACAGGTCACTAGTTCTGGTTCCTTCAAACCCAATTTCAACAACAGGAGGCCAAATAATGGAGGAACTCTCTCCCAAGAGTAAAAGTTCAAGAAGACCAAACCTTTCTCCATTACCACCACACCTTCTAAAGTGGTGTGTAAACACTGTGACAAGGCCGGACATAAGGCCGAATAATGTTCGAGGAAACTTGGAGCTTGTCTCCATTGTGGGAGCCGTGATCATCGGATTCCCAACTGCCCGTTGCTTAATGATCAACCTGGTGATGGAAAACACCCGGTGACGAAGAATGCACGCCTCCAAGCTATTAAGGAGACGGAACAAGACGAAGGCGGACTAGTGGAAGGTACACTGCAAGTTTGTTCCAAGTCTGCATATGTCTTATTTGATACTAGTGCATTGCACTCATTTATTTCCAAGAAGTTTGCTGACCCATTACCTATGGAACCGGAATGGATAAGATTAGTTATTTCAACTCCTCATGCAAACGAGGCCGATATTGTTCACCATTACCAAAATTGTGAAGTCCTGGTTAAAGGAAGAAACCTTCCTATTGACCTCATATGCCTAGATATGAAGAACTATGATATCATATTAGGAGCTGATTGGTTATCCAAGTACCAAGCAACTGTTGATTGCCGTAACAGCAAGATTAATTTCAAGGAGTTTCCGGAACTAGTTTATACTAGCCCTAAGAGTCAGAACAAGTCACCTCTTATATCGGCTCTTCGAGCTAGCAAGCTAATAAGGAAAGGATGTGTATCTTTCCTTGCTTTTGTCACTGTTAAGGAAACTAAGGAAACTAAGCTAGAAGACATTTAGTTGTACAAGAATTCCCAGACGTGTTTTCGGAAGATTTGCCTGGACTACCCCCACAAAGAGAAGTGGCCTTCACCATCGACTTGGTCCCTGGTGCTGGTCCAATTTCTAAGACACCTTATAGGATGTCCACTGCTGAACTCAAGGAGTTAAAGGAACAATTGATGGAACTTCTAAAGAAAGGATTTATCAGGTCGAGTTCTTCCCCATGGGGGAGCACCTGTACTATTTGTAAAGAAAAAAGATGGATTCATGAGGTTATGCATCAACTATCGACAGTTGAATCATCTCACTATCAAGAACAAGTATCCACTGCCGAGAATCGATGAGTTATTTGATCAAATATCTGGATCCAAGTATTTCTCAAAGATTGATCTCAGGTCGGGATCTCACCAACTAAGAATCAAAGATGAGGACATTTATAAGACCTCATTCAGAAGCAGGTATGGGCACTATGAATTTGTTGTTATGCCTTTTGGACTAGCAAATGCCCCTGCTACCTTTATGCAGTTGATGAATAGTATATTCAGGCCTCATCTAGATCAATTCATAGTGGTATTCATTGATGATATATTGATCTATTCAAAGACCAAGGAAGAGCATGAGGAGCATTTGAGGATTGCATTACAAATATTGAGGATGAATCAGCTATATGTGAAGCTCAGTAAATGCGAATTCTTGCTAGAAGAAGTATCCTTCCGGGGACATGTGATTTCAAAGGACAGTTTATCCATGGATCCATCAAAGGTTGAAGCTGTAAGGAATTGGGAAAGACCGACCAATGCTAGCGAGATCCGTAGTTTCTTGGGTCTTGCGGGCTATTACCGGCGATTCATCAAGGATTTCTCTAAGATCGCCGTACCACTCACTAGGCTGACTCGCAAGGAGATCCGTTACGAATGGAGCGAGGAATGTGAAAGAAGCTTCCAAGCCCTCAAAGATCACCTAACTACTTCCCCGGTTTTAGCTTTACCAACTGAAGGCGAGAAATTCGAGGTATACACCGATGCATCTGGCATTGATCTTGGATGTGTCTTAATGCAACAAGGGAGAGTCATAGCTTACTCATCTCGACAGCTAAAGAAGCATGAAGAGAACTACCTAGTACATGATCTAGAATTGGCTGCGGTAGTGTTTGCATTGAAGATCTGGAGACATTACTTATACGAAGTGCAGTTCACTGTATACTCCGATTACAAGAGTCTCAAGTATATTTTCTCTTAGAAGGAGTTGAATATGTGGCAAAGACGTTGGCTAGAATATCTCAAGGACTTCGACTTCACAATACAATATCATCCTGGAAAGGGTAATCCTATAGCTGATGCCCTAAGTCGCAAGCCAAGAGTAATATTACCCAATTGTATGATTCAAAAATGGAAGCTACTAGAACAATTCTCTAAACTTAATATAAGCATGGAAAAGGATAGTAGGTGTGTCACACTATCCCATATGAGCATACAGCCAGATCTACTCTCAGAAATATAAGGACTATAAGATAATGACCCGGTATTAGTGGAAATCAAGGGCAAGATAGAAGAGCAATCTGATTTCAAATTAGCATCAGATGGAAGGTTGTTATTCAAGGATAGAAATTGCATCCCAGATTGTCCAGAGCTAAAGAAGAAGATCTTAGATGAAGCTCATAGATCAAGGTACACGATTCATCCAGGATCTACCAAAATGTACCAAGATTTAAAAAGGACCTTTTGGTGGCCCAATATGAAAAGAGAAATAGCGGATTTCGTATCTCACTATCTCACTTGCCAACAAGTCAAGGCAGAGCACCAAAAGCCTACAGGTAAGCTACATCCTCTTGATATTCTCAAGTGGAAGTGGGAGGATATCGGTTTAGACTTCATTATGGGACTATCTAAATCTAGAGGAGGACATGATGGAATTTGGGACTATCGGTTATCATAGACCATCTGACCAAGTCGGCACATTTCTTGCCAATCAAGAGCCGATGGTCAATTGACGTCCTTGCTGCATTATACATTAAGGAGATAGTCAGGTTACATGGAGTACATGTCTCAATCGTGTCTAACCGAGACCCTCGTTTTACGTCTCATTTCTTGAAGGGTCTACAACATTCGTTGAGGACAAGACTCGACTTTAGTACTGCTTTTCATCCTCAGACAGATGGTCAGACAGAGAGAATAAATCAGGTAGTAGAAGATATGCTCAAAGCTTGCATCATTGATTTTGGTGGAAGATGGCATGATCACTTGTCTTTGGTTGAATTTGCATACAACAACAGCTACCAGGCAAGTATACATATGGCACCTTTCGAAGCCTTATACGGAAGGAGTTGCCGATCACCCTTGTGTGGGATGAAGTTGGCGAGAAACAACTATTAGGCCCAGACATGGTAAGGGGTACCACCAAAAAGATTCAGATGATTAGAGAGAGACTTCAAGTAGCTCAGTCTAGACAGAAGGCTTATGCTGATATAAGAAGAAGAGATCTCAAATTCCAAGTCGGAGATCACGTATTTCTTAAAGTATCACCTGGACGTCGGATTAGAAGATTTGGTGTTAATGGCAAGCTTACACCAAATTTTATCGGACCTTTTGAGGTACTAGAAAGAGTGGGCGAGATTGCTTATCGCATCGCTTTGCCTCCTCAATTGTCCGATGTCCATAATGTATTCCACATGTAGCAACCCTAGTAAAATAAAAGAAATGAAAGGGTAAGTCAATAATAAAAGCTCAAAACGTATAACTAATAAGCCAAAGGTAATTAACGCCTTCGTTTAAGTCGCTATTTAAGTAACGCCCCAAAGTATGGCACTAATTCTAGTAATGACGCCCCTTCATATGGGCGCCATTTTTATACGCTAAATAAGGTAAGATAGAATAAGAGAAAATGACGCCCCCTTGACAGGCGTCAAATATTAAATTGAAGACTGAACGAACATGCGTCAATTTAAAATAACACACCAACCATAGGCGTCAATTTCAAAAAGGACCCGTTTGTGTTTGGTTCGAACTAGGGTGATAACTGTGTAAGTTTAGATCAATACGTGGAATAGTTAAATGTTAATAGGATTCTAAGAAGGAAGTTCTAATCCTAATCAAATTCTTAGAACATATTAGGATTCTTCCCCTATAAATATCCATCCCCTTTCCATCGAACTCACGTTAATACTAATTGCCAAAGACGTCCTGCTGCTGCTGCTGCTCTTCTGCCTTGAAGTTCCTCTTCGTTCTACTGCTCCTATTGTGCTACTACATAGCAGTTCTTCATCAGCGTCTTCCTCTTGTTGTCAATACCTTGAAGGGAGGAAGCTGTCTTCTGCTTCTGAAGGTTTTGGTTGTTCGTGGGAAGCTCCTGCTGTTCTAAAGGAGCTGTTGCAATTACCATCATCTTCCTGTCGGGAACGTAGAAGAATCATCTTCCTCTTCCTTGTTCCCACTGCGTTGCTGAAGCTATTATCACCCTCGACATCCTACTGCATGTTCCGAGGGGTGCTGCTATTGCTTTGGCTAAAGAGTTGCTGCTATTATATTGACTTCCAGAAACTCTGTTTGAAACAGAGTATCGTTCACAGTTATTTTCTTCACCATTCTTCAGCGTTTGTCAACCAAACCACCCAACCAAGGTAGGTTTTCTCAAGACATAGCAAAATTCTATAGTTAATTAAGTTAATACATGCATATAGGTATGTATATTTATGCAATAGTTACAGATTTTGTTTCCAGAATGAAGCTTCCCCGTTTACTGCATAAATGGAATTGACGACCCATACTAGGGTGTCATTTAAAACTGACGACCGTGCATACAATTGTCAAATGTATAGTTATTTAATAAATACCCCATGTTCAAAATTTAATAACTGTGAACCTATATATGTAAACTAATGCATGATCATGTCCATAAATTCCTGTTATTTTCCTCTATTTGTAAATATCTTTAGATTCTTAATCAGACATACTCCAAAAAATCATGTGTCTGTGATTGTACCTACTCGGTGCAAATTGTATGACAAAGAAATAGCGACCTTGCTTAGGTCGTCATTTAAATGGATGCCCGTATACCAGGGCGTGACATAGTGATAAAACTTGAAATTTTGATATATATATTAACCTTCCTGGAAATTTTAAATTGACGACGTGAACCCTGCCATTTTTTGATATATGGCACCCCTGGCTGGGGCGCGGTATAATAAATTGAAGACTTGTGATAAGTCGCCATTTACCTGAATAACTGAAATTTAGAAATTTTCAATAAACAAAAATATGGATTGAACGACTGAATGAACAATCGTCATTTACTGAAATAACGACCCAAACAAGGGAGTCAATTAAAAAAATGATGACTCAAGGTCAAGCGTCATTTGATTGATAGTTCTGACTTTCTGATTTTTCGTGTTTTAAGTAACCCTTTGATAGTGGGTTATGTGTATTGGCACTATATTCCATTCCGTGAATATAGCCCCGCATTTTCATGATGTTTTTTATCGATTACTCACTATCTCTCGATGATAGATGAACCCTCCGTGGGACATTCTGTTCCTTCGGACTGGTGACTTTATCATAGAGACCTCCGTAAGACTCCGCTAGCCTTGGATTCCCTCAAGGCAGCCGAGTTAGTTGTACCATTAAAAACCCATGACACTACTTAATCGCCATGTCACTCTAAAGAAACATGGTGTACCGGCCCTCACGACATGTTGTTTGTATGTCATGAAAATATTCTTGAAATAATGGGATGGGTAATCCATACCATTCATATCCTTTAAGAATAGTGTGCCGTACTTGTGTACACTAATTCTATCTACCTTATCATGTACAAGAACGAGCGACCATGTTCATGTGGGTGCTTATTCTTATTATCATGGCACCCAAGTTAGGGAGCCAATTCCACCTAATTTTTATCATCAATCGTGGTTATACCGTTAATATCGTCGTTATACAACATGTTCAAATCCTTGAAATGCTATTTCACAAAGATCTACCTTAAAAGTTCATACAAGTTTATTCCTTGAAATTCCATATTGGCTATAACTATAGTGGATGTCGAAAAATACACGATCAATGCCTACGCATATAGGGCCCGATCTGGTCCTGGGAGGAGCACCCGAATGTACTTGTGCCCATGGGAGTTGTAATAATCACGGTGTGGCATTGCACCGAAGTGCATGACTAGCTTGATTAGACATTCCACAATCTTGAACTCGACTTGACATGACATGACTTGCGTGACCCGAAAAGGGTATTTATATATTTGCTTGAAACGTGATAGCCATTTCCCGACATGACATGATGAATACATTTGCTTGAATATCTTGACATTTATAGATATACGTTCTTGAAAGACATGTTAGTTGACTCAATTATCTCTTGTTATACTCTCTCTCTTATCATTTTACGCAAACATGCATAGCTTTACTGCATTCATGTAACATGTAATTTACTTAAAGCAAGCTAGCTCTTGAGATATAATTCGTACTGAGCGTTCGCTCATCTAGTGTTTTCCCCTATTTTTCAAGTAAGTTCGATGATGAGACTCAATCGGATGGGGAAGGTCAAGAGTGAAGAGATTAGAGCTACTCCATCCATCCAAGCGTCACTAGTCTTGTCTTTCTATTTTCTTGAGTCAATCGCTATACTTTTTCCTTTTATTGAGTCTTAGCAAATTTCATTTGTAATAGAAGTACTTTGAGGTTGTGATTGAATAAAGGATTGGGTTATCTTTACTTTTGTGCACTCTGTCTTTGTGTTGAATGCACTAACACTCTGATTGACATGATCGATATAAACTTGTCACGCATCTACGGGTTCCTTCCGCGTTCGGGGCGTGACAGTTTTTGTGGTATCAGAGCCTAGGATATTCAATTCCTAGGAAACCCAAGTCCAAGGATAGGTTCAAACCTTTAAACCAGTGAGATTGGGTAGAACTAAGGGTTAAGTTAAACCTTTGAACATCATCACATATTAATATAGTTATTGTAATTGTAGGACAATGGCTGCCGAACGTGCTAAGTGGCGCAACATGCAACGCACTCTGCAAGACATGACCCATGCACTTCAACAAGTGGCACAAAGAGGTGCATACCGTGGAGCAGGAAATCTCCACCAAAGCTTCAAGAACATGAACCCTCCAAAGTTCATGGGATCCACTGATCTGGATGACACCGAGCACTGGATTCAGGAGACCGAACGTATCTTTCGAGTTATGCAATGCACGGACCAAGAAAAGGTCTTGTTAGCAACGTTTCAATTGGAAAGAGACGCCCGATGCTGGTGGGAGTCGGGAGAAGCCACTTTAGAGCAGGACCACGTTATATGGGAGGAGTTTGTTGAACATTTCAACAATAAATATTTTTCGGACCGAGTCCAGGAGAAGAAGGCCTCTGAGTTCGCCGCACTTAAACAACGATCATTATCAGTGGCTGAGTATGAGGCATAATTCTCGACGTTATCCCGATACGCTAAGCATTTAGTCAGTACCGAGAAAATGAAAACTAGAAGGTTTCTAAATGGGCTCAGGCCCCAGTTTATCACAAAGTTGGCCCCGATGGACATACAAGTCTATTCAGAGATGGTACGATGAGCCCAGCTACTAGAGGATGCCACGGAACTATCTGATAGGATCCGTGGGAGAGACAAAAAGGAGCATGTTACTAGCTCCGGCACTTTCAAACCCAATTTCAACAAGAAAAGGCCAAGTAATGGAGGAGAGTCTTCTTAGGAGAAGAAAGTCAAAAGGATTAACAAGCCGTTCTCCATCACCACTACACCTGCTAAGGTGGTATGTAAGCATTGTGATAAGGCCGGACACAAGGCCGAAGAATGTTGGAGGAAACTTGGAGCGTGTCTCCATTGCTGGAGCCGTGATCATCGGATTCTTGACTGTCCCCTACTCAATGATCAAGCAGGTGACGGAGAGCGCCCGGTGACAAAGAATGCATGTCTTCAGGCTATAAAGGAGGCGGATCAAGACAAAGGCGGACTTGTGGAAGGTACATTGAAAGTTTGTTCCAAGTCTGCATATGTCTTATTTGATACTGGTGCATCACATTCTTTTATCTCCAAGAAGTTTGCTGATCCATTACCTATGGAACCGGAATGGATAAAAATAGTTTTATCTACTCCTCTCGGGAATGAAACCGATATTACTCATCATTATCAAAACTGTGAAGTCTTGGTAAAGGGGAGAAAATTTCCTATCGACCTCATATGTTTGGACCTAAAAGAATATGATGTCATATTGGGAGCGGATTTGTTATCCAAGTATCAGGCAACTGTGGATTGCCGTAATAGCAAAGTTACTTTCAAAGACTTTCCGGAACTGGTCTATACTAGCCCTAAGGGACAGAGCAAGTCGTTTCTTATTTCGGCCCTCCGAGCTAGCAAACTAATCAGGAAAGGATGTGAATCTTTCCTTACGATTGTCACCATTAAGGAGACTAAGGAGACTAAGCTAGAAGACATCCCAGTTGTGCAAGAATTTTCGGACGTGCTTCCAGAAGATTTGCCTGGATTGCCTCCACAACGAGAAGTGGCCTTCACCATTGATTTGGTCCCTCGTGCTGGTCCAGTCTCTAAGGCACCTTATAGAATGTCCCCTGCCGAACTCAAGGAGCTGAAGGTGCAATTGATAGAGCTTCTTAAGAAAGGATTTATTAGGCCAAGCACTTCCCCGTGGGGAGCACCTGTACTGTTTGTAATAAAGAAGGATGGATCCATGAGGTTATGTATCGACTATCGACAGTTGAATCATCTCACTATCAAGAACAAGTATCCACTGCCGAGAATCAATGAGTTATTTGATCAAATATTTGGATCCAGGTATTTCTCGAAGATTGATCTCCGATCGGGATATCACCAATTAAGGATCAAAGATGACGACATTTATAAGACCGCGTTCAGGAGCAGGTATGGGCACTATGAATTTGTTGTTATGCCTTTTGGACTAACAAATGCCCCTGCTGCCTTTATGCAGTTGATGAATAGTATATTCAGGCCTCATCTAGATCAATTCATAGTGGTTTTCATTGATGATATATTGATTTATTCTAAGACCAAGGAAGAGCATGAGGAGCATTTGAGGATTGCATTACAAATATTAAGGATGAATCAGTTATATGCAAAGCTCAGCAAATGTGAATTTTGGTTAGAAGAAGTATCTTTCTTGGGGCATGTTATATCAAAAGATGGTTTATCCGTCTATGAAAATTGGTCTCTCAACTCCTACGTCGTTCCTGACCAGGACCGAGCTTACAGTAGAAGGGGTCGCCGAGAGGTAGAGGTGTAGAGCTTCGCCTTAGACTAGTTTGGACAACACCGGGGGCGAGGCCAAGAATTCCTTAAGTTCAGCAAATGCCTTCTGACATTGCTCATCCCAGGAGAACAAAGCTGATGGCATTTTGGGTCCCCTCAACAATTTGAAGAAGGGTAAGCATCGTTCGGCCACCCGAGACAGGAAACAGTTGAGTGTAGCAATGTGTCCCGTTAGGCGTTGGACGTCCTTGATGCAGGTAGGTGGCCTCATGTCCAGGATGGCCTGGACCTTGTCGGGGTTGGCCTCGATTCCACGCTGAGTGACCAGGAAGCCTAGGAACTTCCCGGATCTGACTCTGAAGGCGCACTTGGCGGGGTTGAGCTTCATGTTGCACTTCAGGAGGGTGTCGAAGGTCTCGGGTAAGTCGGCGAGGTGGTCTTTGGCCTTCGGTGTTTTGACGAGCATATCATCAATATAGGCCTCGACGTTCTGACCGAGCTGACCTTCGAAAATGTGGTTGATCAGTCTCTAATATGTTGCTCCAGCGTTCTTTAACCCGAACGGCATCCGGGTGTAGTAGTGTACGTCGAAGTCGGTGATGAAGGCAGTCTTCTCGATGTCCTCTGGGTCCATCCTGATCTGATGGTAGCCGGAGTAGGCATCTAGGAAGCTGAGTAGCTCGTTGCCAGAGGTTGAATCGACCAGTTGATCGATGCTCGGCAACGGGTAGCAATCCTTCGGGGTAGCCTGCTTGAGATCACTGAAGTCTACGCACATCCGCCATTTCCTAGAAGCTTTTGGTACCAGGACAATGTTGACGAGCCATGTAGGGTAAAGAACCGGACGAAAGAGGCCAGTCTTCTGCCCTTGGATGACTTGCTCTTTGATTACCGCTTGGTTCTTTGGGGCGTGCTTTCTCCTGCGCTATTGTACTAGCTTTGCTGTCGGGTCGAGGTTGAGCTTGTGCATCACCACGTCTCCCGGGATCACGGGAAGGTGCTTATCAGACCATGCAAAGACTCGATGTACTGAGCAAGAAATCTTTATATTTTTCTTATTCCTCGAGTGGGAACTCGGCTCCAATCTTTACTCCTAGGGTCGGGTCAACGTTAAAGAAGACCGTTAGTAACTCACCGCCAGGCTCAGATGTTGCGGGTCCCTCCTTGGCTCCCTTTACCCCTTTATTCTTTCCTTCCAGCCTAGTGGCGTCAACTGAGACCATATAGCACCGTCTAGCCAATGCCTAGTTACCTCGAACTTCCCCCATGCCATAGTTGATTGGGAACTTCATCTTTTGGTGAAAGGTAGAGGGCACCACTCTCATTCGACTGAGAATGCCTCGACCAAAGATGGCGTTGTATGCCATCATCCCCTTAATCACGATGAAGTCTACAATAACCATAATGGTTTAGGGCGGGGTGCCGACAGTAATCGATAGGCTCAGTGTTGGGTCCCAAACGGTGGCAATTAAGAGGGGAGGGGTGAATTGATTGGGAAATAAAAATATTTTCTGAAGAGCTTGTGAGATAAAATTAAAACAATCAAGCGCTCAGCCTTACTCGTGCATGATCACACATGAGTGTATATGAAAGATGGTGAGTGTGTGAGGAAGAAGATGGTGAACACTCAACTCACCATGAAGCCCACTCGACAAATGATGCAAACGAACAAACCACGAGAGACACACAAGGTTTTTAGGTGGTTCGGGTACACCGCAATGTCCCCTACGTCCACCCCTCACACATGAGGATTAACGACTTCACTAAGAAGTGAGCCAGGAACACACACGCTATTATGAACAGCACACACACACACACGGTACCAAATCTAGGCACCCAACCACACACACACACAGAAGCTCGTGTCCTTACACGAACACACACACACAACTCAGAAATAAGGTTCAACAGATGCTCAAGTTTAGCGCAACAAATCTGAGAATGGAAGATGAAGAGTAGATTATCCTGGCTGATGATCCCCTTATCAATTTTCCGAATGTACTTGTATGCTTCAGTAGGAGAAGGATCGCTCTTGGAAGAACATTAGCTGAGAAGCGGTTGATTTGAAGTTGTTGCTCAAAAACCCTTGCAGCTTCTTGATGTAGATGATGTGTGGCGTGATTTCTCCTTCTTCTCTTTCAGTTCCAGCTTCAGATCGATTGGGAAGAAGGTGTGGGAGCTGCAACTTCGACCTGCACTCAAAAATAAAGCATCAAAATCCCTTGACCTGGATCTCACCTCTCATCCCTTTATTTAAACCCAAGAGAGTTTATTTAATTGATTAACATAGTCAAAGATAGCTTGGGAACCAGATCCACAATTTGTGGAATGTTTTGTGGTGATTAGACATGGATTGGAAGACTTTCGGTGCAAGGAAACGGTGGTCAACAATGGTGGCTAGAGGTCCGATCAGAATGGGTCGACCCTTGGGGTCGACCCTCGTGAGAGGGTTAAGGACACAAAAGTAATGAGTCGACCCTTGGGGTCGACCCTCGTGAGCAGCCGTGTTGGATTTGGGTATTAGCTCATAGGGGTCGACCCTTGGGGTCGACCCTCGGGGGGGTTTTAAAATCCTGGGCATATGGGTCGACCTTTGGGGTCGACCCTTTCAGCTCCCCGTGCTGGAATTAAAAGAAGACCCACAGGGGTCGACCCCAGGGGTCGACCCTTTCAGGCAGACAACATGAAACACACGATGTATAGACTTGATGAGATGATTCATGAACAAGACAATGTACAGACTTGCTAGAGTGTGAACTTCATGTAGCATCCAATGTATAGACTTGCTGGTATGCGGATGTATAGACTTTGCATATGCATGAATGCACCATGTATAGACTTGGTGGCATGCAATGTACAGACTTGCCAGCATGCAATGTATAGACTTGATGTTGCGAACTGTGCATATGCATGAACAATGTATAGACTTGGTGGCATGCAATGTACAGACTTACTGGATGTATAGACTTGATGTGCTTTGAGTTGTAGGATGTATAGACTTAGTTATGTGTAGACTTGATGGATGTATAGACTTGGAGAATGTATAGACTTAGGATGTGTAGACTTGATGGATGTATAGACTTGGAGAATGTATAGACTTAGGATGTATAGACTTAATGATGTGTAGAGTTGATGGCTGTATAGACTTGGAGAATGTATAGACTTAGGATGTGTAGACTTGATGGATGTATAGACTTGGAGAATGTATAGACTTAGGATGTATAGACTTAATGGATGTATAGACTTGGAGAATATATGGACTTAGGATGTATAGACTTAATGATGTGTAGACTTTGATATGAGAATGACCAACAATGCACTGATGCAAACTATGAAATGCACAGACTTTATGTATGAACCAATGTATAGACTTTGTGTGCAGGACATTGTTTATGCATGAACGATTGTACAGACTTGCTGTATGCATGAAAGAGTAAAACCCATCTTAAATAAACCCTTTAGGAATCAAAACAAGAATATCAATCCTTGATAATCAAATGATAAAGGGCTTATGAGATAGGATGGATCTCACCAAATGTCCTTGTTTTATTCAATTCATGAACCGCCTTCGTGCCCCTATCAAAACATACATTCTGTATTAGCTTTGGCGATTGCAAACTGAGATTAAACATCTTACCAAGTGAAGTGATTCCTGAACTTCAAGGCTCCTTATTTCATCAAATGAAGACACTTCCAGAATATGTCATGGCATTCAAGTTAGATTTGGCCATCATCAAAAACCATTACAATAACCACATAGCGGGGGTTCAACAATCTCCCCCTTTTTGATGATGATAAAATTCAGAAATTGGAAATAACCATGATAACAATGAGTCGAGTCAGAACAATATAGAAAAAACCTGACTTAACCATCTCAAACTCAGGAATCAATTTAGAAACTTCATTCCATTTGAGCTAGGTGCTATGCGATTGATAAGAAGGCATATTCCAACAACCAGCATATCTTACTAGGAAAACAACCACAGTCCACAATCTGATTACAATGTAACAAGGGGAAGTGAAGGGGAAGTAAAGTGCAATGTAACAAGATGCCATGCTATGATTACAAAGAAAATGCAACACCCCTAAGACACTAATGAAATATGAAGATGAAAGTGCAACACACATGCATGCAAGCATACATCACACATAGATATAAGTATCCAGGCACACAAGTAGTAGTAGAAGGCAAAACTTCTCCCCCTTTGGCATCATCAAAAAGAGGGGGTGAAACAGGATAAGAAGTGTGCCAACTGTATGAAGTGCAGCAACCTAGTCATCATCCAGATTTGATGGACTTGGAGCACGCCATACATAATCCATAATTTCGTGGCACATTTGGGTGTGATGAGCCAAGGCATCAGTGAAAGTTTGAGTGCTTTCTAGGTGAGAGAGCTTTAGATCATGCAGCTCATTTTGAATTTCATCCAAGGTCTCCCCATACTTATCCATCCGCTCATCAATGTGATCCAACCGATCTATGACTAGCCTGGCCACCTCAGAGGGTATATCTGTAGCAATAGGAGAGAGTGGTTCTTCATCAGACGCGTCTTCATCCTCGTGATCATCATCAGAACTAGCAGTAGGGACGGCGGTCTTCAGTTGCCGGACTAATTCACTGTCATGCAGAACATAACCCATATTGTGACAAATGGAGTGAGTGGTAAAAATGTCAGCTTCCCGCATAGTTTGTGAGGTTTCTGCTGAAAGATTGATGTTCTTGTACAGGAAAATGGCAGTTAACGTAACAGCATAAGGTAGAATTCTATTTTAGTGCTTGATGCTTGTGCATATATGCTCCAAGATAAGTGCGGGAAAATTGATACGGATGCCATCCAAGAGACAGCAAATGAGAAACATATGAATTTCTGTTACTTTGTCATGTCCTCCCCCTCTCAGAAGCAAGATGGTAGTAATCATTCTATGAAGAATGTGTTGAACAGGAGGGAAACGATTTGCATTCAACCCAGCAAGAGATCGGCCTACTCGATCTTCAGAAGTCACGTAAAGATAAATGCGATCTTCAGGAACAAGAATATCACCAAAGGCATATCCCTCGGGAGGGAGCTGAAATGCTTCGCCTATCAACTCTGGGGAGAGAATAATCTGAATCCCATTGACTTTAGTAATCGGATTGTCATTGGACATTGAAAGATTGCCATAGAATTGATGCACTAAATTGGGATACATCTGACGATGGGCAATCATGAAAACATCCAAGTTGGGCTAACTACAAATGACATCAACTAAACTGGGAATATGTTTGCTCAAATTACCAAAGTCCACTACACGGGGACGAAGAACTTTCCGGGCCAACACTCGGCTAGAATGGCCGCGAAGAGAAGCAACGTGTTCAGCTTGCTTGGATCTAATCTCTTGAGCCGTGCTAGACTCAGCACCTCTGCGAGACGGACGTCTCCTTGGGGCCATCTAGACAAAGATCGAAAGAAGGCCACATGATGGGGGAAAGATCAATAGGGTTTAACCAAAGATGAAAAGGATTGAATATGAATCCATGACCCTCCACAAACACCAGAAGCTTACCTCAAGGGATGGGAGAAGCAAGAGATGATCCTTAAGCCCGTGTGAAGAAGATGCGCGCGGGTAGCCTCCCGGAGAACCGCAGCTAGGGTTGGAGGATTTTGGAGCCAAGAAGATGTGTTTAGGGCTTGCAAGGAGTGGTGGCTGGCCTTGGAGGGGGTTATGAGTTTTTATATTGGCATGGGAGGGGCTAACTTAGGGTTAGAACCCCATTCGCGAGCGGCTCAGACGCGCTGGAACCACGTCGCCATAATGGGTCGACCCAACGGGTCGACCCCTATAAACTCAACCCCAAACAGAAGAGGTCTTCACGAGGGTCGACCCCAAGGGTCGACCCATTCAGTGATATACAGCAAAAGTGAAAAAATAGCATAACCGGAGGGCCAAAAAGTTTTAGTCTTGAGTCCCCAATTGAGAATTAAGTTGGAATCAAGGAGGATAAGAGTGTTTTGAAGGTCTTAAGCAATTGGGGAAGTACCGCATCAATTTCAAGACCAATATATGACATGCTAGTATCCAATTCTCCAGATTTCAGGATTCAGACAGTTTCACTCCATTGATGGCACGAGAGTATATCCAAGGTCATAAACGACCATAGAATTGACAACAAGGATGAGTGAATATTATATATATATAGAAGGAATGCAAGAGCACACATAAATGACTTATCACGCAATTTGTTTATGTTCTTTTTGAGTTTTCACACAACTTGATGCGCACATATGAGAAGGAAAATATAAACTAACATATGACAAATGTAAATGGATGCAATGCAGTGACTATACACTTAAAAGCACACAAAATCATGATGCAAACTCTTCTATTTTACACACCCCTAATTATCTTCTAAAGGCGGTGAAATTCTCTTCACAAAGGGGTTTTGTGAAAATATCGGCAATTTGATGATCTGTATCGATGAAGCTGATTTCTACATCACCCTTGCTTACATGATCTCTAATGAAATGATGTCTAATTTCAATATGCTTGGTGCGAGAATGATGGACAGGGTTCTTGGATAGATTAATGGCTGAAGTGTTATCACAAAGAATTGCTGTGTTTTTGAAGGATTCACCATAATCAATCATTTGTTGTTGGATCCCGAGCACCTGGGCAACACAACTACCTATAGCCACATACTTGGCTTCGGCGGTTGATAAAGTCACTGAGTTTTGTTTCTTGGAGGCCCATGAGACCATGCAACCTCCAAGGAACTGGCAGTACCTGCTGGTGCTTTTCTGATCCACTTTTCAACCCGCATAATCGGCATCGGAATAAGCAATCAAATCAAGGCTCGAATTACGCGGAAACCATAAACCTAAGTTCACTGAGCCAGCAATATATCTAAAGATCCTTTTCACAGCCGACAAATGTGACTCCTTGGGATTGGACTGAAAACGAGCACACAAACATACAGCAAATTGAATATCGGGCTGACTAGCAGTTAAGTACAACAAGGAACCTATCATGCTTCTGAAAAGTTTTTGGTCCACAGTTTTACCTATTTCATCTTGATCAATTTTTGTTGATGTGGACATAGGTGTTGGTTGTGGTTTGGTAGATGCCAAGTCGAACTTTTTCAGCAGCTCCATTGCATATTTTTTATGATGTATGAACATCCCATCGGCCGTCTGTGTGACTTGCAATCCGAAAAAGAATGTCAGCTCTCCCATAAGGCTCATTTCAAATTCACTTTGCATCAATTTTGCAAAGTCCTTGCTGAGTGTATCCTTGGTTGAGCCAAAAATAATGTCATCAACATAGACTTGAACAATTAAGATTTCCTTGCCGCTCAACCTTGTGAAAAGAGTTTGATCCACATTACCTCGTTTGAATCCATTTTGTATAAGGAAATCATTCAACCATTCATACCATGCTCGGGGTGCTTGTTTAAGACCATAGAGTGCCTTGTCTAACTTGTACGCATGGTCTGAATACTTTGTGTCCTCATACCCTGGTGGTTGCTCCACGTATACGTCCTCCTGAATAAAACCATTTAAGAATGCACTTTTCACATCCATTTGAAACAGTTTAATAGTATTACAACATGCAAATGCCAAAAGAATTCTCACTGCCTCGAGTCTTGCTACAGGAGCAAAAGACTCATCAAAATCAATTCCAAGTTCCTGGCTATAGCCTTTGGCTACCAGCCTTGCCTTGTTCCTAGTTACCACCCCTTGATCGTTTGTTTTGTTTCGAAAGATCCATTTGGTTCCGATCACAAAGTGATTTCTAGGGCGAGGCACAAGGAACCACACTTTGTTCCTTTGGAATTGGTGTAGTTCTTCTTGCATAGCCAAGATCCAGGAATCATCTTTTAAGGCATCTTCTATAGAGTGAGGTTCAGATTGAGAGAGTAATGCAATATAATCCAGATTCTCAACTTCCCTGAATGGGGAGCGTGTTCTTATTCCCTCTTCTACATTGCCAATGACGACTTCCGGTGGGTGATCTTTTGCAAAAGTCCATTGTCGAGGCAGATGTAATTCACTTAGAGTTTGCTGATTTTCATCATCCTTCAGTTGTTCTTCATCTCCTGATTTGTTTGCTTCCTTTGAGAGCTCTTCGGTGGCTTCCACTTCTGATTCTTCTTTCTGCAAGACAGGATTTTCATTAGTATCCTTGAATGATGATTCATCAACAATAACATGGGGACTTTCCTCAACTACAAGAGTTCTCAAGTTATACACTCGATAGGCTCTTGAGTTAAGGGAGTATCCGAGAAATATCCCCTTGTCACTCTTGGGGTCAAACTTTACCAAATCCACCTTACCGTTATTATGGATGTAACAGATGGAGCCAAAAGGTTTAAAGTAAGAAATATTTGGTTTCTTACCTCGATATAGGTTATAAGGAGTTTTCTTTAACACTGGCCTTACCATGGCGCGGTTTATTATGTAGCATGATGTATTGACGGCTTCAGCCCAGAAATACCTTGGAAGGTTATTTTCATTTAGCATGGTTCTTGCAATTTCAAAAAGTGTCATGTTCTTCCTTTCTACCACTCCATTTTGTTCGGGGGTCCTTGGTGCGGAGAAGTTGTGTATATAACCTTGATCCGTGCAAAAATTGTTGAATTCATGGTTGTCAAATTCCCTACAATGATCACTTCTCACGGTCTTGATGCACCATCCTTTTTCATTCTAAACCATCCTGCAAAACTCCTCAAACTCCATCAAAGCATCACTTTTGTTTGAGAGAAAATACACCCAGCTATATATAGTAAAATCATCCACAATTACAAATCAATATAACTTACCACCCAAGCTATGTGTTCGGCTTGGTCCAAAAAGATCTATATGGATCAATTCAAGGGGTTTAGAGGTGGTTACATCACTTTTACATTTAAAGGATGTTCTTGTCTGTTTGCCCTTGCTGCACACCCCACAGATTCCTTCATTAACCAGCTTCAATTTGGGTAAGCCAACAATCAGATTTTTCCTGAACAACTTCATCATCACATTGAAACTAGCATGCCCAAGACGGCGATGCCACAACCATGCATCATCAGAATTTTTAGCAACTAAGCAAAGATTTTTATGTGAAACATCATCAAGATCAATCATATAAACATTGTTGTGTCTAAGCCCTATGAACTTGATTTCATTGGTGTTTCTATCTACCACAGTGCAGTGAGTAGAATCAAAAGACACATTACAACCTTTGTCACAGAGTTGACTTATGCTTAGAATATTGTGATACAGGCCTTTGACAAGCAAAACATTTTCAATGACGTGAGTTTGGTTCTTACCTACCTTACCTTCTCCAACAATTTGTCCTTTGTCTTTACCTCCAAAAGCTACCACCCCACCATCCTTGTCTTGCAGGTCTGCAAACATTTCCTTATTTCCCGTCATATACCTTGAACATCCACTATCCAAGTACCATTTGTTCTTTTGAGCTCCAAGGCAGACCTGCAAATACAAAGAGAGTACTTATGGGGTTTTTGGTACCCAAGCAAGCTTGGGTCCTCGGTCGTTAGATATAAGAGGCCTGTATGATCTATTCATCATTCTAACAAAATTTTCATCATCAAACCTCATGGTTCTGCACTCATACATATCATGGCCTAATCTTCCACAATAAAAGCAAGTAGTGATTCTTTTATCACAGTTTCTTCTCCTGTTCACATTCATATATGAATTATGCATCTGTGTGTTAGAAGATGAGGCAAATGTACTTCTTGAAGTCCATGGAGTTATGGATGTTTTGGACTGAAAATTATTTCTTTTCTCAGAAGTGAGTGGAGAACATCCTTCATCAGGACCCACACATGTGTTCAACACTTGTTTTCCTTTTTCTAATATGGCAGCAACATTTTTCAACTCATCTATTTCAATCATTAAGGTTTCCATTTTCCTTTCAGCTGTTTCCTTGGTTTGAATGCAAGCAATTTTTTCAAGCTTTTCTTGTTCAAATTCCCTTTGCAAGTCTTCATGCTTTTTAATAAAAGTGAATTGATCCTCTCGCATGCATGAACTCTCTTCTTCAAATAATTCTATTTTAGACAAGAGACTTTCATTTTCATGTTTAAGATTCTCATTTTCAGATTTCATGAAATTACAATTCTCACAAGGATTTTTAGCACTCGCAGCTTGTTCCAATTTCTTTTTCAGAAGTTTATTTTCATATTTCAATTTTTTGCATTTTCCATACAATGATTCATATGCAATCTGCCATTGTTCACAAGTGAGGGATTCAGTTTCAGATTGTACCTCATTGGTGTCATCATTTGCCATGAAGCATAGATTTTGGACCAGTTCATCTAGTCCATCTTCATTCCCGGAGTCTTCCTCATCTTCATCGCTCCAAGAGGCCACCATGGCCTTAGGCTTTTTGAATTTTCCCTTTTTGAATTTCTTAGCTAAGTCCGGGCATTCTCCCCGCATGTGACCGGGTTTCTTGCATTCATAGTAAATTATTTCTTCCTTCTTGCTGCTTTCACTTTTCTTAGGACCTTGCCTTCTTAGTCCTTTCTTGAACTGACCACCAAATTTTCTTGTGTTCTTGACAAATCTTCTAGCTCTTCTTGTGAACATAGCTACAAGCTCCTCATCTTCAGTGTTGGCCGAGGAATCTCCCTCGCTTTCTTCCGACTCTTGAGGGTTTACTTTCAATGCCAAAGTTGTGGCAACGTTCTTCTTCTTGTTGTCATCCTTGCTCCTTTTGATGTTGATCTCATATGTCATCAGGGAGCCGACTAACTCATCCAAAGTTAGAGTGCTGAGATCTTTTGAGTCTTCGATCACTGTGGCTTTTGTGTGCCACTGTGGTGATAGAGATCTCAGTACCTTCCTCACAAGATCACGGTTTGAATACTCCTTGCCAAGAGCCTTCAAACCATTTGTGATTTCCATTGATCTTGCGAATATTTCAGAAATGGTTTTATCTGGATTCATCATAAACAGTTCATAATCCCGGACCAATAGATTTGCTTTGGTCTCCTTGACTTCAGAAGTTCCTTCATAGATCAAGCGTAGTTTGTCCCACATTTCCTGTGCATAGGAACACATAGATATGCGTGAGTATTCATTCGGATGGATGGCACACTGAATTATATTCATGGCCTTAAAGTTAGCTGAGCACTTATTGATATGGTCGTCATCCCAATCATCTTCATTATCAGGCAACTTATAAGGACCTTTGTTGATAACATTCCACAGTTCATAATCTTGAGCACGCAAGAAAATATACATTCTGTTTTTCCAATAAGTATAGTTTGTTCCATCAAAAAACGGAGGCCTGTGTACAGAATGCCCTTCGGGCATCATCCCTCTGTTTGCCATAGAAAGGGATCTACTCTTCGACCGTGAGGTCGGGCTAAACAGAGACCAAAGCTCTGATACAAATTGTTGGGTCCCAAACGGTGGCAATCAAGAGGGGAGGGGTGAATTGATTGAGAAATAAAAATATTTTCTGAAGAGCTTGTAAGATAAAATTAAAACAATCAAGCGCTCGGCCTTACTCGTGCATGATCACACATGAGTGTATATGAAAGATGGTGAGTGTGTGAGGAAGAAGATGGTGAACAATCAACTCACCGTGAAGCCCACTCGACAAAGAATGCAAACGAACAAACCACGAGACACACACAAGATTTTTAGGTGGTTCGGGTACACCGCAATGTCCCCTACGTCCACCCCTCACACATGAGGATTAACGACTTCACTAAGAAGTGAGCCAGGAACACACACACTGTTATGAACAGCACACACACACACACGGTACCAAATCTAGGCACCCAACCACACACACACACACACAAGCTCGTGTCCTTACACGAACACACACACACAACTCAGAAATAAGGTTCAACAGATGCTCAAGTTTAGCACAACAAATCTGAGAATGGAAGATGAAGAGTAGATTATCCTGGCTGATGCTCCCCCTATCAATTTTCCGAATGTACTTGTATGCTTCAGCAGGAGAAGGATCGATCTTGGAAGAACATTGGCTTAGAAGTGGTTGATTTGAAGTTGTTGCTCAAAAACCCTTGCAGCTTCTTGATGTAGATGATGTGTGGCGTGATTTCGCCTTCTTCTCTTTCAGTTCCAGCTTCAGATCGATTGGGAAGAAGGTGTGGGAGCTGCAACTTTGACCTGCACTCAAAAATAAAGCATCAAAATCCCTTGACTCGGATCTCACCTCTCATCCCTTTATTTAAACCCAAGAGAGTTTATTTAATTGATTAACACAGTCAAAGACAGCTTGGGAACCAGATCAACAATTTGTGGAATGGTTTGTGGAATGTTTTGTGGTGATTAGACATGGATTGGAAGACTTTCAGTGCAAGGAAACGGTGGTCAACAATGGTGGCTGGAGGTCCGATCGGAATGGGTCGACCCTCGTGAGAGGGTTAAGGACCCAAAATTAATGGGTCGACCCTTGGGGTCGACCCTCGTGAGCAGCCGTGCTGGATTTAGGTATTAGCTCACAGGGGTCGACCCTTGGGGTCGACCCTCACGGGGTTTTTTAAATCCTAGGCATATGGGTCGACCCTTGGGGTCGACCCTTTCAGCTCCCCGTGCTGGAATTAAAAGAAGACCCACAGGGGTCGACCCTTTCAGGCAGACAACATGAAACACATGATGTATAGACTTGATGAGATGATGCATGAACAAGACAATGTACAGACTTGCTAGAGTGTGGACTTCATGTAGCATCCAATGTATAGACTTGCTGGTATGCGGATGTATAGACTTTGCATATGCATGAATGCACCATGTATAGACTTGGTGGCATGCAATGTACAGACTTGCCAGCATGCAATGTATAGACTTGATGTTGCGAACTGTGCACATGCATGAACAATGTATAGACTTGGTGGCATGCAATGTACAGACTTACTGGATGTATAGACTTGATGTGCTTTGAGTTGTAGGATGTATAGACTTAGTGATGTGTAGACTTGATGGATGTATAGACTTGGAGAATGTATAGACTTAGGATGTGTAGACTTGATGGATGCATAGACTTGGAGAATGTATAGACTTAGGATGTATAGACTTATTGATGTGTAGACTTGATGGATGCATAGACTTGGAGAATGTATAGACTTAGGATGTGTAGACTTGATGGATGTATAGACTTGAAGAATGTATAGACTTAGGATGTATAGACTTGGAGAATGTATAGACTTAATGATATGTAGACTTTGATATGCGAATGACCAACAATGCACTGATGCAAACTGTGAAATGCACAGACTTTATGTATGAACCAATGTATAGACTTTGTGTGCAGGACACTATTTATGCATGAACGATTGTACAGACTTGCTGTATGCATGAAAGAGTAAAACCCATCTTAAATAAACCCTTTAGGAATCAAAACAAGAATATCAATCCTTGATAATCAAATGATAAAGGGCTTATGAGATAGGATGGATCTCACCAAATGTCCTTGTTTTATTCAATTCATGAACCGCCTTCTTGCCTCTGTCAAAACATACATTCTGCATTAGCTTTGGCGATTGCAAACTGAGATTAAACATCTTACCAAGTGAAGTGATTCCTGAACTTCAAGGCTCCTTATTTCATCAAATGACGACACTTCCAGAATATGTCATGGCATTCAAGTTAGATTTGGTCATCATCAAAAACCATTACAATAACCACATAGAGGGGGTTCAACACTCAGTGCTCCCTCGGGATAAGTAGCCTGGCTGTTGAACCCACAGAGGGGGGTTCGGATCAGGTGGAGTTTAGATGGATTCTCTCCCATTTTGAGGAAACACTCATAAGACAATACATCAGGGGCACTACCATTGTCGACTAAGATTTTGTCCACGTTATAATGTTTTATGGTAGCCGATACAACAAGTGCGTCATCGTGTGGGGTGGTTAGCCCTTCCAGGTCCTCGTCAGAGAATACCAGGGCCTGCAGTTCGCTTGCTTACGGGGCCATAGGTGCCTCAGCAGAGGCTCGGCTCGCCTGCTCAACATGACGCTTTCCTCCTCGGCTGCTATCTCCGCCTGATGCTGTCCCGCTTGCGATGACGTTGATGTGGACTCCGCGGGGGGCATTATCAATCTCTCTAGTGGCGCCTCGGTCTTCCTTTTTCCCAGACATGTACCGAGATAGGTGTCCCTAGCGGATGAGGCGCTCGATCTCATCTTTAAGTTTATGGCAATCGCTGGTGTGATGCATGTGGTCGCTGTGGAACAGGCAATGCTTGCGGCGATTGCGATGCTTGGTCCTCATTGGCTCGGGTTGGTTGAGGAGACCCGAGCCTTTGATGTCTTTGTAGATTTCATAGACGGGGGCGGTAAGTTGGGTATACTACTCGTACTTTTGGGATGGCTCTTTTCGATCTCCGTCTTGGTTCCACCTCTTTCCTTGTCCCGTCCCTTGCTTGAACGGTCTCTTCTTGTCCCGCTCCGGACCCAAGCCAGTTGTTCCCCGGCAGGAGCTGAGTACTTCTTCTCACTCGACATGGCACAGAGCCAAGGTCACTAGCTTGGCGAGGGAGGTAGGGGGATGAAGCACTAGCTCGCGTCTTAGGTTCTCGTCGTGGGTACCCCCGGTCAAGGCGATGATGGCAGAGGCCATGTCCAGGAGGGGAAAGCGTAGGGCTTCCGATTTGAATAGGTTGATTTAAGCCCGTAACTTCTCCCCCTGTTTCTGTTTGAGGGCCAGTAATCCGACCACTGACCGGGGCGGACCGCTGCCGGCGAAGCTTTATTTGAATATTCGCCCGAATTGCTTAAAGTTGTGGATGCTACCGGGTGCGAGGGCTCTGAACCAAGCCTGAGCGCCTTGAACCAGAGTGGTCACGAACGCTTGGCACTTGATCACATCGGACGCCCCATGCAAGGCCATCAGGGCGTCAAAGCTGTCGTAATGGTCGACTGGGTCTCCCTGGCCATCGTACGACTTGAAGCTCGGAAGTGAGATTCTGGGGGATATCTCTGCCTTCAGGATATGGTCGGAGAATGGGGATCTCTCCTCATACTCCATAGGAGGGGTCCTCTGCAAGGCGCGGAGAGCATGCTCTTGCTCTGCGAAATGCCTCTCGAAGTCTAGCAGCCAGAGAGAGAGTTCCAGTTGTCGCTGTCCCGAGGGGCTGGGGGGCACACTTGCATGCTGCCCTCACGCTCCTCCGGGGCCTCGGCGTCTGGGAACGGTCTGTGTGCTCCGGTCTTCTCCCTCCTCGGGGTCGAGGAGGCTTCTTGCTCCGGGGGAGGGGCGTGCGACGGTCCTCCTAACGGGTTGCGAATGAGCCGCTGCCCCCGGAGGATGAAACGGCCTCCATTAGTTTGCTGGGAGGCATCTCCACGTGGGGGGCTTTTCCTGGGGAGCTGTGAGTTCTCCTCCTTGGCCACCTGGGCCCTCATGAGTTGCACGAGGACATCTAGTTTTGCATTGAGGGTTTGGAGGGCGTCGGTGCTCCTGCCGGGAAGCTGTTCCCCCGCCACCGATGGAGGTAGCTCGTTGGCTTGGTTGTCGAATGGGGAATACTCTGTGGGGAGAGAAGGTATGCCTTCCTCCATTACCAGAGCTTTTCCCGTAACACCGGCAGTCTTCCTGCCAGAACTTCTTTGCACCATGATGGCTCTTTGTGTGTTTCCCACAGACGACGCCAGATGAAGAGGGGTGATCTCGCGATGCTCTTGAGTAGGGAGGAAGATGACCACGTACCCTTGAAGTATAAACTGCAAGAAGGGAAACCAGTCATAGGTGCCCAGGGATAGATCCCCGGCGAAGACCCTCTGACTCTTAAGTCAGCACAAGTAGTAGAGCACTAGTGCGAAGAGAAGAGTTTGGAGGAAAATGGGAGCACGAGATCCCTCTCCACCGAAATGTGAAGTGGTTCCTGCTCAGGGTTTTTGGCTCTTACCTTGCTTAGGCTTCCCTTCTCGTAGTAGGACATGTCCTGTTTAAATAATGGCCTGTTGTCCGAATTGGTCACTGTGAGCGGAGGAGTTCCAGGGGGGTTACGTCCTTCATGCGGGCTCCTTACGGCTCGCGGACTCTTGGTCTCCCTTGTCCCCTTGAGCTTCCTGCCATTAAGGGATTCACAACAGCCGAATCAATAAGTTTCCATCAGTGAGGCCGAACGAATGGCACTTGTTCAGGAGTGGTCTCCCGAGCGATAAGTGTTGGGTCGGGAAAAGGAATAGGGGGCTCCAAGGGAGATTTCCTGATCGACTGATGCTCGGACATCCCAACCCGAAGGCCGCCTAGGAAGCGCTTGTACAGAGTGAATTTTTGGGCTTCATAATAAATGGGCCCGGGGCTGCCACTTTGAGGGGTTGAGCCTTGTCCGATCCGGTTTAGACCTCGTTTGGCCTCTCCATACCGGCGGTGAGAGTTCCCATCTCCACCCGCATTATGAATTATCAGTCTCGATGGTTCATTTATGTTTGCACATTTACGTAGCCCCCGTGACCCATTATCTTGACAATTAATCAAGGGTTTTCCTCTTCTTGGAGGATGTAATTAACGTCATAGCCTTCATGGTGTGACGGACTGCCAGTCCCAACATAGATCTCACAATCGACTGACTAAGTCAGATCGAGCGCACAATAAATTTGTCACATCGGTGACTCGCACGCCTACCAAAATAAATTGACTGAAAAATAAATAAAAATAAAACCCTTTTTTTTAAAAAATGAGTGAATCTTGTTCCACCAAATTGGCACGCCCAGTGGGACAGAGTCTCCCTTCATCTCTTTGCTAAGATAATGTTGGGTTAGATGGACGCAGTCTATCTCCACTGAGTGTGGATCTAGAGGGGGGGTGAATAGATCAACTTGCCTAATTTAAAACTACTGTAATTTCTAAAGCGGAATTTAGGCAAACATCAGTTAAGCTAAAGGAAGAATGCTAAGCAAAGGGTCGACCCATGAAAGCCATTCACCATATCTATATATCGAAAGCTAGACATGAGCATGAGCGATGAAACCAGATAAGCTAAGCAAGAATTCCCACCGCACACAGATCAAACGAAAACACAAACACATTGCACACACAATTTTTAGGTGGTTCGGTAACGACCTACGTCCACCCCACACTCAACCGAGTATGGCTTCCTGCTGCGCAACACAGCTTGCGTCTACTGGGCTTTACAGCTTGGCCAAACAATCCGCTGATACACAGCTTCGCTGGGCACTACAGCTTGCCGACCAGAGGATCTGATCCTCTGCAACCGGTGGAGAAATACAGCTTAACCCGTCCAGTGGAGACTACCACTGCAAGACCGCTGACACACAGCTTGAGGAAACAATATTCAGAAATGATAGACAGAATCAAAACGAAAAAGGAAAACCCAAAAGCAATGTAGCTCTAAAGAGCAAAGCTCAGCTCTGGTTTTGAACCACGAGACTGAGATACAAACTCTCTCACTCTCACTCTCAATCAGCTCTCTATCTCTTCTTTTCTCGTTTTCTTCTTCTTCTCTATTTCTTCTTCTTCTCTGTATCTTTTCTCTCAGTGGATCGAAGGAGCCTTGCTGCTTTGGCTGTATAGACTTTCTATCCTTCTCTTCGATCTCACTTCTTCTGTGGAAGAAGGCATGTATATATAGCAGCAGCAGCAGTAGGCGTGTGCTCTCCACGTTTCCTGCCAAAGCATTTGGACCACGTGGCAGCATCCAATAGAGTGTCAGAACACGTGTCCTCATATGGATACCTTATTCTTCTCGGATCACGAGCCAGGTACCTCGGATCATGTGCCCTTCATTTGTCTCTGCATTCCCTGTCAGACAGACAAGAACATATTCAGTTTAACTGTAAACCCTGTACAGGCTTTGCAACCATGAGTGCAATGCAAAGTATGCACAACGCAGTGTATAGACTCAATGATCGTAAAGGCTTCATGAGAAGTAAATCAGTGTATAGACTTAGTAAATATAAAGGCTTCATAAGAAGGAAAACCAGTGTACAGACTTGCCCAAAGTATAGACTTTATATGAAGAGGCAACGGCTGTACATACTTCCTATATGAAGCAGCCACTGTACATACTCAAGGTGAAGACCGATGCCAATGTATAGACTTTACTGAAGACAACGGACTCGAGTGCAGTGTACAGACTTGACTATGCTCACCCAATACCAATGTATATACTTGATGCTCAAAGAGTGGCTGTACAGACTTGATAACGATGCAGAACGAACGGATGTACATACTTCATGTGAAAGCCCAATGTACAGACTTTGAAGAACAGGCAGCTACAGTCCAATGTGTGGACTTGTCGTTCACTGGTGAGTGTACAGACTTCAAATGAAACACCAATGTGTAGACTTACCATCGACCATTGTGTAGACTTGAAGAAGTGAGACGATGGCTAAGACACTATACAATCGGATGTATATACTTTACTTAACACAGTCCGATGTGCAGACTTGGAATTTCAACTGAAGGGTGTATAGAATTGACCAAACAGTCCAATGAATAGACTTGAATAGCTGAGGCTAGTGTACAAACTTGCCACCGACTAATGTGTAGACTCGATCAGCATAAGGCACAGTATAGACATCAACTCTGCACATCGAATTTATAGACTTCAAGTGTGAAGACCATTGTATAGACTTTGGATTCGAAGACCAATGTGCAGACTTTGGATTTGAAGACCAATGTGCAGACTTCAAGTTTCACTGTGGATGTACAGACTTCAGGAAATCAAGCGATGTGTAGACTTGAAAGAAGTTGGCGATTCAATGTACAGACTTGATGAAGCGAAGCCAATATACAGACCTGAGTGTAGCTAAAGCCTTGATCATAGGAATAGGCTGGAGTGTATAGACTTCAGGCTTCAGAAACGAGTGTACAGACTTCACTTAAGAAACGTAGGGAAAGACTCCAATGTATAGACTTTGCCTTGAACGAAAGTCAGTGAAGAATGAATAGACTTCCATGATGTGTAGACTTTGCATACGTGAAAGCTACAGTGAAGGAATGTACACACCTGGCCAATTCAAAGGCAAATCGAGTGTACAAACTCTGAGTCCAAACCCAACGGCTATACAGACTTAGAATGTGAAGACTGATGTACATACTTCATTAATCAAAGCATGAATGAGACGTTGTACAGACTTAGCCTAAGGCATGCATGAACTGACGCTGTATAGACTCAATCTAAACAAGTCTGCTAAAGGAGTCGACCCATCAGAGGATGCGTCGACCCATGACAGTGAGAAATGCAAACAGTAGTGTATGAAATGCAAGGAACACATAGTCAATCTGATAGAGTAATTTCATCAAAGCAAGAGCAGTTGCCAATCAATCAAAACAATGGTGTTGCCAATGAAATAAAGAAAGTGTCAACATCATCAACATAGAGGGGTCACAATAATCTCCCCCTTTTTGATGATGGCAACCCCATATGAAGTAGAATAACCATATCCTGACATATAGGTATATGTTTGATGAAAGATATGATGAGTTATGCAGATTGACATGCAGATGCTATGAATGCATGCAACTCACTGCCTCAAACTCTCCCTTATCATTATGCATATACACTCCCACTCCCCCTTGGAATGAATTCAGAATTCAGACAGATATGTATTCTCCCCCTAGACATCCCCCTAGACAATATTCTCCCCCTTTGCCATCAGCAAAAGAGGAGGGAAAAAATAAATAGAAGGGAAGGATCAAGAGAAGAACTGACTGGCATTCTGAACAGGTAGTTCATGAATAAGCATTCGAAAGCATAGAGTCTTCAGTCATATGAAATTAGAAACTGCTGTCAAAAATAGTTCTGGTTTAAGGATGATAAAATTTGGAGTTCATGCACTACAAGCAATAGATAAGTTCACTGTGCATGATAAACAATAAGCCAGAATCACATTTGCATGAAAGATTTAGTTTCATAATATCTTACTTTCATAGTCTCATAAAGAATATTGAGAGAAACCAAGTCATGTATTGAAACTAAACAAATTGACACTCATAAATTTTTCTTTTAAAGGAGCAGCATTATCAATATTAGACCATTTAGAGCATTCAGGTACCATAAGTCTTTCTGCATAAGGGTATACGTTTATCAGACGCCAATACCCCTAGATACTCAACAAGATGGACCATTCTGCCTATGATCAAATTTAACAGAACTGAGTTACACCTTTTTGTGTGAGGGTACACGTTTATCAGATGCCAGTTAGCCCCAGGTACTCAGTGAAACCAGCATGCTGTTTTCAACATTTTATACAGAGATAGCTGATACACTTCATGACATGAGTGTTGTCCACTTCTGTGATGGATCACTCATTTTCTTAGTGATTTACCAGTCATTGCTCTGCCAATATTAATTTTCAATGATTTTCAATGTTTTTCATTATCTTTCTTAGCTGTCCTTTTTATGTTTCAGATGACTTGTTTAAGAACAATACACATACTTAACCTCTCTAACATGATTTCAGATGAGTTTTCAGATTTCAGATATGATTAGCTTTGTCTGACATGAAATAAGAAAGAGGTTGAGAGTTTTATCAATTTTTAACTTACTTATATACTGATTGCAATCTTTAAACTCCAACCATTATAAGATTTAAACCATTACATCAGTCTTTGAACAATTCAAATTCTTATAAATGAAGAAGTCCATTTTCTACTGCTTAGAAATCAGAACTGACCAACAGATTGCCATAATGTCAGAGACAAGTATTCAGAGTTAAAGGTTGAATGACTTCAAGAAAGTTGAAACCACTCTGAATATCTAGCAATACTCCCCCTGTCTATATGCATGCAATTTGCTAATGAAAGGCAAGAATTTATTGAGAGAGAGCTTATGCATAGGTCATGAATGAATGATATGCAAAGACATGCAAATACTAGACAAGCTCCCCCTGAATATATGCAATGTTTTCTTTGAACACTGAACAAAGTATTTTGAAATTCATGCTCATTCAGACTCCCCTATCAATCAATATAACCCATGGTACTAGGCGGAGAACCTGATCTCAAGGACCATCTCACACGTAGTAAGAACTTCCAGATAGATTTCCCTGCCCTTTAGTAGCCTACTATTTAATATACCACGGTTATGTAGAGAAATGCAATGCAGGACAGTTCTACATGCATGTTCAGTAATGATTATGAGTCTGTTTCAATATTCACATCCACATGAATTATCCAAGCAATCAAATGCAAGTCCACATTAGAAATTTTATTCACACCAGTTAAACAATCATTCATCATGCTGAAATTTACATAAGCCAAGTTCTCTTCTAAGAAACTTAAAATTTTCATTCCCAAGAGGCTTAGTAAAAATATCAGCAATTTGTTTTTCAGTTTTATGAAATTCATTTCAATCTCATTTTTATTTACAGCATCTCTAAGAAAATGATGTTTTATCTCTATATGCTTAGTCCTAGAATGGTGAACAGGATTTTTAGCAAGGCATATAGCACTAGTATTATCACATTAAAGTGGAATGCATCCCAGATTTATCTGATAATCAGCCAGTTGGTGCTTAATCCAAAGTACTTGGGCTGCACAATTACATGCTGCAACATACTCAGCTTCAGCTGTGGATAATGCTACAGTGTGTTGCTTCTTAGATGCCCAAGACACTAGACAGCCACCAAGGAATTGACAGTAGCCATTGGTGCTTTTTCTATCTACTCGACACCGAGCATAGTCTGCATCAGTGTAGGCTAGAAGCTCTAACTCACACTTAGCAGGATACCAGAGACCTAGTTCTTGGGTGCCTAGTAAATACCTAAAAATCCTTTTCACAGCTTTAAAGTGAGTTTCTTTAGGACTGGCCTGAAATCTAGAGCATAAACACACATCAAATTGTATATCAGGCCTAGATGCTGTAAGATAGAGAAGAGATCCGATCATACCTCTGTATAGCCTTTGGTCCACAGGTTTACCTTTAGAATCTTCATCCAAACTGGTTGAGGTACACATTGGAGTGGCTATTTCCTTGAGGTTGTCCATTTTATACTTCTTCAATAAGTTCTTTACATACTTGGACTGAGAGATGAAGGTGCCATCTTCTGTTTGTGTAACCTGCAGTCCAAGAAATAGTTTGAGCTCACCCATTGAGCTCATTTCAAATTCATCAGTCATTTTTTGAGAGAATTCCTCACACAAATTAGGGTTAGTTGACCCAAACACAATATCATCCACATAAATCTGAATGATAAGAATATCTGGATGGCTTACCTTGGTAAACAATGTTTGATCAACTATACCTCTTGTGAAGTTCTTGTCGGTGAGAAATTTGCTCAACCTGTCATACCAAGCTCTAGGAGCTTGCTTTAAACCATAGAGAGCTTTATTGAGCTTGTAAACATGATTAGGGAAATCTAAACATTCAAACCCAGGAGACTGTCTCACATATACATCCTCATTAATTTCCCCATTTAGAAAAGTAGATTTCACATCCATCTGCTGAAGATTTATTCCTAGGGAACATGCATAAGCCAATAAAATTCTTATTGCTTCTAACCTAGCTACAGGGGCAAAAGACTCTTCAAAGTCTATTCCAAATTCCTGATTGTACCCCTGAGCTACAAGTCTGGCTTTATTTTTAGTAACATTCCCTGCTTCATCAATTTTATTTCTAAATACCCATTTAGTCCCTATGACTGTTACATGATCAGGAGGTGGAACCAAAAACCACACCTTATTCCTGTCAAATTGATTGAGCTCCTCATGCATGGCATTAATCCAATGCACATCTTGGAGAGCACAGTCAATGGACTTGGGTTCTGTGTTTGATGCAAAAGCATAAGCATTCAGTTCATGTTGAATTCTTAAGTGGCCTCTAGTCCTAGGAGGGTCATGCAGATTTCCAATAACATTATCTAAAGGATGATCCTTGAGATATCTAATATTCGCAATTGGACTATCATGAACTTGATTTACCTCCCCCTGAACTGTAGGCTCCTCTTCATTAAGCTCTTTATGTCCTTCTTCATCCTTGGATTTGTCTGCAGGAACTCCTTCCTTCAGAATTTCACCATTGTTTTCATTCCTGCATTGACCAACATTAGAATTTACCAAGGATTCATCAAAAACTATGTGTGGAGATTCTTCAACAGTCTTAGAGTTCAGATTATACACTCTGTATGCTCGGGTGTTTTCAGAATAGCCAAGAAAAATTCCTGGTTCTCCTTTAGGTTCAAATTTATCAAGGTCCTTCTTATCATTTATGTGAATGAAACATTTACAACCAAATACCTTGAAGTGAGCAATAGAAGGTTTCTTACCTTTTAAGATCTCATATGGTGTTTGCTGGGTAGAAGGTCTTACCATTGCTCTGTTAATTACATAACAGACAGTGTTCACTGCTTCAGCCCAAAATTTCCTTGGTAGACCACCTTCGACAAGGAGTGTACGACCCATTTCCACTAGGGTTCTGTTCCTTCTCTCCACAACTCCATTCTGCTCAGGTGTCCTTGGTGAGGAGTACCTGTGGTTGATTCCATTTGACCTGCAGAATTCATCAAATTGTGAGTTTTCAAACTCACCTCCATGATCAGACAAAATGTTTTCAATTTTCTGATTTGTTTTATCATAAAACTCTTGAAATTCAGAGAAAGCATCACTCTTATTAGATAAGAAATAAACCCAAGTATACCTAGAAAAGTCATCTACCATGACAAACCCATACCTCTTCCCTGATAGGCTGACAGATCTAGTTGGCCCAAAAAGGTCCATATGTATTAGCTCATAGGGTTTGGAAGACAGATTTTCAGTTCTAGACTTAAATGACTTTCTAGTTATCTTTGATTGAGTGCATGCATCACAGATTTTATTTTCTTTCTTGAATGAGACTTCAGGAAGTCCTCTAACCATGCCATGCTTATTTAATTTGTGCAAAACAGTGTAGCTAGTATGACCTAACCTACGATGCCATAAAAATGCAATGTCTTCTCTACTGGCAGTAAGGCAAAGGTTAGTGTGTTGAATTTCATCTAAATTTATCATGTAAGTATTATTCATTCTTTTTCCAGAAAATTTGACAATATCAGAATCAGGTTCAAAAACCTTGCAGCATTGAGAATTAAATAAAACATTGTAACCTTTATCACATAACTGGCTGATGCTAAGTAGATTATAGGCTAACCCTTCAACCAGCATAACATCATCAATGCAGCAGGTAGAACACTTACCTACCTTACCTGATCCGATAATCCTACCCTTTGTGTTGCTTCCAAAGGTGACAAGGCCTTCTACTTTCTCAGTCAGTATGCAAAATTTGGCCTTATCTCCTGTCATATGCCTGGAGCAGCCACTATCCATGTACCACAAGTTATTCTTGGCTGCCAGGCATACCTGCATACACAATTAGGTAGAGAAGTTTGGAACCCAAGACTGATTGGGCTCCAATGTAAATGAACTAGAAGCATAGCAGGAAAGCAGATGTTTCGGAATCCACATTTGTTTAAATGAACTTTGTTCAGTGGATCCTACAGATTTTCTTCTGTTGTTGTTCCTTTTCTTTTTATTGTTCTTTTTCTTATTGGCAGCGACATGATTATTGACAGTATTGTTATTTCTGTGCCAGTGCCTTGGCCAGGGTGTGTTCACAAAATTTTGGCCATAGTAGTTCCTGGGCTGGCTATGGAAATATTGGTTTCTAGATGTCCAGTAACCATACCCATTGACAAAATTTCTACTGTAAGGTCTTTGATATTTAGCACTCTGGTGTGCAAGACCTGTAAACCTACCCTGAGTTCTAGACCAATCTGACCTATTGAAGTAGGTTGGCTGTGCATTGTAGTGGGTCTGAGCTCAGGGTTGATAAAAATAATTGGGTTGACTCCTAGCAGCATTCTGTCTCCCCTGTACTTTGGACCCTGCTGACCTATACACAGGTTTGTATTGGGTCTTCTTCAGAGGTGGAGTTGATGGTGGAGACTTGGTTACCTTGACCTGGGGTTTACTGGACTGTATAGGTTGACCCCAAACCTGAGTCTGAGCCCTAGGATTCTGCTTGGATGTGCTGGCTCTACTAGGCTCATTAACCTTTCGTTTGCCCTTTTCCTCAGCACTGGGCTTTTTCAGATTAGCAGTTTTGTTCATCAAATTTGTTGAGTTCATGCTAATTAGAGGTCCCTTTTCCTTTTGAGCAACAAATGAAATTGTTCTCATCCCAAATATTTTTGTTGCACTAGAACTAAATCCTAGGCCCTCTTTTCTGAAATTAACCTTTGACCCTAACAAAGCATTTAAGTTATCTGTTCCTTGGGTCATTTTCTCAATGGTTTTCATTTTATCCTCATTATCTTTCTGAAGTTCATCAATAGACTTTTTCAGCTCATTGTTGACATTGAGGACAGCTTCATATTTTTCAGAGATGATTTTTACTTCACTTTCACATTTTTGAATCTTCAGCTTCCATTCATCAATTTCATTTTCAAGCCTTAGATTCTCTTCCCTAGAAACCTTTAACTCAATTTTGATGTCCTCTACTTCAGAGCATGTGAGTTTCAGTTTATCATTTTCAGATTCCAAACATGCAATTTTATCAGATAGAGTTTTATCATTTTGCATGGAATTGATTTTTCTTCTAAGATGCCTATTCTCTTTTCTAATATCATCAGCTCTATCAGCTATGTCATGATAAGCATCTACCCAATCAGCAATTGTGAAGTTTTCAAATCTAGTGATTACCTCATCTGTGTCCTCCTCTCTATCTTCGAAGCTTGTTGCCATAAGGCAGATGGGCTGTTCAGATTCGGCTTCACTATCTGAGCTGCTGCTGAAAGAGCCTTCATCTTCATCACTCCATGTGCTGATCATAGCTCTTCCCTTCTTGGTTTTCTTCTTTGACCTGTCCTTATGTTTCTGATTGTCTGGACAGTCAGCTTTCAGATGCCCTGGTTTCCTGCATTGATAACAGACATTAGCTTCATTTTTCTTTGCAGATTTAGATTTATACCTTTTATCCTTTCGGCCACCATTGTATTTCTTCTGGCCGAACCGTCCTGCTCCCTTTCTGAGAAATCGCCTGAACTCTCTAGTCATCATGGCTATCTCAGATCGAGTCACATCTTCTTCTTCATTTAGCCTCTCCTCTGATGATGAAGAGCTGCTGGAGCTGGATTTTGTTGATTTGCTGGAACTAGCCTTCAACGCTATCGGCTTCTTCTTCCTCTCGGCTTCATCTGTCCTTGGCATGTTTATCTCATATGCCATTAGTGAGCCAATCAGCTCATCAGCTTTAGTATTACGCAAGTCCCTTGACTCCTCCATCACTGTTGCTTTGGTGTGCCAAATGGGAGTCAGGAAGCGCAGAATTTTCCTCACTACATCATACTCTGTCTGAGGTTTCCCAAAACCTCTGAGGCCATTGGTTATGACAGTCAGCTGAGCGTACATTTCGCTGATGGACTCATTCTGCTTCATCTTGAAGGCTTCATACTCAGATACAAGAAGATTGGCCTCCTGCTCTCTTACTTGAGATGCACCTTCATGAATTACTTCCAGCGCATCCCACATCTCCTTAGCTGATTTGCAAGCAGACACACGGGAGAATTCTGTAGGATGCAGAGCGCACTGGATAGCATTTATAGCACTCCAATTCAGCGTGGACCTTCTGATCTCCTCCTTGGTCCATACATCTTCATTCGGGGACAGCTCATAAGGTCCCTTGCTGACAATCTTCCAAATCTCATAATCCTTAGCCCTGAGGAACACTTGCATACGGTTCTTCTAGTATGCGTAGTTTGATCCATCAAAGAATGGGGGCTTCATTGTTGAGTGACCTTCGGCAATCATCCCTCGAGCATCCATCTCTGCCTATTCTCTTCGGGCGATGAGTCCCTGCAGAAGAGTTAGGCTCTGATACCAAGTGTTGGGTTAGATGGACGCAGTCTATCTCCACTGAGTGTGGATCTAGGGGGGGTGAATAGATCAACTTGCCTAATTTAAAACTACTGTAAGTTCTAAAGCGGAATTTAGGCAAACATCAGTTAAGCTAAAGGAAGAATGCTAAGCAAAGGGTCGACCCATGAAAGCCATTCACCATATCTATATATCGAAAGCTAGACATGAGCATGAGTGATGAAACCAGATAAGCTAAGCAAGAATTCCCATCGCACACAGATCAAACGAAAACACAAACACACTGCACACACAATTTTTAGGTGGTTCGGTCAACGACCTACGTCCACCCCACACTCAACCGAGTATGGCTTCCTGCTGCGCAACACAGCTTGCGTCCGCTGGGCTTTACAGCTTGGCCAAACAATCCGCTGATACACAGCTTCGCTGGGCACTATAGCTTGCCGACCAGAGGATCTGATCCTCTACAACCGCTGGGGAAATACAGCTTAACCCGTCCAGTGGAGACTACCACTGCAAGACCGCTGACACACATCTTGAGGAAACACTATTCGGAAATGATAGACAGAATCAAAACGAAAAAGGAAAACCCAAAAGCAATGTAGCTCTAAAGAGCAAAGCTCAGCTCTGGTTTTGAAGCACGAGACTTAGATACAAACTCTCTCACTCTCACTCTCAATCAGCTCTCTATCTCTTCTTCTCTCATTTTCTTCTTCTTCTCTATTTCTTCTTCTTCTCTGTATCTTTTCTCTCAGTGAATCGAAGGAGCCTTGCTGCTATGGCTGTATAGACATTCTATCCTTCTCTTCGATCTCACTTCTTCTGTGGAAGAAGGAAAGTATATATAGCAGCAGCAGCAGCAGGCGTGTGCTCTCCACATTTCCCGCCAAAGCATTTGGACCACGTGGCAGCATCCAATGGAGTGTCAGAACACGTGTCCTCATCTGGATACCTTGTTCTTCTCGGATCACGAGCCAGATACCTCGGATCACGTGCCCTTCATTTGTCTCTGCATTCCCTGTTAGATAGATAAGAACATATTCAGTTTAACTGTAAACCCTGTACAGGCTTTGCAACCATGAGTGCAATGCAAAGTATGCACAACGCAGTGTATAGACTCAATGATCGTAAAGGCTTCATGAGAAGTAAATCAGTGTATAGACTTAGTAAATATAAAGGCTTCATAAGAAGGAAAACCAGTGTACAGACTTGCCCAAAGTATAGACTTTATATGAAGAGGCAACGGCTGTACATACTTCCTATATGAAGCAGCCACTGTACATACTCAAGGTGAAGACCGATGCCAATGTATAGACTTTACTGAAGACAACGGACTCGAGTGCAGTGTACAGACTTGACTATGCTCACCCAATACCAATGTATATACTTGATGCTCAAAGAGTGGCTGTACAGACTTGATAACGATGCAGAACGAACGGATGTACATACTTCATGTGAAAGCCCAATGTACAGACTTTGAAGAACAGGCAGCTACAGTCCAATGTGTGGACTTGTCGTTCACTGGTGAGTGTACAGACTTCAAATGAAACACCAATGTGTAGACTTACCACCGACCATTGTGTAGACTTGAAGAAGTGAGACGATGGCTAAGACACTGTACAATCAGATGTATAGACTTTACTTAACACAGTCCGATGTACAGACTTGGAATTTCAACTGAAGGGTGTATAGACTTGACCAAACAGTCCAGTGAATAGACTTGAATAGCTGAGGCCAGTGTACATACTTGCCACCGACCAATGTGTAGACTCGATCAGTATAAGGCATAGTATAGACATCAACTCTGCACATCGAATGTATAGACTTCAAGTGTGAAGACCATTGTATAGACTTTGGATTCGAAGACCAATGTGCAGACTTTGGATTTGAAGACCAATGTG
The DNA here is from genome assembly GCA_022559845.1 of Amorphophallus konjac. Taxonomy (NCBI): domain Eukaryota; kingdom Viridiplantae; phylum Streptophyta; class Magnoliopsida; order Alismatales; family Araceae; genus Amorphophallus; species Amorphophallus konjac. Next base: position 252,060,033 of record CM040119.1, read on the forward strand.
CAGACTTCAAGTTTCACTGTGGATGTACAGACTTTAGGAAATCAAGCGATGTGTAGACTTGAAAGAAGTTGGCGATTCAATGTACAGACTTGATGAAGCGAAGCCAATGTACAGACTTGAGTGTAGCTAAAGCCTTGATCATAGGAATAGGCTGGAGTGTATAGACTTCAGGCTTCAGAAACGAGTGTACAGACTTCACTTAAGAAACGTAGGGAAAGACTCCAATGTATAGACTTTGCCTTGAACGAAAGTCAGTGAAGAATGAATAGACTTTCAAGATGTGTAGACTTTGGATACGTGAAAGCTACAGTGAAGGAATGTACACACTTGACCAATTCAAAGGCGAATCGAGTGTGCAGACTCTGAGTCCAAACCCAACGGCTGTACAGACTTAGAATGTGAAGACTGATGTACAGACTTCATTAATCAAAGCATGAATGAGACGCTGTACAGACTTAGCCTAAGACATGCATGAACTGACGCTGTATAGACTCAATCTAAACAAGTCTGCTAAAGGAGTCGACCCATCAGAGGATGTGTCGACCCATGACAGTGAGAAATGCAAACAGTAGTGTATGAAATGCAAGGAACACATAGTCAATCTGATAGAGCAATTTCATCAAAGCAAGAGCAGTTGCCAATCAATCAAAACAATGGTGTTGCCAATGAAATAAAGCAAGTGTCAACATCATCAACATAGAGGGGTCACAACAGATAAGTGTGCCTCGGGGGCCCTCCCAAGGAACGCTGATCGTTTGTTTGTTTCTGTGATTTCTGGAGACGACAATGGTTACTGGAATCGCTGCTCTAACTTTTGGCCCCGCGATCGTGGCCAACCATGCTGTTAATGGGTACCTGGCGGTACAGACCATTTTTGGCACCTTCCCACCAGTGGTCGGCTTCCCCAACTTCTTGGGGGTAGCCTTCACCGATGTGATGAATGTCGAAGCCCCGGAGGTGGCCGGGGAAGACGTCGGCAAGAAGCCTCGGGTTGCCAATACCCGAACCTGCAGGGGCCTGCCAATCGGCCGGATTCAGGTAGCAAGCTGCATGGTGCATCATGTCGCCCATGGGGCCCATCCCGCTCACTGCAACAAACCTAGGGATCGCCGCCAGAAGAACCCCCGAAGAAGGGCCGCTACTCTCATCACCGGACGCCTGTCAGTGTCTGGCAAATCCATTTTGATTGGCGGCATCCGTGTCTTCCTAGACGGACGTGATGCCCAAGTGATTCTAGATCAGGTGGTCTCTACAGTATCGACCTGCAACTCCTTCCAGGCCTTGTCAGGAAGAAGAGCCGAGTGTAGCAACCCTGATAAAATAAAAAGAAATAAAATCCTAAATGGATTAAAAGATTAAACTAATGTTGAAGGCCCAATTCATATCTACTTAAAACATGTAGCAAATAGGCCAAAGTAAATAACGCCTCCGATTAGGTCGTCATTTAATTAAAAATCGTTCAAGTGGGCGTTAATTTATAAATTGACGCCTCTATGTTAGGCGCCGGTTATAGAAATGACGCCCCTTTGAATGGGCACCATTTTCATACATTAAGAGAGTCGAGAGAAGATAATAGTAAATAACACCCCCTTGTCGGGCGCTATATTACAAATTAAAGACCCGTACACAGGCGTCATTTTAAAATAAGATACGTGGATATTTAACCTTAGGCGTCATTTACAAACAGAACAGTTGGTGTTTGGTTTGAACAGGGATGTTAACTGAGTAAGAATTGATTAAGAAAAGGATTGATACGTGGATATTTATGTTTAGTAAGGATTCTACCTACGAAATTTTAGTCCTAATCGAACTCTTACAACCCATTAGGATTCCTTCTCCTATAAATACCAACCCTTCTGTCGAGCCAACCTACTGGCTCTTATTCTTCAAACAAAAGATCTGCTGCTGCGTGAAGAACATCAAGAAGTCCTTCAACTTCTTCCTTTTCCTCCAGCTACGTTGGAAGGGCGAACGACATCTTCCTCTTCATCCTACCGTGGAGAACGAGAAGAACGTGGAAGGTTCTTCTGATGTGAAACGGTCTACCTAGGATGATAATGACCCTTAGACCTATGCATCCACAAGCATACAAGCTCTCAATTCGGCTCACCGTGCGACCTATCTCACGCGACGCACATGCGCTCCCGGTGGGTCTGAGTGATGCCGGCGAGGATCCGGGGTGGGACCCTAAGGTTTCCACCGGTTGGTGGGCTTATGGCTGACCCCTAATGGGCCTGGGATACCCAATTTATGGGCGGGCTAGCACGCTGGGGCGTGGGCTTGGGTGGCGCTCTCTCACTTGCCACGGTGGTGCGCTCGTGGTTTCACAAACAATCAAGTCCGGGCACTCAATTACCGCCAACGAGCTAAGGAAACGATACTAGCTAAGCAAAGTAAATGAGGACCAGGAGAGGGACCAGAAGCTCACCTGATCGGTGTGAAGACACCGATCCCGGCCGGAGACGATGGGCGCGCCGGGAGGCGTGGGTATGCACCCGAACGCCGCGGCGGGGTAGCTTGACCTGCTGGTTAGTTAATTACACAACTACGCCTCTCGCAGGAGGGGGGATCTCGGGGTGGGGGTTATGGAGTTTACACCAAACACTACCACCACGCAGGGTGGGGCCTTCAGCCGGCCAAGCGGGGTGGGGAAAATTGGTTAATTATCACACCGGCGGTCGATACCGAAACCTGTCCGGTTCTGGGATTCTGGACCAGCAGTCACTGATGTAGCCGTAGAACACTTTCTGGAATTTTGCCGGAGGCGCGGTCGGTGTCGTTGGCTTCGTAACAGAATAGGGGTGCGCCTCAAATTTTATGGATTTTCGTTCTGCACGAGCCGGGCTGCCACGATCGACTGAACGGGGTCCCTGTTCAGGACCTGCACAGGTTCAGCTTCTGAACAGCAGATTGCCGAGGACGCCACGAACGCTCCCGGGCTCTGTTTTGCAAACGGCCGGTGTCGATGGAAGCGTGGGGAAGTCTACTTTCCAACGGAGCCGGCCTCGCCACTGTCTGAAGTCCGTGTGGACAGGATGGTCCCGTTGAAGGGGGACAGGTCGGGGAAGACAGACAGGAGGCAGAACGAACGCCCGGCGGTATAAAAATGGTAACTTCCACTTACGGCGTTCAAACGATGCTCCGTCTTCGGCTTCTGAAAGCTGACAGGGGGAGGAAGAATTTTGATGAAGAGTTTGATGACCGATTCCTCCAGTCTTGGCCGCTGCACGAGGGTCGAACAGAGATGGCCTTCTGGTTGAGCCCCCAGTGCGCAGTCGCGGTAGAACGGAGCTAGCGGCCGGCCACGATCTTGGAACGGAGCGATTCCAACTCGCCTGCGGAGAAGACTCGTGGATGCACAAGTTTGCTGAAGCGCTTGGATGCCGAATCCTCCTGGAACGGGTTGGAAAATGCTCTGCAAGTTGGGGCCAGAAACTGCCTGCGGGCTGGAATGGATTTGTGGAGGGGAGGCTAAGGTGGTGGTGGTGTATGTGGGTGGAGATGGAGGGGGGGTGCGACCCTAGGAGGGAGGGGAAGGGGATGGACGACCTAGGGAGGTGAAGGGGTCCCTTGGAGAGGGGAAAGGGGTCTTGGGTGGAGGAATATGGCTTGGGAAGGGTGGGGAGTGGCCTTGGGAAGGTGAAAGGGTGCCTGGGAAGATGAAAGGGTGCCTAGGAGAAGGGGTTTCCACCTAGGGGTTGGAGGGGGAAGTGAATGAGTGTATAGGGAAGGGGGAGGGGTCTTAAAGAAGGGTGATTAGGGAGGAGAGAGAGGGGATTTCGAAATTTAGAGAGAGAGAGGGAGAAGTAGTGAGAGAGAGAGAGAGAACTATAGAGAGAGGGAGAGAGAATACTTGAGGGTTTAATTTTTCAATTCATCAAAAGTTCTTACAAATGGGAGAGGGGGGGGGTCCTTATATAGAGTTGGACCATTTGCACAAAACCCCCTAAAAAAGTGCATAAATGCAAAAGACCAAGAGACGGGGGGGGCGCCCATGGGCCAAGCCCACTAACTGGGCCCAATGTCCTCAACTAAGGGTCCAAATGACTCAAGACTTGGATAATTAACTCTAAGACCTAGATAATGGACTCAAATAAAGGAAAATTACACATGATATGACTCAAATAAAGAAACTACATAAGCAACAAATAAAGATAGCCATGAGGACCACATCTCCAAGGGGTCACGAAGTCGGAGTCGCCTCGTGCCATAGGGAATGCCGGGAGATGTCCTCATCAAATCCCCCGGGGTGGGGAGAACTCGACCCCGTCGAGTAGGGGTCCAATCGGCTCTCGTACTGCACCAGCAGGTCCGGGTCTAGGCGCATCAAGTCCTCTCGGCTTACCCAAGCATCCTCGGTCGGGGAACGGCCTTTCCACCTCACGAGGTAGCGCTGGTAGACCCTGTTCCTGGTAAGTGTGCTCTGCTCATCCAGTATTGCCTCCACTTGCTCAAGTCGGCCTCTCAATCGGGGTGGTAGTTTCGCTCCGGGAGGGTCACTCACAAGGGGGGGTAAAGGCTCGAGATCCTGACTGGGTTCCACCGTGGGGCCCTTATAGCGAACCAGATCCGCCACATTGAAAGTGGGGTGAACCCCAAAGCCCTTAGGTAAGTCGAGCTCATAAGCATTGGTACCAACCCGTCTTAGAACCCGAAAGGGTCCCAAACCCCGTGTCCTCAATTTGGAGGCGGGCCCTGGGAGGAGCCGCTCCGTTCTCACCATCACATGGTCTCCCACTTGGTATTCATAGTGACGACGATGAGCATCGGCCTGCCTTTTGTAAGCCTCATTGCTTTTGCCTATATGCTTGCGGATGTTTTCATGTATCTTTGTGGATGTTGACTCACTAGGAGATAATGGGGGTCCTGGACAACCAAAAGTGGACCTATCATGCAGTGGTGCTACACAGACTTTGGTAGACCTAGGAGGCTTATGCGTCTTGTCAAAGGGGGTGGGGATGGAAGACCCGGAAAACCCATAAAGGGACCTATCATGCCATGCCATGTAGGCCCTAATAGACCTAGGTGGGCCAGGACAACCATAGATGGATCTATCATGCATGGTGGTGATAATTACCGGGGAACCCGAACTTCCTTGAATATTTCTCTCATGCCTAAGACTTGCGACGAACGAGGGTGGGCCATTACATCCGTACATAGACCACTCATACTTCTTACATGTCATGTGGGTGATTTGAATGAATGGACCCGACTCATGAATCATGTCAAGCGGTGTGGTGTGTCTAGACACATGCATTCCTTCCCAAATGGCATCCCTAATGTGTATGGCTTGGTGTGGGAGTTTCCTCTCATAGGGGTCAAATGGGTCTGGGAAAATAGAGTGGGCCTGGTCTATTAAGGTGGGTGAGGGTAGGAAAGGGTGGGTGGTGGGTAAGGGGGGTGGGTTGCATGGGGGTCTAGACTCCCATAGGAAGGGGTCAAAGGGGTCATGGTAAGGGTCCCCTAGGGAGAGGAACTCCAGGTCCTCATGTAGCGGTGAGTCATCCTTCTCTAAAGAAATAATTGGGCCGAAGTCTTTGGTGGGTGGATCAGCCAGGAAGGGATGGTTTGACACTCTACCCGAGATAAGCAATTCTAATTCATGGAGAGCAGCAGGCTCATCCGGTGTAGGGAGGATTAGAAGGAGGTCGCTAGTGTAGCAACCTACAGTGTAAGCTGTGGTGATGGATCCGACACATAGATGTAGGAGGTCAACGCTCCTAGGTTGGTCAGCCATTGTGGCCAACATGTCGGTCAACTCTATTTGCCATGCTAGGCCCTTAAGAAGGTCATCCCAACTCTCAACCTCATAGGAGGATTGGATAGTGGTGTGATAAGAGGAGAGAGGGACTATGGGGAGGTGTTGTTCCATGGGAGGGTAGGCATGGGCCATTATCTCTCTAATTGGGCTACCCATCAACCAGCTAACAAGGGTCTCTCCTAAAATAAGCTCGGTCCCATCTAGAGAGGGTGGTGTAGGGTGAAGGTTACCATGTGAGTTTTTTTCTTCAATTTGGACATGTGTGGTCTCCATGTTGGGAATTGGGTCCGGGGTGTTCACCCCTTTGGGGTCGGGTATGGGTTCCTCCTCCAAAGAGGTGAGAGAGTATGTTCGGGGTGGGGTGGTGATGGTAGGTGCATGGCGCCCCCAAGGTGATGAGCAAGGTCGGAATTGGGTTGGGGTTGGAAGTGGAGGTAGTGGGAGTCTAGGTTGGGGTAGGTTTGTAGTTGGAAGTGGAAGGTGGGTTGGGTGAAGACAGTTGGATTGGTCGATCTTGGGTGGGGCATCCCTTATAGGGGATAATGGAGGGGTAGTAGTAGGGGCTACGGGGGTTTGGGGAGTATGGGTCTCATGGGGAATAGTGAGTTGCGGGGTGGTGACCGGTGCGGGCCTAGGTGGAGGGGTGGGCACGGGATCCACTTGGGTTTGAACGGTGAGGGTTATGGAAGTGAGTTTTAGTTGGGGAAGGTTGGTGGGGATTGGGTTTTCCTGACTTGACTCTTGGCATTGTGCCTCAAATTCTTCCTCCCATTCAAGGGGAGCTTCATGAACTTCAATCACTTTCTCAACTCTTTGGGGTGGAGGGGTTTGGTAGGGATTTGTGGGTTGGAGGGTGGTGGTCTTTGGGGGCCTAGGTGGAGGGGTGGGTAGTTGGGACAGTTGGGTTCTAAGGGAGAGGAGTTGGTGGCGAAATGTGGAGAGGGGATCGGTTAGGGGTGGTGGGGGCGGAGTCCTATGGATGGTCTTAAGTTGGCCGGGTTGGGATTGAGTAGTGGTGGTGCTCCTCGGGCTAGGGGTGTGTGAGTAGGAAGAGTAGGAAGGTTTTGGAATGTAGATTTTCCTAAGTTCTCTCGTCATCTCTTCCCACGAGTGAATGGGCTCTTGCCTCTCAATCCTTCTTATGGCCTCTATGTGTTCCAATTCTATCTTGGCTTGACCCCGAATTTGTCCCTTGGCCCTACAAACTCTTGTGTGTCCGTATACCCGATTCCTCTCAAAGTTCCTTTCCATTGCAGCCTCCCACTTGAGGTAATCACTAGCATGCGACCCATCAAAGGTAACACCCTCATCTCGAATAATGTCCCAAAGTATTGGGTTGATCGGATCCCGGTAGTGGGCCGAGTGGGATGGGTATGTGGTAGCCATGATTCATGAACTAGATGACAATGCGCCCTAGGACTAGACTTAGTAGAGACAAGTCTAAAACTTGCTCTGATACCATTTGATGTGAAACGGTCTACCTAGGATGATAATGACCCTTAGACCTATGCATCCACAAGTATACAAGCTCTCAATTCGGCTCACCGTGCGACCTATCTCACGCGACGCACATGCGCTCCCGGTGGGTCTGAGTGATGCCGGCGAGGATCCGGGGTGGGACCCTAAGGTTTCCACCGGTTGGTGGGCTTATGGCTGACCCCTAATGGGCCTGGGATACCCAATTTATGGGCGGGCTAGCACGCTGGGGCGTGGGCTTGGGTGGCGCTCTCTCACTTGCCACGGTGGTGCGCTCGTGGTTTCACAAACAATCAAGTCCGGGCACTCAATTACCGCCAACGAGCTAAGGAAACGATACTAGCTAAGCAAAGTAAATGAGGACCAGGAGAGGGACCAGAAGCTCACCTGATCGGTGTGAAGACACCGATCCCGGCCGGAGACGATGGGCGCGCCGGGAGGCGTGGGTATGCACCCGAACGCCGCGGCGGGGTAGCTTGACCTGCTGGTTAGTTAATTACACAACTACGCCTCTCGCAGGAGGGGGGATCTCGGGGTGGGGGTTATGGAGTTTACACCAAACACTACCACCACGCAGGGTGGGGCCTTCAGCCGGCCAAGCGGGGTGGGGAAAATTGGTTAATTATCACACCGGCGGTCGATACCGAAACCTGTCCGGTTCTGGGATTCTGGACCAGCAGTCACTGATGTAGCCGTAGAACACTTTCTGGAATTTTGCCGGAGGCGCGGTCGGTGTCGTTGGCTTCGTAACAGAATAGGGGTGCGCCTCAAATTTTATGGATTTTCGTTCTGCACGAGCCGGGCTGCCACGATCGACTGAACGGGGTCCCTGTTCAGGACCTGCACAGGTTCAGCTTCTGAACAGCAGATTGCCGAGGACGCCACGAACGCTCCCGGGCTCTGTTTTGCAAACGGCCGGTGTCGATGGAAGCGTGGGGAAGTCTACTTTCCAACGGAGCCGGCCTCGCCACTGTCTGAAGTCCGTGTGGACAGGATGGTCCCGTTGAAGGGGGACAGGTCGGGGAAGACAGACAGGAGGCAGAACGAACGCCCGGCGGTATAAAAATGGTAACTTCCACTTACGGCGTTCAAACGATGCTCCGTCTTCGGCTTCTGAAAGCTGACAGGGGGAGGAAGAATTTTGATGAAGAGTTTGATGACCGATTCCTCCAGTCTTGGCCGCTGCACGAGGGTCGAACAGAGATGGCCTTCTGGTTGAGCCCCCAGTGCGCAGTCGCGGTAGAACGGAGCTAGCGGCCGGCCACGATCTTGGAACGGAGCGATTCCAACTCGCCTGCGGAGAAGACTCGTGGATGCACAAGTTTGCTGAAGCGCTTGGATGCCGAATCCTCCTGGAACGGGTTGGAAAATGCTCTGCAAGTTGGGGCCAGAAACTGCCTGCGGGCTGGAATGGATTTGTGGAGGGGAGGCTAAGGTGGTGGTGGTGTATGTGGGTGGAGATGGAGGGGGGGTGCGACCCTAGGAGGGAGGGGAAGGGGATGGACGACCTAGGGAGGTGAAGGGGTCCCTTGGAGAGGGGAAAGGGGTCTTGGGTGGAGGAATATGGCTTGGGAAGGGTGGGGAGTGGCCTTGGGAAGGTGAAAGGGTGCCTGGGAAGATGAAAGGGTGCCTAGGAGAAGGGGTTTCCACCTAGGGGTTGGAGGGGGAAGTGAATGAGTGTATAGGGAAGGGGGAGGGGTCTTAAAGAAGGGTGATTAGGGAGGAGAGAGAGGGGATTTCGAAATTTAGAGAGAGAGAGGGAGAAGTAGTGAGAGAGAGAGAGAGAACTATAGAGAGAGGGAGAGAGAATACTTGAGGGTTTAATTTTTCAATTCATCAAAAGTTCTTACAAATGGGAGGGGGGGGGGGTCCTTATATAGAGTTGGACCATTTGCACAAAACCCCCTAAAAAAGTGCATAAATGCAAAAGACCAAGAGACGGGGGGGGCGCCCATGGGCCAAGCCCACTAACTGGGCCCAATGTCCTCAACTAAGGGTCCAAATGACTCAAGACTTGGATAATTAACTCTAAGACCTAGATAATGGACTCAAATAAAGGAAAATTACACATGATATGACTCAAATAAAGAAACTACATAAGCAACAAATAAAGATAGCCATGAGGACCACATCTCCAAGGGGTCACGAAGTCGGAGTCGCCTCGTGCCATAGGGAATGCCGGGAGATGTCCTCATCATCTTCATCTTCTCCCTTTCCTCCTGCTGCCGCTACTGTGAAGAGGGACCTCCATTCCTTTCTTTTAAAGGGAGGAAGTCTTCTTCTGCTACCATAACTACTGCTGTTGTTTTCTTTCGGCTATTGAAGCTAGAAGAACAAGCTTCATATTGAAGAAGAACAAGCATCATCATCTTCTTCCTTCTACCAGTTACTCTGTTGAAAACAGAGTATTGTTTTTGGCTATTTTCTTCACGTTACCATCATCCAAAGCATCCAAAGGTAGGTTTTCTCAAGCTCTATGCAAAATCATGTTAAGTCTCTGCATGCATATAGGTTGATAGTGATCAGTAGAAAGGTTCACCGATATCAAATTTTTGATTTCTGCATTTACAGTAAATAGCGACCCAAGCTAGGGCGCTATTTTATTTAACGACTGTGTAAATAGTCGTCAATTGTCTAGTTATTTAATAAAAATGAAATGTTCAAAATTTAATAACTGTGAACCCTTATATGTAAACTAATGCATGATCATGTCCATAAATTCCTGCTATTTTTCTCTATCTGTCCATGTCCCTAGTTTCTTGATTGAAAATACTTCAAAAACCATGTGTCTACGATTGTACATGCCCAGTGCAAATCAGATGACAAAGAAATAGCGACCGTAGCTAGATCGTCAATTGAATGAACGCCCCTATACACGAGCGCCAATTTAGTGATAAACTGTGAATTATAGAAATGTTTATAATATTCCTGGATATTGAAACGACGACATATACGCTGCCCTTTAATTTGATATATGACGCCCTTAACTTGGGCGCTGTTCATAGAATTGAAGCCTTCATGAAAGGCGTCATTTTGATAATAATCGAAATTTGAAAATGTTTATAGATATTAATATTTACATAATCTGGATGTAACGACTGAGTGAATAGTCGTCATTTGATAAACTGACGACCTTGACAAGGGCGCCAATTTAGAAAATGAAGACTTAAGCTCAGGCGTCAATTTACTAAACTCCTGATTTCCTTATTTTTGTGTTTTAGCAACCCTTGACCATGGGTTGTGTATACTGGCACTATATTCTATTCCATGAATATAGCCCCACATTTCAAGATGCTTTATTGATTACCACTATTTCTTGGTGATAGATGAACCCTCCATGGGACATTCCATTCCTTTGGATGGGTAACTTTATCATAGAGACCTCCGTAAGACTTTGCTAGCCTTGGATTCCCTCAAGGCAGCCGAGCAGGTTGTACCATCAAAACCCATGACACTACTTGATTTCCATGTCACTATAAAGAAACATGGTATACCGGCCCTCATGATATTCTATTTTAATATCATGAGAATACTCTTTAATTAATGGAATGGGAAACCATGCCATTAATACTTCTTAAAGAATGATATGACATACTTGTGGGCACTAATTCTATCTACCTTATCATGTACAAGAACGAGCGACCATCTCTATATGAGCGCTTATTCTTATTGTCATGGCACCCAAGTTAGGGAGCCGATTCCACCTAATTTTATCGTCAATCGTGATTGTACTATTATCATCGTTATTACATATCATGTTCAGTCCTTGTCATTCTATTCTACAAGATCTACCTTAAAGTTTCCTACAAGCGTGTTCCTTTGAAATTCCATATTGGCTATAACTATAGTGGATGTCGAAAATACATGATCAATGCCTGCGCATATACGGCCCGATCTGGTCCTAGGAAGAGCACCCAAAAGTACTAGTGCCCATGGGAGTTGTAATGATCATGGTATGACATTGTACCGAAGTGCCTGACTAGCTTGATAGACATTCCACAAATCTCATACTTGACTTGACTTGACATGACATGACTAGCCTGACCCAAAAGAGGTATTTATTGTACTTGCTTGAAACATGATAGCCAATTCTTGACCTGACATGATCACTTGACATGAAAGATATATGTGCTTGACATGAGTTCTTGAAAGACTTGCTAGTTCACTCGCTATCACTTGATATACATTCTCTATTATCTTGTTATACACTCTTTATTGTCGTTTTATGCAAGCATGCATAACTTATTGCCATTCATGTAACATGTAATCTACATAAAGCAAGCTAGCTCTTGATATATAATCCCTACTGAGCGTTCGCTCACATAGTGTTTTTCCCTTATTTTTAAGGTAAATCCGAGGATGAAACTCTTTCGGATGGGGAAAGTCAAGAGTGATGAGATTATAGATACTCCAATTATCCAAGCGTCTACTAGTCTTATATTTTCTATTTTCTTGAGTCTTCCGTTGTATTTGTACTTTATTTGAGTCCCAGTATTTTCATTAAGAGGTTGTAATAGAATACTTGAAGGTTTTTGATGAAATAAAGGATTGGGTTACTTAACTCTTGCGCACTCTATCTTTGTGTTGAAAACACTAACACTCTAATTGACATGATTGATATAAACCCATCACGCATCTCCGGGTTCCTTCTGTGCTCGGAGCGTGACAGTTTTTATGATATCAGAGCCTAGGATATTCAATTCCTAGGAAACCCAAGTCCAAGGATAGGTTTAAACCTTTAACCTGTGAGATTGGGTAGAACCATGGGTTAAGGTAATCTAGATACTCAATTTTTTGTCAAATCTCATATTAATTAGTTATCTAAAATCCTTGTAGGACAATGGTTGCCGAATGTGCTCAGTGGCGTAACATGCAACATACTATTCAAGGCATGACGCAGGCACTTCAACAGGTGGCACAAGATGGTGCACACCGTGGAGCAGGAAATCTCCATCAAAGCTTTAGAAACATGAACCCTCCTAAGTTCATGGGATCCACTGATCCAGATGACGTCGAGCACTGGATCCGAGAGACTGAATGTATCTTCAGGGTTATGCAATGCACGGACCAAGAGAAGGTCTTAATAGCTACATTCCCACTGGAGAGAGACGCCCGATGCTGGTGGAAGTCAGTAGAAGCCACCTTAGAGCAAGGCCATGTTACATGGGAGGAATTTGTTGAACATTTCAACAATAAATATTTCTCAGACCGAGTCCAAGAGAAGAAAGCTACCGAGTTCGCCGCACTTAAGCAACGATCTTTGTCAGTGGCTGAGTACGAGGCACAATTTTCTAGGTTGTCCCGGTATGCGAAACATCTAGTCAATACCGAGAAGATGAAAGCTAGAAGATTTTTTAATGGGCTCAGGCCCCAATATATCACACAGTTGGCATCGATGGACATACAAGTCTATTCGGAGATGGTACGACGAGCCCAATTATTAGAAGATGCCACGAAACTATCTGATAGGATTCATGGTAAAGATAAGAAGGAACAGGTCACTAGTTCTGGTTCCTTCAAACCCAATTTCAACAACAGGAGGCCAAATAATGGAGGAACTCTCTCCCAAGAGTAAAAGTTCAAGAAGACCAAACCTTTCTCCATTACCACCACACCTTCTAAAGTGGTGTGTAAACACTGTGACAAGGCCGGACATAAGGCCGAATAATGTTCGAGGAAACTTGGAGCTTGTCTCCATTGTGGGAGCCGTGATCATCGGATTCCCAACTGCCCGTTGCTTAATGATCAACCCGGTGATGGGAAACACCCGGTGACGAAGAATGCACGCCTCCAAGCTATTAAGGAGACGGAACAAGACGAAGGCGGACTAGTGGAAGGTACACTGCAAGTTTGTTCCAAGTCTGCATATGTCTTATTTGATACTAGTGCATTGCACTCATTTATTTCCAAGAAGTTTGCTGACCCATTACCCATGGAACCGGAATGGATAAGATTAGTTATTTCAACTCCTCTTGCAAACGAGGCCGATATTGTTCACCATTACCAAAATTGTGAAGTCCTGGTTAAAGGAAGAAACCTTCCTATTGACCTCATATGCCTAGATATGAAGAACTATGATATCATATTAGGAGCTGATTGGTTATCCAAGTACCAAGCAACTGTTGATTGTCGTAACAGCAAGATTAATTTGAAGGAGTTTCCGGAACTAGTTTATACTAGCCCTAAGAGTCAGAACAAGTCACCTCTTATATCGGCTCTTCGAGCTAGCAAGCTAATAAGGAAAGGATGTGTATCTTTCCTTGGTTTTGTCACTGTTAAGGAAACTAAGGAAACTAAGCTAGAAGACATTTAGTTGTACAAGAATTCCCAGACGTGTTTTCGGAAGATTTGCCTGGACTACCCCCACAAAGAGAAGTGGCCTTCACCATCGACTTGGTCCCTGGTGCTGGTCCAATTTCTAAGACACCTTATAGGATGTCCCCTGCTGAACTCAAGGAGTTAAAGGAACAATTGATGGAACTTCTAAAGAAAGGATTTATCAGGTCGAGTTCTTCTCCATGGGGGAGCACCTGTACTATTTGTAAAGAAAAAAGATGGATTCATGAGGTTATGCATCAACTATCGACAGTTGAATCATCTCACTATCAAGAACAAGTATCCACTGCCGAGAATCGATGAGTTATTTGATCAAATATCTGGATCCAAGTATTTCTCAAAGATTGATCTCAGGTCGGGATATCACCAACTAAGAATCAAAGATGAGGACATTTATAAGACCTCATTCAGAAGCAGGTATGGGCACTATGAATTTGTTGTTATGCCTTTTGGACTAGCAAATGCCCCTGCTACCTTTATGCAGTTGATGAATAGTATATTCAGGCCTCATCTAGATCAATTCATAGTGGTATTCATTTATGATATATTGATCTATTCAAAGACCAAGGAAGAGCATGAGGAGCATTTGAGGATTGCATTACAAATATTGAGGATGAATCAGCTATATGTGAAGCTCAGTAAATGCGAATTCTTGCTAGAAGAAGTATCCTTCCGGGGACATGTGATTTCAAAGGACAGTTTATCCATGGATCCATCAAAGGTTGAAGCTGTAAGGAATTGGGAAAGACCGACCAATGCTAGCGAGATCCGTAGTTTCTTGGGTCTTGCGGGCTATTACCGGCGATTCATCAAGGATTTCTCTAAGATCGCCGTACCACTCACTAGGCTGACTCGCAAGGAGATCCGTTACGAATGGAGCGAGGAATGTGAAAGAAGCTTCAAAGCCCTCAAAGATCACCTAACTACTTCCCCGGTTTTAGCTTTACCAACTGAAGGCGAGAAATTCGAGGTATACACCGATGCATCTGGCATTGATCTTGGATGTGTCTTAATGTAACAAGGGAGAGTCATAGCTTACTCATCTCGACAGCTAAAGAAGCATGAAGAGAACTACCTAGTACATGATCTAGAATTGGCTGCGGTAGTGTTTGCGTTGAAGATCTGGAGACATTACTTATACGAAGTGCAGTTCACTGTATACTCCGATTACAAGAGTCTCAAGTATATTTTCTCTTAGAAGGAGTTGAATATGTGGCAAAGACGTTGGCTAGAATATCTCAAGGACTTCGACTTCACAATACAATATCATCCTGGAAAGGGTAATCCTATAGCTGATGCCCTAAGTCGCAAGCCAAATGTAATATTACCCAATTATATGATTCAAGAATGGAAGCTACTAGAACAATTCTCTAAACTTAATATAAGCATGGAAAAGGATAGTAGGTGTGTCACACTATCCCATATGAGCATACAGCCAGATCTACTCTCAGAAATATAAGGACTATAAGATAATGACCCGGTATTAGTGGAAATCAAGGGCAAGATAGAAGAGCAATCTGATTTCAAATTAGCATCAGATGGAAGGTTGTTATTCAAGGATAGAAATTGCATCCCAGATTGTCCAGAGCTAAAGAAGAAGATCTTAGATGAAGCTCATAGATCAAGGTACACGATTCATCCAGGATCTACCAAAATGTACCAAGATTTAAAAAGGACCTTTTGGTGGCCCAATATGAAAAGAGAAATAGCGGATTTCATATCTCACTGTCTCACTTGCCAACAAGTCAAGGCAGAGCACCAAAAGCCTACAGGTAAGCTACATCCTCTTGATATTCTCAAGTGGAAGTGGGAGGATATCGGTTTAGACTTCATTATGGGACTATCTAAATCTAGAGGAGGACATGATGGAATTTGGGACTATCGGTTATCATAGACCATCTGACCAAGTCGGCACATTTCTTGCCAATCAAGAGCCGATGGTCAATTGACGTCCTTGCTGCATTATACATTAAGGAGATAGTCAGGTTACATGGAGTACATGTCTCAATCGTGTCTGACCGAGACCCTCGTTTTACGTCTCATTTCTTGAAGGGTCTACAACATTCGTTGAGGACAAGACTCGACTTTAGTACTGCTTTTCATCCTCAGACAGATGGTCAGACAGAGAGAACAAATCAGGTAGTAGAAGATATGCTCAAAGCTTGCATCATTGATTTTGGTGGAAGATGGCATGATCACTTGTCTTTGGTTGAATTTGCATACAACAACAGCTACCAGGCAAGTATACATATGGCACCTTTCGAAGCCTTATACGGAAGGAGTTGCCGATCACCCTTGTGTGGGATGAAGTTGGCGAGAAACAACTATTAGGCCCAGACATGGTAAGGGGTACCACCAAAAAGATTCAGATGATTAGAGAGAGACTTCAAGTAGCTCAGTCTAGACAGAAGGCTTATGCTGATATAAGAAGAAGAGATCTCAAATTCCAAGTCGGAGATCACGTATTTCTTAAAGTATCACCTGGACGTCGGATTAGAAGATTTGGTGTTAATGGCAAGCTTACACCAAATTTTATCGGACCTTTTGAGGTACTAGAAAGAGTGGGCGAGATTGCTTATCGCATCGCTTTGCCTCCTCAATTGTCCGATGTCCATAATGTATTCCACATGTAGCAACCTTGGTAAAATAAAAGAAATGAAAGGGTAAGTCAATAATAAAAGCTCAAAACGTATAACTAATAAGCCAAAGGTAATTAACGCCTTCGTTTAAGTCGCTATTTAATTAACACCCCAAAGTACGGCACTAATTCTAGTAATGACGCCCCTTCATATGGGCGCCATTTTTATACGCTAAATAAGGTAAGATAGAATAAGAGAAAATGACGCCCCCTTGACAGGCGTCATATATTAAATTGAAGACTGAACGAACAGGCGTCAATTTAAAATAACACACCAACCATAGGCGTCAATTTCAAAAAGGACCCGTTTGTGTTTGGTTCGAACTAGGGTGATAACTGGGTAAGTTTAGATCAATACGTGGAATAGAGGATTCTAAGAAGGAAGTTCTAATCCTAATCAAATTCTTAGAACATATTAGGATTCTTCCCCTATAAATATCCATCCCCTTTCCATCGAACTCACGTTAATACTAATTGCCAAAGACGTCCTGCTGTTGCTGCTGCTCTTCTGCCTTGAAGTTCCTCTTCGTTCTACTGCTCCTATTGTGGTACTGCATAGCAGTTCTTCATCAGCATCTTCCTCTTGTTGTCAATACCTAGAAGGGACGAAGTTGTCTTCTGCTTCTGAAGGTTTTGGTTGTTCGTGGGAAGCTCCTTCTATTCTAAAGGAGCTGTTGCAATTACCATCATCTTCCTGCCGGGAACGTAGAAGAATCATCTTCCTCTTCCTTGTTCCCACTGCGTTGCTGAAGCTATTATCACCCTCGACATCCTACTGCATGTTCCGAGGGGTGCTGCTATTGCTTTGGCTAAAGAGTTGCTGCTATTATATTGACTTCCAGAAACTCTGTTTGAAACAGAGTATCGTTCACAGTTATTTTCTTCACCATTCTTCAGCGTTTGTCAACCAAACCACCCAACCAAGGTAGGTTTTCTCAAGACATAGCAAAATTCTATAGTTAATTAAGTTAATACATGCATATAGGTATGTATATTTATGCAATAGTTACAGATTTTGTTTCCAGAATGAAGCTTCCCCGTTTACTGCATAAATGGAATTGACGACCCATACTAGGGTGTCATTTAAAACTGACGACCGTGCATACAATTGTCAAATGTATAGTTATTTAATAAATACCCCATGTTCAAAATTTAATAACTGTGAACCTATATATGTAAACTAATGCATGATCATGTCCATAAATTCCTGTTATTTTCCTCTATTTGTTCATATCTTTAGATTCTTAATCAGACATACTCCAAAAAATCATGTGTCTGTGATTGTACCTACTCGGTGCAAATTGTATGACAAAGAAATAGCGACCTTGCTTAGGTCGTCATTTAAATGGATGCCCGTATACCAGGGCGCGACATAGTGATAAAACTTGAAATTTTGATATATATATTAACCTTCCTGGAAATTTTAAATTGATGACGTGAACCCTGCCATTTTTTGATATATGGCACCCCTGGCTGGGGCGCGGTATAATAAATTGAAGACTTGTGATAAGTCGCCATTTACCTGAATAACTGAAATTTAGAAATTTTCAATAAACAAAAATATGGATTGAACGACTGAATGAACAATCGTCATTTACTGAAATAACGACCTAAACAAGGGCGTCAATGAAAAAAATGATGACTCAAGGTCAGGCGTCATTTGATTGATAGTTCTGACTTTCTGATTTTTCGTGTTTTAAGTAACCCTTTGACAGTGGGTTATGTGTATTGGCACTATATTCCATTCCGTGAATATAGCCCCGCATTTTCATGATGTTTTTTATCGATTACCCACTATCTCTCGATGATAGATGAACCCTCCGCGGGACATTCTGTTCCTTCGGACTGGTGACTTTATCATAGAGACCTCCGTAAGACTCCGCTAGCCTTGGATTCCCTCAAGGCAGCCGAGTTAGTTGTACCATTAAAAACCCATGACACTACTTAATCGCCATGTCACTCTAAAGAAACATGGTGTACCGGCCCTCACGACATGTTGTTTGTATGTCATGAAAATATTCTTGAAATAATGGGATGGGTAATCCATACCATTCATATCCTTTAAAAATAGTGTGCCGTACTTGTGTACACTAATTCTATCTACCTTATCATGTACAAGAACGAGCGACCATGTTCATGTGGGTGCTTATTCTTATTATCATGGCACCCAAGTTAGGGAGCCAATTCCACCTAATTTTTATCATCAATCGTGGTTATACCGTTAATATCGTCGTTATACAACATGTTCAAATCCTTGAAATGCTATTTCACAAAGATCTACCTTAAAAGTTCATACAAGTTTTTTCCTTGAAATTCCATATTGGCTATAACTATAGTGGATGTCGAAAAATACACGATCAATGCCTGCGCATATAGGGCCCGATCTGGTCCTGGGAGGAGCACCCGAAAGTACTTGTGCCCATGGGAGTTGTAATGATCACGGTGTGGCATTGCACCGGAGTGCATGACTAGCTTGATTAAACATTCCACAATCTTGAACTCGACTTGGCATGACATGACTTGCGTGACCCGAAAAGGGTATTTATATATTTACTTGAAACGTGATAGCCATTTCCCGACATGACATGATGAATACATTTGCTTGAATATCTTGACATTTATAGATATACGTTCTTGAAAGACATGTTAGTTGACTCAATTATCTCTTGTTATACTCTCTCTCTTATCATTTTACGCAAACATGCATAGCTTTACTGCATTCATGTAACATGTAATTTACTTAAAGCAAGCTAGCTCTTGAGATATAATTCCTACTGAGCGTTCGCTCATCCAGAGTTTTCCCCTATTTTTCAAGTAAGTTCGATGATGAGACTCAATCGGATGGGGAAGGTCAAGAGTGAAGAGATTAGAGCTACTCCATCCATCCAAGCGTCACTAGTCTTGTCTTTCTATTTTCTTGAGTCAATCGCTATACTTTTTCCTTTTATTGAGTCTTAGCAAATTTCATTTGTAATAGAAGTACTTTGAGGTTGTGATTGAATAAAGGATTGGGTTATCTTTACTTTTGTGCACTCTGTCTTTGTGTTGAATGCACTAACACTCTGATTGACATGATCGATATAAACTTGTCACGCATCTCCGGGTTCCTTCCGCGTTCGGGGCGTGACAGTTTTTGTGGTATCAGAGCCTAGGATATTCAATTCCTAGGAAACCCAAGTCCAAGGATAGGTGCAAACCTTTAAACCAGTGAGATTGGGTAGAACTAAGGGTTAAGTTAAACCTTTGAACATCATCACATATTAATATAGTTATTGTAATTGTAGGACAATGGCTGCCGAACGTGCTCAGTGGCGCAACATGCAACGCACTCTGCAAGGCATGACCCATGCACTTCAACAAGTGGCACAAAGAGGTGCATACCGTGGAGCAGGAAATCTCCACCAAAGCTTCAAGAACATGAACCCTCCAAAGTTCATGGGATCCACTGATCCGGATGACACCGAGCACTGGATTCGGGAGACCGAACGTATCTTTCGAGTTATGCAATGAACGGACCAAGAAAAGGTCTTGTTAGCAACGTTTCAATTGGAAAGAGACGCCCGATGCTGGTGGGAGTCGGGAGAAGCCACTTTAGAGCAGGACCAAGTTATATGGGAGGAGTTTGTTGAACATTTCAACAATAAATATTTTTCGGACCGAGTCCAGGAGAAGAAGGCCTCTGAGTTCGCCGCACTTAAACAACGATCATTATCAGTGGCTGAGTATGAGGCATAATTCTCGAGGTTATCCCGATACGCTAAGCATTTAGTCAGTACCGAGAAAATGAAAGCTAGAAGGTTTCTAAATGGGCTCAGGCCCCAGTTTATCACAAAGTTGGCCCCGATGGACATACAAGTCTATTCAGAGATGGTACGATGAGCCCAGCTACTAGAGGATGCCACGGAACTATCTGATAGGATCCGTGGGAGAGACAAAAAGGAGCATGTTACTAGCTCCGGCACTTTCAAACCAAATTTCAACAAGAAAAGGCCAAGTAATGGAGGAGAGTCTTCTTAGGAGAAGAAAGTCAAAAAGATTAACAAGCCGTTCTCCATCACCACTACACCTGCTAAGGTGGTATGTAAGCATTGTGATAAGGCCGGACACAAGGCCGAAGAATGTTGGAGGAAACTTGGAGCGTGTCTCCATTGCTGGAGCCGTGATCATCGGATTCTTGACTCTCCCCTACTCAATGATCAAGCCGGTGACGGAAAGCGCCCGGTGACAAAGAATGCACGTCTTCAGGCTATAAAGTAGGCGGATCAAGACAAAGGCGGACTAGTGGAAGGTACATTGAAAGTTTTTCCAAGTCTGCATATGTCTTATTTGATACTGGTGCATCACATTCTTTTATCTCCAAGAAGTTTGCTGATCTATTACCTATGGAACCGAAATGGATAAAAATAGTTTTATCTACTCCTCTCGGGAATGAAACCGATATTACTCATCATTATCAAAACTGTGAAGTCTTGGTAAAGGGGAGAAAATTTCCTATCGACCTCATATGTTTGGACCTAAAAGAATATGATGTCATATTGGGAGCGTATTTGTTATCC
This sequence comes from Amorphophallus konjac, assembly GCA_022559845.1. Lineage (NCBI taxonomy): Eukaryota > Viridiplantae > Streptophyta > Magnoliopsida > Alismatales > Araceae > Amorphophallus > Amorphophallus konjac. The sequence continues at coordinate 252,080,800 of CM040119.1, forward strand.
AAGTATCAGGCAACTGTGGATTGCCGTAATAGCAAAGTTACTTTCAAAGACTTTCCGGAACTGGTCTATACTAGCCCTAAGGGACAGAGCAAGTCGTTTCTTATTTCGGCCCTCCGAGCTAGCAAACTAATCAGGAAAGGATGTGAATCTTTCCTTACGATTGTCACCATTAAGGAGACTAAGCTAGAAGACATCCCAGTTGTGCAAGAATTTTCGGACGTGCTTCCAGAAGATTTGCCTGGATTGCCTCCACAACGAGAAGTGGCCTTCACCATTGATTTGGTCCCTCGTGCTGGTCCAGTCTCTAAGGCACCTTATAGAATGTCCCCTGCCGAACTCAAGGAGCTGAAGGAGCAATTGATGGAGCTTCTTAAGAAAGGATTTATTAGGCCAAGCACTTCCCCGTGGGGAGCACCTGTACTGTTTGTAATAAAGAAGGATGGATCCATGAGGTTATGTATCGACTATCGACAGTTGAATCATCTCACTATCAAGAACAAGTATCCACTGCCGAAATCAATGAGTTATTTGATCAAATATTTGGATCCAGGTATTTCTCGAAGATTGATCTCCGATCGGGATATCACCAATTAAGGATCAAAGATGACGACATTTATAAGACCGCGTTCAGGAGCAGGTATGGGCACTATGAATTTGTTGTTATGCCTTTTGGACTAACAAATGCCCCTGCTGCCTTTATGCAGTTGATGAATAGTATATTCAGGCCTCATCTAGATCAATTCATAGTGGTTTTCATTGATGATATATTGATTTATTCTAAGACCAAGGAAGAGCATGAGGAGCATTTGAGGATTGCATTACAAATATTAAGGATGAATCAGTTATATGCAAAGCTCAGCAAATGTGAATTCTAGTTAGAAGAAGTATCTTTCTTGGGGCATGTTATATCAAAAGACGGTTTATTCGTAGATCCATCAAAAGTTGAAGCTGTAAAGGATTGGGAAAGACCGACCAACGTTAGCGAGATCCGAAGTTTCTTGGGTCTTGCGGGCTATTATAGGCGATTCATCAAGGATTTCTCCAAGATCGCCGTGCCACTCACTATGCTAACTCGTAAGGAGATCTGTTATGAATGGAGTAAGGAATGTGAAAGAAGCTTCCAAGCTCTCAAAGATCACCTAACTACTGCCCCGGTCTTAGCTCTACCAATTGATGGAGAAAAATTCGAAGTATACACGGATCCGTCGGGCATTGGCCTCGGATGTGTATTGATGCAACAAGGAAGAGTCATAGCTTATTCTTCCCGACAACTCAAAAGGCATGAAGAGAACTACCCACTTCATGACTTGGAGTTGGCTGCGGTAGTGTTTGCATTAAAGATATGGAGACATTACCTATACGGAGTACAGTTCACTGTATACTCCGATCACAAGAGTCTTAAGTATCTCTTCTCTCAAAAGGAATTGAATATGAGGCAAAGACGTTGGCTGGAATATCTTAAGGATTTCGACTTCACTATACAATATCATCCTGGAAAGGGTAATCCTGTAGCTAATGCCCTCAGTCGAAAGCCAAGAGCGATTTTAGCAAATTGTATGATTCAAGAGTGGAAGTTGCTAGAACAATTCTCTAAGCTTGATATAAGCATAGACAAGGGTAGTAGGTGTGTCACATTATCCCATATGAGCATACAGCCAGAATTGCTATTTGAAATACAAAGACTTCAAGATAGTGACCCCGTACTAGAAGAAATCAAAGACAGAATAGAAGAACAAACTGATTTCAAGATAGCCTCGGATGGAAGATTGATGTTCAGGAATAGAACATGTATACCGGATTGTCCAGAGCTAAAGAAGAAAATCTTAGATGAAGCTCACAGATCAAGGTACACGATTCATCCAAGGTCTACCAAAATGTACCAAGATTTGAAAAGGACCTTCTGGTGGTCCAATATGAAAAGGGAAGTAGCAGACTTTGTGTCTCGCTGTCTCACGTGTCAACAAGTCAAGGCAGAACACTAAAAGCCTACTGGTAAGCTACATCCTCTTGATATTCCCAAATGGAAGTGGGAGAATATCGGTATGGACTTCATTATGGGTCTGTCTAAATCAAAGGGAGGACATGATGGGATATGGGTTATCATCGACCGATTGACCAAATTGGCACACTTCTTGCCAATCAAGAGTCAATGGTCAGTGGATGTTCTTGCTGCATTATACATTAAGGAGATAGTCAGGTTACATGGAGTACATGTCTCAATCGTGTTTGACAGAGACCCCCGTTTTACTTCTCACTTTTGGAAGGGTCTACAACATTCTCTGGGGACGAGACTAAACTTTAGTACAGCTTTTCATCTTCAAACAGATGGTCAGACCGAGAGAACCAATCAGGTAGTTGAAGATATGCTCAGAGCTTGCATCATTGATTTTGGTGGAAGTTGGCATGATCACTTGCCTTTGGTCGAATTTGCATACAATAACAGTTACCAGGCAAGTATACAAATGGCACCCTTTAAAGCTTTATATGGAAGGAGTTGCTGATCGCCTTTATGCTGGGATGAAGTTGGCGAAAAACAACTATTAGGTCTAGACATGGTAAGGGATACAACGGAAAAGATTCCGTTGATTAGAGAAAGACTTCAAGTTGCTCAGTCTAGACAGAAGGCTTATGCTGACACAAGAAGAAGAGATCTCGAATTCCAAGTCGGAGATCACGTATTTCTCAAGATATCACCTGGACGTGGAATAAGGAGATTTGGTGTTATGGGCAAGCTTACACCAAGGTTTATCGGACCTTTTGAGATACTAGAAAGAGTTGGCGAGGTTGCTTACCGCGTCGCGTTACCTCCTCAATTGTCTGAAGTTCATAATGTGTTCCACGTATCAATGTTGAAGAAGTATGTGCACGATCCATCACATATCATTGATCATGGAGACCTGGTGATTCAAAGGGATCTCACTTATGAACAAAAGCCCATGAAGATCCTCGATCATGAGGTACGAACATTAAGGAACAAAGTTATTCCCATGGTTAAGGTACAATGGAGTAAAAGCTCAGAACATGAAGCCACATGGGAGACCGAAGAATCCATGCGGAAACGATTCCCAGAATTATTCTAAAGGGTATGTACTCTACACTCTCCACATATATCTATATACAATTAAATTTGGGGACCAAATTCTTTTAAGTGGGGGAGGGTGTAGCAACCCTGGTAAAATAAAAGAAATGAAAGGGTAAGTCAATAATAAAAGCTGAAAACATATAACTAATAAGCCAAAGGTAATTAACACCTTCATTTAAGTCGCTATTTAATTAACGCCCCTAAGTACGGTGCTAATTCTAGTAATGACGCCCCTTCGTATGGGCGCCATTTTTATACGCTAAATAAGGTAAGATAGGATAAGAGAAAATGATGCCCCCTTGACAGGCGTCACATGTTAAATTGAAGACTGAACGAATAGGTGTCAATTTAAAATAATGCCCCAACCATAGGCGTCAATTTCAAAAAGGACCCGTTTGTGTTCGGTTCGAACTAGGGTGATAACTGGGTAAGTTTAGATCAATACGTGGAATAGTTAAATGCTAATAGGATTCTAAGAAGGAAGTTCTAATCCTAATCAAATTCTTAGAACATATTAGGATTCTTCCCCAATAAATATCCATCCCCTTTCCATCGAACTCACGTTAATACTAATTGCCAAAGACGTCCTACTACTACTGCTGCTCTTCTGCCTTGAAGTTCCTCTTCGTTCTGCTGCTCCTATTGTGCTACTGCATAGCAGTTCTTCATCAGCATCTTCCTCTTGCTGTCAGTACCTTGAAGGGAGGAAGCTATCTTTTGCTTCTAAAGGTTTTGGTTGTTCGTGGGAAGCTCCTGCTGTTCTAAAGGAGCTGCAACAATTACCATCATCTTCCTGCCGGGAATGTAGAAGAATGATCTTCTTCTTCCTTGTTCCCACTGCGTTGCTGAAGCTATTATCACCCTCGACATCCTACTGCATCTTCCGAGGGGTGCTGCTATTGCTTTGGCTAAAGAGTTGCTGCTATTATATTGACTTCCAGAAACTCTGTTTGAAACAGAGTATCGTTCACAGTTATTTTCTTCACCATTCTCCAGCGTCTATCAAACAAACCACCCAACCAAGGTAGGTTTTCTCAAGACTTAGCAAAATTCTATAGTTAATTAAGTTAATACATGCATATAGGTATGTATATTTATGCTGTAGTTACAGATTTTGTTTCCAGAATGAAGCTTCCCCGTTTACTGCATAAATGGAATTGACGACCCATACCAGGGCGTCATTTAAAACTGACAACCGTGCATACAGTCGTCAAATGTATAGTTATTTAATAAATACCCCATGTTCAAAATTTAATAACTGTGAACCTATATATGTAAACTAATGCATGATCATGTCCATAAATTCCTGTTATTTTCCTCTGTCTGTTCATATCTTTAGATTCTTAATCAGACATACTCCAAAAAATCATGTGTCTGTGATTGTACCTACTTGGTGCAAATCGTATGACAAAGAAATAGCGACCTTGCTTAGGTCGTCATTTAAATGGACGCCCATATACCTGGGCGCGACTTAGTGATAAAACTTGAAATTTTGATATTTATATATTAACCTTCCTAGATATTGAAATTGATGACGTGAACCCTGCCATTTTTTGATATATGACGCCCCTGGCTAGGGCGCGGTTTAATAAATTGAAGACTTGAGATAAGTCACCATTTACTTGAATAACTAAAATTTAGAAATTTTCAACGAACAAAAATATGGATGGAACGACTGAATGAACAGTCGTCATTTACTGAAATAACGACCCAAACAAGGGTGTCAATTATAAAAATGAAGACTCAAGGTCAGACGTCAATTGACTGATAGTTCTGACTTTCAGATTTTTCATGTTTTAAGTAACCCTTTGACAGTGGGTTATGTGTATTGGCACTATATTCCATTCCGTGAATATAGCCTCGCTTTTTCATGTTGTTTTTTATCGATTACCCACTATCTCTCGGTGATAGATGAACCCTCCGCGGGACATTCCGTTCCTTTGGACTGGTGACTTTATCATAAAGACCTCCATAAGACTCCGCTAGCCTTGGATTCCCTCAAGACAGTCGAGCTGGTTGTACCATTAAAAACCCATGACACTACTTAATCGCCATGTCACTCTAAAGAAACATGGTGTACCGGCCCTCACGACATGCTGTTTGTATGTCATGAAAATATTCTTGAAATAATGGGATGGGTAATCCATACCATTCATATCCTTTAAGAATAGTGTGCCGTACTTGTGTACACTAATTCTATCTACCTTATCATGTACAAGAACGAGCGACCATGTTCATGTGGGTGCTTAATCTTATTATCATGGCACCCAAGTTAGGGAGCCAATTCCACCTAGTTTTTATCATCAATCGTGGTTATACCGTTAATATCGTCGTTATACAACATGTTCAAATCATTGAAATGCTATTTCACAAAGATCTACCTTAAAAGTTCATACAAGTTTATTCATTGAACTTCCATATTGGCTATAACTATAGTGGAAGTCTAAAAATACACGATCAATGCCTGCGCATATAGGGCCCGATCTGGTCCTGGGAGGAGCATCCGAAAGTACTTATGCCCATGGGAGTTGTAATGATCATGATGTGGCATTACACCGAAGTGCATGACTAGCTTGATTAGACATTCCATAATCTTGAACTCCACTTGACATGACATGACTTGCGTGACCTGGAAAGGGTATTTATATACTTGCTTGAAACGTGATAGCCAATTCTCGACATGACATGATGAATACATTTGCTTGAATATCTTGACATTTATGGATATACATTCTTTAAAGACATGCTAGTTCACTCAATTATCTCTTGTTATACTCTCTCTCTCTTGTCGTATTACGCAAATATGCATAGCTTTATTGCATTCATGTAACATGTAATTTACTTAAAGCAAGCTAGCTCTTGAGATATAATTCCTACTGAGCGTTCGCTCATCCAGTGTTTTCCCCTATTTTTCAAGTAAGTCCGATGATGAGACTCAATCGGATGGGGAAGGTCAAGAGTGAAGAGATTAGAGCTACTCCATCCATCCAAGCGTCACTAGTCTTGTCTTTCTATTTTCTTGAGTCAATCGTTGTAGTTTTTCCTTTTATTGAGTCTTAGAAAATTTCATTTGTAATAGAAGTACTTTGAGGTTGTGATTGAATAAAGGATTGGGTTATCTTTACTTTTGCGCACTCTACCTTTTTGTTGAATGCACTAATGCCCTGATTGACATGATCGATATAAACTTGTCACGTATCTCCGGGTTCCTTTTGTATTTGGGGCGTGACACCACATATCCATGTTGAAGAAGTATGTGCATGATCCGTCATATATCATCTATCATGGAGACCTGGTGATTCAAAAGGACCTCACATATGAACAAAAACTTATGAAGATCCTCGATCGTGAAGTTCGTATACTAAGAAATAAGATAATTCCCATGCTAAAGGTGCAATGGAGTAAATACTCAGTGCACGAAGCCACATGGGAGACCGAAGACTCCATGAGGAAACGATTCTCTGACTTATTCTAAATGGTACGTACTCTGCACCCTCCATGTCTTTACATATATGCGATTGAATTTGGGGACCAAATTCTTCTAAGTGGGGGAGGGTGTAGCAACCCTGATAAAATAAAAAGAAATAAAATCCTAAATGGATTAAAAGATTAAACTAATGTTAAAGGCCCAATTCATATCTACTTAAAAACATGTGGCAAATAGGCCAAAGTAAATAACGCCTCCTATCAGGTCGTCATTTAATAAAAAATCGTTCAAGTGGGCGCTAATTTATAAATTGACGTCTCTATGTTAGGCGCCAGTTATAGAAATGACACCCCTTTGAATGGGCGCCATTTTCATACGTTAAGAGAGTAGAGAGAGGATAAAAGTAAATAACGCCCCCTTGTCGGGCGCTATATTACAAATTACAGACCCGTACACGGGCGTCATTTTAAAATAAGATACGTGGATATTTAACCTTAGGTGTCATTTACAAGCAGAACCGTTGGTGTTTGGTTCGAACAGAGATGTTAACTGGGTAAATTTTGTTTAAGAAAAGGATTGATATGTGGATATTTAAGTTTAGTAAGGATTCTACCTACGAAATGTTAGTCCTAATCGAACTCCTAGAACCCATTAGGATTCCTTCTCCTATAAATACCAACCCTTCTGTCGAGCGAACCTATTGGCTCTTATTCTTCAAACAAAAGATCTGCTGCTACGGGAAGAACATCAAGAAGTTGTTCAACTTCTTCCTTTTCCTCCTACTACGTTGGAAGGGCGAATGGCATCTTCCTCTTCATCCTGCCGTGGAGAACATGAAGAACGTGGAAGGTTCTTCATCTTCATCCTTTCCTCTTGCTGCCGCTACTGTGAAGAGGGACCTCCGTTCCTTTCTTTTAAAGGGAGGAAGTCTTCTTCTGCTACCATAACTGTTGTTGCTATTTTCCTCCGGCTACTGAAGCTAGAAGAACAAGCTTCATATTGAAGAAGAATAAGCATCATCATCTTCCTCCTTCTACCAGTTACTCTGTTGAAAACAGAGTATCGTTTGTGGCTATTTTCTTCACGTTACCATCATCCAAAGCATCCAAAGGTAGGTTTTCTCAAGCTCTATGCAAAATCATGTTAAGTCTCTACATGCATATAGGTTGATAGTGATCAGCAGAAAGTTTCACCGATATCAGATTTTTGATTTCTGCATTTACAGTAAATAGCAACCCAAGCCAGGGCGCTATTTTATTTAACGACCGTGTAAATAGTCATCAATTGTCTAGTTATTTAATAAATACGAAATGTTTAAAATTTAATAACTGTGAACCCTTATATGTAAACTAATGCATGATCATGTCCATAAATTCCTGCTATTTTTCACTATCTGTCCATGTCCCTAGTTTCTTGATTGAAAATACTTCAAAAACTATGTGTTTGCGATTGTACTTGCCCGATGCAAATCAGATGACAAAGAAATAGCGACCGTAGCTAGGTCGTCAATTAAATGAACGCCCCTATACACGGGCGCCAATTTAGTGATAAACTGTGAATTATAGAAATGTTTATAATATTCCTGGATATTGAAATGACGAGATATATCCTACCCTTTAATTTGATATATGACGCCCCTAACTAGGGTGCTATTTACAGAATTGAAGCCTTCATGAAAGGCGTCATTTTGATAATAATCAAAATTTGAAAATGTTTATAGATATTAATATTTACATAATCTGGATGTAACGACTGAGTGAACACTCGTCATTTGATAAACTGACAACCTTGACAAGGGCGCCAATTTAGATAATGAAGACTTAAGCTCACGCGTCAATTTACTGAACTCCTGATTTCCTTATTTTCGTGTTTTGGCAACCCTCACTATGGGTTGTGTATACTGGTACTATATTCCATTCCATGAATATAGCCCCACGTTTCATGATGCTTTATCGATTACCACTATTTCTCGGTGATAGATGAACCCTCCCTGGGACATTCTGCTCCTTTTGACTGGTAACTTTATCATAGAGACCTCCGTAAGATACTCTTGTTGCTTGCCATCAGCACGTCATCATTTTTGGCCATTAATCTTGCGTCATAGCATGTAATGTTTATTTCATTTGGGTCTTATATGTGTAATCTTTCTTTATTTGAGTCAGTTAATAGGTTAATGGGTCAGTTTGTTAGTCAATTGGGCCCAACTAGTGCGCTAGGCCCAAGGGCGCCCCTCCCTTGGAGTTATTGGTCATTTACTTGTTTGTCAATGTCATTTTGATCTTAGGAATTATGTAAGTCTATAAATAGGCCCCCACTCCTCTCACATGTAACAACTTTTGATGATCAATTTAAATTGAGTGAATTAGAGTCTTATTGGAGAGGATTCTCTACTTCTCTCTCTCTCTCTCAAAGGGGTGGATTCCCCTCTCTCTTTCTATCTCTTCCTCTCTCTCTCTCTCTCTCACCACCCAAGGGAGGGCTGCGCCCTACCCTCTCTCTCTCCTCCCCTTCCCAACCACCCCTCTCCCACCTACCCCATTTAAAGCCACTCCCCTTCCCCATAGCCCTCTCTACTCCACCCCCTAGTCCCAAGGAGATCCCTCCAATCCCCACTCCACCCTCCAACCACCTCATCCCTTTCCCAAGCACCCTTCCCTCTCCCCCATGCAACCCACCACCTCCCTAGGCCATTTGAATTCAAAATCCCCCTTCCCTCCACAGCCCTAGGGCGCCCTCATCCCCTCCCCCTTGACTAGGGTCGCCCCACCCTCTCTCTCATCTCCTCCATTCTTCCTTGCTATTCTCCTTCATCCCTCCCTCCACCTTTGAAGAGAACCCCACGCTACCTGCACCCTCCCCCTTCCACACTTCTTCCACCATACCCTAACCACCCTCCCACACCTTCCCACATTCCCCTCCTATCACAAAATCAATCCCCTTCACCATTCTCCACCTTTCTCTCCCCTTTCTAGGTCAATTGGAAGCTTCTTCGACGAGCCTGGTTGTAGCTGGCAACCTGCAGTGTACCATCAACTTGCAGCGGCGACCCCGGCTCCATCTCGGTGACTCTGGAGGCACAACTGGTACCGTTGGAATTGTCTTCAAGTCAGCTTTCCAACGGTGGTGGTCCCGCCGACTTCCAAGATCGGAGGTGCTCGGAGGAGGCGATCTACTACAACTGTGCAAGACTTCTCAGGCAGAGGACCAGAACCTAAGTGGAAGCTCTTCCACGGCCATTCTATCATGAATCTGGGCGAGAGGTCTTCTACAAACTTCTTCTTCCACTTGTTGACTTCTAGGCTCAAGAAGCGGAACTCCGATTGGCACCCGGAATCAAGAGTTATCGATTTCTTCCTCCTGGTGCTTGGTTTTATTTCTTGTCAGTTTGCTCCGACCTCCCCTCCTTGTTCGAGTTCTACCGGTCCACTCCAACAACATCTGGCGCCCCCGTTGCTTGCGTTTCGAAGAGGACTCGACAAAGAATCCATCAGTACCAGCCATGCTCAAATTGGAGTTCTGAAGCACCCGTGGTACTCTTATCTTTCAGTTGCTGAGGTTCTGCAACAGTCAAGAACAGCAACCTGCTTCAGTGTTCAACCCTCTGCCTCGACCAGAACCGGCAACCACAGAAATCAAGAAAATTCTGGCAACATCCCGCTCCAGTTACGAAGAAATCCACAATGGTCCCGTCTTCAACAAAATTCTGGAGCGGCTTCTGCGTCTACAACTTTGACTGACTGCCTCCATTCGCAGAGAGCTGACAGAACTGGCCTCGGTCACCATTCGACGTCCATTTCCTATTTTCCCCTTACTGCTTGGCCGGCTGAAGGCCCCTCTCTGCGTGGAGGTAGTATGGATTGTAATCACATAATCCCCACCCCGAGATCGCCCCCCCCCCCTCCTTGCATGGGGTGTAGTTCATGTAATTATTAAGTCACAGGTTTGAAGCGTCATCGACGCGGCGTGCAGGTGTGTGCCCACGCCTCCCCACTCGACATCGTCTCCGGCCGAGATCGGCGTATTCACGCTGATCAGGTGAGCTCTTGAACACCTCTCATTGTTGAGATTTAATTTCTTAGTTTAGTATTGCTTTTAGTTACTCCGTCGGTGGTGAGAGAGTGACCGGTCACAAATTGCCATCAAATTGAGTGACCACCGCGAGGCGAGTTGTGAGAGCAACCACTTAGCCCATGCCCTTGGTGTGCCAGCCGCCTGTGAATTGGGCATCCCTGGCCCATTTGGGGTCCTCCATAAGCTAGCCAACCATTGGAGTATCAAGGTCCCGACTCGGACCCTCTCCGTCATCGCTAAGTCACCTACGGGCACTAGGGTGTGCTTTGCGATCGTGCTCACTAGTGTGAGTCCGCTGCTCAATTTGATTGCTTGCTACATAGGTCCATAGGTGGTTTCACATCACTTTGGACTGGTAACTTTATAATAGAGACCTCCGTAAGACTTCGCTAGCCTTGTATTCTCTCAAGGCAGCCGAGCAGGTTGTACCATCAAAACCCATGACACTACTTGATTTCCATGTCACTCTAAAGAAACATGGTATACCGGCCCTCATGATATGCTATTTTGATGTCAATTGAATACTCTTTAATTAATGGAATGGGAAACCATGCCATTAATACTTATTAAAGAATGATGTGCCATACTTGTGGGCACTAATTCTATCTACCTTATCATGTACAAGAACGAGTGATCATCTCTATATGAGCGCTTATTCTTATTGTCATGGCACCCAAGTTAGGGAGCCAATTCCACCTAGTTTTATCGTCAATCGTGATCGTACCGTTATCATCGTTCTAACATATCATGTTCAGTCCTTGTGATTCTATTCTACAAGATCTACCTTAAAGTTTCCTACAAGCGTGTTCCTTTGAAATTCTATATTGGCTATAACTATAGTGGATGTCGAAAATACATGATCAATGCCTACGCATATAGGGCCCGATCTGGTCCTAAGAGGAGCACCCAAAAGTACTAGTGCCCAAGGGAGTTGTAATGATCACAATATGACATTGTACCGAAGTACATGACTAGCTTGATAGACATTCACCAAATCTCGTACTTGACTTGACTTGACATGACATGACTTACATGACCCGGAAGAGGTATTTATTGTACTTGGTTGAAACATGATAGCCAATTCTTGACATGACATGATCACTTGACATGATAGATATATGTGCTTGACATGAGTTCTTGAAAGACTTGCTAGTTCACTTGCTATCACTTGATATACATTCTCTATTCTCTTGTTATACACTCTCTATTGTCGTTTTATGCGAGCATGCAAAGCTTATTGTAGTTCATGTAACATATAATCCTCATTGAGCGTTCGCTCACATAGTATTTTTCCCTTATTTTTCAGGTAAATCCGAAGATGAAACTCATTCAGATGGGGAAAGTCAAGAGTGATGAGATTAGAGCTACTCCAATTATCCAAGCGTCTACTAGTCTTATATTTTCTATTTTCTGAAGTCTTCCGTTGTATTTGTACTTTATTTGAGTCCTAGTATTTTCATTAAGAGGTTGTAATAGAATACTTGAAGGTTTTTGATGAAATAAAGGATTGGGTTACTTTACTCTTCCGCGCTCTGTCTTTGTGTTGAATACACTAACACTCTGATTGACATGATTGATATAAACTCGTCACGCGTCTTCGGGTTCCTTCCGCGCCTGGGGCATGACACCAAGAAAAAAGAAACCGGTCATCACGGCAGAAGAGAACTAGCCCCAAGGCCGAAAGTGTTCAAGCAGGTGTGGGTCCCCAAAAAAATCTAGCATGTCCGCTGAGAGGCAACTATTCACCACTGCCCCGAGCATGCTGAGACGGGGAAGAGGAATGAGAGGGTCTTGCCCACGAGAAGGTAAGAGATGGTTGTGGATCCTCCATGCCATGCTAGTTTCAGTGCATGCACCCAACAAGCCAATATCTTCACAATGGGGAGAAGATTTGGGCACCCCGCCGGAAGAGCCCGGCTAGCCTACATCCCTCTAGTGGGAGGTCGACAACTATACCTAGTCCTACATCAGGGACGGGGCGAAGAAGTGATGACCAACACTATCAGAAGCTATTTTAGGGGTCTAGGCAACCCCTCATTGGGCCAACAACGACTGCTTCAAGCAGCCGAAGTTGAAGAGAAAGACTGTGATAGTTCACACAATAGGTGAGCTACAAGGGGGGGATGAATAGATCACCCCAATTTTGAAATAAATCAAAGATGGACTTATGCAGTTCAGAAACGCAGTAGGGAAGCTTCTCTAGTCTATCCACGTAGCAGACAGATAGACTGATGCTTAAGGAAAATGAGAGCTACGATGTGCAATAATCGAATAGCTGGCGTGCTGAAAATAGTATGAAAGACAAATATGAAAACCACACCAATGGGACAAAGAGTTTTAAGGTCGTTCGATTGTGATCTGCAATCTATGTTCACCCCTTACTCCTCCGGAGTAAGGCTTCCTTGCACTAAGCAAATCGAACCGCAGACTCAGTCTGCAACATCTGTTGCCTTACAGCTTGCCCCAAGGAATAATCTCCTCGATCTTCCTATGACCAGAAGAAACACTGGAGGTCCAACCTCCCTTCCTTTGCACACCGCAAAGGGAACCCCGTGAATTGCTCCCAGCAACTCACGAACTAGAGGATCGATCCTCTCTTCCTCCAAACACGATGGAGGGAAACCACGAGAAGCACACCACTACTCGCAACCGGAGACAGTCTCCCTTCCTTCAACTGAACTTGGAGGGTAGCAGACAGGTATTGAGAAATGGAAAATAAAACTCGAAGATGAAAACAATCAGAAAAATAATCGTTCAGAGACGATAAGAATGCAGCTTCCATGGAAGCAAGCTTTAAGACTCTAATCCTGGCGAACACTCAGACTCTTCTATTTCTGGACTAGCTCTCTTCACGAATGGGGAAATTTTAGTACAAGCTCTGGCTTCAGATACTCTCTCTTTTTCTATCTTTTCAGCACTTCTCTCTCCTAGCCTTCGATCCCTTTTTATAGGCAGATGATGGGCACGTGGGTACCACGATTCCTGCCCAATCCTTTCATGCATATTTGATCCTTTTTGATTCCACATGTCAGAATTGTGGTATTGTAGCAGTCCACGTGGCAGGATCAACTGTTCCAGTCCTTGCCTTGGATCACGAGCCATCGACCTGGTACTTTATATAACACGTGCAGTTTGCTCAGTAGATGCTCGACTTTATAACTCACCTAGCAAAGATAGATTGTAAGTGTTAGCCATTTGATAATAAGCACTGACCTTAATGCACAAAGACAAGCACTGACATCGACGTTAGATGCAGATATGCACGGACCTTGTATGTACAAAGCGAAGGCTGCACAAACTTGATAAGCAATTGAACAAGGAATGCACTGACCTTAATTCTCGAAGACAAAAATGTGCACAGACTTTAAATAGTGAAGTGCACAGACTTTATGTGGAGGAAAAACATGCACCGACTTTGAAGACATATAAGCATAGACCTTGTGTATGCGCAGGCAAAGTATGCACTGACCTTGGTATGTGCAAAACATAACCTGCACTGACCTTGTGTATACTCAAGACAAAATCTGCACAGACCTTATGCGCATGAAACATTAACTAGCACCGACCTTAGATGCACGACCCTACAAACTAGCACCGACCTTATGTATGGTCAAGACAGAATCTACACAGACCTTACATGCAGTTTTAAGAGCTTGCACTGACTTGATATGGCATGAAGCAAAAGATGCACCGACCTTATATGTGCTTCTACAAGAATGTGCACGGACTTTGGTCTCCTATATGTATTAAGAGAAAAATATGCACAGACCTTTACACATGAATAAACAATACTTGCACTGACATGTCTGCATGGTGCGAAAAGTTGCACCGACCTTAGATGTGTGAGAACCCAACTAGCACTAACCTTGTATGAACTACACACTGTGCTAGCGTCGACCTTGGGTATGCATGAAGCGTAGCTAGCATCGACCTTATATGCGCGATGATGCACACTAGCATCGACCTTACTAAGCACGCAAAGCAACTAACACTGACCTCGCTATATGAGCAACACTACTAGCACCGACCTCACTTCATGAGAAGCGCAACCAGCATCAACCTCACTATGTGAGCGACGCACTTAGCATCGACCTTATTTATGCAACAATGGCAGCTAGCACCGACCTTACTTAGTGAGAGACACAACTAGCGTCGACTTTGTATGTGATAAGTGTGTATTTTTCCATCATAATTCATGTTATTTATAATTTTTATGAGCTTTAATAATAATAAATATGCACTTATCAATCTTACTTTTAATTTAGAGTAAAATAGTTAAGTTTCTGGAATTAAATGATTTTAATAAAGATACTTCCTTATTTAACAAACACTCAAAAACAATAAAAATAAGAAAAAAAGAAAATATAATATATGTTGAAATAGGCCAAAAGCCCAAGGATTTGTTCAATAAGAATAAAAATAATAAAATAAAAAAAATAAATTTATCTGATATTCTTACGGCTTTAATAAGCTATAAACATAATATATATATATATATATATATATATATATATATGTATGTATATATTATGAAAATGAAAAAATAACTATAATAAAGGCCAAAAGCCCAGGGAGTTGTTCAAAAAGAAAAAAAAAAGAAAAAATAATAAAATTATTTAACATTTTTTAGGATTTTTCTAAGCTATATATGTTATATATAACAATATGTATATATATAATATATATATATATTATATAACTAACATAATGTGAAGGTCTGTGCGTGTGTGTTTTGTTTGCAGGGGTAGAAGGTGCCGCCTTCGCAGGCGGCACGTTTGACGAAGATGGAGGGGGGGCGCAGTCAACGCGGCCTCCCCAACACGCCACGCGGCAGCTGCCTTGGCGCACACGCGGTGCACCCGCGGTGGAAGGAGGCAGGCGCACGCGCAAACGTGTGCTCCGGCGAGAGAACGCGGCGCACGGGGCGGCGCACGCGTCGGTAGGAGAGAGAAAAGAGAGAGAAAGAGTGAGAGAAAAGGCTAGAAAAAATGAAAAAAAATTCAAAAAAATCAGAAAAAAATACCCAAGTGTGCAACACATGTTGGCACACAAGTTTGGGTCAAAAATAGCAGCAATGGGTTGTCCACATTGGCAAAGTGTTCACATGGGAAATAACTCTATAAAAGGGGAGGGAGCTTCCATTGTAATGGAGAGGATGGAGAGTAGAGTAGAGTAGCATTTGATGTTTTGTAGTTCATTTTGGCCTTGAGGAAAGTCATGGAGGAGAAATTTTGAGAGCTTTGTATTTAAGTTTTGAAGATTGTTGTTAGTTTGTATTGAATGATTTCATTGTACTCTTAGCCATTTTGACCCTTCATAGTCAATTTACAAGCTTGTGTGATCTTTATTTCAATTTATTATCTTCTACAAAGTTGTCTATCTGTAAGTGTTCTTCAACTTCTCTTTCTAACATTTCCATCAATTCCTTCTAGATTAAAAGTTATTTTCCATTTTCTTAAGTGTTATCTTGTGTATATACTGTTCATCCGAAGTGATAGTCTTCACAACTTTTCCATTTTGAAGCCTTTACAATCATAATTATACTCTGAGTTCTTCATGAAAGTTGTTCTTCTCTTGTAGATCTAGATTTTTGTCTTCTACCACTTCCTCAAATTCTTCTTCTTTTGTGAGTTAGAATTAATTTTTCACTGGTCTATTTTCTATCAGTTACTGTTCACCAGCACCGATAGATCTTGATTTTTCAAGTTTTGCATTGTCTTCCTCTCATTTTCGGTTTTTGTGTTCTTCATCAAACTTCTTAATCTTTTAATTCTCTACAATGTTCATGTATTCTACTTTTTCTAATTCCCTCTAGATTTTAAGTTATTCTATTTCTTCCAACCCCTATTTTCAATAGAATTCTGTTATGTTTTTAACTTAGTTTTTCAAACTTTTTCTATCCAACCCCTTTCTTCATAAGTTCTTCACTCACACCCAAAGCGGTAGTCATCTTCCGATCATCTCACGGCGTCGACTTCCAAGGCGCAGCGATGTTCATCCAAGGCTCGGTGAGGAAACGACGACATTCTTCAGTCCATTGGCTAAATATTTCTTTCACTTATCTCTTGTTCTTTAAAGTTGCAATTTCATTTCCTTTAGTTTTAATCGCACTCAAAACAAACAAAAGCAATTGGTTTTCAAAACATAAGAGTATTTTACAACTTATATTCAAATTCCCTCCCCGTGGGATCAACCCGTATTTACCACTTTACTTGTATTTTCAAAATTATTTAAGTGAGTGAGTGCGGTTGTATAAATTTTGAAATTTGTGTGGCACGGCATTTTAAACGACGGGTGTCGAGCGCATCAAATTTTTGGCGCCGTTGCCGGGGAAAGGAAATTTTTTGAATGTTGGGATATTCTTGTGTTTGATTTGTATATTTGTATATTGATTTTGCTATTTTTACTTGTGCAGGAAAAATAAAAAAGTCAGAACATCAAGGAAAGAGGAAAATCGAACCTGAAATCCTCAGAAAATGAAGCGTCGTTAAAAGCTCGGAAGTATCGCTAAAGGGCAGAAACGTCGGAACGGGTTCTGTTTTTTCGAATTTTTGAAAAATCTAGAGAAATTTGAAAAATTCTTTAAAACTCTATAAAAAATCAAAAACATCACAACAAAAGAAATTTTTATACTGGCTAGATAGGTTCATTAATTAAAAATAAAAAAAACATACTTGCACCAAAATAAAAAAAAATTTCATTCCAAGAATAGAAACCACACAACATGTTTTAGGTCATGCATCATTTAGCATAGAATTTTTTCTTTGTTTAATTCCTGTATTGCATTTTGAAGAATGCGAGGAGCAAGGTACGTTCTACTTATCCTATTATGGCATGCATATTACATAAAAACCCCTGGTTTGTAATTGTGGTGTGCATTTCATTTCAAAATATTCTAAGGACACAACCTTTAAATAATATAAGGTAGGGATTTCATCACCCTTCCTTAGCCCACAAACCACATTTCTGATGTGACACCACCTATGGACCTATTTTGCAAGCATTCAAGTTTGAGCAACGGACTCACACTAGCGAGCTCACCCGTATGGCGCACACTAGTACCCGATGGCGACTAGGCGATGTTGGAGAGGGTCCGAGGCGGGACCTTAAGGCTCCAGTGGTTGGCTAGCTTGGTAAGAACCCCAAATGGGCCTAGGATGCCTAAATCATGGGCGGCCAACACACCAAGGGTGTGGGTTAAGTGGATTCACTCTCAACTCGCCCGCGGTGGTCACTCAATTTGGTGGCAATGTAAAATCGGACACTCTCTTACCGCCGACGGAGTAACTATAGCAATACTAAGCTAAGCAAGTCCAATACAGCAATGAGGGATGTTCAGGAGCTCACCTAGCCAGCGTGAAGACGCCGACTCCGGCCGGAGACGGGGGCGAGCGGGGAGGCGAGGGTATACACCCGATCGCCGCGGCGGTGTCGCTTGACCTGAAAATGTAAAGATGTACAACACTACGCCTCACGCATGAGGGGTGATCTTGGGGTGAGGATTAGGCTTATTACATTCAAAACTACCTCCACACAGGGAGGGGCCTTCAGCCGGCCAAGCGGGGTGGGGGAATTAAGCGAAGGAACCCGACTTGTCGAATCCCGCCGGTTCTGCTAATCTACAGGTTCGCCGGACAGTGGGGCGGTGTTGATGCTACCAAAAATTCCACGGAGCTTGGATCTTGATGAAACCTATGCCAAAAGTTCCCAAACAGGACAGGGATGGTGTCTGAATTTTGGCAGGAGCTCTGGAACTCAGGGCTGGTCGGACCGGCGACTAGAACAGGTCAGCGATTTCCTCTTCTGGCTGGTGCAGAACAGGTACAGCGAGTTGCAGAAGGCACCATGGACGCTCCTAAACTCCAAATGAGACGAGCCTGGCAGTGACGTGATCGTCGTCGGAGTAGCTTCGAGCAGGAATCGACGGGGCCCCAATCGGAGGTCGGAGAAGAACGAGGTAGCCAGATGAGCAGGGGCAGGTCAAACCTGGAGCCACAGGGGGCAGACGACACACCCCTACGAAGAAAATGGTAACTGGAAGCTTCGGAAGCCGAATGAGGTCCTTCTTCTTGGAGACGACAGCTAACTGGTAATAGTTTCAGCCCTCCAAAATTGGCGCTCAGATCCCTCACGAGCTGGCCGAGGTCAACAGTTGAACAGAAGCTCTGTCTCTGGTTCGGACAGGAACAGTTTCCTAGCAGTAGATTGACAGCAATGCCACGACCGCTCCCGAACTCCAAATCGAGCGCCGTCAAAGCCGTTGGTTCGGCTGTCGAGTCTTCTACGCAGAAAAATTAACGGGGAAGCCAACCGATGCCAAGGTTGGCCGGTAGCCTCAGGTCACCGGTGAAGGGTCGCTGCAGACTGTGGGAGGATAGAACGTATACTTCGGGGGAGAAAAAATGATATCTCCCAGATTCGAACGCCAAATGGAGCTCCGCTTTCTGGAGATGAAAGAGGATTCAGAGAAGAAGAATTTTGATGAACAAGCCGAGCTCTGATTCTTGCTAGGTTGGTCGTGGTGAAACTTCCAAATGCTCTCTGGTCTTCAGCTTGGGGCAGATTGCACAGTCGCACAAGATCTGCTCCACCGCACAGCTCTGAGCTCGGATGGATGCGGGACCACCTCTGTTGGAAAGAGGACTCAAAGATGATTCCAACGATGTATGAAGCGCCTTCAGAAGCCTCAGGATGATGATGTGACACCTTCTGCAAGTCGCTGGACTTCTGCCACCTGCAACCTGCGAACTGTAGGTGGAAGGTGGTGGGAGAAATGGGGTAAATGGAAGTGGAAATGGGGGTGAATAGGTGTGGGAGTGACCCCTAGTTGTGAGGGGGCCTAGGAGGGGGTGTTCTAAGGTGTGGGAGAGGGAGAATGGGGTCTGGAATGGGGTGTTTTCAGAGGGTGAGAGAGGAGCTACGAATTTGGGCTGTGAGGGAGGCACAAGTGGGTGGAGGGAATGTGAGTTTGAATTTTCTTTGATGGGGAGTGATCAATGGTGGTCTTGGGGATGGGAAGAGGTGTCTTGGGAAGGTGGAGTGAGGTTTGGGGAAGGGAAATGGGTAGTTGAGGGTTGGAAGGTGGAGTGGGGATTGGGTGGAGCTCTCTTGGGACTAGGGGGTGGAATAAAGAGGGTTATGGGGAAGGGGAGAGGTTTAAATGGGGTAGGTGGGAGATGGGGTGGTTGGGAAGGTGATTGAATGAGGGGAGGGGAGTTAATGAGAGGTAAATGGGGAGGAGAGAGAAAATTCTAAAAATTGGGGTGGAGGGAGAGAGAGAGAGAGAGAGAGAGATAATGAGAGAGAGAGATATTGAGAGAGAAGGCTAGAGGGATTTGGAGTATATCTGGAATTCAATATTCATGCATAAGTTGTTACATATGAGGAGTGGGGTGGCCTATTTATAGGCACATGACTTTTTCACAAAGGACCCTAACAAAAGACATAATGACTAATAACCGAAGGGAAGGGGTGTCCATGGGCCTAGCCCAATGAGATGGGCCCAATAGCCTATCTAAACAACACAATGACTTAGGACATTGGTAGATAACCTACCAACCTAGGTACATGACTCAAATAAAGGGAAAATTACATGATTAAGACTCAAAGAAAAATACATGACTCGACTCACAAACACTTGAGTAACATAATGGCGCTTGCCGACGAACAATCCGAGTCCGGAGAAAATGTGGAGGGGCAAGGGATGCCCTCATCATACCCCCGGGGTGGGAAAAACTCGACCCCGTCGAGTATGGGTCCACCAGGGAAGTAGTATATCAAACTGCGGCTCTGGGCGATCCACGATCTTCATACTCAACCCGCGACCATAGTCGGGGAGCGGCGCTTCAGCTCGACAAAGTGGCTCGGTCATACCCTCATGCTGGCGATGAGATCTTGCTTGCCTAGTATTGCCGCTGCGTGCTCACGTCGGGCTCTCAGGCTATTTGTGGTGGCACTCCGAGGGTGTCTCTCACAAGGGTAGGCGTAAGCTCGAGGCACTCACTAGGATCCACCGCGGTGCCCTAAGAGGGTGCTGGATCCGCCACATGAGAAATGGGGAGAATCCCAAAACCCTTTTGAAAGTTCAACCCATAAGCCGGGTTGCCAAAGCCACTCGGAACTTGGCAAGGTCCAAGTCCTCGTGCCCTCAATTTGGAGGTGACCCTAAAGTAGAGCCACTCCAAAGCCATCATCGCCAAGTTATCAACTTGGAATTCAAAGTGGTGCTTAGGAGTTTGTGCTCGCTTCTTGTGAATCCCACCGCTTGTTGCTTGATACTTGCTTGAATGCATATGCCATGCACTATGATGCAATGTGAGTTGACAATGTATGGTATGAAAAGGTGGTCCAGGACAACCACATATTGACCTATCATGCATTGATGTTATAAAGATTTTGAAGGATTTGGGAGGACCGGGGCATCCATAGGTGTCCCTCTTACAAGTGAGTGTGATGAATGTTGGGGGACCCGGACACCCATGTAGGCTCCTAGCATACATAAGACCAATGGTGAATTGGGCAGGACCGTTACACCCAAATAGGGACCACTCATGCTTCCTACTTGACATGTGGGTGATGTGAATGAATGGACCCGTCTTTCTAATCATGTCAAGTGGTGTGTGGTGCCAAGACTTATGCACTCCTATCCTAGAGATGACTTCTATGTAATCACATAATCCCCACCCCGAGATCGCCCCCCCCCCCTCCTTGCATGGGGTGTAGTTCATGTAATTATTAAGTCACAGGTTTGAAGCGTCATCGACGCGGCGTGCAGGTGTGTGCCCACGCCTCCCCACTCGACATCGTCTCCGGCCGGGATCGGCGTATTCACGCTGATCAGGTGAGCTCTTGAACACCTCTCATTGTTGAGATTTAATTTCTTAGTTTAGTATTGCTTTTAGTTACTCCGTCGGCGGTGAGAGAGTGACCGGTCACAAATTGCCATCAAATTGAGTGACCACCGCGAGGCGAGTTGTGAGAGCAACCACTTAGCCCATGCCCTTGGTGTGCCAGCCGCCTGTGAATTGGGCATCCCTGGCCCATTTGGGGTCCTCCATAAGCTAGCCAACCATTGGAGTATCAAGGTCCCGACTCGGACCCTCTCCGTCATCGCTAAGTCACCTACGGGCACTAGGGTGTGCTTTGCGATCGTGCTCACTAGTGTGAGTCCGCTGCTCAATTTGATTGCTTGCTACATAGGTCCATAGGTGGTTTCACATCACTTTGGACTGGTAACTTTATAATAGAGACCTCCGTAAGACTTCGCTAGCCTTGTATTCTCTCAAGGCAGCCGAGCAGGTTGTACCATCAAAACCCATGACACTACTTGATTTCCATGTCACTCTAAAGAAACATGGTATACCGGCCCTCATGATATGCTATTTTGATGTCAATTGAATACTATTTAATTAATGGAATGGGAAACCATGCCATTAATACTTATTAAAGAATGATGTGCCATACTTGTGGGCACTAATTCTATCTACCTTATCATGTACAAGAACGAGTGATCATCTCTATATGAGCGCTTATTCTTATTGTCATGGCACCCAAGTTAGGGAGCCAATTCCACCTAGTTTTATCGTCAATCGTGATCGTACCGTTATCATCGTTCTTACATATCATGTTCAGTCCTTGTGATTCTATTCTAAAAGATCTACCTTAAAGTTTCCTACAAGCGTGTTCCTTTGAAATTCTATATTGGCTATAACTATAGTGGATGTCGAAAATACATGATCAATGCCTACGCATATAGGGCCCGATCTGGTCCTAAGAGGAGCACCCAAAAGTACTAGTGCCCAAGGGAGTTGTAATGATCACAGTATGACATTGTACCGAAGTACATGACTAGCTTGATAGACATTCACCAAATCTCGTACTTGACTTGACTTGACATGACATGACTTACATGACCCGGAAGAGGTATTTATTGTATTTGGTTGAAACATGATAGCCAATTCTTGACATGACATGATCACTTGACATGATAGATATATGTGCTTGACATGAGTTCTTGAAAGACTTGCTAGTTCACTTGCTATCACTTGATATACATTCTCTATTCTCTTGTTATACACTCTCTATTGTCGTTTTATGCGAGCATGCAAAGCTTATTGTAGTTCATGTAACATATAATCCTCATTGAGCGTTCGCTCACATAGTATTTTTCCCTTATTTTTCAGGTAAATCCGAAGATGAAACTCATTCAGATGGGGAAAGTCAAGAGTGATGAGATTAGAGCTACTCCAATTATCCAAGCGTCTACTAGTCTTATATTTTCTATTTTCTGAAGTCTTCCGTTGTATTTGTACTTTATTTGAGTCCTAGTATTTTCATTAAGAGGTTGTAATAGAATACTTGAAGGTTTTTGATGAAATAAAGGATTGGGTTACTTTACTCTTCCGCGCTCTGTCTTTGTGTTGAATACACTAACACTCTGATTGACATGATTGATATAAACTCGTCACGCGTCTTCGGGTTCCTTCCGCGCCTGGGGCATGACACCAAGAAAAAAGAAACCGGTCATCACGGCAGAAGAGAACTAGCCCCAAGGCCGAAAGTGTTCAAGCAGGTGTGGGTCCCCAAAAAAATCTAGCATGTCCGCTGAGAGGCAACTATTCACCACTGCCCCGAGCATGCTGAGACGGGGAAGAGGAATGAGAGGGTCTTGCCCACGAGAAGGTAAGAGATGGTTGTGGATCCTCCATGCCATGCTAGTTTCAGTGCATGCACCCAACAAGCCAATATCTTCACAATGGGGAGAAGATTTGGGCACCCCGCCGGAAGAGCCCGGCTAGCCTACATCCCTCTAGTGGGAGGTCGACAACTATACCTAGTCCTACATCAGGGACGGGGCGAAGAAGTGATGACCAACACTATCAGAAGCTATTTTAGGGGTCTAGGCAACCCCTCATTGGGCCAACAACGACTGCTTCAAGCAGCCGAAGTTGAAGAGAAAGACTGTGATAGTTCACACAATAGGTGAGCTACAAGGGGGGGATGAATAGATCACCCCAATTTTGAAATAAATCAAAGATGGACTTATGCAGTTCAGAAACGCAGTAGGGAAGCTTCTCTAGTCTATCCACGTAGCAGACAGATAGACTGATGCTTAAGGAAAATGAGAGCTACGATGTGCAATAATCGAATAGCTGGCGTGCTGAAAATAGTATGAAAGACAAATATGAAAACCACACCAATGGGACAAAGAGTTTTAAGGTCGTTCGATTGTGATCTGCAATCTATGTTCACCCCTTACTCCTCCGGAGTAAGGCTTCCTTGCACTAAGCAAATCGAACCGCAGACTCAGTCTGCAACATCTGTTGCCTTACAGCTTGCCCCAAGGAATAATCTCCTCGATCTTCCTATGACCAGAAGAAACACTGGAGGTCCAACCTCCCTTCCTTTGCACACCGCAAAGGGAACCCCGTGAATTGCTCCCAGCAACTCACGAACTAGAGGATCGATCCTCTCTTCCTCCAAACACGATGGAGGGAAACCACGAGAAGCACACCACTACTCGCAACCGGAGACAGTCTCCCTTCCTTCAACTGAACTTGGAGGGTAGCAGACAGGTATTGAGAAATGGAAAATAAAACTCGAAGATGAAAACAATCAGAAAAATAATCGTTCAGAGACGATAAGAATGCAGCTTCCATGGAAGCAAGCTTTAAGACTCTAATCCTGGCGAACACTCAGACTCTTCTATTTCTGGACTAGCTCTCTTCACGAATGGGGAAATTTTAGTACAAGCTCTGGCTTCAGATACTCTCTCTTTTTCTATCTTTTCAGCACTTCTCTCTCCTAGCCTTCGATCCCTTTTTATAGGCAGATGATGGGCACGTGGGTACCACGATTCCTGCCCAATCCTTTCATGCATATTTGATCCTTTTTGATTCCACATGTCAGAATTGTGGTATTGTAGCAGTCCACGTGGCAGGATCAACTGTTCCAGTCCTTGCCTTGGATCACGAGCCATCGACCTGGTACTTTATATAACACGTGCAGTTTGCTCAGTAGATGCTCGACTTTATAACTCACCTAGCAAAGATAGATTGTAAGTGTTAGCCATTTGATAATAAGCACTGACCTTAATGCACAAAGACAAGCACTGACATCGACGTTAGATGCAGATATGCACGGACCTTGTATGTACAAAGCGAAGGCTGCACAAACTTGATAAGCAATTGAACAAGGAATGCACTGACCTTAATTCTCGAAGACAAAAATGTGCACAGACTTTAAATAGTGAAGTGCACAGACTTTATGTGGAGGAAAAACATGCACCGACTTTGAAGACATATAAGCATAGACCTTGTGTATGCGCAGGCAAAGTATGCACTGACCTTGGTATGTGCAAAACATAACCTGCACTGACCTTGTGTATACTCAAGACAAAATCTGCACAGACCTTATGCGCATGAAACATTAACTAGCACCGACCTTAGATGCACGACCCTACAAACTAGCACCGACCTTATGTATGGTCAAGACAGAATCTACACAGACCTTACATGCAGTTTTAAGAGCTTGCACTGACTTGATATGGCATGAAGCAAAAGATGCACCGACCTTATATGTGCTTCTACAAGAATGTGCACGGACTTTGGTCTCCTATATGTATTAAGAGAAAAATATGCACAGACCTTTACACATGAATAAACAATACTTGCACTGACATGTCTGCATGGTGCGAAAAGTTGCACCGACCTTAGATGTGTGAGAACCCAACTAGCACTAACCTTGTATGAACTACACACTGTGCTAGCGTCGACCTTGGGTATGCATGAAGCGTAGCTAGCATCGACCTTATATGCGCGATGATGCACACTAGCATCGACCTTACTAAGCACGCAAAGCAACTAACACTGACCTCGCTATATGAGCAACACTACTAGCACCGACCTCACTTCATGAGAAGCGCAACCAGCATCAACCTCACTATGTGAGCGACGCACTTAGCATCGACCTTATTTATGCAACAATGGCAGCTAGCACCGACCTTACTTAGTGAGAGACACAACTAGCGTCGACTTTGTATGTGATAAGTGTGTATTTTTCCATCATAATTCATGTTATTTATAATTTTTATGAGCTTTAATAATAATAAATATGCACTTATCAATCTTACTTTTAATTTAGAGTAAAATAGTTAAGTTTCTGGAATTAAATGATTTTAATAAAGATACTTCCTTATTTAACAAACACTCAAAAATAATAAAAATAAGAAAAAAAGAAAATATAATATATGTTGAAATAGGCCAAAAGCCCAAGGATTTGTTCAATAAGAATAAAAATAATAAAATAAAAAAAATAAATTTATCTGATATTCTTACGGCTTTAATAAGCTATAAACATAATATATATATATATATATATATATATATATATATATATATATGTATGTATATATTATGAAAATGAAAAAATAACTATAATAAAGGCCAAAAGCCCAGGGAGTTGTTCAAAAAGAAAAAAAAAAGAAAAAATAATAAAATTATTTAACATTTTTTAGGATTTTTCTAAGCTATATATGTTATATATAACAATATGTATATATATAATATATATATATATATATTATATAACTAACATAATGTGAAGGTCTGTGTGTGTGTGTTTTGTTTGCAGGGGTAGAAGGTGCCGCCTTCGCAGGCGGCACGTTTGACGAAGATGGAGGGGGGGCGCAGTCAACGCGGCCTCCCCAACACGCCACGCGGCAGCTGCCTTGGCGCACACGCGGTGCACCCGCGGTGGAAGGAGGCAGGCGCACGCGCAAACGTGTGCTCCGGCGAGAGAACGCGGCGCACGGGGCGGCGCACGCGTCGGTAGGAGAGAGAAAAGAGAGAGAAAGAGTGAGAGAAAAGGCTAGAAAAAATGAAAAAAAATTCAGAAAAATCAGAAAAAAATACCCAAGTGTGCAACACATGTTGGCACACAAGTTTGGGTCAAAAATAGCAGCAATGGGTTGTCCACATTGGCAAAGTGTTCACATGGGAAATAACTCTATAAAAGGGGAGGGAGCTTCCATTGTAATGGAGAGGATGGAGAGTAGAGTAGAGTAGCATTTGATGTTTTGTAGTTCATTTTGGCCTTGAGGAAAGTCATGGAGGAGAAATTTTGAGAGCTTTGTATTTAAGTTTTGAAGATTGTTGTTAGTTTGTATTGAATGATTTCATTGTACTCTTAGCCATTTTGACCCTTCATAGTCAATTTACAAGCTTGTGTGATCTTTATTTCAATTTATTATCTTCTACAAAGTTGTCTATCTGTAAGTGTTCTTCAACTTCTCTTTCTAACATTTCCATCAATTCCTTCTAGATTAAAAGTTATTTTCCATTTTCTTAAGTGTTATCTTGTGTATATACTGTTCATCCGAAGTGATAGTCTTCACAACTTTTCCATTTTGAAGCCTTTACAATCATAATTATACTCTGAGTTCTTCATGAAAGTTGTTCTTCTCTTGTAGATCTAGATTTTTGTCTTCTACCACTTCCTCAAATTCTTCTTCTTTTGTGAGTTAGAATTAATTTTTCACTGGTCTATTTTCTATCAGTTACTGTTCACCAGCACCGATAGATCTTGATTTTTCAAGTTTTGCATTGTCTTCCTCTCATTTTCGGTTTTTGTGTTCTTCATCAAACTTCTTAATCTTTTAATTCTCTACAATGTTCATGTATTCTACTTTTTCTAATTCCCTCTAGATTTTAAGTTATTCTATTTCTTCCAACCCCTATTTTCAATAGAATTCTGTTATGTTTTTAACTTAGTTTTTCAAACTTTTTCTATCCAACCCCTTTCTTCATAAGTTCTTCACTCACACCCAAAGCGGTAGTCATCTTCCGATCATCTCACGGCGTCGACTTCCAAGGCGCAGCGATGTTCATCCAAGGCTCGGTGAGGAAACGACGACATTCTTCAGTCCATTGGCTAAATATTTCTTTCACTTATCTCTTGTTCTTTAAAGTTGCAATTTCATTTCCTTTAGTTTTAATCGCACTCAAAACAAACAAAAGCAATTGGTTTTCAAAACATAAGAGTATTTTACAACTTATATTCAAATTCCCTCCCCGTGGGATCAACCCGTATTTACCACTTTACTTGTATTTTCAAAATTATTTAAGTGAGTGAGTGCGGTTGTATAAATTTTGAAATTTGTGTGGCACGGCATTTTAAACGACGGGTGTCGAGCGCATCAAATTTTTGGCGCCGTTGCCGGGGAAAGGAAATTTTTTGAATGTTGGGATATTCTTGTGTTTGATTTGTATATTTGTATATTGATTTTGCTATTTTTACTTGTGCAGGAAAAATAAAAAAGTCAGAACATCAAGGAAAGAGGAAAATCGAACCTGAAATCCTCAGAAAATGAAGCGTCGTTAAAAGCTCGGAAGTATCGCTAAAGGGCAGAAACGTCGGAACGGGTTCTGTTTTTTCGAATTTTTGAAAAATCTAGAGAAATTTGAAAAATTCTTTAAAACTCTATAAAAAATCAAAAACATCACAACAAAAGAAATTTTTATACTGGCTAGATAGGTTCATTAATTAAAAATAAAAAAAACATACTTGCACCAAAATAAAAAAAAATTTCATTCCAAGAATAGAAACCACACAACATGTTTTAGGTCATGCATCATTTAGCATAGAATTTTTTCTTTGTTTAATTCCTGTATTGCATTTTGAAGATTGCGAGGAGCAAGGTACGTTCTACTTATCCTATTATGGCATGCATATTACATAAAAACCCCTGGTTTGTAATTGTGGTGTGCATTTCATTTCAAAATATTCTAAGGACACAACCTTTAAATAATATAAGGTAGGGATTTCATCACCCTTCCTTAGCCCACAAACCACATTTCTGATGTGACACCACCTATGGACCTATTTTGCAAGCATTCAAGTTTGAGCAACGGACTCACACTAGCGAGCTCACCCGTATGGCGCACACTAGTACCCGATGGCGACTAGGCGATGTTGGAGAGGGTCCGAGGCGGGACCTTAAGGCTCCAGTGGTTGGCTAGCTTGGTAAGAACCCCAAATGGGCCTAGGATGCCTAAATCATGGGCGGCCAACACACCAAGGGTGTGGGTTAAGTGGATTCACTCTCAACTCGCCCGCGGTGGTCACTCAATTTGGTGGCAATGTAAAATCGGACACTCTCTTACCGCCGACGGAGTAACTATAGCAATACTAAGCTAAGCAAGTCCAATACAGCAATGAGGGATGTTCAGGAGCTCACCTAGCCAGCGTGAAGACGCCGACTCCGGCCGGAGACGGGGGCGAGCGGGGAGGCGAGGGTATACACCCGATCGCCGCGGCGGTGTCGCTTGACCTGAAAATGTAAAGATGTACAACACTACGCCTCACGCATGAGGTGTGATCTTGGGGTGGGGATTAGGCTTATTACATTCAAAACTACCTCCACACAGGGAGGGGCCTTCAGCCGGCCAAGCGGGGTGGGGGAATTAAGCGAAGGAACCCGACTTGTCGAATCCCGTCGGTTCTGCTAATCTACAGGTTCACCGGATAGTGGGGCGGTGTTGATGCTACCAAAAATTCCACGGAGCTTGGATCTTGATGAAACCTACGCCAAAAGTTCCCAAACAGGACAGGGATGGTGTCTGAATTTTGGCAGGAGCTCTGGAACTCAGGGCTGGTCGGACCGGCGACTAGAACAGGTCAGCGATTTCCTCTTCTGGCTGGTGCAGAACAGGTACAGCGAGTTGCAGAAGGCACCATGGACGCTCCTAAACTCCAAATGAGACGAGCCTGGCAGTGACGTGATCGTCGTCGGAGTAGCTTCGAGCAGGAATCGACGGGGCCCCAATCGGAGGTCGGAGAAGAACGAGGTAGCCAGATG
The DNA here is from genome assembly GCA_022559845.1 of Amorphophallus konjac. NCBI lineage: Eukaryota > Viridiplantae > Streptophyta > Magnoliopsida > Alismatales > Araceae > Amorphophallus > Amorphophallus konjac. The sequence continues at coordinate 252,110,236 of CM040119.1, forward strand.
AGCAGGGGCAGGTCAAACCTGGAGCCACAAGGGGCAGACGACACACCCCTACGAAGAAAATGGTAACTGGAAGCTTCGGAGGCCGAATGAGGTCCTTCTTCTTGGAGACGACAGCTAACTAGTAATAGTTTCAGCCCTCCAAAATTGGCGCTCAGATCCCTCACGAGCTGGCCGAGGTCAACAGTTGAACAGAAGCTCTGTCTCTGGTTCGGACAGGAACAGTTTCCTAGCAGTAGATTGACAGCAATGCCACGACCGCTCCCGAACTCCAAATCGAGCGCCGTCAAAGCCGTTGGTTCGGCTGTCGAGTCTTCTACGCAGAAAAATTAACGGGGAAGCCAACCGATGCCAAGGTTGGCCGGTAGCCTCAGGTCACCGGTGAAGGGTCGCTGCAGACTGTGGGAGGATAGAACGTATACTTCGGGGGAGAAAAAATGATATCTCCCAGATTCGAACGCCAAATGGAGCTCCGCTTTCTGGAGATGAAAGAGGATTCAGAGAAGAAGAATTTTGATGAACAAGCCGAGCTCTGATTCTTGCTAGGTTGGTCGTGGTGAAACTTCCAAATGCTCTCTGGTCTTCAGCTTGGGGCAGATTGCACAGTCGCACAAGATCTGCTCCACCGCACAGCTCTGAGCTCGGATGGATGCGGGACCACCTCTGTTGGAAAGAGGACTCAAAGACGATTCCAACGATGTATGAAGCGCCTTCAGAAGCCTCAGGATGATGATGTGACACCTTCTGCAAGTCACTGGACTTCTGCCACCTGCAACCTGCGAACTGTAGGTGGAAGGTGGTGGGAGAAATGGGGTAAATGGAAGTGGAAATGGGGGTGAATAGGTGTGGGAGTGACCCCTAGTTGTGAGGGGGCCTAGGAGGGGGTGTTCTAAGGTGTGGGAGAGGGAGAATGGGGTCTGGAATGGGGTGTTTTCAGAGGGTGAGAGAGGAGCTACGAATTTGGGCTGTGAGGGAGGCACAAGTGGGTGGAGGGAATGTGAGTTTGAATTTTCTTTGATGGGGAGTGATCAATGGTGGTCTTGGGGATGGGAAGAGGTGTCTTGGGAAGGTGGAGTGAGGTTTGGGGAAGGGAAATGGGTAGTTGAGGGTTGGAAGGTGGAGTGGGGATTGGGTGGAGCTCTCTTGGGACTAGGGGGTGGAATAAAGAGGGTTATGGGGAAGGGGAGAGGTTTAAATGGGGTAGGTGGGAGATGGGGTGGTTGGGAAGGTGATTGAATGAGGGGAGGGGAGTTAATGAGAGGTAAATGGGGAGGAGAGAGAAAATTCTAAAAATTGGGGTGGAGGGAGAGAGAGAGAGAGAGAGAGAGATAATGAGAGAGAGAGATATTGAGAGAGAAGGCTAGAGGGATTTGGAGTATATCTGGAATTCAATATTCATGCATAAGTTGTTACATATGAGGAGTGGGGTGGCCTATTTATAGGCACATGACTTTTTCACAAAGGACCCTAACAAAAGACATAATGACTAATAACCGAAGGGAAGGGGTGTCCATGGGCCTAGCCCAATGAGATGGGCCCAATAGCCTATCTAAACAACACAATGACTTAGGACATTGGTAGATAACCTACCAACCTAGGTACATGACTCAAATAAAGGGAAAATTACATGATTAAGACTCAAAGAAAAATACATGACTCGACTCACAAACACTTGAGTAACATAATGGCGCTTGCCGACGAACAATCCGAGTCCGGAGAAAATGTGGAGGGGCAAGGGATGCCCTCATCATACCCCCGGGGTGGGAAAAACTCGACCCCGTCGAGTATGGGTCCACCAGGGAAGTAGTATATCAAACTGCGGCTCTGGGCGATCCACGATCTTCATACTCAACCCGCGACCATAGTCGGGGAGCGGCGCTTCAGCTCGACAAAGTGGCTCGGTCATACCCTCATGCTGGCGATGAGATCTTGCTTGCCTAGTATTGCCGCTGCGTGCTCACGTCGGGCTCTCAGGCTATTTGTGGTGGCACTCCGAGGGTGTCTCTCACAAGGGTAGGCGTAAGCTCGAGGCACTCACTAGGATCCACCGCGGTGCCCTAAGAGGGTGCTGGATCCGCCACATGAGAAATGGGGAGAATCCCAAAACCCTTTTGAAAGTTCAACCCATAAGCCGGGTTGCCAAAGCCACTCGGAACTTGGCAAGGTCCAAGTCCTCGTGCCCTCAATTTGGAGGTGACCCTAAAGTAGAGCCACTCCAAAGCCATCATCGCCAAGTTATCAACTTGGAATTCAAAGTGGTGCTTAGGAGTTTGTGCTCGCTTCTTGTGAATCCCACCGCTTGTTGCTTGATACTTGCTTGAATGCATATGCCATGCACTATGATGCAATGTGAGTTGACAATGTATGGTATGAAAAGGTGGTCCAGGACAACCACATATTGACCTATCATGCATTGATGTTATAAAGATTTTGAAGGATTTGGGAGGACCGGGGCATCCATAGGTGTCCCTCTTACAAGTGAGTGTGATGAATGTTGGGGGACCCGGACACCCATGTAGGCTCCTAGCATACATAAGACCAATGGTGAATTGGGCAGGACCGTTACACCCAAATAGGGACCACTCATGCTTCCTACTTGACATGTGGGTGATGTGAATGAATGGACCCGTCTTTCTAATCATGTCAAGTGGTGTGTGGTGCCAAGACTTATGCACTCCTATCCTAGAGATGACTTCTATGTGCATGGGTATGGGGTGGCCCTTGAGCTTCCACTCGTATGGATCAAATGGATCTAAGAAGGGGAAAATCATGGAGTGGGGCAACTCATCAATCCCAAGGTGTATGTTGCCGAAGGTCAAGGTTCCCATGGTGTAACCCGAGTCTAGGAAGGGAGGGGTTTGATTCAACATGGGTGGTAAGGGTAGGGTAAGGTGGGTAGGGAATAAGGTAAGTGGGTCACATGGAGATCTAGGTTCCCATAGGAAAGGGTCGAAGGGATCATGGTAAGGGTCACCTAGATAGGGGTACTCCATGTCCTTAAGATCCTCGAATGGTGAGTCATTCTCCTCAATAAGTGGGCCAAGGTTGCTAATGGGCTGGCCGATCAAAGCACTTGGGATCTCAATGGTTGGGGAGTGGACTAGGATAGGTTCTTCCTCTATGGGAAGAAGGACGATGATCTCACTAGTAACTTGGCCATTAGTGTAGATGGAAGTGATGGAGCCAATGGTTGGATATGCTAGGCTAATGGTGTTAGTCATGGACGGCCTCATGGCTAGCATATTGGTCAAGTGAATTTGCCAATGTAGGTAGTTCACTAAGTTTCCCAAATCTTCCACACAATAGGAAGTTTGACAAGTGACATGTGGCTGAATGGGAATGAGTTGGGATTGATATCCCATGGGTAGGTGGCATGGTTGTGAACTAGGAATGGTGAGACCTTTCTTGAGCCATTGGAGTATGGACTTATCTATGGTGAGGTTGGGTGTCTCTAGAGGAGCTAGGCTAAAGGTGTGTGAGTTGTTTGGCCTTTGGATTTCCTCTATGTTGGGAGGTGGATTCGGATGGGCATCCTTCTCCACTTGGGTGGGTGTGTGGGTTGCAACTTCTATTGCTAATGGAGTAGGGGGATCTATGGTGGGTGGTTTGGTGATAGCTAGCGTATGACACACTTGGGGTGGTGAACAAGCATGGGCTTGGGTTGGGATAGGAAGGGGAAGTAGAGGAGGCCTAGGTTGGGGAAAGATTGGTGTAGGAAGCGGGAGATGGGTTGGGTGAGATATTTTGGGTTGATTTATTTTGGGAGATGTGTCCCTTTTTGGGGATGATGGTGGGTTTGTGGTGGTGGTCAATGGGGCTTGTGGGGTACGGGTTTGGTGAGGGGTTTTGGGTTTGGGGGTGGTGGCTATTATGGGCCTCGGTGGATGGGTGGACACGGGGTCCAATTGGGTTTGTGGACATATGGTTGTGGTGGGAGTTTGTAGGTAGGGTGCTGGTGTGGTGGTTGGGGTAGGATAGGTGGGAAGTGATGTGGAATGGGGAATTAGGGTCATGGGTTGGCTAGGTGGGGATGAAGGAGTTGAAGTGCTCCTTAGGTCTTGGTGATTTGAGTATGAGGGGAAAACATACCTAGCCCTAAGTTGTTCCTTCATGTCCCCCCATGTTGTGAGGGGAGCTTCCCTTCTAATTATCCTTAAGCCTTCAATTTGCATCCAATAAGTTTCGGCCCGTTTGGTAAGTTGCATTTTGGCAACCCATGTCTTTTCATCCTCGGACATAGGATACAAAGTGAAGTATTGGTCCATTGTAGCTTCTCAGTCTAAATATTCTCTAGGAGAGGTTCCATCAAAGGTGGGAAGTGGGAAAGGGACCATCCTATCGTCCGTCCTTGGGGCGGGCCTATTTTCTCCAAGTTGGTTGAGTCGGCCCGATATGTTATCAAGCCGCTCATTGGCATAGGTCAAGGCTTTCATGAAGTAGTTGACATGGCCAGAGAAGTTATGGGTGTTAGTGGTAGGCATCTCTTGGTGGCTTGGACTTATGGAGTGGGCCGATTGGTAAGGTCGATATGAGGTGGCCATACTAGGGGACAAGAGTGATGCATTTGAAGACTCTAAATGCATAGACATGCCCTAGGACCAACTTGATAGAGACAAGTTGTGAACTTGCTCTGATACCACTTGATGTGACACCACCTATGGACCTATTTTGTAAGCATTCAAGTTTGAGCAACGGACTCACACTAGCGAGCTCACCCGTATGGCGCACACTAGTACCCGATGGTGACTAGGCGATGTTGGAGAGGGTCCGAGGCGGGACCTTAAGGCTCCAGTGGTTGGCTAGCTTGGTAAGAACCCCAAATGGGCCTAGGATGCCCAAATCATGGGCGGCCAACACACCAAGGGTGTGGGTTAAGTGGATTCACTCTCAACTCGCCCGCGGTGGTCACTCAATTTGGTGGCAATGTAAAATCAGACACTCTCTTACCGCCGACGGAGTAACTATAGCAATACTAAGCTAAGCAAGTCCAATACAGCAATGAGGGATGTTCAGGAGCTCACCTAGCCAGTGTGAAGATGCCGACTCTGGCCGGAGACGGGGGCGAGCGGGGAGGCAAGGGTATACACCCGATCGCCGCGGCGGTGTCGCTTGACCTGAAAATGCAAAGATGTACAACACTATGCCTCACGCAGGAGGGGTGATCTTGGGGTGGGGATTAGGCTTATTACATTCAAAACTACCTCCACGCAGGGAGGGGCCTTCAGCCGGCCAAGCGGGGTTGGGTAATTAAGCGAAGGAACCCGACTTGTCGAATCCCGCCGGTTCTGCCAATCTACAGGTTCGCCGGACAGTGGGGCGGTGTTGATGCTACCAAAAATTCCACGGAGCTTGGATCTTGATGAAACCTATGCCAAAAGTTCCCCAACAGGACAGGGATGGTGTCTGAATTTTGGCAGGAGCTCTACAACTCAGGGCTGGTCGGACCGGCGACTGGAACAGGTCAGCAATTTCCTCTTCTGGCTGGTGCAGAACAGGTACAGCGAGTTACAGAAGGCACCACAGACGCTCCTGAACCCCAAATGAGACGAGCCTGGCGGTGACATGATCGTCGACGGAGTAGCTTCGAGCAGGAATTGACGGGGCCCCAATCGGAGGTCGGAGAAGAACGAGGTAGCCGGATGAGCAGGGGCAGGTCAAACCTGGACCCACAGGGGACAGACGACACACCCCTACGAAGAAAATGGTAACTGGAAGCTTCGGAGGCCGAATGAGGTCCTTCTTCTTGGAGATGACAGCTAACTGGTAATAGTTTCAGCCCTCCAAAATTGGCCCTCATATCCCTCAGGAGCTGGCCGACGTCAACAGTTGAACAGGAGCTCTGTCTCTGGTTCGCACAGGAACAGTTTCCCAGCAGCAGATTTACAGCAATGCCATGACCGCTCCCGAACTCCAAATCGAGCGCCGTCAAAGCCGTTGGTTCGGCTGTCAAGTCTTCTACGCAGCAAAATTAACGGGGAAGCCAACCGATGCCAAGGTTGGCCGGTAGCCTCAGGTCACCGGTTAAGGGTCGCTGCAGACTGTGGGAGGACGGAACGTATACTTCGGGGGAGAAAAAATGATATCTCCCAGATTCGAACGCCAAATGGAGCTCCGCTTTCTGGGGATGAAAGAGGATTCAGAGAAGAAGAATTTTGATGAAGAAGCCAAGCTCTGATTCTTGCTAGGTTGGTCGTGGTGAAACTTCCAAATGCTCTCTGGTCTTCAGCCTGGGACAGATTGCACAGTCACACAAGATCTGCTCCACCGCACAGCTCCGAGCTCGGATGGATGCGGGACCACCTCTGTTGGAAAGAGGACTCAAAGACGATTCCAACGATGTATGAAGCACCTTCAGAAGCCTCATGATGACGATGTGACACCTTCTGCAAGTCGCTGGACTTCTGCCACCTGTAACCTACGAACTGTAGGTGGAAGGTGGTGGGAGAAATGGGGTAAATGGAAGTGGAAATGGGGGTGAATAGGTGTGGGAGTGACCCCTACTTGTGAGGGGGCCTAGGAGGGGGTGTTCTAAGGTGTGGGAGAGGGAGAATGGGGTCTGGAATGGGGTGTTTTCAGAGGGTGAGAGAGGAGGTACGAATTTGGGCTGTGAGGGAGGCACAAGTGGGTGGAGGGAATGTGAGTTTGATTTTTCTTTGATGGGGAGTGATCAATGGTGGTCTTGTGGATGGGAAGAGGTGTCTTGGGAAGGTGGAGTGAGGTTTGGGGAAGGGAAATGGGTAGTTGGGGGTTGGAAGGTGGAGTGGGGATTGGGTGGAGCTCTCTTGGGACTAGGGGGTGGAATAAAGAGGGTTATGGGGAAGGGGAGAGGTTTAAATGGGGTAGGTGGGAGATGGGGTGGTTGGGAAGGTGATTGAATGAGGGGAGGGGAGTTAATGAGAGGTAAATGGGGAGGAGAGAGAAAATTCTGAAAATTGAGGTGGAGAGAGAGAGAGAGAGAGAGAGAGATATTGAGAGAGAAGGCTAGAGGGATTTGGAGTATATCTGGAATTCAATATTCATGCATAAGTTGTTACATATGAGGAGTGGGGTGGCCTATTTATAGGCACATGACTTTTTCACAAAGGACCCTAACAAAAGACACAATGACTAATAACCGAAGGGAAGGGGGGTGTCCATGGGCCTAGCCCAATGAGATAGGCCCAATAGCCTATCTAAACAACACAATGACTTAGGACATTGGTAGATAACCTACTAACCTAGGTACATGACTCAAATAAAGGGAAAATTACATGATTAAGACTCAAAGAAAAATACATGACTCGACTCACAAACACTTGAGGAACATAATGGCGCTTGCCGACGAACAATCCGAGTCCGGAGAAAATGTGGAGGGGCAAGGGATGCCCTCATCAATTTCCCTTGCATCTTTGCATGACCTACGCCATAAATAAAAGACAATAAACGTTGGCCCTAGGATCACGCTGTGGTTCTTGTATTATTTGGGTTTACCCTCATATGAAAATCGGTGCCTAAGACAAGACGGTCGGACGGCAAACGCCTTAAGCGGGCTAGTGGTTTGGCATAATTAGGTCCCTACGAAAGTAGGGGGAACCTCCCACTTCCCCACCGCTTACCTGGCTGGTGGACATATTGAGGGTAAACTTACGTTTCACTTTAATCACTTTGTGAAACCCTATTTGTAGGTCTAAGTCGCATCTAGATCATTAGATAATTTGTGTTAACTTGTTTGTGTTTGCATAAAAAAATAAAATTTGAAAAAATAAAATAACAACTTCACGCCTATGCAGGAGCACTTTATTCCTTCTACTTACAAGCCCTCAACCTGTATTCAACTCCCTGACATTCTCGTTGATCAATATGAGATTCACCGTAGTCTCATCCAGATGCTCTCATCTTTTTATGGGAATCTCAATGAAAATCCTTATAGGCATCTAGATGATTTTCTAGAAGTTTGCTCCCTGATCAAAATTCAGAATTTTAATGATGATGCCCTTAAATTGATCTTATTTCCATTCTCATTGAAAGATAAAGCCAAAGGTTGGTTAAGGAGTTTTGGAAAGACTATCACGACTTGGGAAGCTATGCAGTTAGAATTTTTGAAAAAAATTTACCCCATAGTCTGGACCAATATGATGAGAAGGGCGATTATAGGATTTACTCAACGTCCGGGAGAGCAAATTCATGAATCTTGGGAGAGAATAGAAGGAGCTAGTAAGTCAATGTCCACACCATGGGTTGCCCAAATGACAAATTATATTTGCATTTTATGAGGGGTTATCCGATTTTGATAGGTAAATGGTGGACATATATTGCGGAGGGGTATTTATGAGCAAAAGTGAAGATGAGGCATATAATCTGTTTGAAATTTTAAGTGAAAATTCGATAAATCATGCGTCTATCTTATCTCATCAACAATCTTTAGGACCTATCAAACAGGCTGAAAACTCAATCCACACTGGCATGGAAGTCTGTGAATTCTGTGCTAGTCTCACTCACCATGTGAGTCAGTGTCCTACTATCGCCTAACTCCCATTGGTCATCCAAGCTCAAATTCAACATGCCCTAGGGTTCTCTCAGCTCAAGCATGCTACATTTTCAGATGATTATAATCTTGACTTGAGTAATCACCCAAATTTGCCTTGGCTGGATCAAACATTTCAAGCCCATCTGTCTGAATTTTCACCCCCAGCAGCCCACGAGCGGCCCATGTGTACTCAACCTCCACTCAACTCATCTCACCCAGATTTCGGACTCAACATTGATACTAGGGGTAATTCACCGGGCCACTACTTTGAACCTCAAATCATGTACTCTCAGTCTACTTATCAACCCTCTCCTTCAACATTACACCAACCCCCTCAATATGTGAATGATGATGATGATGACAGTCTTCTGCCTGTCATTTTGGCTCACGATATCACTATTAAGAGTGAGGGGGAATGCGCATGTAATACCATGATGCAGGAACGAAAGGAAGAACGGGGTGGCTTCAAGGATAATGATGATTATATCACCCCATTCTATGAATGTTTTGAGATTGAGAATATTACTGTCAAGGATAATGGCCCAAACAACTCAATTGAGGAAATAAATAAAGAGGAGGATTACTTTTTAAGTAATAATATTGTTGATTTAATGAAACAAAATTCTGAATATCCTCCTCCCCTGGAAGAACATGATGATGGGGCCTCATTAGAAAAGTTTACATTTCATCTACCGACCCCATTTCTGGAAAATTTGGCTGATAATTTTGGATTTAGTGAGAAGTGTGATGATGGGCCCGTCTTAGAGAAATTCACATTTGATCTGACCTATGATGAAAGGGCCGGACTCGAATCATTTACAATTCCTCTATCCACCCCATTAGTGGGCAATTGGGTTAATAATCCTCAGATGAGTGATGAGTGTGATGAAGGGGTTTCATTAGAAAATTTCATATTTGATCTGACCCCTAAAGCCTATTCAATGAAGTCTGAATATGTGAATGAGTTAGGTACTGGGCTCGTGCTTCCTTCTACTTTGATTCCCCTGCCAGTTGAGCCTCTCCAATTTGACATTCTAGGACCTGAGGGGGATGTGCCAACCACATTCATCTTTGATTTGACTTCCTCTCAGAAAAACCAGTTGATCAATGCCCTTAAAGTTCATAAGGCTGTTACTGAGAGGAAAGTGGCTAAGGATGACAATCTTATTCCTAAGCTACCAGGGCCTGAACAAATTACCCTGGAGGAAGCCGTTCCTAAAAAGCTCGTCAGGAGGGACGCTATAAGAAAAGGGGACCACTGGGTAGATATTCCTATAAAGCTCATCAGGAGGGACATTAGGACAAGGGAAAATGTCAATAAAGTGCGCAACCCGCATATTTCTAGCCTCAATCCATACATGGTTACTCTTGTCTTCCAATGGCATAAGGGTTGAAATTTGAAAGAGAACAAGATCACGTGGTGGCTCATTCTGAATGCCACACATTGGTTGGTGATCTACCTTGTGTCTGGCTGACGACATAAAATTTAGCGCTTCTTGGGAGGCAACCCAAGTGATTTTTGTGTGGCAATCAAAATTTTTTTTAGAGGCTATATGTAAGCAGGGATTCGAGAGAGCAGAAAGCAACAGAGAATCAAGCATAAAATGTCTTATTCCACTCTCAACAACAAAAATAAATAACAAAGAGATTACATCAGGTTCCACCCTCTTTCCCCACATTACTCATCCTGCCGCTCTCTGGGCAAGAAACTCTAGAGGGTGTTCCAAAGCCGTGAGAAGTGGTATTCCTACCGCTCTGTGGTCCTCTTTCAATCTCCACTCCCTGACGCCGATCCGCGGGGGCAGCAAAGAAGCTAGTAACACGAAAGCCACGCTCTCGTGCTCTTCGATAGCGTTCCTCGCCATCCTTCAGCCATTGATCGATAAGGCCGAGACTGGTCCTCAATTCAAATATTTGGGCCTCCAGGGTCCTCTTCTCCTCTTTCTCGGCCAATCTCTTGGCCTTCTCTCTGTCCCTGTCTCTTTCTCTCTCGACCCGTTCTCTCTCTCTGTCTTCTCTCTCCAACTGAAGGGTGATCCTTAGCTCTACAGCATCCCTAGAAGAGTCCTCATCAGGACGACGCTGTAGTTCCGTTTCCAGCTTGGTTATTCTAGCTTCCATCTGGGTGGCATGTGCAAGTGCCTCCTGTGTTTCTTTGTCCTGCCATACATATCATCTCAGGCATATGACAATGTTGGCACAAGGGATATTAAATGGTGAAACCCTCACCTGTGCAGAAAGCATCCTTTCTGCTTCCGCAGCCTGTTGTGTGGCATGAGCGAGCTGCTCGTGGAGTAGATCCAGTTCTGAAGTAGGAATCCATAAACTGGAAGAAACGCCGTCTGCCCCCATCGTTGATGAAACTGCATCGAGCTGGGAACGCTGCGACACATATGTGGTGACATTAAGTGGTTAGCGCCATGAATCTCAAAATCATACCAGGAGTGGGTACATAAACACTTACTGATGAACCCAGAGCCGCTCGGGTGTCACTCAACTCTTGCTCTGTGTCTGCCAAATGAGCTCGTAAATTCATTATTATGGTATCACGGACATCCTACAGTTATGGCTTATGAGTTCATATTAAAAAAATTTATTGAAAAAAGAAAATGGTTTCTTTGTACTTTACCTCTACAAGCCCTCCAGGCTGGAGTCTCTCTGCATACATCGCCCTATAGAGGCGTAGGTACTCCTCGTTGTCTTGTGCTTGAGATTCCATGAGCGTGCCACCCCATTGCCAGTCTTCATATTGTTCAGGGAAGCGCACCCTCCAATCAACACAGGTTGCCGGTCCATGCGTCTTCTTTCTGACGCTGGGTGATATGGTCATATCCACCCATTCCTGGGCCAGCCCTAGGGTCCTCATAGCTAATCGCAGCCTGAGGGGCTCGATTTCATTCAAGCAATGGAGCCAGAGGTCCCGTCCAAACCGGGCGCGGCTTCCAATTACCCATGGCTGGTCAACATCGACCATGTTCGAGAAAGGTCTCCAGTTCACCTTTGAGGGGTTGTACGTATCTTTTTGGTTAGCCATAAAAAAATGATGATATAAATGAATTGAAAAAAAAATAAAAAGAAAAAAAGTATCCTACCATCGCTGCAGGGAACTCTTGCAACTCCCGCCTTAACACCATCAGTTGGTAGGATAGAGGTGCTGTGCTCATGATGGGTTGCCACCGTTTAGCCAGCGGGATCGTCATTGGCTGCCAGTGTCGAGCTCTCCCCATTGGAAGGTAATAGTAGCTCCATAGCTACACCATCATGTGTCATTAATCTTAACAAAAATATATATAAAAAAAAGGCATAAACCAAAAAGAACAACAAAATTCTTTACCTATATGAAGGGCGTAAACCCACTTACTGTCATCTCTCGGTCTGTCCTTTGCGACAGACCTGTAAACAGATGTGCCAGCACGACAGCTCCCCAGGCGTATTGTCCTACTCTTTCCAAATCTACAAGCAGTTCTAAGAAGCGACAGTGGATATTGTCTCTCTTGGAGCCCAGCAGCAACTTGCCCAATTGAAAGAGGAGGAACCTCCTCAGATCCATGTTGGTCCTCTCCCAGTTGCTGGCATCCACGCAATATACTGCACGGGAACCTCTTTTTGCCCTTTCCATGAATTCCTCTAGGGACTCGTCATCACGCGGACGAATGTCAGTAAGCCCTAACGCCTCCATGATTGATGCCCTGGCTACTGACCTATTCTTCCGACCGTCTAAGTCCAGCCCCAACAGCTTCTGGGCACCTTCTCGGTAGTCCGCATAGGTGACGCCAGTCACTGCTTCCCCATCTACTTTGAGGCCCGTAATCCGGACCATGTCTCCCAGGCTGGGCACCATGTGCCCCCACGGCATCAGAAATGCCCGACTCATCGGGTCCCATCTTTCACGTAGTACTTGGATCAGGGCAAGGTCAAGCTTGATCGGCTCGATTCTAAGAAAGGCCCCGAACCCCATCACATCTAACCTCGCCTTCTAGAAGGCCGGGAGACCTCGATATGCCGTCACTACAAGCTCCCACGAAATGTGCGATCTCATCACGCTCTGCACATACACAAGAAGTGAGAAATGGGAGCTTTGCAAAGGAAGAAAGGAGAAGAAAGCATGAAGAAAGGAATGAAAGGATCCACTTACAAGCCGTGATATGGTCCTCTCACTCCGTTGTCCTTCGACTTCTGAGAGTCTCCTGGAACTACTGCCCGATCTGCTCCTCTTTGAGGAGCGAGAAGACTCACCTTCTGCTCTGAAGCTTGATTCACCCTCCATTCTGACAATTGAGCAACACTCACTACTCCCCTTTACAAACTTTCACTCTTCAAATCTACTCTCCCGACTTCGGTGTTCCCAAGTCGAGTCGAAAGGGGGGGTATTTATAGGATTGGAAAGAGGGTGATCTGCATCTATCACCATCCCCTCTAGGAACCACCTTTGTGACACGTCATCTTCCCTTTACTCTCGCGCCCACTCTACCATGTGGAGTGATTGAGTCGGAGGCGTGATTTATTGACTTGTCCCATCTATTCGGTCTAAAGATTCCATGAGTTTATTGTCATGTTGTGACTACATTTTGCACAAAATGGGGGCCATTTATGTGGGAAATCAGGATCCGTGACCCACGTTGAAATTGGTGGTAGATTCCTTTGAAATCAATGGCCACGGTACCCTCGTGTGCCGCTTCGCCATGTGGAGCAAATGAAGCAGAGCCGTGATTTGGTGATTCATCCTCTATTTTGGTCCACAGATTCCTCGTGTCCCTTGTCCTCTTACGACTTCTTTTAGTACAAACAAGGACATGTGGGACGTTCGCATGGGAAAAAGATGACCACGGGCCGCCATTGTTGAAAACGGTGGTCGATTCCCTTTGAAACTCATGGACACGATGAATTCCACTCTTTGTGTGGAAATAACCGGCTTCTTGGGAAGCCACCCCGATTTTTCATGTGTTATTATTTTGCAGGTGTGACTACCCGATCAGTTGGGGGGGAGAGAGGATATTACTTACTCTACTGCTCAGCTACGCCAGTGTTCGAAGCCCACCTCTATCAGGTTGTCCCGTTCCTTCATACGCTTCTCATCTACATTGTTCTATTATTCTCTATTGTTCATGCCATCGAGGACAATGTCATTTAAGTTGGGGGGGAGAGAAAAAAATTTTCTTGCTATCTTGTATTGTCACGCTCCACCATAGTTTTTCCCATTTGGAGTTTCTTGATTCATGTCTCATGAAAAGTAATTCTGGAATAGAAAAGACTAGGGAAAAGGATGATGGAGAATTTATTAATCTAGCCATGGAAAACTGATTTAAGAATCTCTTTAAAGTTCATGTTTACTTTAGAAAAATACAATCACTTTGCACGGTAATGAAATAAGTAGGATAAGCCTTCTGCTATTTTGGGTATGTTGTCTGATATTCAGCACTTCTTAAGGAAGAGTTTTTTTATTTATAAGCTTTCTGTCATGATATCTATCAAAAACTAGTGCAAATGCACAATTGATAAAATTATGAGAAAAACACCATGAAAAATGCTCCGATTCTGAGTAACCGGGCCTACTTCACCTAAGACGTGTTGAGGTTCGCGTCAAAAGGAAAAGGGAACTTTGATCTGTGTAACCGGGCCTACTTCACCTAAGACGTGTTGAGGTTCGCGTAAAACAGTGAAGGGTAGTGCAACATCATGTGTGTAAAGAAAAAAAGGGATCTCAAAAAGGGACAAATCAATAAGGTAGACAAAAAGCTAGTGTGCTAAACACTCTAATTAAGAAGTGCGGAATTGAAAGGTATTTGTTCTTAATAGCAACTGGATGACGCAATTATCTCTACTGTGAATTTAGTATTACACATGCACAAGTGCTACTAAATTTTGATTAGAATTCTTAATCATGTACCTTAATTTCCTACATAAGGCTAGTATGTAATAATGAGTCCAGATTCCTAATCTCTAGTCGATTCTATGAACGATGATTTGGAAATGAGGCATGCATATGTTACACTCTTGTTAGTCCTTACATTTGGAGATTATTTGCATTGCTAAGGGACTAGCAATGAGTAAGTTGGGGGTGTGATAAGTGTGTATTTTTCCATCATAATTCATGTTATTTACAATTTTTATGAGCTTTAATAATAATAAATATGTACTTATCACACTTACTTTTAATTTAGAGTAAAATAGTTAATTTTCTGGAATTAAATGATTTTAATAAAGATATTTCCTTATTTAACAAACACTCAAAAATAATAAAAATAAGAAAAAAAGAAAATATAATATATGTTGAAATGGGCCAAAAGCCCAAGGATTTGTTCAATAAGAAAAAAAATAAATTTATCTGATATTTTTAAGGCTTTAATAAGCTATAAACATAATATATATATATATATCTATATATATATATATGTATATATTATGAAAATAAAAAAAATTATAATAAAGGCCAAAAGCCCAGGGAGTTGTTCAAAAAGAAAATTAAAAAAATAAAATTATTTAACATTTTTTAGGATTTTTCTAAGCTATATATGTTATATATAACAATATGTATATATATATATATATATATATATATATATATATATATATATTATATAACTAACCTAATGTGAAGGTGTGTGTGTGTGTCTTTTGTTTGCAGGGGTAGAAGGTGTCGCCTTCGTAGGCGGCACATTCGACGAAGATGGAGGGGGGCACGGTCAACGCGGCCTCCCCAACACGCCACGCGGCAGCAGCCTGGGCGCACACGCTGTGCACCCGCGGTGGAATAAGGCGGGCGCACGTGCAAACGCGTGCGCCGACGAGAGAATGCAGCGCACGGGGCGGCGCACGCGTCGGTAGGAGAGAGAAAAGAGAGAGAAAGAGAGAAAGAGTGAGAGAAAAGGTTAGAAAAAATGAAAAAAATCAGAAAAAATATCTAAGTGTGCAACACATGTTGGCACACAAGTTTGGGTCAAAAATAGCAGCAATGGGTTGTTCACATTGGCAAAGTGTTCACATGAGAAATAACTCTATAAAAGGGGAGGGAGCTTCCATTGTAATAGAGATGATGGAGAGGATGGAGGGTAGAGTAGAGTAGCATTTCATGTTTTGTAGTTCATTTTGTCCTTGAGGAAATTCATGGAGGAGAAATTTTGAGAGCTTTGTATTTAAGTTTTGAAGATTGTTGTTAGTTTGTATTGAATGATTTCATTGTACTCTTAGTCATTTTGGCCCTTCATAGTCAATTTACAAGCTTTTGTGATCCTTATTTCAATTTATTATCTTCTACAAAGTTGTCTATCTGTAAGTGTTCTTCAACTTCTCTTTCTAGCATTTCCATCAATTCCTTCTAGATTAAAAATTATTTTCCGTTTTCTTAAGTGTTGTCCTGTGTATATACTGTTCATCCGAAGTGATAGTCTCCACCAGTTTTTCATTTTGAAGCCTTTACAATCATAATTATACTCTGAGTTCTTCATGAAAGTTGTTCTTCTCTGTAGATCTAGATTTTTGTTTTCTACCACTTCTTCAAGTTCTTATTCTTTTGTGAGTTAGAATTAATTTTTCACTGGTCTGTTTTCTGTCAGTTACTGTTCACCAGCACCGATAGATCTTGATTTTTCATATTTTTCATTGTCTTCCTCTCGTTTTCTGTTTCTGTGTTCTTCATCACACTTCTTCATCTTTTAATTCTCTACAACTTTCATGTATTCCACTTTTTCTAATTCCCTCTAGATTTTAAGTTATTCTATTTCTTCCAACCCCCATTTTCAATAGAATTCTGTTATGTTTTCAACTTAGTTTTTGAAACTTTTTCTATCCAACCCCTTTCTTCATAAGTTCTTCACTCACACCCAAAGCGGTAGTCATCTTCCGATCATCTCACGACGTCGACTTCTAAAGTGCAGCGATCTTCATCCAAGGCTCGGTGAGGAAACGATGGCATTCTTCAATCCATTGGCTAAATATTTCTTTCACTTATCTCTTGTTCTTTAAAGTTGCAATTTCATTTCCTTTAGTTTTAATCGCACTCAAAACAAACAAAAGCAATTAGTTTTCAAAACATAAGGGTATTTTCCAACTTATATTCAAATTTCCTCCCCGTGGGATCGACCCGTATTTTTCACTTTACTCGTATTTTCAAAATCATTTAAGTGAGTGAGTGCGGTTGTATAAATTTTGAAATTTGTGTGGCACGGTATTTTAAACGACAGGTGTCGAGCGCATCAGTATGCAGTATGCTTAGTACTAGCATTGACTACCTTTATGCTAAACTGAACACATTGACGTTATATGACTGCTAAGGCAGAATGTGCAAAGACTCGAAAGCAACAAACAATGACTTCATGCAGACACATTGATTTCAATGTCTCAAGTGCACAAACTATTATGCCCCCTGTGCCTTGATGATGTCATATTGTTTTGATGATAGCAACCACTAATGAATCATGTGAGAGAATTAATAAATGTCCTGCATGCTTCATACTTCTTCATACTTCAGCATATATAGTTCATACATCAAGAGTAAAAGGGGTGTGTAGAAACACATGCATATTCAGTGCATTGTATGTTCTCTGCATCAGTTCAATTCTAGTTCGTGCATAACAAATGCAGTTTGCATCGGTGCATTGAATATAGTTGCACGCCACATAGTCGGCGCATTGATCATCTCGTGTATGTCACTGATCGATGTCTGTTTGGTTGTGTTAGCCAAAGTCAGTGCACTCGTTTGCTTTATGCATACACTAAGTCTATACATCCATTAGCTGATAACTGAGCAAGTCTATGCATCTATTAGTTGATAACTGAGCAAGTCTATACATCGGTTAGCTCAGCTCGTGGCTTACTCAGTGCAATCCGTGTTCATTGTGCATGTATGCATCTTTCTCATCAATGTCTGAACATTCTTTGGTAGCTAGTCTGTACAAACTCCGTTGTTTCACTCGACCAAGTCAGTACAGCCAGTGCTCGTCATGCATATACATAGTCAGTGCATCGCTTTGCCCCATGCATATACAAGTACACAAAGTTTGTACAACCGTTGCTAGTACGAGTGTTTAAGTTCATGCATCATCACTCCAGCAAGTCTATACATCGTTGTCGCATGCACACTAAGTCCATACACTCCTTGATGACATGCATGTGCATTCATCTTCATTGTGCATACTTTATTAAATGCATTCTGCACTACCCACCAGCAAGTCTATACATCCTTAGTTCAAATCTCAAACCTACTCGATGCATCTTTTTCTTTTTCCTCAGATCGATTCAAACTGGTAATCAAGTCTGATTTGACAGGACTACTGGTCGAGGAAATTAAGAAGGGCACATGATCCAAGAAGGAAGGATGTGCTAGGATCATGACACGTGTAACGCAGTGATCTAAAATGCTTCCACGTGGCCAAGACATTTGAGCGGGAATTGTGGAGGACACACGCCCACCTCTCTGCTACTATAAAAAGAAGACTTCTCCGTCTGGAGAAGATGATCGTGCAAGAAGATTTGCGTGTGCTATCGAGCATAGAAGGGAAAGAGAGAGTGTAGCAGAGAAGAAAAGAAACGATCTAGAGAGAAGAGAAAGAGAGAAAAAGATAGTTGAGAAAGAGAAGTCTAAGAGATCTTCTCTGAATGTTTGTTCATCAGTTTCTTGGTTCAGATACCAGAACTGAGATTGCTCATTGTGAGCTACATTTCAATTGAGATTTCTTGTTTTTGTTTGCTTCTATTTTGTTTCCTGAAACCGTGTTTTCAAGCTGTCAGTCAGCAGAGCTAAGCTGTATTGCTCAGCGGGCAGAGGAGGATTCCTCTGGACGGGCGAAGCTGTAAGTCCCCAGCGGTTGTAGGCAAGCTGTGAGGCCCAACAGTTGAAGCTGTGAATCAGTGGTTGAAGCCACATTCCGGTTTGGAGTGTGGGGTGGACGTAGATCTCGGATTTGAGATCAAACCACCTTAAAAACTTCCTGTCTAATGTGTGCTTGTCTCACGAATTGATGTGCATCTTCGTTATCTCTCTCATCCGCTGTAGATGCATGCTTAAGATCGTTTAAGCTCAAATCTGCTACTATTGGCTTTCTGTAATTACTTTCGCTTACCCCTCTATTGTCCAGCAGTAGTTTGCTTTATTTCCGCACTTGAGATTGCTGCAGTCGATTTTAGTGGGTGACTGATCTATTCAACCCCCTCTAGATTGTTCATAGACCCTCATCAGTTGGTATCAGAGCCTAACGCTTTTTCAGGGACTAACATCCTAAAGAGGAACGGCCATGAACGCTAAGGGAATGACAGCAGAAGGACATTCAACCTCCAAGCGTCCGTATTTCGACGGGTCTAACTATGCCTACTGGAAGAACAGAATGCAGGTCTTTCTGAGGGCGAAAGACTACGAGATTTGGAGGGTAGTGACTAAGGGACCGTTCTAACTGCACGAGAATGAAGAGGTTTGGACGAGAGAGGAAATGAGAAAGTCTACTCTGAACTAGAGTGCCATCAACTCTATTCAGTGCGCACTTAATCCCACTGAATTCTCCAGAGTCTCATCGTTCAAAATCGCCAAGGAAATGTGGGACACATTGGAGGTTATCTACGAAGGGACATCACAGGTGAGAGAGACCAAGGCAAATATGCTGGTCTCTGAATATGAAGCATTCCGGATGAAACCTGGTGAGACTGTGACTGAGATGTATGCTCGTCTGACAATCATAACTAATAGTCTGAGGAATTTGGGAAAGAACTATTCCGACTACGAGATTGTAAGGAAAATCTTGCGGTCCCTGACTCCTGTCTGGCACACAAATGCAACAGTGATCGAGGAGTCAAGAGATCTTCAGACGATGAAGGTTGACGAGTTAATAGGTTCTCTAATGGCATATGAGATGAACCTTCCCAAAGTTGAGGAGATCAAGAGTAAGAAGAAATCAATCGCGCTGAAGGCTAGCTCCAACAGAACAAGTAGATCCAGCCACAGTGGATCATCAAGCGATCAGAGCCTCTCTGGATCAGAAATCGATGGAGATCAACTTGCTATGTTGACCAGAGAGTTCAGGCAATTTTTGAGAAAGGAAGGCAGAAATTTCGGCCGAAGACAATTCAACGGCTGGCGACATAACAGGTATAGGTCCAACCCTGCGAAGAAACCTGATACTAATGTTTGCTATCATTGCAGGAAGGCTGGGCATATGAAGGCAGATTGTCTAGAGCTCCAGAAGCCGAAAGAAAAATCCAAGAAAAGAGCTCCCAAAGAAAAAGCAATGGTGAGCACATGGAGAGATGAGGACGAGGGCAATTTGAGCAGTACATCAGAAAGTGAAGACGAGGAAAAGCCCATCTGCCTGATGGCCAGGAATGATGAAAAGGAAGAAGAAGACTCCGATGAGGTATCCTCTCCCTTTGAACACTATATAATTTCTGATTGGGAGGATGCCTACGGAGACTTGCTAGATAAAGTGGATGATATTAGAAAGGAGAACATGCATTTGAAGAAAAAAGTAAACTCACTGTCGGATGATAAAACCATGTCTGATAAAATTGCCTGTCTGCAATCAGAAAATGATAGTGTAAAAATTGTATGTGCTGATTTTAATGATTTGAAGCATACTTTAATAGATTCTAAAAAGAAAAATGAATGGTTAAAGAATGTCATTGATGATTTGAAGCTGAGAGTTCAAATGTTTGAAAATGAATCAAAAACTTCAAATGAGAAATATGAAGCTGTTTTGTGTGTGAATTCTGAAGTAAAGAAAACAGTTGAAAATTTAGAGAAAGAAAATGTTGGCAAACAGAAAATTATTGAAAACATGACCCAAGGTTCAGATAATCTCAATGCCTTGTTAGGGTCAAAGGTGAATTTCAGAAAAGAAGGTCTCGGATTTAACTCAAATGTCACAAAGAGCTTTGCTGTGAAAACCATATCTTTTGTGGCAGAGAAAAATAAAGGACATCTCATAAAAATGTTGAGTGAAAATTCTGTTTCTGATAAAGCTAACTATAATATGTCCAATGCCAAGGACAAAGGTAAACAAAAGGTTGGTGAGCCTAGCAGATCCTGCCCTTCACCCAAATGTAAGTCTCAGGTTCGGGGTCAGCCTCCAAGCAAGTCTAAACCCCAGGGCAAAGCCACCAAGCCTCCACCATCATCACCTGTCCAGAAGAAGACCCAACATAAACCTGTACAGAAGTCTAGTGTGTCAACAATGCAGGGGAGATATAATGTTGCATGGGGCTAGAATAGCCATACTCACCAGCCCAAGGTTCAGACTTACTACACTTATCCTCAGAAACAGCCACAACCTTTCTATAGGTCTTGATGGAATCAAGTCCAAGGGAGGTCTAGATATCAACCTTTTCTTAATCATTGGAATATACCTCAATTTGCTAGCTGGATTGGTCAGTCTAGGACTACAGCAGGCTGTAATTATCTGAGGACCTATTGGCCTGGGCACTGGCACAAAAACAATTATACTGTTAATAAAGATGGAGCCAGAATTCAACAAAAACCAAAGCACCAAAAGAAGAAAGTTCAATCTGTTGGTGCTGAGAAAAAGAAAGATGATGAACAGAATGTCATGAATTCCACTAAGCAAACCACGTTAAGACAAATGTGGATTCCTAAACAATTGTTATCTTGTTTCAATTGTTCTGTTTCTGCTTCGGAGCCCAAACAGTTTTGGGTTCCAAAATTCTTCACCTTATTGTGATTACAAGTATGCCTGGCAGCCAGAAGCAATATGTGGTATCTTGATAGTGGCTGCTCCAGGCATATGACAGGAGACAAGGCCAAATTTTGCATGCTGACTGAGAAGAATGGAGGTCTTGTCACCTTTGGAGGAAATACAAAGGGTAAAATCATCGGGTCAGGTAAAGTAGGTAAGTGTACTACCTGTTGCATTGATGAAGTACTGCTGGTTGATGGTTTAGCATATAACCTTCTAAGTATCAGCCAGCTATGTGATAAAGGGCACAAGGTAGTATTTGATTCTAATTATTGTAAAATCTTTGAACCTGATTCCGATGTAGTTAAATTCTCAGGAAAAAGGGTGAATAACATCTATTTGGTAGATTTAGATGATTTATCTCATTCTAATCTTTGCCTTACTGCAAATAAAGTTGACTTAGCATTCTTATGGCATCGTAGATTAGGCCATGCCAACTATATTGTTTTGCATAAATTGAATAAACATAGCATGGTTAGAGGACTCCCTAAAATTTCATTCAAGAAGGAATGTAAGGTGTGTAGTGCTTGTACACACTCCAAGCAAACTAGAAAGTCATTCAAATCAAGAACTGAAAACATGTCCCTCAAACCTTATGAGCTGATTCATATGGATTTATTTGGACCCACACGTTCAGTTAGCTTGTCAAGGAGGAGATATGGATATGTCCTAGTTGATGATTTCTCTAGGTATACTTGGGTCTTTTTCCTTACACATAAAAATGATGCATTCATAGAATTTCAGGAGTTCTATTCAAAAATAAAATAGAAAAATTAAAATTTAATTGAAAATATTTTATCTGATCATGGAGGTGAGTTTAAGAATTATCAATTTGATGAATTTTGCAAGGTCAATGGGATTACTCATCGGTTCTCCTCACCTAGAACACCTGAGCAGAATGGAATAGTAGAAAGGAGGAACCGGACAATCGTGGAGATGGCCCGTACACTACTCGTTGAAGGTGGTTTAACAAGAAAATTTTGGGCAGAGGTAGTTAATACTGCTTGCCATGTAATCAACAGAGCCATGGTAAGGCCCTTCACTCAGAAAACCCCTTATGATATTCTGAAAGGTAAGAAGCCTTCAATTGCTTATTTCAAGGTCTTTTGCTGTAAATGTTTCATTCATGTTAATGATAAAAGAGATCTTGATAAATTTGAACCTAAAAGTGATCCAGGAATTTTTCTTGGATATTCTGAACACACTAGAGCATATAGAATGTACAATCTTAATTCTAAAACCGTTGAAGAATCTCCACATGTTGTCTTTGATGAATCCCTGACTAAATGTGAAAATGGTCGGTACAGGAAAGAAGATGATGGAGAAATATTGAATGAAGGACAATCGACAGACCAATCAGATCAAGAAGAAGAGCCAGAAGAAAACAATGCAGAAGAGCCTGCTGTTCAGGGGAAGGTAAATGAAGTTCAAGGTAACCAAGTTACCAATGTCAGATTCTAAAGAGACCATCCTATTGAGAACATCATTGGTGATTTGCATGAACCTCCTAGGACTAGAGGCTTTCTTAGATCTCAAAATGAATTAAATGCATATGTGTTGGCTTCTCATGCAGAACCCAAGTCCATTGACAATGTCCTAAAGGATGTGCATTGGATCAATGCCATGCACGAGGAGCTTAATCAGTTTGACAGGAACAAGGTGTGGCATCTAGTTCCATCTCCTGTTGATGGAAATGTCATTGGGACAAAGTGGGTCTTTAGAAATAAGACTGATGAGTTAGGTAATGTAGTAAAAAATAAAGCCAAACTTGTTGCTCAGGGGTACAATCAGGAATTCAGAATTGATTTTGAAGAGTCTTTTGCCCCTGTAGCCAGGTTAGAAGCTATTAGAATTTTGTTAGCTTATGCATGCTCCCTTGGAATAAATCTCCAGCAGATGGATGTAAAATCTACTTTTCTCAATGGGGAAATTAAGGAGGATGTCTTTGTTCATCAACCTCCTGGTTTTCGATGCTCAGACTTCCCTTCTCATGTATATAAGTTGAATAAAGCTCTCTATGGTTTGAAGCAAGCTCCTAGAGCTTAGTATGACAGGCTCAGCAAATTCCTTACGGAGAAGAACTTCTCAAGAGGTGAGATTGACCAAACGTTATTTACAAAGGTAAGTCACCCTGACATACTTATTGTTCAGATTTATGTAGATGACATTATTTTTGGTTCAACTAATCCAAAGATGTGTAAGGAATTTTCTGACTTAATAAAACAAGAGTTTGAAATGAGCTCAATGGGTGAGCTGAAACTCTTTCTTGGATTGCAGGTGACTCAAACCAAAGATGGAACCTTTATCACTCAGTCTAAATATATTAGGGACCTCCTGAAGAAATACAAGCTCGAAAACCTCAAGGACATTGCAGCGCCAATGGGTACCTCCACAAGTCTTGATCAAGATACAAAAGGTAACCCAGTGGATCAAAAATTGTATAGAGGTATGTTTGGATCCCTTTGTACCTCACTGCATCTAGGCCTGATATACAATTTGTAGTATATTTATGTGCTAGATTTCAGGCTAGTCCTAAGGAGTCTCATTTTAGTGCAATGAAAAGGATCTTTAGGTATCTGTCAGGCACCCAAGAACTTGGTCTTTGGTACCCTGCTAGGTGTGAGTTTGAGCTTATATCTTACATTGATGCAGACTATGCTGGGTGTCAGATAGATAGGAAGAGCACTAGTGGATATTGCCAATTCCTAGGCGGTTGCCTAGTATCTTGGGCCTCTAAAAAGTAACACATTGTAGCCCTCTCCACTGTAGAGGCAGAATATGTCGCTACAGGGAATTGTGCTACCCAAGTACTATGAATTAAACATCAGCTCTCATATTATTAGTTATGTCTGGGATGCATTCCTATTCTATGTGATAACACTAGTGCCGTCTGCCTTACCAAAAATCCTGTTCACCACTCTAGGACTAAGCACATTGATATTAAACATCATTTTCTTAGAGATGCTGTGAGCAAGAGTGAAATTGAATTAGTCTTTGTTGAAACTGAAAAACAAGTTGCTGATATTTTTACAAAACCTCTTGAAAATGAAAGATTTAGATATCTAAGAAGAGAACTGGGGCTTTGTAAATTTCAGCAGGAAAATGACTAATTTTCTCTTGAGATATCTTTTAGAGTTCTTGAAATAATTGGTTCGCATGTTCTTGAACTTATGAATAAAGTTGTTTAATGATTGCATAACCACCTGTGGACTGAGTACAGAAGTTACTGCACATCTTGCACATATTGTCTCTGTAGTCGATGCACAGTCAGGCATATAGTCGACGGATGGTTGCGCATGTAGTCAATCAATTGCATTGTATAGACTTTATGTCGAAGCATGCTCTACACATAGTCGATGCATCCAGTGTTTTAACTGCATGTTAAGGTCGATGCATAGAGTGCACGTTGCATTTTTTAAAATGCATATTGTTGTCAAGGGGAGGTTTGCATCATCTGAACTAAGTTCAACTCCTTCACAGAATGGATAACTGTCTAGTGATTAGTTCATTGTCATGAGCTGAAATTATCACAACCCTTTTGTTATAAGAATCACATGTGCTTATTGATTGAAACTAAGGTTTAACTTTAATAGACTGTAATGTTCAAAAGACTGTCTTCTGACAATAAGGTGATAGAAAACATTTATAGCTCTTAACCTCTATCTCATGATTATGATAGAACAAGTCTTCACAGTACCTAAACATGACAGATTTAGCATTGGTTAAGGTTTGAAAACCAAAAATTATGTATTGTTCTTAAACAAGTCTCTACAAAAATCATAAGGGCAGCTAAAATCAAAGTCATCAAAGAAAAAGAAGTGAACAAAGTGGCAGAGCAATGACTGAGTTTCACTGAGAAACTGAGGTCTCCATCAAAGAAATGGAGAGTACCTTATTTCATGAAGTGACTCAGGTTATCTCTGTTCAATTGGTCGAATCTACCAGGGAGATTTCATTGAGTAACTAGGGGTATTGGCCTTTGATCAAGGTATACCCTTAACGTCAAAGATGCATATTATTCCTGTAGCTTTGCTCAGAAATAGATATAGTAGTTTATGCTTAGTAACTGGGGGTATCAGTCTCTAATCAGGGTATACACCTAATGTCAATGGCATAAATGATACTTGTCTGTTCAATAAGATCATGATTCAGAAGCTTGTGAATGAAATGGTGGTCTAAAGTAACTCAATTGTTTAATCTCAATACAAATTCAGGTGACTTTCCTTGCTTTTCACTTTCTCTAAAGTAACTAGGGTATTGTCTCGACCTCGACTCTTATGGTTATGTGACTTAGGTTCACTGATATAACTGCTGCATATGACCCTATCTCATAAATCCAGTGCTTTCTCCTTACCTTCTATCACTGTTAAACTTGTCTGACATCAAGAAAGTCATTGCTCAATTCATATATTTTAAGGATTGCGTCATAATTTGCTCACACTCTGAACTGCCACATAGCATGTTGCTCATGTCTTTTCTCCTTATTTGCTGATGGCAAAGGGGGAGAATGTGCAGGGGGAGAGGGGGAGCAGGGGGAGATGGGATAGGAGTCTCAATTAGTGCATACGTCTATTAGTCGTCTATTAGTGCATAAGTTTGTGCATGCATGAATAGATCTCATCGCATTTATTCATTGTGTTGCCATCATCAAAAAGGAGGAGATTGTTGTGCCCCATGTGCCATGATGATGTCATATTGTTTTGATGATAGCAACCACTAATGAATCATGTGAGAGAATTAATAAATGTCCTGCATGCTTCATACTTCTTCATACATCAGCATATATAGTTCATACATCAAGTGTAAAAGGGGTGTGTAGAAACACATGCATATTTGGTGCATTGTATGTTCTCTGCATCAGTTCAATTCTAGTTCATGCATAACAAATGCAGTTTGCATCGGTGCATTGAATATAGTTGCACGCCACATAGTCGGTGCATTGATCATCTCGTGTATGTCACTGATCGATGTCTGTTTGGTTGTGTTAGCCAAAGTCAGTGCACTCGTTTGCTTTATGCATGCACTAAGTCTATACATCCATTAGCTGATAACTGAGCAAGTCTATACATCCATTAGCTGATAACTGAGCAAGTCTATACATCGGTTAGCTCAGCTCGTGGCTTAGTCAGTGCAATCTGTGTTCATTGTGCATGTGTGCATCTTTCTCATCAATGTCTGAACATTCTTTGGTAGCTAGTCTGTACAACCTCCGTTGTTTCACTCAACCAAGTCAGTACAACCTTTGCCCCATGCATATACAAGTACACAAAGTCTGTACAGCCGTTGCTGGTACGAGTGTTTAAGTTCATGCATCATCACTCCAGCAAGTCTGTACATCATTGTGCATGCACACTAAGTCCATACACTCCTTAATGACATGCCTGTGCATTCATCCTCATTGTGCATACTTTGTTAAATGCATTCTGCACTACCCACCAGCAAGTCTATACATCCTTAGTTCAAATCTCAAACCTACTCGATGCATCTTTTTCTTTTTCCTCAGATCGATTCAAATTGGTAATCAAGTCTGATTTGACATGACTACTGGTCGAGAAAATTAAGAAGGGCACGTGATCCAAGAAGGGAGGATGTGCCAGGATCGTGACACGTGTAACGTAGTGATCTAAAATGCTTCCACGTGGCCAAGACATTTGGGCGGGAATTGTGGAGGACACACGCCAACCTCTCTACTGCTATAAAAAGAAGACTTCTCCATCTGGAGAAGATGATCGTGCAAGAAGATCTGCGTGTGCTGTCGAGAGCAGAAGAGAAAGAGAGAGTGTAGCAGAGAAGAAAAGAAATGATCCAGAGAGAAGAGAAAGAGAGAAAAAGATAGTTGAGAAAGAGAAGTCTGAGAGATCTTCTCTGAATGTTTGTTCATCAGTTTTCTGGTTCAGATACCAGAACTGAGATTGCTCATTGTGAGCTACATTTCATTTGAGATTTCTTATTCTTGTTTGCTTCTATTTTGTTTCCTGAAATCGTGTTTTCAAGCTGTCAGTCAGCAGAGCTAAGCTATATTGCTCAGCGGGCAGAGGAGGATTCCTCTGGACGGGTGAAGCTGTAAGTCCCCAGTGGTTGTAGGCAAGTTGTGAGGTCCAGCAGTTGAAGCTGTGAATCAGCGGTTGAAGCCACATTCCGGTTTGGAGTGTGGGGTGGACGTAGATCTCGGGTTTGAGATTGAACCACCTTAAAAACTTCATGTCTATTGTGTGCTTGTCTCGCGAATTGATGTGCATCTTGGTTATCTCTCTCATCCGTTGTAGATGCATGCTTAGGATCGTTTAAGGTCAAATATGCTACTGTTGGCTTTCTATAATTACTTTCGCTTACCCCTCTATTGTCCAGCAGCAGTTTGCTTTATTTTCGCACTTGAGATTGCTGCAGTTGATTTTAGTGGGTGACTGATCTATTCACCCCCCTCTAGATCATTCATAGACCCTTATCACAAACTCCATTGCACAGACTCATGAATGCTTCAGACATATTTTGTTTGATTTAAGGTGTTTGACTTTTTATGATGTCTGACATTTGACTTATGGTGTTTGTCATCATCAAAACCACAGGGACACAACAGTCTCCCCCTTTTTGATGATGGCAACACTATGAGCCAAACAAATTAAATACTGTCATTAGAAAATGAGGGTGTTTAAGCATTCAAACTATCATACATGCAATCAATCAATCATGCAAACAATGTCACACACTGACTTCCCCTGACACATAGACTCAGACTTTACTCAAGGCACACTAACTCCCCTTGACACTATGACTTTCAACCAGAAAATACTCCATGCCCAAAAACATTCTCAAAGCTATTCTCGTAAGCCATTCTCCCCTTAAACTCTCAGGCATCTTCTCCCCCTTTGACATCATCAAAAGGAATGTAGGGAGAAACAAGGTACTATAAAGCTTGAGAGACCATAGACAATTAATTCACTTTGTAGAAAAAATATCTCATAAGTAGCTCTTAAAGATCCAAGTAAGGTAACTGAATAGAGTTGAGATATCTCATAGCTAATAAGCAAGAAAGGCACATAATATGAGTGAAGATTATCATCTTATAGAAATAAGAAAGAGGACCAAGGTGAAATAGTTTTGCCAAGAGAAAGCTGTCTAAATGCTTTACTAATCAAGTAAATGGAGGCTCATCTACCATTGGATGGTCCAGAGGTATTGAGGACAAACAGTCTACAAAGCTTTTTGGAGGGGTGAGAAAAAAATTTCTTTGTTGAGCAGTAAAGCTAATGAGTAATTTTGGTAAGTCACACATTGATATGTGAGAAGATGCCTTGATTAGAGGCCAGAATTCTCAAATTCTCAGTGTGATAACCGTATTACTTCTCTTTAGAGAACAGAGTTAGCAATATAAGTGTCTTTTGACGTGAGGAAACACCTTGATCAGAGGCCTGAATCCCTAGCTACTTAACACTTTAGTGCCATTGCTCTGCCATTAATTCTTAAATTTTTCAGAAACATTTTAATCAAAGATATTGTGGCACTTCATGACATAGAGTATGATTCATTTCTTTGATGAAGTATCTAGTTTCTCAGAAACTAGAACATTGCTCTGAACAATTGAAATTCCCCTAAACAAATTGCTTTTATTTGTTGTATGATGTTTGAAGACAATACCAGATGTACTGATCCAGAGAGTTTGCTTCCAAAAATTTATGTTTCAAGCAATTAGGAGATTTTATGACATAAGAGTGTCAACGATGATCCATGTTCAATAATGATGTAGGAAGACAGTCTTCAGATTCTCTATCTAGGTCTTTGCAGGATTATTAGAGAGAAGCTTTTCAGCTAAATTTCAGTTAATCAAATTTGAAAGTTTAAGAGAGTTGAGAGCTTCTAGCTTTTGTGAAGAAGACTACTTTAGGTTCTCAATGAGTTTGGTGCAGTAATAGGATCTCTCAAAATCCTTTGAATTAGTCACCAAAGACCTCAAACTGACAGACATGAAACTCCCCCTTACACCTAGACTGACTGATGGACTCCAACCTATCAGCTTAACAAATGCAAGTGCCTTCTATAGAATACATACTGAAAATACCTCCCCCTCACAAAATGAATTATATGAGCATACAGGTGAGATGCAAAAAGTATGGAAATGCAGAAATGAAAGTTTATGGACTTGAACCTGATCTATATGGAAATGAGCATGTGGTACAAGGTGGAGAACGTAGGTCAGAGGACCTCCTCAAGCATGATGTGGGTTTCTAGTCAGAAGAAATATGACCTTCTGTCAGCTTATCATTTAATATACCAATAGGTTATGCATGCCAAAAAGAAACATATGACAAACACATGATGAAAATTCATGCAAATGAGGACTGCATGACAGCATTTTATTCCAACATTCCAGAATTTAGGGGTTTTTAAAGATTCCCAGTTCTTTCCTTAAGGTTGTGAATTTGTCATTGTCCAGAGGCTTAGTAAAGATGTCAGCTATCTGATGGGTGGTGTCTATATGGATCAATTCAAAATAGTTTTTAGACACCTCATCTCTGATAAAATGATGTCTGATTTCAATATGTTTGGTGCGAGAATGTAAAATAGGATTTTTTGGAAGATTTATGGCACTAGTATTATAACATTATATGGTTGTGCATCCCATTTCTACTTGGTAGTCCTGAAGCTGGTGTTTAATTCAGATCACTTGTGTACCACAGCTCCCTACAGCTACTGTCACGCCCCGAGCGCGGAAGATACCCGGAGATGCGCGACGTGTCTATATCAATCATGTCAATCAGAGTGGTCGTGTATTCGACACAAAGACAGAGATGCGCAAAATAGCAAGATAACCCAATCCTTTATTCCATAATGGATAGACTATTACAAATCCAATACTCTGTTAAATAAAAAGGAAAAGAATACATAGTTGACTCAAGAAACTATGGAAAAGACTAGACGACACTTGTAGAAGCTCTATCTCTTCACTCTTGACAATTCCCATCCGATTGACTTCCATCGTCGTCGGACTTACCTGAAAAGTAAAAAGGGACAAACGGGATGAGCGAACGCTCAGTAGGAAATTATATCTCAAGTACTAGCAAGTGGTTTAAGTAATTACATTTTCATGGATGCAATAAAGCTATGCATGCTCGCATGAAACGACAAGATAGAGAGAATGTAATATCAAAGAAATAAGATGAACTTTCATGAACAAGATACAAGTTATTCAAGATATTCAAGCAAGTACCATTATCGAGTCATGTCAAGAACTTTGGCTATCATGTATCAAGCAAGTAAATTACCCTTTTTCGGGCCACGCATATCATTTCATGTCAAGTACGAGTCAAGTACAAGATGTGTGTGGAATGTCCAATCAAGCAAGTCAAGTACTCGGTATAATGCCAGATACCTTATCATTTTAACTCCCATGGGCACAAGTACTTTCGGGTGCTCCTCCCAGGACCAGATCGGGCCCTATATGCGCAGGCATTTATCATGTGTTTTGACATCCACTCTTGTTTATAGCCAACATAGAATTTCAATAATCAAGCTTGTAGACACGTATGACAACTTTGATAGAATAGAGTCCAAAATATGACAAAGGACATAGAATGGCGATAATAACGGTATAATCACGATATCGATAAAACTAGGTAGAATATGGTTCCCTTAACTTAGGTACCATGACAAATCAATATGGACATTCTTTATATAGAATTGAGGTCCACATGAACAGCAAATCAAAGTAAGATACCCTCATTCTTATCATAGAATTGGGGTTTACAAGAATGACACGATATGGCATGATATCATCATCCCATCAAGAATTTCTTATGATATACTCTTTGTATAATCATAAGAGCCGGTATACCATGTTTCTTTAGAGTGACATGGCATCAATAGTGTAATGGGTTTTTAGGGTACAACCAGCTCAGTCGGCCTTGAGGGAATCCAAGGCTACGAGGAGTCTTACGGAGGTCTCTATGACTAACTCGCTAGTCCAAAGGAACGGAATGTCCAATGGAGAGCTTGTATGTCAATGAGAATTGAGTGTGATCGATAAAACACCATGAAAAGTGGGACTATACTCACGGAGTGGAGAATAGTGCCGATATATATATATATTATGATATATAAAACCATCGGTTAGCAAATCAGAGGAAAAATCAGTTTACAGTAAAATAACGACTTAGGTCAAGTCGTTTCTCAAGTAATTAACGCCTAACAGAAGGGCGTTTACATATGGTCCGTTTTTGCAGAATTTTCAATAATTTCAATAATTTATCTAAAACGCGCCTTCGTCAGGGGCGTTTCTTCAAGAGTTGACGACTACTGTAGCAGGCGTCTTTTATTTACAATAATTTTCAGAACATATTTATTTTCAGAAATTATCAAAAACGCGCCCTTGGCAGGGGCGTTAATCATTAAATTCTCATTTTCTCAGAATATATATTCCAGGATTTTAACAGATACACGCCCTAGTAAGGGGCGTTTATTTTTAATTCACGCCCTGTGATGGGGCGTTACTACAGGGAAAAACGACCTAGTCTAGGTCGTGAATTCAAGAAATATCAGGAATTAGCAAGATTTGCACGATAATCAAGGATAACAATCATATAGTCATGACAGGAAAATTGGCAGTAATTCAGATGCAGTATATTGGATTTGATGTTTCATGCTTATTGACTTTTAACCGTTAACAATTATTGATTGATTTCATGTAATTGCATGGATAATCCGTTCCGAAGATTTACATGAAATTAACGCCTGTGTACAGGGCGTTAAATATGAAATTGACGACTTGGACATGGTCGTGTCTTGTAAATTAGCGCCCTGGACAGGGGCGTCTCTTTCAAAATATTGCAGAAACATAATAAAACCATATTAAACCGTATGCATGTCATGTCAATACGTATATAAGTCTTGTCTTAAATTATTTGGGCTACAGTAACTTGAGAAAATCCTACCTTATGATCTGGATGAAGGAGATGAAAGGGCTTTGAAGCTTCAACTGCAACTTAATAGAAGAAGAACAATCGTTCTTCCGTCAACCTGGAGAGGAAACGAAGAATATTAATTCTTCTCATGCTACGTTCATAAAAAAAAAAGAACAGAAGAAGAAAATAGAAGAACATATGTTCTTCACGTACCTAGCAGCAGACGTTCGATCAAATGGGTTTTAGGGTTCGATCGAACATGTTATTTATAGGATTTTGAAGTCCTAACAAGAGTAGTGTTTGATTGAGGGTAATATATCCTTAATAGAGTCCTTACTCTAATAGACACTTACTAGATTAGGTTAATCTTTCCTTGGATAAGTTCTGGGTTCGATCGGTTCACGAACTGAATTAACGCCTTAGGTCAGGGCGTGTATTCTTTAATTGACGCCTTGCATAAGGGCGTTTCTTAAAAAGCGCCTTGAAAAAGGGCGTTTCTTGTTTTAAAACACGCCCAAGATAGAGGCGTTTCTTTTACTTACCCATTTGGTCGCGTGAGTTGACGACCGCACGTGTGGGCGTCCTTTCTTTAGTCACGCCTTTGATAGAGGCGTTTCTTTTTGAATTAACGCCCTAATAAGAGGCGTTATTTTTAATTTGTTTTATTTCGTCAAATTAACCCTATTCCTTTTATATATATTACTTCTGTAATATATATGTTTTAATTCATTTCAATTATTCATTTATTAGGGTTGC
Organism: Amorphophallus konjac; assembly: GCA_022559845.1. Lineage (NCBI taxonomy): Eukaryota > Viridiplantae > Streptophyta > Magnoliopsida > Alismatales > Araceae > Amorphophallus > Amorphophallus konjac. The sequence continues at coordinate 252,143,064 of CM040119.1, forward strand.
TACACCCTCCCCCACTTAAAAAGAATTTGGTCCCCAAATTCAATATATATATAATTATACACGCGGAGAGTGTAGGACATATACCTCTTAGAATAACTCGGGAAATCGTTTCTTCATAGATTCCTCGGTCTCCCATGTCGCTTCGCGTTCAGGATTCTTATTCCATTGCACCTTGATCATGGGAATAACCTTATTCCTTAGAGCTCGTATTTCTCGCTCTAATATCTTTAAAGGCCTTTGTTCATATGTGAGATCTTTCTGGATCACCAGATCTCCATGCTCAATAATATGTGACGGATCGTGCACATACTTCTTCAACATAGATATGTGAAATACATTGTGTACCTCGGACAACTGAGGAGGCAACGCGATGCGATAAGCAACCTCGCCAACTCTTTCGAGTACCTCAAATGGTCCGATGAATCTTGGCGTAAGCTTGCCCTTAACACCAAATCTTCGTATGCCACGTCCAGGGGATATTTTAAGAAATACATGATCTCCAACCTGGAATTCAAGATCTCTTCTCCTGGTATCAGCATAAGCCTTTTGCCTTGTCTGAGCAACTTGTAATTTTTCTCTGATTACTTGTATCTTCTCGGTTGTATCCCTTACCATGTCTGGACCTAATAGTTGTTTTTCTCCAACTTCGTTCCAACATATGGGAGATCGGCAACTCCTTCCGTATAAGGCTTCGAAAGGTGCCATTTGGATACTAGCTTGGTAGCTATTATTATATGCAAATTCAACTAAAGGTAAGTGGTCATGCCAGCTTCCTCCAAAGTCAATAATGCATGCTCTCAGCATATCTTCAACAACTTGATTAGTTCGCTCGGTCTGACCATCCGTTTGTGGGTGGAAAGCAGTACTAAAGTTGAGCCTTGTCCCCAACGAATGTTGTAATCCCTTCCAAAAATGAGAAGTAAAACGGGGATCCCTATCAGACACGATTGAGACAGGAATTCCATGTATCCTGACTATTTCTTTAATGTATAGTGCAGCTAGCACATCAATCGACCATCGGCTTTTGATTGGCAAGAAATGTGCCGATTTAGTCAATCGATCAATGATAACCCAGATTCCATCATGTCCTCCTTTAGATTTAGACAAACCCATGATGAAGTCCATACCAATATCCTCCCATTTCCACTTAGGAATATCTAGAGGATGTAGTTTTCCCGCAGGCTTTTGGTGTTCCGCCTTGACCTGTTGGCATGTGAGACAGCGTGATACATAGTCCGCTATTTCTCTTTTCATATTGGGCCACCAAAAGTTCCTCTTTACATCTTGGTACATTTTAGTTGATCCAGGATGAATAGTGTATCTTGATCGGTGAGCTTCATCTAAGATCTTCTTCTTTAATTCCGGACAATCGGGTATACAAGTTCTATCTTTGAACGATAACCTTCCATCAGAAGTTAGTTGAAAATCAGATTGTCCTTCTAATCTGCCTTTGATTTCTACTAACATAGGATCATTATCCTGAAGTGTTTGTATCTCAGATAACAAATCTGACTGTATGCTTACATGAGATAGTGTGACAAATTTGGATTCCGTGTCCAAGCTTATATTGAGCTCGGAGAATTGTTCAAGTAACCTCCATTCTTGTATCATACAATTGGCTATCCTTGCTCTCGGCTTTCGACTAAGGGCATCAGCCACATAATTACCCTTTCCGGGATGGTATTGTATACTGAAGTCGAAGTCCTTGAGATATTCTAGCCAGCGTCTTTGTCTCATGTTCAGCTCCTTTTGTGAAAATAGATATTTGAGACTTTTGTGATCGGAGTATACAGTAAACTGTACCCCATAGAGATAGTGTCTCCATATCTTTAGGGCAAATACTACCGCGGCCAATTCCAAGTCATGGACGGGGTAATTCTCCTCATGCTTCTTCAGTTGACGAGAAGAGTATGCTATGACCTTCCCATGTTGCATTAGAACACATCCGAGGCCAATGCCAGAAGCATCAGTGTAGACCTCGAATTTCTCTCCTTCAATTGGTAGGGCTAAGACCGGAGCTGTGGTGAGATGATCCTTGAGAGTTTGGAAACTGCTTTCACATTCCTCACTCCATTCATATCGGATCTCCTTACGAGTTAATCTTGTAAGTGGTACGGCGATCTTAGAGAAATCTTTGATAAATCGTCGATAATAGCCTGCAAGACCTAAGAAACTTCTGATCTCGCTTGCATTAGTGGGTCTCTCCCAGTTTCTCACAGCTTCAACTTTTGACGGATCCACAGATAAACCGTCCTTGGATATGACATGTCCGAGAAAAGCCACTTCTTCAAGCCAGAACTCGCATTTGCTGAGTTTAGCATATAATTGATTTGTCCTCAAGACTTGCAATGCAATCCTCAAATGCTCTTCATGTTCTTCCTTAGTCTTAGAATATATCAATATATCATCGATGAAGACTACTATGAATTGATCCAAGTAAGGCCTGAATATGCTATTCATTAACTGCATAAAGGCAGCAGGGGCATTTGTTAGTCCAAAAGGCATAACAACAAATTCGTAATGGCCATACCTGCTTCTGAATGCGGTCTTGTGAATGTCATCATCCTTGATCCTTAATTGATGATATCCCGACCGGAGATCAATCTTGGAGAAATATTTGGATCCTGAAATCTATCAAACAATTCATCGATTCTCGGCAGTGGATACTTGTTCTTGATAGTAAGATGATTCAACTGTCGATAGTCAATACACAATCTCATGGATCCATCCTTCTTCTTTACAAATAAGACTGGTGCTCCCCACGGGGAAGTACTTGGTCTAATAAACCCTTTTCGGATTAGTTCCATCAACTGCTCCTTCAACTCCTTGAGTTCAGCAGGGGACATTCTATATGGTGCCTTTGAAACCGGACCAGCACCAGGGACTAAGTCGATGGTAAAGGCCACATCTCTTTGCGGGGGTAATCCCGGCAGTTCTTCCGGAAATACGTCTGGGAATTCTCGTACTACTTGAACGTCTTCTATCTTGGTTTCCTTAGCTTCTTTATTAGTGACAAAAGCAAGGAAGGATACACATCCTTTCCTGACGAGCTTGCTTGCTCGAAGAGCCGAAATAAGAGGGGATTTGCTTCGACTCTTAGGACTAGTATAAGTCAGATCTGGAAATTCTTTGAAAACAATCTTGCTATTACGGCAATCAACCGTTGCCTGGTACTTAGATAACCAATCTGCTCCTAGTATAACATCATATTCTTTTAGATCTAAGCAGATAAGATCAATAGGAAAATTCTTTCCTCGAACCAACACCTCACAGTTTTGGTAATGATGCGTGATATCCGTCTCGTTTCCGAGAGGAGTAGACAATATTATCTTCATCCATTCTGGTTCTAGAGGTAATGGGTCAGCAAACTTCTTGGAAATAATGGAATGCGATGCACCCGTATCAAATAAGACATGTGCATATTTGGAACAAATTTTTAATGTACCTTCCACCAATCCGCCTTCTTCTTCTGGTTCGGTCTCTTGGATTGCATGAAGACGCGCGTTCCTTGTCACTGGGCGTTTACCCTCACCGTCTTGGTCATTCATTAATGGACAATCGGGAATCCGATGTTCACGACTCCCACAACGGAGACATGCTCCTAGTTTCCTCCAGCATTCTTCTGTGTTGTGACCAGCCTTGTCACAATGCTTGCATACTACGTTTGAAGGGGTAGTGGTGATAGAGAAAGGCTTGGATTTCTTGAACTTCTGATCTTGAGAGGAAGAACCTCCATTATTGGGCCTCTTCTTAAAGTTGGGTTTAAAAGAACCCGAACTTGTGACTTGCTCCTTTCTGTCTTTCCCACGGATCCTATCAGATAGTTCCGTGGCATCTTCAAGCAACTGAGCTCGGCGCACTATTTCAGTATAAACTTGAATATCCATAGGCGCCAGTTGAGTAATGTAGTGGGGCCTAAGCCCATTAAGAAATCTACGGGCTTTCATCTTTTCCGTGCCAATTAAATGCTTAGCATATCTAGACAGTCTAGAGAACTGTGCTTCATAATCAGCCACCGATAAAGATCTTTGCTTTAATGCGGCAAATTCGGCGGCCTTCCTTTCCTGGACCCTATCAGAGAAATATTTGGCGTTGAAATACTCAACGAATTCACCCCATGTAACTTGAGTTGGGTCAATAGTAGCTTCAATCGACTCCCACCAGCATCTAGCATCCTTTTCTAACTGGAAAGTAGCTAATAAGACTTTGTCCTGATCCGTGCATTGCATGACACGGAATATACGTTCAATCTCCCGAACCCAATGCTCGGCATCGTCTGGATCGGTCGATCCCATGAACTTCGGGGGACTCATATTCTTGAATGCTTGGTGTAAGCTTCCAGCTCGTGGAGCACCACCTTGTGCTACCTGTTGTAGCACTTGGGTCATCCCTTGAAGGGTACGCTGCATGTTGCGCCATTGAGCACGTTCGGCAGCCATTATCCTACAATTACAATAGCTATGTTAGTATTATATCACTATGATCTTATAAAGGACTCATTGATCATTTAACCCTTGGTTCTACCCACTCTCACTTGGTTAAAGGTTTTGAAACCTATCCTTGGACTTGGGTTTCCTAGGAATTGAATACCTTAGGCTCTGATACCACAAAGACTGTCACGCCCCGAGCGCGGAAGATACCCGGAGATGCGCGACGTGTCTATATCAATCATGTCAATCAGAGTGGTCGTGTATTCGACACAAAGACAGAGATGCGCAAAATAGCAAGATAACCCAATCCTTTATTCCATAATGGATAGACTATTACAAATCCAATACTCTGTTAAATAAAAAGGAAAAGAATACATAGTTGACTCAAGAAACTATGGAAAAGACTAGACGACACTTGTAGAAGCTCTATCTCTTCACTCTTGACAATTCCCATCCGATTGACTTCCATCGTCGTCGGACTTACCTGAAAAGTAAAAAGGGACAAACGGGATGAGCGAACGCTCAGTAAGAAATTATATCTCAAGTACTAGCAAGTGGTTTAAGTAATTACATTTTCATGGATGCAATAAAGCTATGCATGCTCGCATGAAACGACAAGATAGAGAGAATGTAATATCAAAGAAATAAGATGAACTTTCATGAACAAGATACAAGTTATTCAAGATATTCAAGCAAGTACCATTATCGAGTCATGTCAAGAACTTTGGCTATCATGTATCAAGCAAGTAAATTACCCTTTTTCGGGCCACGCATATCATTTCATGTCAAGTACGAGTCAAGTACAAGATGTGTGTGGAATGTCCAATCAAGCAAGTCAAGTACTCGGTATAATGCCAGATACCTTATCATTTTAACTCCCATGGGCACAAGTACTTTCGGGTGCTCCTCCCAGGACCAGATCGGGCCCTATATGCGCAGGCATTTATCATGTGTTTTGACATCCACTCTTGTTTATAGCCAACATAGAATTTCAATAATCAAGCTTGTAGACACGTATGACAACTTTGATAGAATAGAGTCCAAAATATGACAAAGGACATAGAATGGCGATAATAACGGTATAATCACGATATCGATAAAACTAGGTAGAATATGGTTCCCTTAACTTAGGTACCATGACAAATCAATATGGACATTCTTTATATAGAATTGAGGTCCACATGAACAGCATATCAAAGTAAGATACCCTCATTCTTATCATAGAATTGGGGTTTACAAGAATGACACGATATGGCATGATATCATCATCCCATCAAGAATTTCTTATGATATACTCTTTGTATAATCATAAGAGCCGGTATACCATGTTTCTTTAGAGTGACATGGCATCAATAGTGTAATGGGTTTTTAGGGTACAACCAGCTCAGTCGGCCTTGAGGGAATCCAAGGCTACGAGGAGTCTTACGGAGGTCTCTATGACTAACTCGCTAGTCCAAAGGAACGGAATGTCCAATGGAGAGCTTGTATGTCAATGAGAATTGAGTGTGATCGATAAAACACCGTGAAAAGTGGGACTATACTCACGGAGTGGAGAATAGTGCCGATATATATATATATTATGATATATAAAACCATCGGTTAGCAAATCAGAGGAAAAATCAGTTTACAGTAAAATAACGACTTAGGTCAAGTCGTTTCTCAAGTAATTAACGCCTAACAGAAGGGCGTTTACATATGGTCCGTTTTTGCAGAATTTTCAATAATTTCAATAATTTATCTAAAACGCGCCTTCGTCAGGGGCGTTTCTTCAAGAGTTGACGACTACTGTAGCAGGCGTCTTTTATTTACAATAATTTTCAGAACATATTTATTTTCAGAAATTATCAAAAACGCGCCCTTGGCAGGGGCGTTAATCATTAAATTCTCATTTTCTCAGAATATATATTCCAGGATTTTAACAGATACGCGCCCTAGTAAGGGGCGTTTATTTTTAATTCACGCCCTGTGATGGGGCGTTACCACAGGGAAAAACGACCTAGTCTAGGTCGTGAATTCAAGAAATATCAGGAATTAGCAAGATTTGCACGATAATCAAGGATAACAATCATATAGTCATGACAGGAAAATTGGCAGTAATTCAGATGCAGTATATTGGATTTGATGTTTCATGCTTATTGACTTTTAACCGTTAACAATTATTGATTGATTTCATGTAATTGCATGGATAATCCGTTCCGAAGATTTACATGAAATTAACGCCTGTGTACAGGGCGTTAAATATGAAATTGACGACTTGGACATGGTCGTGTCTTGTAAATTAGCGCCCTGGACAGGGGCGTCTCTTTCAAAATATTGCAGAAACATAATAAAACCATATTAAACCGTATGCATGTCATGTCAATACGTATATAAGTCTTGTCTTAAATTATTTGGGCTACAGTAACTTGAGAAAATCCTACCTTATGATCTGGATGAAGGAGATGAAAGGGCTTTGAAGCTTCAACTGCAACTTAATAGAAGAAGAACAATCGTTCTTCCGTCAACCTGGAGAGGAAACGAAGAATATTAATTCTTCTCATGCTACGTTCATAAAAAAAAAAGAACAGAAGAAGAAAATAGAAGAACATATGTTCTTCACGTACCTAGCAGCAGACGTTCGATCAAATGGGTTTTAGGGTTCGATCGAACATGTTATTTATAGGATTTTGAAGTCCTAACAAGAGTAGTGTTTGATTGAGGGTAATATATCCTTAATAGAGTCCTTACTCTAATAGACACTTACTAGATTAGGTTAATCTTTCCTTGGATAAGTTCTGGGTTCGATCGGTTCACGAATTGAATTAACGCCTTAGGTCAGGGCGTGTATTCTTTAATTGACGCCTTGCATAAGGGCGTTTCTTAAAAAGCGCCTTGAAAAAGGGCGTTTCTTGTTTTAAAACACGCCCAAGATAGAGGCGTTTCTTTTACTTACCCATTTGGTCGCGTGAGTTGACGACCGCACGTGTGGGCGTCCTTTCTTTAGTCACGCCTTTGATAGAGGCGTTTCTTTTTGAATTAACGCCCTAATAAGAGGCGTTATTTTTAATTTGTTTTATTTCGTCAAATTAACCCTATTCCTTTTATATATATTACTTCTGTAATATATATGTTTTAATTTATTTCAATTATTCATTTATTAGGGTTCAATATGTTTGGTGCGAGAATGTAAAATAGGATTTTTTGGAAGATTTATGGCACTAGTATTATAACATTATATGGTTGTGCATCCCATTTCTACTTGGTAGTCCTGAAGCTGGTGTTTAATTCAGATCACTTGTGTACCACAGCTCCCTACAGCTACATACTCAGCTTCTGTAGTGGAGAGGACCACAAAATGTTGTTTCTAGGAAGCCCAAGAAACTAAACAGCCACCTAGAAATTGACATTGACCACTAGTGCACTTCTTATCTAGCTTACACCCAGCATAGTCTGCATCCGTATATGAAACCAGATCTAATGTATGTGATGCAGGAAATCATAAACCTAGATTGTGTGTAGCATATATGTATCTAAAAATCATTTTCACAGTATCTAGATGCAATTCAGTAGGCCTAGATTGATACCTAGCACACATACATACACTAAATTGTATATCAGGTCTCGAGACAGTTAGATAGAGTAGGGATCCAATCATACCTCAATATAATTTTGCATCAACTTCTTTACCTAATTCATCTGCATCTAATGATGCGTTGGTACCCATTGGAGTTAAGATGTGCTTTAGATTAGTCATTCCAAATCGCTTGAGGATGTCCAAGGTGTACTTGGCCTGGTTGATAAAGCATCCATCATCCAGCTATTGTACCTGCAAGCCAAGAAAGTATTTTAGTTCACCGACAAAACTCATTCCAAATTCAGTAGACATCAGTTGAGCAAATTCATTACATAGTTCAGAACATGTTGAACCCAAGACTATGTCATCTACATATACTTGAACTATGATGAGATCTTTATTCAAAATTTTAGTGAATAGGGTTTGATCCACCTTACCTCTACTGTAGCCCTTGCTAATCAGAAATTCTATCAGCCTCTCATACCAGGCCCGTGGAGCATGCTTTAGACCATATAGAGCTTCATTTAACCTGAAAACCTTGTTAGGATTTGAAGACAATTGAAATACTGGGAGTTGTTCCACAAAGACTTCTTCTTTAATAAAACCGTTAAAAAATGCACTTTTGACATCCATCTGATGAAGTTTTATGTTTTTAGAACATGCAAAAGCTATTAAAACTCTTATTGCCTCCATCCTAGCAACAGGTGCATAGGATTTATCAAAATAAACCCTAAATTCCTGACAGTAACCTTTGGCTACTAGTCTGGCTTTATTTCTTGAAATTATTCCATCCTCATTCATTTTATTTTTGAAGACTCATTTGGTTCCTATTATATTTGTATTTTTAGCCCTCGGAACTAGTTCCAAGACATTATTTCTTTCAAATTGACTTAGTTCCTCACTCATAGCATTAACCCATGATTCATCTTTCAAAGCCTCATCAACAGATTTGGGCTCAATCTGTGACACTAAAGCAACTAGATCTTGATGATTTACATTTTTGAGATAAGACCTAGTCCTAGGGGGATCTCCTAGGTTGCCTATGATATTATTCACAGGATGGTCTTTCAAGAATTTAACTGTAGCAACCCTGATAAAATAAAAAGGAATAAACAAATCAAAATAGATTAGAAGGTTTAATAAATAAACGAGAGAGCTTGGAATAAAAAGAATTAAATCCTGATAAAAATAACGCCTCAGTAAAAGGCGCGACTTTACGAATAGGCGCCCTTGATCAAGGCGTGTTTTGAAGAAAGGATGCCCACACATTAAGGCGTCAAATTTCAAACGACCAAAATAAATAAAAAGGACAAGTTAGCGTAACGTCCCTTTCGTGGACGCATTTTAACAAGTAGCGACGCTTGACAAGGCGTCAATTTAAAATTCGACGCCCTAGAATAAGGCGTTAATTCCATTCCAGTTTCGTTCGAACCGGGAACTTATCCAGGGTAAGTGATAACTATGGGAAAGAGTTCGAATGTAGTAATGACTCTATCATGGAAGTGTTACTTCCAATCGAACACTAACCTTATTAGGATTTCCAAAATCCTATAAATACCTTGATGGATCGAACCCTAGAAAGCTATTTGGTCGATCGTCTCTGCTACGGTAGGTGAAGAACTAACAGTTCTTCCTTATTTCTTTCTCTGTTTACTATTATGAGAAGAACATGAATTGATTCTTCATCCTCTTTTGTTTATAGGGAATCTGACTGCCGTCCGTGAAGAACAGGTGGGTTCTTCCTTTGGTTTTCCTTCTCTTCCGATAGGATAGTATGAAGAATAAATCTTCTTCATCTTCTTCCACTTACAGGTCGAGGAGCTCTCAATCTACTGAAGAACGTGGGTTCTTCATCAACAAACGACTGTGTTTGTTCGTGCCTCCTCTGCCTTGCTGCTAATATTGAATTCAAAAGCTTCAGAATACTCTGTTTATAAAACAGAGTATCGTTCTTTTCTTCCCAGAACTTGCATCCTTTCAAAATCTTCATTGAGGTAGGATTTTCTCATGGAACGTAGCCCAAACTACCATATAACTATAGATAATTATCATCGGTAGTTCATGCATATAGTTTTCATGCGTTCTGGTTATTTTCTACGGAATGTTTGAAAGAAACGACCCTAACAAGGGCGTTAATTTAAAAGACACGACCATGCCCAGGTCGTCAATTCCAGATTTGACACCCTGCACATGGACGTTAATTCCTGTTAATTAATAAATAGCATGTTTAAAAAGTAATTATCAATGCAAACATGATTCTAAATTAATGCATGATCAATTTCTTGTAATCCTGCTATTTTTCTGGTCCTGACTATATACCATGTTCCTGAAATATTCATTACCTCGAAATTTGTAAAATTGTGAATTCACGACCTTGACCAGGTCATCTCTTGTTTAACTAACGCCCCAGACTAGGGCACCTTTTTCCTGGTAACGCCCCTACCCAAGGCGCGTTTTCAACAAAATTACAGATTTTTAATATCCTGTGAAATCGCAATATTGGAAAGGACGACCTCTTTATATGTCGTCGAAATTAATATAAACGCCCCTGATTAAGGCGTTAATTTTACGAAAAATGACTTTACCAGAGTCGCTACTTTCTGCATTACTGATTTATCCCGATTGCTGTTATCCGAGGGTTTCACTATATGTATATATATATGTAGGCACTATTACTCCACTCCGTGAGTATAGTCCCACGTTTCATGATGTTTTATCGATCACCCTTAAACTCTCATTGACATACAAGCTCTCCATTGGACATTCCGTTCCTTTGGACTAGCGAGTTAGTCATAGAGACCTCCGTAAGACCCCTCGTACCTTGGATTCCCTCAAGGTCGACTGAGCTGGTTGTACCCTAAAAACCCATTACACTATTGAATGCCATGTCACTATAAAAGAAACATGGTATACCGGCCCTTATGATATGCAAAGAGTATATCATGAGAATTCTAAATGGGATGACGATATCATGCCATTTGTTGATGTTCTTGTGGACCTCAATTCTATAATAAGAATGAGGGTATCTTGCCTTTGATGTACTGTTCATGTGGACCTCAATTCTATATAAAGAATGTCCATACTTGTTTGTCATGGTACCCGAGTTAAGGGAACCTAATTCCACCTAGTTTCATCGTTCATCGTGATTGTACCGTTGTTATCGCCTATCTATGTCCAATATCGTATTTTTGGACTCCATTCTCTCAAAGTTATCCTACGTGTCTACAAGTTTAAATTGTTGAAATTCCCTATTGGCTATATATATATATACAAGAGTGGATGTCAAATATACATGATAAATGCCTGCGCATATAGGGCCCGATCTGGTCCTGGGAGGAGCACCCGAAAGTACTTGTGCCCATGGGAGTTGAATGATAAGGTATCTGGCATTATACCGAGTGCATGACTAGTTTGATTGGACATTCCACACAAATCATGTACTTGACTCGTACTTGACTTGACATGACTTGCGTGACTCGAAAAAGGGTAATTACTTGCTTGCTTGATACATGATAGCCAAAGTTCTTGACATGACTTGCTAAAAAGTACTTGCTTGAATACCTTGTTATCTTTTCTTGAAAGCTCGTGACTAGTTCATCTTGCTGTCTTATTGATAAATTCTCTCTCTATCTTGTCGCTTTATGCGAGCATGCATAGCTATAGTACATTCATGAAAATGTAATTACTTAAACCCCTTGCTAGTTCCTGAGATATAATTTCCTACTGAGCGTTCGCTCACTCCGTGTTTGTCCCTTACTTTTCAGGTAATTCCGACGACGAGGGAAGTCAAACGGATGGGAATGGTCAAGAGTGAAAGAGCTAGAGCTTTTCCAAGTGTCATCCAGTCTTTTTCCTATTTTCTTGAGTCAACTATGTACTTTTCCTTTTTAATTGAATAGATTATTGGATTTGTAATAGTCTATCCATTATAAAATAAAGGATTGGGTTATCTTTCTATTTTGCGCATCTCTATTTTAGTGTCGAATACACTACTACTCTGATTGACATGATTGATATAAACTCATCGCGCATATCCGAGTATCTTCCGCGCTCGGGGCGTGACAGTTTTTGTGGTATCAGAGCCTAGGGTATTCAATTCCTAGGAAAACCCAAGTCCAAGGATAAGTTTTAACCATTAAACCAGTGAGATTGGGTAGAACCAAGGGTTAAAGTTAACATAGTATATGAGTCTTTAATTACCATCACGTATTAATCTAGTTATTGTAATTGTAGCTAATGGCTGCCGAACATACTCAATGGCGCAACATGCAGCGTACCCTTCAAGGCATGACTCAAGTGCTGCAACAAGTAGCCCAAGGAGGTGGACAACGAGCAGGAAGTCTCCACCAGACTTTCAAGAACAAGAACCCACCCAAGTTCACGGGTTCTACTGATCCAGATGACGCTGAACACTGGATTAAGGAGATAGAACGTATATTCCGTGTTATGCAATGCACGGATCAGGATAAAGTTTTATTAGCTACTTTTCAGTTAGAAAGGGATGCTAGATGCTGGTGGGAATCAATAGAGGCTACTATAAATCAAGATCAGGTTTCGTGGGAAGAATTCGTTGAACACTTCAACGTGAAATATTTCTCGGACCGTGTTCAAGAAAAGAAGGCTGCAGAATTTGCTGCATTAAAGCAACCATCTTTGTCAGTGGCCGAGTATGAGGCCCAATTCTCAAGATTGTCTCGATACGCTAAGCATCTAGTTAGCACCGAGAAAATGAAAGCTAGGAGGTTCCTTAATGGGCTCAGGCCCCAAGCTATTACTGATGTGAAACGAACTTGGGAGGGGGTGGCCTTCTTCAACCTTCTGATCATTGTCGCGCTATAGGTGCCTAGCGCCTTCATGAAGATCGCGCTAGGACGATATAGCGCCTTCTCAGACAGCAGCCGGACGACGAAGTTGGACTTAGGGGCGCTCGTGGATGACTTCGGGGGAGTGATTCACAAGGGGAGGGCACATAGGAGGGTGGATATAACACGGGGGGAATCTTAAACAAACACATGAGGGCCCTAAACATCGATTAAATTAATCTATGGCTAGCTAGGATAACTTGGTGAATGTGGGAACGGGGGTGGGCGACGAGGGAGAAAGGGGCATGGCAGGGCGAGCTAGGGTCAGTAAGAGGTTGGCTGGGGCCTCACACCCGATCCCATCGCAGGACCGGTGCAGACAAGCTCCGTCTTGATCATAGCCACGTCGTTGGTGGTGGTGGGGGGCGTCGATCGTCGGTGGAGGAAGAACGGAGCCCGAATGGGGCCTCACACCCGATCCCATCGCAGAACCGGTGCATCCAGAACCTCGGTCGTCCTCCAGAGAAGGTGAAAGGTAGAGGATCAGGAGAAGATGAATGGGCATCGCACCCGAAGAGGGGAGGAGAGAAAGGGGGTTCCAAAGATTGGGGTGATAGCCATTGCTATACTCACAAACTCTTTCAAATATTCATTTCTTCATTGTTTAATCAAACGAGATGGGATACATATATAGGGGGAAGGGGAAGCCTAAACGACACTAAAACATCAATTACAACAGTGGCAAACAGCGAACATTGAAGTCATTGGGAGTTCCAAGGGCTGGGTAGTTGGGGCGTCTGCAGTTGACCGTCTGCCTGAGAACGCGCTAGGGAAACCCAGCACGTTCTTCATGTTGCGCTAGGGAAGGTTGGCGCCTTCATCTTCAGATGGCGCTAGGTAAAGCTAGCGCCTTCACCAGGTCGCGCTAGGCAAAGCTAGCGCCTTCAGCTTTGGCTTGCCGACTTGCTTGATCTGCTCCGGCTTGATAGTTGGCTTGATTCCCATCAAACCCTTCCACTTTGGAAGGTTCGTCCTCGAACCTAGAAGCTCAAGATCCCAGTCTGTGAGAACAGGCTGGTTCCCTAAGCTCTGATACCACTTGATGTGAAACGAACTTGGGAGGGGGTGGCCTTCTTCAACCTTCTGATCATTGTCGCGCTATAGGTGCCTAGCGCCTTCATGAAGATCGTGCTAGGACGATATAGCGCCTTCTCAGACAGCAGCCGGACGACGAAGTTGGACTTAGGGGCGCTCGTGGATGGCTTCGGGGGAGTGATTCACAAGGGGAGGGCACATAGGAGGGTGGATATAACACGGGGGGAATCTTAAACAAACACATGAGGGCCCTAAACATCGATTAAATTAATATATGGCTAGCTAGGATAACTTGGTGAATGTGGGAACGGGGGTGGGCGACGAGGGAGAAAGGGGCATGGCAGGGCGAGCTAGGGTCAGTAAGAGGTTGGCTGGGGCCTCACACCCGATCCCATCGCAGGACCGGTGCAGACAAGCTCCGTCTTGATCATAGCCACGTCGTTGGCGGTGGTGGAGGGCGTCGATCGTCGGTGGAGGAAGAACGGAGCCCGAATGGGGCCTCACAGCCGATCCCATCGCAGAACCGGTGCATCCAGAACCTCGGTCGTCCTCCAGAGAAGGTGAAAGGTAGAGGATCAGGAGAAGATGAATGGGCATCGCACCCGAAGAGGGGAGGAGAGAAAGGGGGTTCCAAAGATTGGGGTGATAGCCATTGCTATACTCACAAACTCTTTCAAATATTCATTTCTTCATTGTTTAATCAAACGAGATGGGATACATATATAGGGGGAAGGGGAAGCCTAAATGACACTAAAACATCAATTACAACAGTGGGAAACAGCGAACATTGAAGTCATTGGGAGTTCCAAGGGCTGGGTAGTTGGGGCGTCTGCAGTTGACCGTCTGCCTGAGAACGCGCTAGGGAAACCCAACACGTTCTTCATGTTGCGCTAGGGAAGGCTGGCGCCTTCATCTTCAGATGGCGCTAGGTAAAGCTAGCACCTTCACCAGGTCGCACTAGGCAAAGCTAGCGCCTTCAGCTTTGGCCTGCCGACTTGCTTGATCTGCTCCGGCTTGATAGTTGGCTTGATTCCCATCAATTACTCAACTGGCGCCGATGGACATTCAAGTCTACTCGGAGATAGTACGCCGAGCTCAACTATTAGAAGATGCCACGGAACTGTCTGATAGGATTCGTGGTAAGGATAAGAAGGAACAAGTTACAGGTTCGGGTTCCTTTAAACCCAACTTCAAGAAAAGGCCTAGCAATGGAGGAGCATCCTCACAAGACCAAAAGTTCAAGAAGACCAAGCCCTTCTCTATCACGACCACCTCTCCAAATACAGTGTGCAAACATTGTGATAAAGCGGGTCATAGAGCAGAGGAATGCTGGAGGAAACTAGGAGCATGTCTCCGTTGTGGGAGTCGTGAGCATCGGATTCCCGATTGCCCACTACTAAATAACCAAGCCGTTGACGGGAAGCGCCCAGTAACCAAGAATGCTCCTCTTCATGCAATCAAGGAGACCGAGCAAGTAGAAGGAGGCGGCTTAGTGGAAGGTACATTGAAAGTTTGTTCCAGGAATGCATATGTCTTAATTGATACTGGTGCATCACATTCGATTATTTCTAAAAAGTTTGCTGACCCATTACCCCTAGAACCGGAATGGATAAAGTTAGTTTTGTCTACTCCTCTGGATGATGAGACTGATATTACACATCATTACCAAAACTGTGAGGTATTGATTCATGGTCAAAATCTCCCTATTGATCTCATATGTTTAGATCTGAAAGAGTATGATGTTATACTAGGGGCTGATTGGTTATCCAAGTATCAGGCAACGGTTGATTGCCGCAATAGTAAGGTTACATTCCAGGAATTCCCAGAACTAATATTTACTAGCCCCAAGAGTCGGAGCAAATCCCCTCTTATTTTAGCTCTCCGAGCTAGCAAGCTCATCAAGAAAGGATGTACATCTTTCCTTGCCTTTGTCACAGTTAAAGAAGCTAAGGAAGCTAAGCTAGAAGACATTCCAGTAGTGCAAGAATTTTCGGACGTGTTTCCGGAAGATTTGCCTGGATTACCCCCGCAAAGAGAAGTGGCCTTCACCATCGACTTAGTCCCTGGTGCTGGTCCAATTTCAAAGGCACCTTATAGGATGTCACCTGCTGAACTCAAGGAATTAAAGGAGCAATTGATGGAACTCATTAAGAAAGGATTCATTAGACCAAGTACTTCCCCGTGGGGAGCGCCTGTATTATTTGTAAAGAAGAAAGACGGATCCATGAGGTTATGTGTCGACTATCGACAATTGAATCATCTCACTATCAAGAACAAGTATCCACTGCCGAGAATCGATGAATTGTTTGATCAAATTTCAGGATCCATGTACTTTTCCAAAATTGATCTTAGGTCCGGATATCACCAACTAAGAATCAAGGATGATGACATTCACAAGACCACATTCAGAAGTAGGTATGGCCATTATGAATTCGTTGTTATGCCTTTCGGACTAACGAATGCCCCTGCTGCCTTTATGCAGTTAATGAATAGTATATACAGTCCTTATTTGGATCAATTCGTGGTAGTCTTTATTGATGATATGTTGATTTATTCCAAGACCAAGGAAGAGCATGAGGAACATTTGAGGATTGCATTACAAATATTGAGGACAAACCAATTGTATGCAAAACTTAACAAGTGTGAATTCTGGCTTGAAGAAGTGACTTTTCTCGGACATGTTATATCAAAGGATGGCTTGTCTGTAGACCCATCAAAGGTTGAAGCTGTAAGGAACTGGGAAAGACCGACCAATGCTAGTGAGATCCGAAGTTTCTTAGGTCTTGCCGGCTATTACAGGTGATTCATCAAGGATTTCTCTAAAATCGCCGTGCCACTTACGAGGTTAACTCGCAAGGAGATCCGTTATGAATGGGATGAGGAATGTGAGAGAAGCTTCCAAACTCTCAAGGATCATCTTACTACAGCTCCTATCTTAGCATTGCCAATTGAAGGAGAAAAGTTCGAGGTATACACTGATGCTTCTGGCATTGGCCTCGGGTGTGTTCTAATGCAACAAGGGAAGGTTATAGCCTACTCTTCTCGTCAATTAAAGAATCATGAAGAGAACTACCCCATCCATGACTTAGAATTGGCCGCGGTAGTATTTGCACTCAAAATATGGAGACATTATCTTTATGGAGTACAGTTTACTGTATACTCTGATCACAAGAGTCTCAAATATCTTTTCTCACAGAAGGAACTAAATATGAGGCAAAGACGATGGCTGGAATATCTCAAGGACTTCGACTTCAATATACAATATCATCCCGGAAAGGGTAATCATGTAGCAGATGCCCTTAGTCGAAAGCCGAGAGCATTGTTAGCCAATTGTCTGATTCAAGAATGGAAATTGCTAGAACAATTCTCTGAACTCAATATAAGCATGGACACGGACCCTAGATGTGTCACATTATCTCATGTAAGCATACAGTCAGATTTATTATCTGAGATACAAGCACTTCAGGATGATGATCCTACATTAGTAGAAATCAAGGGCAGATTAAAAGGACAATCGGACTTCCAACTAGCTTCTGATGGAAGATTAATGTTCAAGAATAGAACTGGTATACCGGACTACCCAGAATTGAAAAAGAAGATCTTAGATGAAGCTTACAGATCAAGGTATACGATTCATCCTGGATCTACCAAGATGTACCAAGATGTGAAAAGAAATTTTTGGTGGCCCAACATGAAAAGAGAAATAGCGGACTATGTATCATGCTATCTCACATGCCAACAAGTCAAGGCGGAACACCAAAAGTCTGCTGGAAAGCTACATCCTCTAGATATCCCTAAATGGAAGTGGGAGGATATTGGTATGGATTTCATCATGGGTTTATCTAAATCAAAAAGAGGACATGATGGAATATGGGTTATCATTGACCGATTAACCAAATCCGCGCATTTCTTGCCAATCAAGAGTCGATGGTCAGTTGATGTCTTAGCTGCACTATACATCAAGGAAATAGTCAGATTACATGGTATTCCTGTTTCAATCGTGTCTGACAGAGATCCCCGTTTTACTTCTCATTTTTGGAAAGGACTACAACATTCGTTGGGGACGAGACTTAATTTTAGTACAGCCTTTCATCCTCAAACGGATGGTCAGACCGAGAGAACAAATCAAGTAGTTGAAGATATGCTTAGAGCATGCATCACTGATTTTGATGGAAACTGGCATGATCACTTGCCTCTGGTCGAATTTGCATACAATAATAGCTACCAAGCTAGTATACAAATGGCACCTTTCGAAGCTTTATACGGAAGGAGTTGCCGATCACCCTTGTGCTGGAATGAAGTTGGAGAGAAACAACTGTTAGGTCCAGACATGGTAAGGGATACAACTGAGAAGATACGAGTAATCAGGGAAAGATTGCAAGTAGCTCAGACAAGGCAAAAGGCTTATGCCGACATAAGAAGAAGAGATCTCAAATTCCAAATTGGAGATCATGTATTTCTCAAGATATCGCCTGGACGTGGAATACGAAGATTTGGTGTTAAAGACAAGCTTACACCAAGATTTATCGGACCTTTTGAGATACTAGAAAGAGTTGGCGAGGTTGCTTATCGCATCGCATTGCCACCTCAACTGTCCGAAGTACATGATGTATTCCACATATCTATGTTGAAGAAGTATGTGCATGATCCATCACATATTATTGAGCATGGAGATCTAGTGATCCAGAAAGATCTCACATATGAGCAGAAGCCCATACGAATACTAGATCGAGAAGTACGAACCCTAAGGAATAAGACTATTCCCATGCTAAAAGTACAATGGAATAAGAATTCAGAACATGAAGCTACATGGGAGACCGAGGAATCTATGAGGAAGCAATTTTCAGAGTTATTTTAGAAGGTATATACTCTACACTCACCATATGTGAATATATATGCTATGAAATTTGGGGACCAAATTCTTTTAAGTGGGGGAGGGTGTAGCAACCCTGATAAAATAAAAGGAAAAAACAAATCAAAATAGATTAGAAGGTTTAATAAATAAACGAGAGAGCTTGGAATAAAAAGAATTAAATCCTGATAAAAATAACGCCTCAGTAAAAGGCGCGACTTTACGAATAGGCGCCCTTGATCAAGGCGTGTTTTGAAGAAAGGACGCCCACACATTAAGGCGTCAAATTTCAAACGACCAAAATAAATAAAAAGGACAAGTTAGCGTAACGTCCCTTTCGTGGACGCGTTTTAACAAGTAACGACGCTTGACAAGGCGTCAATTTAAAATTCGACGCCCTAGAATAAGGCGTTAATTCCATTCCAGTTTCGTTCAAACCGGGAACTTATCCAGGGTAAGTGATAACTATGGGAAAGAGTTCGAATGTAGTAATGACTCTATCATGGAAGTGTTACTTCAATCGAACACTAACCTTATTAGGATTTCCAAAATCCTATAAATACCTTGATGGATCGAACCCTAGAAAGCTATTTGGTCGATCGTCTCTGCTACGGTAGGTGAAGAACTAACAGTTCTTCCTTATTTCTTTCTCTGTTTACTATTATGAGAAGAACATGAATTGATTCTTCATCCTCTTTTGTTTATAGGGAATCTGACTGCCGTCCGTGAAGAACAGGTGGGTTCTTCCTTTGGTTTTCCTTCTCTTCCGATAGGATAGTATGAAGAATAAATCTTCTTCATCTTCTTCCACTTACAGGTCGAGGAGCTCTCAATCTACTGAAGAACGTGGGTTCTTCATCAACAAACGACTATGTTTGTTCGTGCCTCCTTTGCTTTGCTGCTAATATTGAATTCAAAAGCTTCAGAATACTCTGTTTATAAAACAGAGTATCATTCTTTTCTTCCCAGAACCTGCATCCGTTCAAAATCTTCATTGAGGTAGGATTTTCTCATGGAACGTAGCCCAAACTACCATATAACTATAGATAATTATCATCGGTAGTTCATGCATATAGTTTTCATGCGTTCTGGTTATTTTCTACGGAATGTTTGAAAGAAATGACCCTAACAAGGGCGTTAATTTAAAAGACACGACCATGCCCAGGTCGTCAATTCCAGATTTGACGCCCTGCACATGGACGTTAATTCCTGTTAATTAATAAATAGCATGTTTAAAAAGTAATTATCAATGCAAACATGATTCTAAATTAATGCATGGTCAATTTCTTGTAATCCTGCTATTTTTCTGGTCCTGACTATATACCATGTTCCTGAAATATTCATTACCTCAAAATTTGTAAAATTGTGAATTCACGACCTTGACCAGGTCGTCTCTTGTTTAACTAACGCCCCAGACTAGGGCGCCTTTTTCCTGGTAACGCCCCTACCCAAGGCGCGTTTTCAACAAAATTACAGATTTTTAATATCCTGTGAAATAGCAATATTGGAAAGGATGACCTCTTTATATGTCGTCGAAATTAATATAAACGCCCCTGATTAAGGCGTTAATTTTACGAAAAATGACTTTACCACAGTCGCTACTTTCTGCATTACTGATTTATCCCGATTGCTGTTATCCAAGGGTTTCACTATATGTATATATATATGTAGGCACTATTACTCCACTCCGTGAGTATAGTCCCACGTTTCATGATGTTTTATCGATCACCCTTAAACTCTCATTGACATACAAGCTCTCCATTGGATATTCCGTTCCTTTGGACTAGCAAGTTAGTCATAGAGACCTCCGTAAGACTCGTCGTACCTTGGATTCCCTCAAGGTCGACTGAGTTGGTTGTACCCTAAAAACCCATTACACTATTGAATGCCATGTCACTATAAAAGAAACATGGTATACCGGCCCTTATGATATGCAAAGAGTATATCATGAGAATTCTAAATGGGATGACGATATCATGCCATTTGTTGATGTTCTTGTGGACCTCAATTCTATAATAAGAATTAGGGTATCTTACCTTTGATGTACTGTTCATGTGGACCTCAATTCTATATAAAGAATGTCCATACTTGTTTGTCATGGTACCCGAGTTAAGGGAACCTAATTCCACCTAGTTTCATCGTTCATCATGATTGTACCGTTGTTATCGCCTATCTATGTCCAATATCGTATTTTTGGACTCCATTCTCTCAAAGTTATCCTACGTGTCTACAAGCTTAAATTGTTGAAATTCCCTATTGGCTATATATATATATATACAAGAGTGGATGTCAAATATACATGATAAATGCCTACGCATATAGGGCCCGATCTGGTCCTGGGAGGAGCACCCGAAAGTACTTGTGCCCATGGGAGTTGAATGATAAGGTATCTGGCATTATACCGAGTGCATGACTAGCTTGATTGGACATTCCACACAAATCTTGTACTTGACTCGTACTTGACTTGACATGACTTGCGTGACCCAAAAAAGGGTAATTACTTGCTTGCTTGATACATGATAGCCAAAGTTCTTGACATGACTTGCTAAAAAGTACTTGCTTGAATATCTTGTTATCTTTTCTTGAAAGCTCGTGACTAGTTCATCTTGCTGTCTTATTGATAAATTCTCTCTCTATCTTGTCGTTTTATGCGAGCATGCATAGCTATAGTACATTCATGAAAATGTAATTACTTAAACCCCTTGCTAGTTCCTGAGATATAATTTCCTACTGAGCGTTCGCTCACTCCGTGTTTGTCCCTTACTTTTCAGGTAATTCCGACGACGAGGGAAGTCAATCGGATGGGAATGGTCAAGAGTGAAAGAGCTAGAGCTTTTCCAAGTGTCATCCAGTCTTTTTCCTATTTTCTTGAGTCAACTATGTACTTTTCCTTTTTAATTGAATAGAGTATTAGATTTGTAATAGTCTATCCATTATGAAATAATGGATTGGGTTATCTTTCTATTTTGCGCATCTCTGTTTTAGTGTCGAATACACTACTACTCTGATTGACATGATTGATATAAACTCGTCGCGCATATCCGAGTATCTTCCGCGCTCGGGGCGTGACATTAACATTAGCTGAGGACTCAATTGTTTCAGCTAGGCTTACTTGACTTGGAGCAGTTAAAGCTTCAGGTGGTTCAGGTTCTTCCTCCACTATTTCCTGTATAAAGTTTCCATCATGCCTTGAGCTCCTCTCATCATCATCCAAGTTAGTGACAGTGTTTTTTTCATCGAATATAACATGAGGAGATTCTTCTACTGTTTGGTCTAAAACATTAAAAACCCTATATGCCCTAGTTGTTTCAGAGTATCCTAGAAGAATTCCAGGGCTACTCCTTGCATCAAATTTATCTAGGTTCTTTTTATTATTCTTATAAATGAAGCATTTTGAACCAAAAATCTTAAAATATGAGACATTTGACTTCTTACCTTTCAAGAGTTCATAGGGGTTTTCTTATGGACGGGTCTTACCAAGGCTCTGTTGATGATGTAGCAAGCTGTGTTAGATGCCTCTGCCATAAACCTTCTTGGAAACTGACTATCCACCAGCATAGTTCTTGCCATTTCAATGATCGTACGGTTTCTTCTCTCCACTATGCCATTCTACTCCGGAGTCCTAGGAGAAGAAAATCTATGAGTTAGTCCTTCATTGTTACAGAATTCAGAAAATATAGAGTTCTCAAACTCTCCTCCATGGTCAGATTGAATCATGGAAATACTATGAGTGCCTTCTTGTTTGACTTTATTAAAAAAATATTCAAACTTCTGAAAAGCATCACTTTTATTTGCTAAGAAAAATAACCATGAATATCTAGTAAAATCATCTACAATCACAAACCCAAATATCTTCCCATTAAGACTCTAAGTCCTGGTTGGGCCAAAGAGGTCCATATGCAAAAGCTCGATTGGCTTGTAGGACAGAGGCATCACAGACTTTTGAAATGGAACTGAATATGATCTTAGGCAGCCTCTACCTAAATCATGCTTGACCAGGTTATTCAATGTAAAGAAACTAGCATGACTTAAACGTCTATGCCAATTAAATGCATTATTTTCAAAATCAGCAGCCAAACAAAGATTTGATTCAGATTTTTCATTTAAATCAACAATGTTGGAGAGGGGAAATCTCACCGCCCATATAGAGAGGCCAAACGAGGTCAAAACCGAACCAAACAAGGGTCAACTCCTCAAAGTGGCAGCCCCCGGGCCTACTTATTATGAAGCCCAAAAATTCACTCGGTAAAAGCGCTTCCTAGGCGACCTTCGGGTTGGGAAGTATGAGCATCAGTTGATCGGGAAAGCTCCCTTGGAGCCCCTTATTTTTTGACCCGACCCAGCACTTATCACTCGGGAGACCACTCTTGAACAAGTGCCATTCGCTCGGGCTCACTGATGGAAGCTTATTGATTCGGCCATTGCGAATCCCTTAATGGCAGGAAGCTCAAGGGGACAAGGGATACCAAGAGTCCGCGTGCCGTAACGAGGCCGCATGAACGACGTAACCCCCCTGGAGCTCCTTCGCTCACAGGTATCAATTCACACAATAGGCCATTATTTAAACAGGACATGCCCTACTACGAGAAGGTAAGCCTAAGCAAGGCAAGAGCTAGCAACCCTGAGTAGGAACAACTTTACATTTCGGTGGAGAGGGATCTCGTGCTCCCATTTTCCTCCCAACTCTTCTCTTCGCACCAGTGCTCTACTACCTGTGCTGACTTAAGCATCGGAGGGTCTCCCCCAGGGATCTACCCCTAGGCACCTCTAACTTGTTTCCCTTCTTGCAATTCTTACTTCAAGGATACATGGTCATCTTCCTCCCTGCTCAGGAGCAGGTGAGATCGCGCCTCTTCATCTGGTGTCGTCTGTGAGAAACGCACAGAGAGCCATCATGGTGCGAAGAAGTTATAGCAGGAGGACTGCTAGTGACATAGGAAAAGCTCTGGTAATGGGGGAAGGCGCACCTTCCCTCCCCACGAAGCATTCCCCATCTAACAACCAAGCCAATGAGGAACCTCCATCAGTGGCGGGGGAGCAGCTTCTCGGCGGGAGCACCAATGCCCTCCAAACCCTCAATGTAAAATTGGATGTTGTCGTGGATCTCATGAGGGCCCAGGCGGCCAGGGAGGAGAAGTCACACCTCCCAAGGAAAATCCCCCCACGTGGAGATGCCTCCCAGCAAACTATTGGAGGCCGTTTCATCCTCCGGGGGCAGCGGCTCATTCGTAACCCGTCAGGAGGACCGTCGCACGCCCCTCCCCCGGAGCAAGAAGCCTCCTTAACCCTAAGGAGGGAGAAGACCGGAGCATGCAGACCGTTCCAAGATGCCGAGGCCTCTGAGGAACGTCGGTGCAGCGTGCCAGTATGCCCCCCCAGCCCCTCGGGACAGCGACAACCAGAACTCTCTCTCCGGCTGTGAGACTTCGAGAGGCATTTTGCAGAGCAAGAGCGCGCTCTCCGCGCCTTGCAGTAGACCTCTCCTGTGGAGGACAAGGAGTGATCCCCGTTCTCCGAATACATCCTGAAGGCAGAGATATCTCTCAGAATCTCACTTCCGACCTTCAAGTCGTACGACGGCCAGGGAGACCCGACCGACCATTACGATGTTGTGCCCCTGTGGTTTTGATGATGGTTTTGATGATTGGTCTTTGAAGTGAGTTATTCTCTGTGAGTCATCTAGCAGTGTCTTTTATATGCTCGATAAATTCATGTTTTATCATGTAAGTGAATGGAGTTCATATGGCTGTCAGATAACATGCTCTACTTTAATTCTGTCTACACTATGTCTGCACAGTCTCCACAGCAGTGCGTCAACTCAGTGTGCTGATGCGTCGACCCTTCAATCATACTTGTCTCTGTTCTCACACCAGTACGTCAACTCCTTGAGCTGATGCGTCGACTCTTCAGTTCAGTTTCTTCAAGTCTATACATTAGACTGTGGCAAAGTATATTCATTCGTTTGGGTAACAAAGTCTGTACAGCCATGGCATATGCTCCTGAAGTCCATACATTGGTCCTCTTTCAAAGTCTGTACAGCCACTGGTCTAGAATCTGAGTCTGTACATCGTCTTGTGCCTTCAACGTTCAAAGCCTCAAGTTTGTACAGCGTTACGTTCTCTTTGCAAAGTTTGTACAGCGTGAAGTCTACACATTGGCTTCGCTCCATAAAGCCTATACATTGGCCACTGCTCTCCAAAGTTTGCATAATGGTCTACACACCTGAAGTCTGTACATCCACAGTTAAACCTGAAGTCTGGACACTGGTTCAAATCCTTCTAAGTCTATACATTGGCTTCGTATCTGCAAGTCTATACACCGGACCTTGTTTTACCAAGTCTGCACACTCGCTGCACTGTTCAAGTCCACACACTGGCAGCTCTACTTAAGTATATACATTCATCTGAACTAAGTTCATTTTCCTCTGTCTGTCTGCAGATGATTCAGGCCATCAAGACTTGGCACATGATCCAAGAGGCTGAAATGCTGACACGTGGACACAACAGTTCAAATAATCAAGAAAGAAGCTCCTGGATTATTCTGGTGCGTCAACGCAGTGAGCAAGTAGCGTGGACGCAGCGGTTCACTAATCCCTTATTGCAGCCTCTGGAGTACATTGGCAGCATCGACGCTGCAGCTCCATGCGTCAACGCAGCATGCTGAGAGCGTCGACGCAGCAGTTACAAAGGGAGAGCCAATGGGTTACTGGATTACTCTGGTGCGTCAACGCATTCATCAAGTGGCGTCGACGCAGCAGGTTGATGGATCGACCAGGTAACCAGAGGGTGGACGCAGTTGCACAATGCGTCAATGCACTCCACATGAAACGTGAGAGCGCCGAAGCCATCTAAGTTCAGATGTTGGATCACCGATGCGTCAACGCAGCAGTGGAGCAGCGTCGACGCAACTGTCAATTGGGCTAGGCTGGTTGCTCACTGGAACGCATCAATGCGTCAACGCCATGGGTTGGAAGCGTCAACGCAGCAGACTTGAGTTTTGCTGGTAGAATGTCTTTGAAGGCTGCGTCAACCCCTTGAAGCAAGTGCGTTAACGCCACCTGACTCCAGTTGCTGAACGTACTAATGAAGGGCACATGATCCGAGGTGCCTGGCTCGTGATCCAAGGATGGATGAGATACCAGGATGCTGCCACGTGGTCCGAACTTCTAGGGCAGGAAATATGGAAGCCACACGCGCCCAGTGTGCCTGCTGCTGCTATATATACGAGTCTTCATCCTCTGTAGAAGACTGATCCAAGAAGAAACCTGAAGAGCAGAAAGTCCTTCGATCCAGAAAAAGAGAAAAAGAAGAAAAAGAGAAGAAAGTGAGAGTGAGAGCAGAAGAAGGAAAAGAGAGAGATAGTGTTCGTGAGAAGTGAGAAGAAAGAGAGAAGAAAGAGAAGCAGAAAGAAGAGGAGGAGAGAGTCTATTATAGATCAGTTCAGTCTGTTCATGGATCAAATCCAGAACGACTATGCTCATTGAGAGCCACATCTCTTGTGTTTCATTTCCAGCTTTTGTTGCTATGTTTTTTATGTTTCTGTATTTTTTCTTTTTTTTCTTTGGTTAGTCTTGTTCTTCCGATTGCCCTGTTGGGGATCGGGTTCCTCCTGTGGATTCAGGAGAAGGGAGACTTGTCTTCGGTTCTGGGCTTGTGGCTTGCAAGTCCAGGGGTCCCTCCGGTTGGAGGAAGAGAGGTCTTCGACCTCTGGTTTGCTGGTGACTGGAAGTCACTGGTTGGTTCCCTCCTGGTCTGGAGGAAGATAGACTTCGGTCTCTGGTTTCCAAGTGGCTGGGAGTCACTTGGGGTGTCCCTCCGGTTGGGAGGAAGAGGGGAGGTTGTTCCCCTGGTCAAGCTGTGTGGTAGCACCTTGTTCGCAGACTAAGTCTGCTTGGTTCTAGCATCTGCTAGTGAAGCCTCACTCCGGTTGGGAGTGAGGGGTGGATGTAGGTCTGAAGGACCGAACCACCTTAAAATTATTTGTGCAGTGGTTTGCTTTGCGTTAGCTCCATATCTTCTACCTCCCATTCACAGGTTGTGCATGCTTGGCTAGTTGCATTATCTAGAGAGTTATTCCTGAGCATTATATTCTGCTAAGTGTGTCTGGGCTGTTTAGCTCTTCCTTCGTTTCTAATTGTTCAGGTGGCTGCATTGGTGCAGTCCAACTGTTTGTTCATTTGCTGCCTTATCATTTCATCTTGGAAAGCTCATTAGCTTTTATTCCGCATATTTGAGCTTTAGAGTTTATTTTGGGCATTATTCGTAGAAGGATACATTCACCCCCCTCTGTATCCGAGCCTAGCACCCTAACAGTTGGTATCAGAGCGGGTTTCTGCTTAGAAGGTCCAGCGACCTGCAGATCCGATCTTGTAGTCTTGGGTGATTATTTGCTTTTAGTGCATCAATATTCCTGTTGCTTTGAATCTGCTTGCCATTTGTTCTTAATGGCTCATCCTCCACTATTCTGTAGTTCAAATATTAAATTCTGGCTATATCGTATGCACAAGCATGTTAACTTTATTAATCCACAATTGTGGAAGGTTATCTCTCACAGTCCTTATGAACTTCCTAAGGATAAGTCCAAGTGGACTCATGTTCACAAGTTGAAAAATGATGATAATGTGAGAGCTCTTCACCTAATGAAGGCTGCAATTGATTCTGACGATTTTCCTTTTATCTCAGATTGTAGCACTGCAAAGGAAATGTTTGATAGAGTGACTACAACACACGTGGAACAGGAAGAAGAATGTCTCATGGCAAGAATGAGTGATCAATCAGATGAGTCCTCATCCCAGGTAATCTTTGAGACCGAGGATATTAGCCATGATGAGTTAGTTGCCATGCATGAGCATCTTCTAGATAAATATGAAAGAGTCAAACCAGGAAAGAAAAAATTAAGAAAAGAGAAAAATGCTGAAATCACATGTCTAAAGGCTGAAAATGAAAATCTTAAATCTAAATTGAAGGAATTGATTGAAGAATTACATTCTGATGATAATGTACAGGAAAACTTAATCACTTCCTTGAAAGAAGAAAATGATTCTCTGCTGACTCAGAAGAAGGAAACTGATAAATTAAAAGATAAGCTGATTGAAGAAATCATCCACCTGAAGGAGCAAAATAAGAAGCTAATGGTCCTTAACACCGTTTTATCTGAAAGATGGCTAACGGTTGAAAGAGAAAAATCAGTTTTGAAAGAAAAAGAAGTGAACATTGAATTGAAGCTAACTCAGGAGAATGAGATCCTGAAAAGTCTAAATGATGGGTTACAAAATCAGGTTATCTCGTGTGAAGACCACATTATGACCTTGCAAATTGAAATTGAAAACCTAAACAACTCTCTGTCAAAATTTGCCAAAGGTAAAGAAAAAATGAAAGATTCTTTGAATGTGGAAGTCACCAAACTGAATGAAGAGAAAAGGTGCAATTCTCAAGTTAAGCAAGCTGTAAGGAACAAACTATACGCAACCTTTGTGAGTAGCTCAAACTTAGCTAGTACTTCTGCACCTTCTTCAAAACAGTCAGATGATCAGAAGATTCAAAAACAAAAAGAAAATATGAAAATGAGAACACTGAAGAAGAATAGTAAATTTCATGCAAACAAGCCTAAGGCTAGAAAATTTCCAATTATCCACGGAAGGAATGTTGAATGCTTCTATTGTGGAAGTTCTGGCCATGTACTTGATGATTGCCTTGTCATGAAGAATGATAATAATAGATTTCATGTTAGGACTTCTTATGCTAAGAAATCCTATTCGACTCAAAACAGGAAATCCAAATGCTTTTACTGTCATGAAATGGGTCATCTCATGCATGAATGCAAATCATTGGAGTTAGATGACCTTGCTGCTATTAATTCACAGAAAAATCATGCTAAAACTCATGTCCTTAGGGAAAAGAAAATTCATTGTTATAATTGTGGTAAACTGGGACATGTTGCTGTTCAGTGCTGGTCAGCTGAAGGCAAGAGAAAATTCTATTCTCATGTTAATAATGTTCACCAGAATGATTATGGGAGGGATAAATCTATTTTTAAGGAAAAGATTCCTGCATGTTATAACTGTGGGAAGCCAGGTCACAAGGCTGCAACCTGTTGGCTGGCAGGATATCAAAACCAAACTGGTTTTGGTAAACATAATTTTTATTCTGTTAACAGAAAATCTCATGTATGTGCACATAGAACTCTTGCTAATAAGAATGTGCATAAATTAGATATGAAAACTACTGCTCCTTGCTATCAAGTTAAAAATGTGCTGAGAAAACCTGCTAGGAGTGATAATATCATGTCAGGACCCAAGACTTCTTGGGTACCTGTTTGTGCAAAATAAACCTTGTTTTGCAGGTGTGCCTTGGAATGGAATAAAAAGGGGTATTAATCCAAGGCACTCAAGAATGAAAATCCCTTCTGAACTTTTCAGGTAAATTATCTCCATTTCCTATTTTACAAATCCATTGCATATCTGATTAGATGTAATCTTGCATATCTGCCATTTGTAGTTATTTGATAATTGTTGAAATGCATAAACTCTGAAAACAAATTACATTCTAAAAAATCTGGACTGCATATGAATGTTGTTTGAAATTTGTCTGTTGCATAGTTCATTGAAAACCTGAATTGCATATAGGACTGTTGGTTTGCATTGTTATTCATGACCTCTATGGTATATCAAATGGTAAGCTACCAAAAGACAGGGAAATCTGTCTGGAGGTTCTTACTATGTGAGAGGTGGTCTTTTAGACCAAATGCTCCCCCTAGTACCATGGGTCATTTTGCTTGATAGGACAGTCTGAATGTGCATGAATCAAAATCATATGTTCAGTGTCTCGTGACAAACATTGCATGTTTTCAGGGGGAGTTAATTACATTTCCTTGCATAGCATTCAGTGTTGAGTATTTGCATGCATGTAGTTATTTGCATTGCATTTCATAAAAAATGCCAAAAAGATTGTCTGAATGCATAGTGTCAGGGGGAGTCAATGCGTTGCATGCAAGTGGTCAAGTGCATACATCTCTATCAGAATTCACTACATGTTATCCTTGGAAATCCTGAAACTTACCAGCCCTCCTGATATCTTGCTTGTTGTGCATAATCTTTTCCTCATTATTTTTAAGTGACAAATCTTGATCATATTCAGAAAATATTGAGTTTCAAAATCTCTCCTATCAATTGGTAACATTTGGCTTCAGAAATCTATCAGTCTGTCATGAAGATTTCAATGGGACTATCTCAATCATAAATCTGAAAAATTCCCGAACTAGAAATCTTCTATTATACGTTTTTATGAATGACTGAAATAACTCATGTGGTTTAAGTTTAATGTATTCAATGAGTTTGGCTTTAAAATCTCTTAACATATCTGAATCATGTTTAATAAATCTTAACCAACTGTTTCATGCTGTGTCTTGCAAAAACTTCTGAAATCTGCACTTTTGAATACATGACTTTATTTGGTTAAGTACATGAGATTAATATTGTTTTGAAGCAAATGAATGTTTCTGAATTGTCTAAAGGGTAAAGTAATTGTCAGAGCAATGACCTTGGTCACTGAGAAACACATGTCCAAAGGACTGTGTCATGAGGTGCCTTAGTTAACTCTGCATAAAATTCATTGAAAATCAGGCAGAGCAATGGCATGCACACTGAGAAATACAACTCACTCATCAAGAAATGATTTGCAGTGTGTCAAGATGTGTAAATGCTATCTCTATTCATATAAAGCATGACAGCTAGTCACACTAAGTGCTTAGGGATATTGGCCTCTGATCAAGGTATATCCTCTAGTTACAAAGTGTGCACTGAACTAGACTGCTCGTAAAATTTGTAGCATGAAAAATTGTTGAACATGTCTCAATATCTGAATATTGATGTTAAAATCAAATTGCTATAACCCTAGACAAAATAATATGTCTTCATAATTGCTTAATCTCAATACTAGTGCATGTAATTCTAAAAGAAGTCAATAAATTTGATTGCGTAAGACAAAGGGAGGATAATCAAGATAAATATGAGGACTTGGTTCATTTTTATTAAAACATGGTTTTAGATATCAATACAGAATTTTATTGATAAACTCTGCATACATCATGTTTAAACCATGCTGATCAATAAAATTCATTCAAAAGCCCTTATAATGGAAGACTTTGAAATATTCTGATTTGGATTTATGAGAATGACATTTCCTTGAAAATCTGACTGAAATTCCTGTAGTTGAAGCCTCTTTAGAAATCTGCTAATTGAACCTCTTCTGCTCATTGACCTGAACTTATCCTTATTTGCCCCTGTGGTCTCCTTCTCATCTATCTCATAAGATTCCACTTATTGAGGGGGAGCTTCCATGTCATGCATCACTTGCATATCAATTGGCATCTATTCAGGGGGAGTTTTCATGTCATATGCATCATGCTGCATAGACACTCTTAAAGGGTGAGAATTGTGATCTTGCATTTTGAAATCTCCATCTGCATATGCATTCTTACCCTCCCATGATTCGTCTTGACTATATCAAAGGGGGATATTGGTTTTCAATTATAGCATGCTGGTTGCTTTAATTTCTCAAACTATTTTCTTTTTGATGAAGTCAAAGGGGGAGAATCGTTTGAGTCATCAGATGACTCACTGTGTAGTGTTGCCATCATCAAAAAGGGGGAGATTGTTGTGTCCCTGTGGTTTTGATGATGGTTTTGATGATTGGTCTTTGAAGTGAGTTATTCTCTGTGAGTCATCTAGCAGTGTCTTTTATATGCTCGATAAATTCATGTTTTATCATGTAAGTGAATGGAGTTCATATGGCTGTCAGATAACATGCTCTACTTTAATTCTGTCTACACTCTGTCTGCACAGTCTCCACAGCAGTGCGTCAACTCAGTGTGCTGATGCGTCGACCCTTCAGTCATACTTGTCTCTGTTCTCACACCAGTGCGTCAACTCCTTGAGCTGATGTGTCGACTCTTCAGTTCAGTTTCTTCAAGTCTATACATTAGACTGTGGCAAAGTCTATTCATTCGTTTGGGTAACAAAGTCTGTACAGCCATGGCATATGCTCCTGAAGTCCATACATTGGTCCTCTTTCAAAGTCTGTACAGCCACTGGTCTAGAATCTGAGTCTGTACATCGTCTTGTGCCTTCAACGTTCAAAGCCTCAAGTCTGTACAGCGTTACGTTCTCTTTGCAAAGTTTGTACAGCGTAAAGTCTACACATTGGCTTCGCTCCATAAAGCCTATACATTGGCCACTGCTCTCCAAAGTCTGCACAATGGTCTACACACCTAAAGTCTGTACATCCACAGTTAAACCTGAAGTCTGGACACTGGTTCAAATCCTTCTAAGTTTGTACATTGGCTTCGTATCTGCAAGTCTATACACTAGACCTTGTTTTACCAAGTCTGCACACTCGCTGCACTGTTCAAGTCCACACACTGGCAGCTCTACTTAAGTATATACATTCGTCTGAACTAAGTTCATTTTCCTCTGTCTGTCTGTAGATGATTCAGGCCATCAAGACTTGGCACGTGATCCAAGAGGCTGAAATGCTGACACGTGGACATAGCAGTTCAAACAATCAAGAAAGAAGCTCCTGGATTATTCTGGTGCGTCAACGCAGTGAGCAAGTAGCGTGGACGCAGCGGTTCAAGAATCCCTTATTGCAGCCTCTGGAGTACATTGGCAGCATCGACGCTGCAGCTCCATGCGTCAACGCAGCATGCTGAGAGCGTCGACGTAGCAGTTACAAAGAGAGAGCCAATGGGTTACTGGATTACTCTGGTGCGTCAACGCATTCATCAAGTGGCGTCGACGCAGCAGGTTGATGGATCGACCAGGTAACCAGAGGGTGGATGCAGTTGCACAATGCGTCAACGCACTCCACACGAAACGTGAGAGCGCTGAAGCCATCTAAGTTCAGATGCTGGATCACCGATGCGTCAACGCAGCAGTGGAGCAGCATCGACGCAACTGTCAATAGGGCTAGGCTGGTTGCTCACTGGAACGCATCAATGTGTCAACGCCATGGGTTGGAAGTGTCAACGCAGCAGACTTGAGTTTTACTGGTAGAATGTCTTTGAAGGCTGCGTCAACCCCTTGAAGCAAGTGCGTTAACGCCACCTGACTCCAATTGCTGAACGTACTAATGAAAGGCACGTGAGCCGAGGTGCCTGGCTCGTGATCCAAGGATGGACGAGATACCAGGATGCTGCCACGTGGTTCGAACTTCTAGGGCAGGAAATGTGGAAGCCACACGTGCCCAGTGTGCCTGCTGCTGCTATATATACGAGTCTTCATCCTCTGTAGAAGACTGATCGAAGAAGAAGCCTGAAGAGCAGAAAGTCCTTCGATCCAGAAAAAGAGAAAAAGAAGAAAAAGAGAAGAAAGTGAGAGTGAGAGCAGAAGAAGGAAAAGAGAGAGATAGTGTTCGTGAGAAGTGAGAAGAAAGAGAGAAGAAAGAGAAGCAGAAAGAAGATGAAGAAAAGAAGAGGAGGAGAGAGTCTATTGCAGATCAGTTCAGTCTGTTCGTGGATGAAATCCAAAACGACTATGCTCATTGAGAGCCACATCTCTTGTGTTTCATTTCTAGCTTTTGTTGCTGTGTTTTTTATGTTTCTTTGGTTAGTCTTGTTCTTCCGATTGCCCTGCTGGGGATCGGGTTATCCTGTGGATTCAGGAGAAGGGAGACTTGTCTCCGGTTCTGGGCTTGTGGCTTGCAAGTCCAGGGGTCCCTCTGGTTGGAGGAAGAGAGGTCTTCGACCTCTGGTTTGCTAGTGACTGAAAGTCACTGGTTGGTTCCCTCCTGGTCTGGAGGAAGAGACACTTCGGTCTCTGGTTTCCAAGTGGCTGGGAGTCACTTGGGGTGTCCCTCCGGTTGGGAGGAAGAGGGGAGGCTGTTCCCCTGGTCAAGCTGTGTGGTAGCACCTTGTTTGTAGACTGAGTCTGCTTGGTTCTAGCATCTGCTAGTGAAGCCTCACTCCGGTTGGGAGTGAGGGGTGGATGTAGGTCTGGAGGACCGAACCACCTTAAAATTATTTGTGCAGTGGTTTGCTTTGTGTTAGCTCCATATCTTCTACCTCCCATTCACAGGTTGTGCATGCTTGGCTAGTTGCATTATCTAGAGAGTTATTCTTGAGCATTATATTCTGCTAAGTGTGTCTGGGCTGTTTAGCTCTGCCTTTGTTTCTGATTGTTCAGGTGGCTGCATTGGTGTAGTCCAACTGTTTGTTCATTTGCTACCTTATCATTTCATCTTGGAAAGCTCATTAGCTTTTATTCCGCATATTTGAGCTTTAGAGTTTATTTTGGGCATTATTCGTAGAAGGATACATTCACCCCCCTCTGTATCCGGGCCTAGCACCCTAACATACGACAGTTTCGACGCCCTGATGGCCTTGCATGGGACGTCCGATGTGATCAAGTGCCGAGCGTTCGTGACAACTCTGGTTCAAGGCACTCAGGCTTGGTTCAGAGCCCTCGCCCCTAGCAGCATCCACAACTTCAAGCAATTCGGGCGAATATTCAAAGAAAGCTTCACCGGCAGTGGACCGCCCTGGTCAGTGGCGGGATTACTGGCCCTCAAATAGGAACAAGGGGAGAAGTTACGGGCTTATATCAACCGATTTAAATTGGAAGCCCTGCGCATCCCCGGCCTGGCTGTGGCTTCTACCATCACTGCCTTGACCGGGGGTACCCGTGATGAGAACCTACTGCGTGAGCTAGTGCTTCATCCCCCTACCTCCCTCACCGAGCTAGTGACCTTGGCCCTGCGCCACACCGAGTGCGAGGAAGTCATCAGCGCCTGTTGAGGCACAACCAGCTCGGGTCGGGAGGGGGACAAGAAGAGGCCGTCCGAGCAAGGGACGGGACAAGGAAAGAGGCGGAACCAGGATGGAGATCGAAAAGAGCCACCCCAATAGTATGAGCAATATACCCCACTTACCGCCCCCATCTATGAAATCTACGAAGACATCAAAGGCTCAGGTCTCCTCAACCAACCGAGTCCATGAGGACCAAGCATCACAATCGTCGCAAGCATTGCCTGTTCCACAGCAACCACAGGCATCACACTAGCGATTGCCATCAACTTCAAGATGAGATCGAGCGCCTCATCCGCTAGGGACACCTATCTCGGTACGTGTCCGGGCAAAAGGAAGACTGGGGCGCCATTGAAGAGATTGATAATGCCCCCCGTGGAGTCCACATCAACGTCATCATGGGCGGCACGACATCAGGAGGAGATAGCAGCCAAGGAAAAAAGTGTCACGCCGAGCGGGCGAGCCGAGCCTCTGCTGAGGCACCTGTAGCCCCGCAGGCTAGCGAACCGCATGCCCTGGTATTCTCTGACTAGGACTTGGAAGGGTAACCACCCCACACGACGATGGTCTCATTGTATCGGCTACAATAAACCATTGTAACGTGCACAGAATCTTAGTTGATAATGGTAGTGCCCCTGATGTATTGTCCTATGAATGTTTTCTCAAAATGGGAGAGAATCCATCTAAACTCTGCCCAATCCAAACCCCCCTCTGTGGGTTCAACGGCCAGGCTACTTATCCCGAGGGAGCACTAAGCCTGCCAGTTACTATCGGCACCCCACCCAAAATCGTTACGGTTATGGTAGACTTCATCGTGATTAAGGGGATGACGGCATACAACGCCATCTTTGTCTGAGGCTTTCTCAGCCGAATGAGATCGGTGCCCTCTACCTTTCACCAAAAGATGAAGTTCCCAACCAAATATGGCGTGGGGGAAGTTCGAGGTAACCAGGCATTGGCTAGACGGTGCTATATAGTCTCGGTTGATGCCACTAGGCCGGAAGGGATGAATAAAGTGGTAAAGGGAGCCGAGGAGGGACCCACAACATTTCAGCCTGGCGACGAGTTGCTAACGGTCTTCCTTAACGGTGACCGGACCCTAGGAGTAAAGATTGGAGCCGAGCTCCCAGTTGAGGAACAAGAAAAATATAAAGATTTCCTTACGCAGTACATCTGAGTCTTTGCATGGTCTGATGAGCACCTTCCCGGGATCCCGGGAGATGTGGTGATGCACAAGCTCAACCTCGACCCGACAGCAAAGCCAGTACAATAGCGCAGGAGAAAGCACGCCCCAGAGAAGCAAGCGATCATCAAAGAGCAAGTCATCAAGGGGCAGAAGATTGGCCTCTTTCGTCCAGTTATGTACCCTACATGGCTCGCCAACGTCGTCCTGGTGCCAAAAGCTTCTGGGAAATGGCTGATGTGTGTGGATTTCTACGACCTCAACCAGGCTACCCCGAAGGATTGCTACCTATTGCCGAGCATCGATCAACTAGTCGATTCAACCTCTGGCAACGAGTTGCTCAGCTTCCTGGATGCCTACTTCGGCAACCATCAGATCAGGATGGACCCGGAGGACATCGAGAAGACCGCCTTCATCACTGACTTCAGCATACACTGCTACACCTAGATGCCGTTCGAGTTAAAGAATGCTGGAGCAACATATCAGAGACTGATCAACCACATTTTTGAAGGACAGCTCTATCGGAACGTCGAGGCCTATATTGATGATTTGCTCATCAAAACACCAAAGGCCAAAGACCACCTTGCCGACTTAGCCGAGACCTTCGACACTCTCCTGAAGTGCAACATGAAGCTAACCCTGCCCAGTGCGCCTTCGGAGTCAGATACGGGAAGTTCCTAGGTTTCCTGGTCACTCAGCATGGAATTGAGGCCAACCCCGACAAGGTCTAGGCCATCCTGGACATGAGGCCACCTACCTGCATCAAGGACGTCCAACGCCTAACGGGGCGCATTGCTGCACTCAACCGTTTCCTGTCTCGGGCGGTTGAACGATGCTTACCCTTCTTCAAACTATTCAGGGGACCCAAAATGGCATCAACTACGTTCGCCTAGGATGAGGAATGTCAGAAGGTGTTTGCTGAACTCAAGGAATTCTTGGCCTCGCCCCCGGTGCTATCCAAACCAGTCCAAGGAGAAGCTCTACATACCTCTCGACGACCCCTTCTATTGTAAGCTCGGTCCTGGTCAGAAATGATGCAAAAGTCGAGAGACTAATTTACTATGCCAGCAAGGTGCTTAATGAGGCCGAAAGAAGGTATCCCGTAATTGATAAACTCGTGCTACGTTGGTTACCTCGGCCAAGTGCCTCCGACCCTACTTCCAAGGGCACTCCATCGTCGTATTGACCGGTGAACCCCTGAAGAAGATTCTCTTTCACCCTGAAGCCTCGGGATGTCTGGTCAAATGGGCCATCATGCTCGGGGCCTATGATATTTCGTATTGCCCCTACTCAGCTGTTAAAGGACATGCTCTTGTGGACTTCATCGCTGAAAGCACGGTCCCGATTGAAGAAGCACTTCCACCAGCGTCCGGGCCTACCTGGGATCTATTCGTCGATGGGTCCTCCAATTCAACAGGAAGTGACGTCGGTATTCTCCTCAAGTCCCCCGAAGGAGCGGAGCTACAGTACGCCCCGATGTTCAACTTCCAGGCATCCAACAATGCCTTCGAGTATGAAGTCGTTATCTCGGGAGCCAGGATGGCTCGACGACTGGGGGCCGAACGAGTCAGGATCCACACTGACTCCCAATTGGTCGCTAGCTTGGTCAACGGTGAATACGAAGCTCAGGAAGGACAAATGGTCAAGTACCTCCAGGTGGTCAAGAGGATGGCCCAACTCTTCGAGAGCTTTGAGGTAGTCCGAATAGCCCAGGAGGAAAACTCCCGAGCGGACGCCCTCTCTCGACTGGCCTCCTCGCCTGACCCTGCTAGTACACGATCGGTCTTCCTCGAGGAGCTCGGGCAACCGAGCATCGAATCCGAGCATATGACTATTGACCCGGCACCCTCAAGTAACTGGCGGACCGCCTACATATCCTGGCTCCGGGATTCTCAATAGCCCACCGACCCTCGGGAGGCTCGGAAGCTCAAGTACCAAGCTCGGCGTTTCATCATGCTGGACGATTCCTTGTACCGCAAATCATTCTCTGGTCCTCTCCTCAAGTGCATCAGCGTCGATGAAGCCAGCCGAGCGATTCAGGAAGTACACGAAGGCATCTGCGGAGTGCACCAAGGAGGAAGATCACTCGCCAGGATCTTGCTACGGCTGGGTTACTAGTGGCCCACTCTACCTAAATCATGCTTGACCAGTTCATTCAATGTAAAGAAACTAGCATGACCTAAACGTCTATGCCAATTAAATGCATTATTTTCAAAATCAACAGCCAAACAAAGATCTGATTCAGATTTATCATTTAAATCAACAATGTTGGAGAGGGGAAATCTCACCGCCCGTACGGAGAGGCCGAACGAGGTCTAAACCAGACCGAACAAGGCTCAACTCCTCAAAGTGGCAGCCCCCGGGCCCACTTATTATGAAGCCCAAAAATTCACTCGATATAAGCGCTTCCTAGGCAGCCTTTGGGTTGGGAAGTCCAAGCATCAGTCGATCGAGAAAGCTCCCTTGGAGCCCCCTATTTTTTGACCCGACCTAGCACTTATCACTCGGGAGACCACTCTTGAACAAGTGTCATTCGCTCGGGCTCGCTGATGGAAGCTTATTGATTTGGCCGTTGCTAATCTCTTAATGGCAGGAAGCTCAAGGGGACAAGGGAGACCTAGAGTCCACACGCCGTAAGGAGCCCGCATGAAGGATGTAACCCCTCCTAGAACTCCTCCGCTTATAGGGATCAATTCGCACAACAGGCCATTATTTAAACAGGACATGCCCTACTACAAGAAGGTAAGCCTAAGTAAGGCAAGAGCCAGCAACCTTGAGCAGGAACCACTTCACCTTTTGGTGGAGAGGGATCTCACACTCCCATTTTCCTCCCAACTATTCCCTTCGCACCAGTGCTCTACTACCTGTGCTAACTTAAGCATCGAAGGGTCACCCCCGGGGATCTACCCCTAGGCACCTCTGACTTGTTTCCCTTCTTGCAGTTATTACTTCAAGGATACGTGGTCATTTTCCTCCCCGCTCAGGAGCAGCGCGAGATTGCCCCTCTTCAAATGTAAATATTATTGACTCTATGTGCTTCAAACTTGACCTTTTTAAAATTTATTTCTAGTATTTTGCATGCATTATCATCGAACACAACTCTGTGACCCTGTGGACATCAAAAAGAAGAGAAGACAAGGAACGTTCCTGCGGCACAGACATCTTGACACCTCGAGAGCAAGTCAAAGTTGGAAAGGCCGAACAAATCCCGTACCTCCTCCAAGCAGAACAAATATATATACTCAGTGCTCTGCCACCCAACGAGAAGCCCTTCGGGCAAAAGAGATGGCCGCGGCTCTCCAGTCAGCATTGCCAAAAGCCGAATCAAGAAGAAACCCGGTAATTCGGAGCCGGGCTCGTCATGCGCTGGAAATCACTCAAAGTCCTAAACCGGGGCTCGGGGGCTCTGAACTAAACATCACAGAGGCGGTGCATTACAACTAAAGCATCATGGGGGTGCAAGTGTTCACCTGAATCACCACGAAGCTGGGATGAAGTCTTTTGACACTTAAAACAGCACGGCCTCCACTTAAACCGGTGCGCCCTCTCCTTTGGCCTTAAACAGGCGCGCCCCTCCAAGGGGGTTCTTAGCCGGCGCGCCCCTCCTCTTGGTGCTAATCCGGTGTGCACCTGAAGTTGTTTTAAAATGGCACGCTCCTCTATTGCTCTTAAACTGGTGCACTCACCCTGTGCCATTTTAACCAAAGCTGCCATCCCATCTTCCATCTGATCCCCTATTTTCGGGTGTGAACAAAGAGAATTTACCCGAAATGGGTGAACAACCAGCACCTGACCAACGTGCAACCACCTGAGCCCTTCCTGCTCCCAAGAATGGAAGGCTTCAAGCTCCGCACAAGCCATCGCATCTCCACCGGTCACCGTCAGCCAATCCTGGGGCTACACCATCCCTACTCTATCAGCGGCTCTCCCGATAGGCCACTCAATGACTTCAGACACGAAGAAAGAGGCAATAGAGGTGAGCCGGAGGGGATGGAGCTTGTGCTCTCTTCCTCCCCCACCTCCCACTAATATATATATAATGAGATGAAGAGCTAAAGAGAAAGAGAGTACGGAGAGAGGGGGGCTGTCTCCGGCATCCGAAGAGAAGAAGAAGCTCGACCCCCCTGCGCCTGCAAGGTGATAAAAAGAGAGAGAGTGTGAGAGAAGAAAGGTGAGTTCGGAGGGGGGGAGCTTATGCTCTTTCCCCCTCCCCCAACGATGTATCTTTCTTTTTTCTCCGATGTATTTTCCCTCGCTTTGGGGTAGATCCCCTTCTGTATTTAACCTCCCTTCCTCTATGGATGAATAAAAAGAAAGAAAGGCTTTTGCACTACATGTTATTGCTTTTGTTTGTTAGCCTTTGCCTTCCCTCTCTCATCTCCTGCTCATCCAGGGTCCTTGAAGCCTACCTCTCCATGGCATGGCCTTCTAAGGAACCTATCGAAGGGATGCACACTCATAGCCTCTCATGGCGTACATTCGTCCCGCTTACGAAATCATCACCCGTGAGTTGCTGGAACTCTTGAAGGCTAGTCCTCGAGCCTCCACAAGCACTTACGGGTTAACGGAGGCCTCACTCCGAGTTCTGAGGTTAACCCCGGAGCAATCCATTTGGTGTTCCTCCATTTTTCTCTGGCAAAACCTTACTCCGGGGGAGATGCTGCCTAAATTTTGGCAGGCGAAGAACCCATAAGAACAAATGAGCAAACTAAGCTCTTCGGGGATAGGAACATCATATGTTTGAAGCCCGTGAATCAAAGTAAACCCTCGAGTTCCCGCATAATAAACCCTTCAAGTAAAACATTCAAATATACATACTCGTTCACCTCAACAAATGATAAGAAGTACGCTATTCATTTGAAGTGTCAACTGAACAAACAATCCATCCATTTGATCAATCTGCAGGTTGAAGAAACAAGAACAGAAGTAAAAAGGGTCAAAAAGAATGAAATAAAACTCATAATAGCTATTCCGATGCGCTCTTAACCCGGCACGGGTTAATCCGGCGCGGTACCCCCCTTCGCCGATTTAACCCCACACTCAAAACCCTCCTAAAACTTTTGGCACCTATCCGGAACTCCCCCTTCTTTCTGGTCTGTAACCGGTGCGCCCCACTCTCCCCATGGCATTCTTCTTTAACCGGCGCTCCCCATTCTTGCTTAGGCCATTAAACCGGCGGGCCCCCCTTCAACACTCTTAACCGGCGCGCCCCATTGCACCTCCTATTCCGGCGCCCCCCTTGGCTTCTTTAAACCGGCGTGCCTTCCATGAAAAGAAATATAATTAACCAAACAAATAAAAGGGATAGGAAACTAATAAATCAATAGTCGATCCGCGTGCGAGGGCGCACGTTGGTGAGTTCAGGCTTCACACTTAACAATTCACTTCCCCGAACTATGCGTGAAGAGAAAAGCGATGACGCCCCATGGCACCGGACATGGACCTCGGGAACCCCATTATGGCCATAGTCCGAAACCATCTTGGGCCAATAGTTCGTCAAACTTTACCCGTCCCTACCAGGATCCAATCCCGCATTCTCATTAAACTTGCCATGTTCATGGCAAACATCTGCACGGTTTTGTCACCGTCTTTTATGCTACAAACACCGACTTCTGTCCGGAGATGAAATAGTCCATGAGTGACCGACACGTATGTATCTATGAACATTTACGCCCTAATGCGGGTTTGTTTAAACGTGATTCAAGATCTTTGCTCTCACTTTGTTACCATGAATTTCAGGTCGTAGGGTCCTTATTCCCGGCAATCAATCAAGGGTGTTCCCCCGTATAGGGGATGTAAATAACGCCGTGGCCTTTATGACATGGCGGGCTTTGGTCCCGACACGAACCACACAATCGTCTAACCAAGTCAGATCGAGCGCACCATAGGCTTCCATGAGGCCCGAATAAATCGTCACTTTGTTACCGGCACGCCCTCACACTAAATAAACAAATTAACCCGATCAATAAATGAACCGATTATTTTCAAATTTTAGTGCGTCCACAGACCCCTGTCACCTAACTGACTAATACTTAGCAAGTTGTGTTGAAGACCCTCTACAAGCAAGACTTTTTCAATAGAGTTTGTGGAGGACTTACCAACTGTTCCTATTCAAACAATCTTACCTCTATTCTTTCCTTCAAATTTGACTAGACCCCCTACCTTCATTTCTAGTTTGCTGAATTTGGATCGATCGCCAGTCATGTGCCTCGAGCATCCGCTATCTAGGTACCACCTGTTGCGCTCGGCTGTAAGGCTAACCTGTATTGGACAGATCAAGCAGAGTAGTTTGGAACCCAAGATAGATTGGGTCCATAGACATTGTTCAAATCTCTAAGCAGAAATTTAGGAATCCAAAACTGTTTCATAGTATTTTTCTTTTTCATGTTGTTGAAATTATAACGAGGGTTCTGTCCATTTTGGTCTAAAGGTGTGGAATCTGTTCCTGTTATTGGACTGTTCATTCATCAGGTATCTTTTGTACCCATTCTGTCTAGGATAGACATATTCATTAAAGAATTTCTATATAACATGATTTCCCTAGTTTTTCTTATATTGACCCATGTTTTTATAGAAGAATGAATTTCTGTTCTGGGTCATGTGTCTTGACTTGTGAAAGTTCTTGTTCTGGGGGGTACACGCACGGGCTTGCCTAGGTGTGTTCTTTCCAGTTTTAGGTTGTTGTCCAGCAGGATTTGATGAATTATTTCTTGGTGGCTGGACATTCTGAGCACTATTGGAGCTAGATGGCGTGTCAAACTTTTCCTTCCCCTTTTCTAGGCAGAACGTTACTGTTGTGAAATCAAAAAGTTTCTTGTGTGTAGGGTCATAGCCTAAACCATCTTTGTTGAAATTTATCCTAGTTCCTAGAATGGTATCCAAGTTTGTTTTTCCTTGAACAAATTTTTCTAGGGTTCTTTGTTTGTCTTCCAGTTCCTTTTGCAATGTTTCACAATTTCCCTAAGTTCAAAATTCACCTTCCTAATAGCTTCATACTTTTCAGTGATTAAACTATTTTCACTTTGGCTTTCTTGAAGTTTTATCTTGAATTGATCAAGTTGTTTTTGAGCTTCCTAGTTTTCAGATTTAAGATTTTCATTTTCTTTTCTGAGAGAATTCATCACTTCTAATTCTTCCTTAACCTTCTGATTTTCTTTGTCAGTTTGAATTTGTTCTTCATTAGCAGCATTCGGTTTTCTCTTTAACACCCTATGACCTTTACTCAAAGCATTAAACTTAGCTAACAGTTCTGCATAGGCATCTTTCCAGTCACCAATAGTGAAATTTTCAAAAATGTTGGTTACCTCTTCGTCACTGTTAGCCATAAGGCATATTCCTTGGTCATCTTCTTCTAAG
The DNA here is from genome assembly GCA_022559845.1 of Amorphophallus konjac. Lineage (NCBI taxonomy): Eukaryota > Viridiplantae > Streptophyta > Magnoliopsida > Alismatales > Araceae > Amorphophallus > Amorphophallus konjac. The sequence goes on from CM040119.1 coordinate 252,186,133, forward strand.
GAGTTGGCCTCTAGGTCTTCCTCCTTGTCACTCCATGTGTAGACCATGGCCTGAGGTTTCTTCTTTTGCACCCTGGAGCTTTTCTTTTGGAGATCGGGGCAATCCCCCTTCATGTGTCCAGTCCTCTTGCAATGAAAACATGTAATCTTCTTAGTATTCATATTTTTATCCTTGTTAGAATCAAAATGCTTACCAGAAGGATACGACCTTTTTCTTCTAAATGTTTTTCCCTTGGTTCTCAGGAACTTACGAAATTATCTAGTCAGCATAGCTTGCTCCTCTTGATCAAGATCTGAGAACCCATCAGACTCCCCACTACTAATGCTACTACTACTCCCACTGCTGCTACTGCTACTGCTACTGTGGGACACCTTGAGAGCAATGTTCTTGCCCTTCTTGTCACTTCCTTCACCATTTATTTTGAAATTCATTTCGTAAGTCATTAGGGATACTATCAGCTCAATGACTGTCAGTTTTGACAGATCCCTAGACTCCTCTATCACAATGGCCTTGGTGTGCCATGCGGGGGTTAACGACCAAAGGATTTTCCTGACTAGATCCCCTTCTGAAACTTGTTTCCCCAGCCCTATAAGATTGTTAGTGATCAACGATAGCCTAGCATACATTTTCGTAATATTCTCCTCGGATTTCATCTTAAATAATTCATATTCAGAGGTGAGCATATTTACCTTGGTGGCCTTGACTTGGGATGTACCTTCGTAAATGAGTTCAAGTTCATCCCACATCTTCTTAGCTGTCTGGCAGGCTAACATCCTGGTGTACTCTTCTGGATGTACTGCGCATTGAATTATGTTTAGAGCCGACCAGTTGACTGTTGAGAGCCTGATGTGATCCTTTGTCCACGCATCCTCATTTGGTGGTAGATCATATGGTCCCGTGGTGATCACTCTCCAGAGTTCATGGCTCTGCGCTCTCAGGAATACCTCTATCCTATTTTTCCAATAAAAGTAGTTGTTACCATCGAAAAAAGGAAGGTGACTAATAGATTGTCCCTCAGCCATGAAACTGCGAGGAGTACTAGATCCAGATTTACCCTGGTCGTTGGACTACATGTTGGGTAACCCGCTTTGATACCAATTGATAGTTCACACAATAGGTGAGCTAGAAGGGGGGATGAATAGATCACCCCCAATTTTAAAATAATTTGAAGACGGACTTATGTAGTTTAGAAACGTAGTAGGGAAGCTTCTCTAGTCTAGCCACATAGCAAACATATAGACTGATGCTTAAGGAAAACGAGAGCTACGATGTGCAACAATCGAACAGCTAGCGTGCTAAAAATAGTATGAAAGACAAAAATGCAAATCTCACCAATGGGACAGAGAGTTTTAAGGTGGTTTGATTGCGATATGCAATCTACATCCACCCCTTACTCCTCCGGAGTAAGGCTTCCTTGCACTAAGCAAATCGAACCGCAGGCTCAGTTTGCAACATCTGCTGCCTTACAGCTTGCCACGAGGAACAATCTCCTCGATCTTCCTATGACCAGAAGAAACACTGGAGGTCCAACCTCCCTTCCTTTGCACACCGCAAAGGGAACCCCGTGAATTGCTCCCAACAACTCACGAACCAGAGGATCGATCCTCTCTTCCTCCAAACACGATGAGGGAAACCACGAGTAGCACACCACTACTCGCAACCGGAGACAGTCTCCCTTCATCCAACTGAACTTGGAGGGTAACAGACAGGTATTGAGAAATGGAAAACAAAACTCGAAGATGAAAACAATAAGAAAAATAATCGTTCAGAGACAATAAGAATGTAGCTTCCGTGGAAGCAAGCTTTCAGACTCTAATGCTGGCGATCACTCAGACTCTTCTATTTCTGGACTGGCTCTGTTCACGAATGGGGAAAATTTAGTACAAGCTCTGGCTTTAGATACTCTCTCTTTTTCTATCTTCTCAGCACTTCTCTCTCCCAACCTTCGATCCCTTTTTATAGGCAGATGATGGGCGCGTAGGTACCATGATTCCCACCCAATCCTTTCACGCAGATCTGATCCTTTTTGATTCCACATGTAAAAATCGTGGTACTGTAGCAGTCCACGTGGCAGGATCAACTGTTGCAGTCCTTGCCTTGGATCACGAGCCATCGACCTGGTACTTTATATAACATGTGCAGTTTGCTCAGTAGATGCTCGACTATATAACTCACGTGGCAAAGACACGTAGTAAGTGTTAGCCATTTGATAATATGTACTGACCTTAATGCACACAAACAAGTAGTGACATCGACGTTAGATGCAGATATGCACGGACCTTGTATGTACAAGGCGAAGGCTGCACAGACTTGATAAGCAATTGAACAAGGAATGCACTGACCTTAATTCTCGAAGACAGAAATGTGCACAGACTCTAAACAGTGAAGTGCAGGGACTTTATGTGAAGGAGGAAAAACAAGCACAGACTTTGAAGACATTTAAGCACAGACCTTGTGTATGCGCAGGTGTTGGCACTCAAAATATGCGCGATGGTGATCAAGCCTGAATGACAAGAATGATACGGCCCACTGAAGCAAGGAATCTGAAAGAAGCCGATAACCAAGGGTCTTCTCAAGCTACTGGAACATTAGGACACCTGGTACGATCACCAGGGATGTCACCTCAGGAGGAGCGGAAGAATTCACAACAAACCGACAGTGTCATCAGGCCTGTCCAATGAATCGGTATCGACTCAGTCGTGCCGCATACACAACATTCATTGTCTGACCAAGGACGAGAATGCTCTTGACGGTTCACAACCTGACAAGAGACACTCCTGAGGTGATAGAATGTCTCTGGATCTTCAGACTAAGGAACCCAAGTCTCCATCAGTGGAAGTCCCGTACAACCTGGCACAGGTACAGCTCCTCAGCAAAGTACGTCCGTTAGTGACCAAATGACTGCCCAGTCAAGGCAAAAGCACCCCGGGTAGTATACCACTCCCCGTGAAAGCCACTGATGCAGGTTAGGTCGAGCCAGCAGCACAAACCACTGTGTCGAGGGCCGCTTTAGTGGAAAACCCACATGTCCAAACCAAGGATACACGAGGTCCTGAAAGCAGCCGTTCAGTGGCCTGGAAGCTTTGTTAATACCTCCCACCATGGTTTTGCGAGACCAAGGCGAGATGAAGGACCATGGTAACTCTCGGAGCCAGTCCAGGGCCCACTGCCAGGCTCGTGGCCAACGAATACGATGGAACGGGCTTAACCCAGTACGCCCTCTTCCCGGCGTGCCCCCCTTTCCGGCCTCCTCTTTCCGGCGCGCAAAAGCCATTTCAGTCTCTTTACGGCGCGCTCACCTCGCGCCGAGGAAGGATCACGCTGAGGACTGCTATATATCTAAGCCAATAGAAAGAAAAGATAGGAGGACAATAGAAGAGGCAGAGTTGAAACAGGAATGCAAAAGAGGAGAGCCTTGGGGAACAAGCAAGGTTTTCAGAGAGCGAGCCAGAGAGCCACCCTCGCCCCGTCCATCTACCTGAAGAAACTCAAAGCCGGAGGGGAAGGGCATTTTTCGATACTATGTTTTCTGCAGTGAAGAACTTAGGTGGGTTCGGCGTTTCCCCGTCTTCCCCCTTTTATTTTTATTTCTCCTGGCATCGTTCCTGTGAATAAATAGGGTCGAAGGGGCGATGACATGAGCCCGATCTTCTTCTTCATTCCTCTGTCTTTCTTTTTGATTTAGGGTTTATACCCATCTATGTAAGCTCGACCGGCCTCTGGCCGACCGTGCCATGCCATTGCAAATGAATGTTGTAATGCCCTCTTCCCGATAGTAATGTTTGACGTTGAGCATAATAATATCTCCCTGCGCCCTCTTTCACCCATTTCTTCCTTTGGATGCATTCAATGTTTAGATGATCGCTTCCATTTTTCATCATGCGGATCTCTTTCTCGTCGGTGTTGAATGTGCCCCTGGTTATACCAAAAGGGCTACATAAATCTTCCCCCCTCTATCTGGGGCCTCTTTCCAATGGAATGTCGTATTAGGTTTCCATCATTATGACGAGGGTTTCATCACCAGAGGTGTATGTATGTGTGGCTCCCTAGTTGATCCTGGGGTCATTCTCTTGTCTCCCTTCCGTTCCTGATCATGAACCGAAGGGGATGAGGCCGCCCCTATAAGCTGAACGCACGGTTCCCTAGTATCGTTGCCTTCCGAATGCTAACTCTATAACCCCTCTACTAACCTGCTAATCAACTAACTCCTATGCATAGATCTATGGATATAATCAATCATAGCTGGCTTATTAGCCAAGTGTGTTCTGCATACGCATTGTGTGTGACCGTTCTTCTCCAGGAGTCTGGTGGCCGAGGAGAGGGGACATCCCTCATCGATGTTTCTAGTCACCACTGGATCATGGAGTCATGTCTATCAGTGATGTGCATCTCTGTGAGCCATCGGGTGAACATCAATAGGGTTTATCACCCAACACTAAACACACTATCCTTATGTATATTGTGGTGACTATGGGATGTGTGCCCCTCGTAGGCTAGCCCTCGGGGTCCTCACCTCTCTCATTGGTCACCTTATCTGATTGTGATCGACCCACGGAACGATGGTGCCCCTGGTAGGCTAGTCCTCTGTGTTTCCTATCCGTTTGGGTCTGCCGACTACTGTTGTGCTACCCGGCATTAAGGAGCTTACCCCATCTGTGGGTATGCCTCCGCTTTCTCCCCGCGATCCTCTGGAAGGTGCTGCCAAAATTACTCCAGAACTTATTGACTGATTTCCCTCACAGTTGAGGCTTAATAAGACATAATTTCAAACTATTGAACTTCCGTGCTCGAGTATGAACCTCGCACGAGTCTCAACCCTGCTTCAAGGCCATCCTGGACCTCAATTCGTCTATCAAACAACTCAATATATGTTCATGGGTCAAATAAACTAAAAAACATCTAAAAGATCATCAAAAATCAACTAATCCAGCGCGGTCCTAACCTAGCACACCCTAATATGGCGTATTACCCCCCCCCCCCGCACCAGAATAACCTTAGACTCAAATTCACCATTTTTCACCTGACCGCCACCCGGCGTGCCCTATTTTGGCGCACTATGGGCGGGGCACGCCGGTTATGGCCTTCCCCCTTCCGCGCCATTTCAACACCTATTCCTACGCGACCCCATGCCGTGTAACCTCTATACCTACACTACCCCACGCCGGTTTGAATAAAGAATGTGCCTGTCGTGCCATTTTAACTCCTCTCTCGTTCTCGAGCCAACCCTTGCCTTCCACAGCTGGTCTCGCTCAACATAATTAACCATAAATTGAATAAAAAGAAGCTTTTCAAGTTGAAATCATCTACCGTCATGTACTTGCTAGTTCATGCATTAGACATACGTATGCATTCTTATGTGCTTTGTTAGTGCATGCTACCCTGAATGAGACCTCGGTATATCAAATGGCAGCGATGGAAGGTCGGGTCATGCCCGACCAGAAGTCTTGACTATGCGCGATGGTGGTCTTTGGACCTACGTCCTCCCCCCTATACTAAAGGCTCGAACTTAATGAACTATGCATACTCTTCATGATGAAGACAACGATCAATGAATCATTCCATGCAGCCCTAAAGGCTTCATCATCACATGCATTTTCCTGCATTCTATTTCAGCCTTGAACGGCTCGTTATCTCGGCAACTAATCAGAGGTTTTCCTTCTTATCGGGGGATGTAATTAATGAAAGGGTGCAAGGCCCGGATACAGAGGGGGGGAGAATGTATCCCTCTTCAAATATTGCCTAATTAAATCTCTAATGCTCAGATATGCGGAATTAAAAACTGTTGCAGAAAAATACTGAGAATACTTAGAAGGATCAAAGCAAGACAACAATTCAATTAGCCCTCACACGATCCTAAGCAAGCATCTAATGAGTGCAGCAATGAAAATAACACATAAGGAAATTAGACCACAAGTGAACACCAGGATTTTTAGGTGGTTCGGTCCACAGACCTACGTCCACCCCTCACTCCAAATCAGAGTGAGGCTTCCACTAGCAAGGCTAGCACAGCAGACTCAGTCTGCAACAACTGCTGGCAAACAGCTTGACCAGGGGAACAACCTCCCCTCTTCCTCCAAACCAGAGGGAACCACTAGTGACACACAGTCACTAGCAAACTAGAGACAGAGGTCTCTCTTCCTCCACCTAGGAGGGAACCCACAAGCGACACCCAGCCGCTTGCAACCGGAGGACCAATCCTCCCTTCCTCCAAACCGGAGGGGAACCCAGAGACCCAAGCCTCTCTTCCTCTGAAACCCCGAGGGAAACCGCTAGTGACACCGGTCACTAGCAACCGGAGACTCCAAGTCTCCCTTCTCCTAAATCAACAGGAGGAACCCCGATCTCCAACCATAGAATCGGAAGAACAAAGTGTGTACAGATTAAAAAAAACAATAAATGATAAAAACGTAGCGACTGAAAGATGAAAAATGAAATGCATAAGGTAGCTCTCGCAGGAGCAAACTGGATTGGATCTGATCCAAAGTCCAGTGAAGACAATGAAGCTTCTCTTCTTCTTCACGAGCTCTCCATCTCTCTTTCTCTTTTTCTTTTTCTTCTTCTGCTCTCTCACTCTGGCTCTCAGCTTCTCTCTTCTTCTTCTGCTACTTCTGCTCTTTGCCTCTCTGCTTCGATCACTCTTCCTTGATCCGTCTTCTTCTGATGGAAGAAGCTCCATATTTATACCAGCAGCAGCTAGGGCTTTTGCAGGGCTTGTGCCCTCTTTGTCCTCAGATCACGTGTCAGGTGCCAACCTCGGATCACGTGCCCAGACACCTTTCTTCTCGAAGGATATACCTATCACACAGTCATAAGAGAATATATTAGAGAGATGTACAGACTTGCTGGGTAACTCAAGACCGCCGTGTACAGACTTAGTATGAAGGATGCATATGCAATAGAATGTATAGACTTAGAGATAAAGAGTGTGCAGACTTTGTCTTGAGGGAGATGCACATATGCACTGAAGTGTGTACAGTCTTCACTGAAGGATGTTCAGACTTTAAGTGCTGAAGTGTGTAGACTTGAAACAACTGAATGTATAGACTTTGAATATGAATCCTTGGACATGCCTTCAACGAGTGTGCAGACTTGAATGCATGTGATGCAGACACAAGGAGTGTATAGACTTGAAGGCTTGATAACGAGTGTATAGACTTGAAGTGTGAATGTGCATGCTAGAAGCAATGTATGAACTTGCTGGGTTGTAATGCAGAATGCACTTGAACAAATGCAATGAATGTATAGAGTTGCTTAAGCTAACGCATGGAACAAGTCTGTATAGACTTTGCTCAGTTCAGCTGGTGGATGTACAGACTTGAGATGAATGCATGAACAAGCCGATGTATAGACTTACACGATGTATGGACTTGCCAAAGGAGTGATGCATGAGCAGGCAATCAATGTATAGACTTGATGCAATTTCAAAGTAACCATGTACAGACTTTACCGAAGTACAGACTTCACGCGATGTATAGACTTAGTGTTCTGAATGTAGGTAAAGATAAAGTCTGTATAGACTTTGCAATGCATGAAACACACGATGTACAGACTTGCTCCATTTTCAACAAATGAATGTATAGACTTGAACAGTGAGACACAAAGAGAGACGCTGAGTGAGACGCTGAAGTCTGTATAGACTTTAATAGTGAGACACGAAGTGAGACAGTCGATGTACAGATTTTGCTGTAAGTAATGCATGCGCAAGACGCTAAATGAGACGCAGGAATGTATAGACTTTGCAAGCTCTGTACAGACTTCACTTTGTGCATGCTACAGGGCATTGTATAGACTTGGTGTTCAATGCAAAGGCTGTATAGACTTTATGTGCAATGCAACAGACTAGGCAGACTCCATACAGACTTCACTAGTGCCAACCGATGTATAGACTTAGCGTGCCTGAAGCAGGACAATGTACAGACTTCAACCTATGCAAGACTATGGCATGTACAGACTTTGTGTGGCCTTATGCAAAGACAATGTACAGACTTGATATATGATGCACATATGCACTGAGTAAGTCACGAGCAGCAATACACATTGTACAGACTTTGTAAATGCTTAGCACACGATGTATAGACTTGTTCATGCAAAGGCTGTATAGACTTTAAGTGTGCAAGACTATGGCATGTACAGACTTGGCCAATGTGCAGACTTGAAGCAAGGAGACGATGTGTAGACTTGGCCAATGTGCAGACTTGAATTCGAGGAATGTATAGACTTGCCACTAAGGAATGTGCAGACTTCACAATGCATTGTATAGACTTACAGTTGATGCACAAACACACCAGCAAGGAATGTATAGACTTTGTGAAATGTGCAGACTTTGATGAACATGCAAGTGAGCGATGTACAGACTTTGCCACATGATGCATGCACAAGCCAATCGATGTATAGACTTGATGCACGAACTGTGCACATGAATGAAGAGCACTGTGTAGACTTGTGTGTGCATGCTGTAATGAAATGTATAGACTTTCTATGCTGACGATGTTCAGACTAGGCTGCAATCTGTAGACTAGGCATATGCATGAAGATTACAGCAGAGAATGTATGGACTTGCTGTATGCATGAACTACCCTGTGCAGTCTTAAGTAATGTACTAACTTTATAGAAAGCAGTTGAGCAATGCACTAATGCAAGATAACACATTCATATGACCAAAGCAGAACAATCATTCAGACACAGATTCATGACATGCTATCATCAAAATCATGGAGTGCAAAATCATGTCATAGATGTTCAGATAACTCATAGTGTTTGCTATCATCAAAATCACAGGGGCACAACAATCTCCCCCTTTTTGATGATGGCAACACTATGAGTCACTTTGACTCATGTCAAACTATTCTCCCTCTTTGACTTCATCAAAAAGAAAATAGTTTGAAATGAGATTAAAAATACAAACATGCATGCAATGATTGAAAGAATTAAATACTCCCCCTTTGACTCAGTCATTTAGACATAAAAGACACAGAGCAGTTAAGGAATGAAGCACAAAACAAGTCTATGTTGCAGATGTATGCTCTCCTATACCAACTAGTTAAGATCATGCACAAATCAAGTCTATGATGCAGATGTTAATCTCCCCCTTTGAGCTAGAAAAGAGTTGAGGTATGTCAAGAGGTGAAACATCTATCAGCAAAAATACATGGGCACTCAAGGATTACCACAATCTGTAAGCACAATGAATAAATGAGGAAGCAAGATTTTCATTAGCACACCAAATTCATAAATCTTTGTAAACGAATATCAGATTCTTCAATTATAATAGATTATGAATGAGTATAAACTTACCATCATGATTTAAGAGAGATGTATTTAAAGTTTATCAAGAAAATTCAATACTCATATCTGAAACACCTTTTAATAGAAATGAACCAACAACTCATCTGATATTCATGTTTAACCTCCTTCCATCTTACTCATTTAAATTCAATGACTCCTATGGAAGTTACACAAGATAATATTGAGCTTAAACAGAGATAAATGTGACTGAACTTATCTTTAGTTTTTCAAAATTTTCTATTGATGAGCACTCATTTTTCTTGAGCAAGTTTGGTTCAGTCAACACCTTTTTACATGAGGCACAACACGTCTTAGGTGAAGTGACCTAGTTACTCAGTGTGACAACCATATTGCCTTTCAAGGAGAATACAGTTAGCAATGGAGTATCTTTTTACATGAGGAGACACCTTGATCAGAGGCCTGAATCCCCAGTTACTCAACACAACCATGCCATTGCTCTGCCAGATTTTCAATCATTTTTATAAGAGAGGTACCTATGGCACATCATGACATGGGATTGCTCTATTTCTTTGATAGAGAACCTAGTTTCTCTGTGACCAAAGTCATTGCTCTTGCTTTAAATTTATTTCTCATATTTTCAAGTTTTCAGATTTTTCAAACAATGCTCAGTACACTAAAATGTTTAAAAACAATACCTTCTACATGTATCTTAACCAAGGATAGCCATGTCTTTTAAATTTTCAGATTTCAGAAGGTTTTACATTAGGTTCATGAGGCAATTGGTTAAGATTTATTAAGCATGATGATTCAGATATTTTCAAGAATTCTAAATCTAGACTTAGGAAATACATTAGACTTAAATCAATTTGATTTATCAAAACATTCTTAAGCCAGTATAATAGAAGATTCTTCTTTTCAGAATATGTCTGATTAATGATTAGGGTGCACTCACTAAGATATTTCCTCATTCAGATGAATCAACATTGACATTGCTGCAAATCAGTGGAGTCAACAAAGTCTTTTTATTGGGAGAATAGCAGAAAGCAATCAGAAGCCAGCATTAAAGCCTAAAATTCAGTCAGATTAGCTTGAACCAGTCTTGACAAGATATGAAGAAATGTGAATGATAGGAACAAGATAGCAAATTGAATCACAGCAGGCAGAATCAATAGCTGAGTCTGGAATACAGACAGAATAGCTACACAAGTGTAGACAGCAGGGAATTCAAGTGAACCACACAATTACCAAGAGAATGGATCAGATTGCTAGATAAAAGGAGTTCAAGAGGTGAAGAGGTGATCAAACAGGAATTCTCCCCCTGTCTAGATGCAATGGAAAATCCTTTTAGGTTTTTCAAAAATTATGACATGCACTACTCTTCAAAAGTAACATTAGCCAAACTCCCCCTGACAAAGTGCATGATATGCAATTAAGGCACTGCACAAGATTTTAAAATTTATGCTCAAAGAAAATTAATGCTTGTTTAGGCTGCCCTACTAAGCAATATGACCCACGGTACTAGGCGGAGAACTTGGTCTAAAAGACCATCTCACACATAGTAAGAACCTCCAGACAGATTTCCCTGCCTTTTAGTAGCTTACCATTTAATATACAAGGGTTATGCGAAGAAATGCAGTGCAAAGCAGCAAAGCAGTCCTATATGTAGTCAGTTACTTCTTTTTGGAGTTTTCAGTATGATGATGTGCAGTTGAAGTCACTACATGTATGCATATGCAATTTCATACAATCAATATGCAAGTCATGTATGAGGAGAGTTCAGAAAATTCAAGTCTGATAATGCTAAACATGAAAGAATGTGCAAAAACAGATTTAACATGCTATGCAGTAAATCTAAGAACAGAAACTGCAAAGGATTTACCTGACAACTTCAAGAAATTGGGGTTTTCATACTTTGGTGCCTTGGTTTATTTACCCCACTTTATTCTTCAGCCCCAAGGCACACCTGCAAAATAATATTTACTTTGCACAAACATGTACCCAAGAGGTCTTGGGTCCTGAATTAACAGTGACACCTTTAATAGGTGTTCTAAACAATTTTTTAGCAACCTTATCATCAGATTTCATCAAATAACAATTGTCGATAGAGTGTCCCAATTTTCCACAATATCAACATGAAATGACTGATTTCTGGTTCTTATGATGCATAGTAACATCAGTATGAGGTTTATAAGCATGATCATGAGATTTTCTGTTGTATGCATGAACAGTTTATTTCTAATTGTTAATCAGCCAACATTCAGCAGATTTGTGACCTTGCTTACCACAGTTATAGGATGAAAATTTCATAAATGGTTTTGCAAGAAATTTGACAACATGGTGGTTAAAAAAATTCTTCTGCACATGCCAACAGTCCTTGACTGTATGGCCATTCTTCCCACACTCGAAGCATCTGATGTGCTTACTTTTAAAACCATTTTTACCCCAAGTGGATCTAAACTAGCACTCAGCAGCCTTGTGCCTAGGCTTATTGCAGTTAAAGCACATAATGTGCTGACTAGACCTGAGTTTAGTTCCGTAAGGACCATGAATATTCATGGAAGACCTGGCATACAGTTTATTGTCTTCTTTCATGATAAAGCATGCATTCATGAGATGACCATACTTACCACAATAATAACATGAAGCATCAAGCTTCCTAGTAGTATGGTTTCTATCAAAAAAAAATCTAGAATGTAATGTTCCACTAGCATGCTCATTCTTTAACATCAATCTGCAATCTTCCATTACATGACCTACCTTCCCACAATAATAACATGACCGCTTTTTAGTATGAGTGTGTGAGAGATCATGTGACTTGCGTGCAGCAATCTTTGTACCAAAAGGAGCATCTTCGTCCTTTTTCTGTGAGTTTTCATTCTTTTTCAGTTTTTGAGTTTGTTCTTCAGTTTTGGAACTGACAGTGGACTTCTGTGCAGTGAATTGAAAAACAGAAGGAGCAAAGGTTGTGTTCTGATTAGAAGCTTTTACAAACACAATAGATGTTTTATTCCCATTACTCCTTTTGTTTGTTAGACTGTAACCCAGTCCCTCTCTCTGAAAACTGACATTGTTTCCAAGAAGCTTATTCAGATTGTCCTTCCCCTTGACAAATTTTGATAGAGAATTTTTCAAGTCTTGAATCTCAGAATTTAAGACACAAATACTAGCTTCATATTTGGACAAATCTGTTTCACAGGAAATGACTTGTTGATGCAAGGCATCATTTAGACTTTTGAGTTTTTCTACTTCTTATTTTAATTCTATTTCCTTGTCAGCTTCAGATAAAGTCTTGTTAAGATCATCAATTTTTTGTTGAAGGGATTTGATTGTAAGCTCATATCTAGCTATCTTCTCTTCACAGCAAGTGACATTCCCACTCAGCATTTGGTTGATGGTTTTTAGGCTCTCAATTTCTTGTTCAGCATTCACCAACCTATCAGAATTATCCATGCTCACACACTTACCTTTTTCAATTGTCAATAGCCTATCTGACAGTTGGGTGTTTAGATGTTTTAGTTTGTTGATTTCCTCTTTCAACTTATTGTTTTGTTCTGTGAGTTCATCATCAAGCACCCAATCATCTGATGAAAACTGACATTCATAAAACATTTCTTGTTGTTTTTCAGACTGAAGTTTGTCGAGATTTTTCTGAAGCTCTAAATTTATTACTCTATCAGCCTCCAATTTTTCAGAAATCAATCTGTTTTCTTTTTCAAGACTCATTGATTTGTGTTCAAATTCCTTGGACTGGTTTTTGAGTTTTTCATGTTCAGATTTCATATTTTCCAATTCAGAGCTAACAAGCTCTAAGTTTCTCACCAGTTTTTCATTTTGAACAACATCATTGTTATGAGCCTGATCATCATCAGTTAAGCTAAGTCTTTCCTTTAGTACAGCAATTTCACAAACAAGCTCTTGATTCTCCTTTTTGTGTAATTCAATTTGTTTCATAAGAGTTTATTTTTCAGATTTCAAATGATCTAAGTCTGAATTAATAGAATCAAAATCTCTTAACTGTCTTTTACATATGTCATTTTCTGTTTTCAGAATTACCATGTCCTCACCTCTAGAATTAACATTCACATGATTATTCAACTTCTTTTTCAGAGATTTATTTCATTTTCTCAATTTTTTGTAAGAATCAACCAAATCACTGTATGCTTCAATTCAATCATCCATATCATAATTTTCAAATTTAGAAGATACCTCATCTTCATCTTTTTCTTCATTTTCTTCTTGTTGTCCATCACGGTCACCCATCAGACATGTGGTGTGATTCCTGCTAAGCTTTAGCTTCTCCAATATCTCCTTGGCGGACCTGCAAGAAGAAACACATGGGATTAGAGCCCTCTCAAGTGATGCTTTCATTAAGTCTAATGTTCTAGAGTTGACAGAATCCTTCAATCTATCCCTATCAGTCCATTTAGATATATTCCTTGACAATTTATGAGGACCGTGAGTTATCACCTTCCAAAGGTCAGGATCAATTGCCCTTACAAACCGATGCAATTTTTCCAGCCATAGATCAAAGTCATCACCTCTAAATATTGGGGGATTAGCCATCGAGAGATGATAAATGCACAGTAAATAGTTGAGCAAATCAAGCTACTAAACCAGTGAAAAAAAAACACCGAGCACAAGAAACCCGCTCTGAAATGCACCACAAAAGATGTAGGATCTGTTGCGGATCATTGGATCCAATGCACAGCAACCTGCTCTGATACCAAATGATAGGGTGCAAAGCCCGGATACAGAGGGGGGGTGAATGTATCCCTCTTCAAATATTACCTAATTAAATCTCTAATGCTCAGATATGCGGAATTAAAAACTGTTGCAGAAAAATACTGAGAATACTTAGAAGGATCAAAGCAAGACAACAATTCAATTAGCCCTCACATGATCCTAAGCAAGCATCTAATGAGCGCAGCAATGAAAAGAACACATAAGGAAAATCAGACCACAAGTGAACACCAGGATTTTTAGGTGGTTCGGTCCACAGACCTACATCCACCCCTCACTCCAAACCAGAGTGAGGCTTCCACTAGCAAGGCTAGAACAGTAGACTCACTCTGCAACAACTGCTGCCAAACAACTTGACCAGGGGAACAACTTCCCCTCTTCCTCCAAACCGGAGGGAACCACTAGAGACACACAGTCACTAGCAAACTAGAGACCAAGGTCTCTCTTCCTCCACCCAGGAGGGAACCCACAAGTGACACCCAGCCACTTGCAACCGGAGGACCAATCCTCCCTTCCTCCAAACCGGAGGGGAACCCAGAGACCTAAGTCTCTCTTCCTCTGAAACCCAGAGGGAAACTACTAGTGACACCAGTCACTAGCAACTGGAGACTCCAAGTCTCCCTTCTCCTGAATCAACAGGAGGAACCCCGATCTCCAACCAGAGAATCGGAAGAACAAAGTGTGTACAGATAAAAAGAAAAATAATAAATGATAAAAATGCAGCGATTGAAAGCTAAAAAATGAAATACACAAAGTAGCTCTTGCAGGAGCAAATTGGATTGGATCTGATCCAAAGTCCAGTGAAGACAATGAAGCTTCTCTTCTTCTTCACGAGCTCTCCATCTCTCTTTCTCTTTTTCTTTTTCTTCTTCTGCTCTCTCACTCTGGCTCTCAGCTTCTCTCTTCTTCTTCTATTCTTTCTTCTGCTACTTCTGCTCTTTGCCTCTCTGCTTCGATCACACTTCCTTAATCCGTCTTCTTCTAATGGAAGAAGCTCCATATTTATACCAGTAGCAGCTAGGGCGTGTGCAGGACTTGTGCCCTCTTTGTCCTCGAATCACGTGCCAGGTGCCAACCTCGGATCACGTGCCCAGACACCTTTCTTCTCGAAGGATATACCTGTCACACAGTCATAAGAGAATATATTAGAGAGATGTACAGACTTGCTGGGTAACTCAAGACCGCCGTGTACAGACTTAGTATGAAGGATGCATATGCAATAGAATGTATAGACTTAGAGATAAAGAGTGTACAGACTTTGTCTTGAAGGAGATGCACATATGCACTGGAGTGTGTATAGTCTTCACTGAAGGATGTTCAGACTTTAAGTGCTGAAGTGTGTAGACTTGAAACAACCGAATATATAGACTTTGAATATGAATCCTTGGACATGCCTTCAACGAGTGTGCAGACTTGAATGCATGTGATGCAGGCAGAAGGAGTGTATAGACTTGAAGGCTTGATAACGAGTGTATAGACTTGAAGTGTGAATGTGCATGCTAGAAGCAATGTATGGACTTGCTAGGTTGTAATGCAGAATGCACTTGAACAAATGCAATGAATGTATAGAGTTGCTTAAGCTAACGCATGGAACAAGTCTGTATAGACTTTGCTCAGTTCAGCTGGTGGATGTACAGACTTGAGATGAACGCATGAACTAGCCGATCTATAGACTTACACGATGTATGGACTTGCCAAAGGAGTGATGCATGAGCAGGCAATCAATGTATAGACTTGATGCGGTTTCAAAGCAACCATGTACAGACTTTACCGAAGTACAGACTTCATGCGATGTATAGACTTAGTGTTCTGAACGTAGGTAAAGAAAAAGTCTATAGAGACTTTGTAATACATGAAACACACGATGTACATACTTGCTCCATTTTCAACAGATGAATGTATAGACTTGAACAGTGAGACACAAAGAGAGATGCTGAGTGAGACGCTAAAGTCTGTATAGACTTTAACAGTGAGACACGAAGTGAGACGGTGGATGTACAGACTTTGCTGTAAGTAATGCATGCGCAAGACGCTAAATGAGACGCAGGAATGTACAGACTTTGCGAGCTCTATACAGACTTCACTTCGTGCATGCTACAGGGCATTGTATAGACTTGGCGTTCAATGCAAAGGCTGTATAGACTTTATGTGCAATGCAACAGACTAGGCAGACTCTGTACAGACTTCACTAGTGCCAACCGATGTATAGACTTAGCGTGCCTGAAGCAGGACAATGTACAGACTTCAACCTATGCAAGACTATGGCATGTACAGACTTTGTGTGGCCTTATGCAAAGACAATGTACAGACTTGATATATGATGCGCATATGCACTGAGTAAGTCACGAGCAGCAACACACATTGTACAGACTTTGGAAATGCTTAGCACACGATGTATAGACTTGTTCATGCAAAGGTTGTATAGACTTTAAGTGTGCACGACTATGGCATGTACAGACTTGGCCAATGTGCAGACTTGAAGCAAGGAGACGATGTGTAAACTTGGCCAATGTGCAGACTTGAATTCGAGGAATGTATAGACTTGCCACTAAGGAATGTGCATACTTGACAATGCAATGTATAGACTTAAAGTTGATGCACAAACACAACTGCAAGGAATGTATAGACTTTGTGCAATGTGCAGACTTTGATGAACATGCAAGTGAGCGATGTACAGACTTTGCCACACGATGCATGCACAAGCCAACTGATGTATAGACTTGATGCACGAACTGTGCACATGAATGAAGAGCATTGTGTAGACTTGTGTGTGCATGCTGCAATGAAATGTACAGACTTTCTATGCTGACGATGTTCAGACTAGTCTGCAATGTGTAGACTAGGCATATGCATGAAGATTACAGTAGAGAATGTATGGACTTGTTGTATGCATGAACTACCCTGTACAGTCTTAAGCAATGTACTGACTTTATAGAAAGCAGTTGAGCAATGCACTAATGCAAGATAACACATTCGTATGCCCAAAGCAGAACAATCTATCAGACACAGATTCATGACATGCTATCATCAAAATCATGGAGTTCAAAATCATGTCACAGATGTTCATATAACTCATAGTGTTTGCTATCATCAAAGTCACAGGGGCACAACAATTAACGCCATAGCCTTTATGGTATGGCGGACTTTCGGTCCCGACACAAACTTCACTCTTGCCCGACTCGGATCAGATTGAGCTCACAATAAACTCGTCACCTAGTGACTGGCATGCCCTAGAAAATAATAATATTTTTCTTAAATAAAAGATCCCATCCCCCACAAGTCTGGCACGCCCAGTGGGACTGAGTTCTCCTCTCATCTCTTTGCCGAGATAAACGGGCCTCAAGGCCCCCCAAAGGAGTCTTGATCGTTTGCTTATTCTATTTTGTAGGAAAAATGGCAATGGCTGCTGGACTCACTGCGCTAGCTTTCGGCCCCGAGATCGTGGCCAACCATGCTACTAACGGGTACCTGGCGGTACCGATGATCTTTGGTTCCTTCCCACCATCGGTCGGCTTCCCCAACTTCCTGCGGGTGGCCTTCACCGACATACTAGAGGTCGAGCATTCAGAGCCGACCAAACAAGAAGCTACCATGAAGACAGGGGCCCACAACGCTCGAAGCTGCAAGGGTTTGGCGATAGGCCTTTCTCAGCTGATTAGCTGCATGGTGCATCATGTGGCCCAAGGGGCTCGCCCCACATACCACTACAAGCCTCGGAATTTCCTCCATGGGAGTTCCCATCGAAGACCTGCTGTTCTTATGACCGGACGATTGTCAGTGTCCGGGAAGTCTGTCCTAATTAGGGGCGTCCGGATCTTCCTGGACGGACCTGAGACCCAAGCAATTCCTGACCGGGTGGTTGCTGTTGTGCCAACCCACAACTCCTTCCAAGCTCTTTCCAGGAGGAGGGCTGAGAAAGAAGAAGAAGGCCGCTGAGGCTGAAGAGAGCTGGCCCCAAAGCCCAAGAAGTTTAAACAAGTCTGGGTCCTTAAGAAGATCCAACCTGCTTGCTAAGAGGCGCCTGTCTACCACTACTCAAAGCCCATCCAGACAAAGGAAAGGAATGAGAGGGCGCTGGCCCCAAGAAGAGAAGAGACTATTGCAGACCCTCCTCACCGCACAAGTTTTAGGGCATACGCCCGACAAGCTGATATCCCTGCAGTAGGGAGAAGATTTGAACAACCTGCCGAAAGAGCTCGACTAGCTTATATCCCTCCGATCGGAGGTCGACAATCGTCCCCAGTCCTGCATCAGGGGCTAAGACAGGAAGAGATGACCAGTGTGGTCAGAAACTATTTCAGGGGTATGGGCAACCCCTCACTGGGCCAACAACGGCTGTTGCAAGCAGCCATGGTAAGAAAAGACGATTGTCCACCAATGGTAATCAAAGAAGAAGAAGAAGAAGAAAGAGGAATGATGTCGTCAATTGACGACAATGGATATGAAGACGGCTTCAAAATCAAAGCCAATAAAGCCACTCCTCGTCAGCACGAGGAAAGAAGAGTCTCCGTCTTCGAGAGACTGACCTTCCCTCAATATCCAAAGAGGAGTGTCCATCGTCGAAGGAAGGGAATGCAAGTCTTTACTTGCAATATGGCTGGAGTGTCTGGCCAATATGGAAGACTGCCTGAGGAACCTCAGGAGCTGACTTGATTGGCCGATAGGCCCAGACCGAGCACTCGAAGAACTGAAGCCGCAAGATAGATGTTGGCTACTGCAAAGGGAGAGCAAGTCTTGACTGACGGATCCACTATTTTAACTGTAAATGTGGTGACCGCAGAGGAAGAGGATGTGCTGATAGATACCCCGCCTAAAGGCGCATCACGGGAGACAACAGAAGCCATCCCCACCACGGCCACCATGGATCTGTCGATGCTAGTGATACTCCAAAGATACCAGCAGGAGATAGAGCTTTTGAAGAAGCAACTGATGGAGAAGGCGGAGCAAGCCTCGGCCTCTAAGCAGCCCGAGATGCAGGCCGAATCATCACGGGGAGCCTTCAACACGGGCGACTTCCCGCCACTCTATACCTTGCCTCAGCTAGCAGAACCCAGCTTGGCAACCCTCTTAGCAGCGCCCACCACAACCTCTGATGCAGGTAGTATTGCCATAGGTGCACCAAACACCCCATGCACCTCCACTGCTGCGTCCTCCTCCGCAGGCAACCACCTTGGTTACTCCTTATCTACAGCCGGCGCACTTCTACCCGGAACCGGTCGATCCAACCACCGTGAACAAGCTGATGGTGGAAAGGATGATCGAGCTGAAGCTTGCCGTGCAAAGTGAAGGCGACTACGTCGCATTTGATGCCTATCGGGTGCCATACCCACCACACCATGCTGCTAAGTAACTCCCTCCTGGGGTCAACAAGCCACCTATGTTCGACAAGTTCAACGGGAAGGGATCCCCGAAGGAGCATGTCGCTTACTATATGACCGTCATGGGTGATTTGGCCACCGATGAGTCATATCGGTTGAAGTTTTTTGGGTCCTCGCTGACAGGGCTCACATTTGAATGGTATTCCAGCCTCCTGGTCGGGTCGATCAGCGACTGGCTGGATATGCAGAAGAAATTTAGAGAAAGATTCTATGTCACTGAGAGGGAGGTCATAGTGGCCGAACTCTACTCAACAAGACAAAGGGCCGATGAAACAGCCTTGAATACATTAAGAGGTGGAGGAACCTCAGAATGAGATGCAAGCAGCCCCCGCACTAGGAGGACACCGTTCAAATATGCAAACAGAACCTCAAGAGGGAGGTACTGGAAAAGATGATTGGAATGGAAATCCAGTCATTCGACCATCTGAATAATGTCGTGGCTGAGGTGGAAGCCTTTCTAGCAAGACCTGCCCCCACATCAACTGTTGCCACTGTATAAAAGGTAAAAATAGCAGAGCGGCGCTCAACGCCTAAAGAAGCAAACACTCTTGACATCAAGTCATTTGAACAGTAAAAAGATAAAGGCAAGAAGGCAGCAGCCCCTTAGCTTGCTAAAACCGGAGATGACCAAGAAGGTCCCTCACTCCGGGATAAAATGAAGAAGGCCTACTCCTTCCCAAAAGAAAAGACCAAAATTCTGTTCGACTGGGTGACCCATTATGATAAGGTTACCTTGCCCGAAACAAAAAGGCCGGAAGACCTGAAAAGAAAAGACAACCTAAGGTTATGTCCCTATCACCAGATGCTGGGGCACCCAAATGAAGACTGCTATGTTTTCAAGGATATCATTGAAGGCATGGTCAAGAAAGAAGAAATAGACTTGGGGGAGTACAAGGTTGACCCTCCATAACCTCATGAAGCGTCCCTGAGAAGGGCCGCGGTCAACATGATCTCCCTGTACCAGGCATTGCCTAAAGAGATCGCGGAAGCCAGCACTCAACATGCTTATGAGGCTTACTTCTTGACACCAATAAAAGAACAAGAGGGATGGCAGCAAGTCCCTACAAAGACCAAGAAGAAGGGCACACCTTGCCCGAAAGTGGGGGTGTAGATCTGTGGCATCACACCACGACCCACTCTACTAGAGGTAGCACCTGTGTGGACCAATCCACCTGCAGTCATCAGAATACCTACACACAATCGGAGAAGACATACTCCATTGCCGATGGTCAAGGAAATTAGTCTGGAGGCCCGACGACTGGAAGACTATATAAATAGGCTAGATGAATATGCACAGCCCGAACTGAAACCTTTACTGGTGCGGGATCATGTCCTGTTGCAGGAATTAGAACAACTTTCAATAAAATAGGAGCAGGAAGCTGACAAAGCATCAGACAAGGATGGCACCCTATTCTGGGGGCAAGCACCTGTCGAAGAAAAGAAGAAGAAACGGAGAAAGAAAAGAAAAGCCAGTAAGGCCACAAAGGACATAGTCCTTTCTTGCAATACCCTATCTGCCCTTTTCAATCTGCCCAATGAGGAAGATAAGGAGGAAATATACTTTACACCCGCCGCCGGGGCAAGCCAGGCTCAAGCAGTGACTGCTACACACGCAACCCGGTCGGGCTGAAGATGGGGGCGTAAGCCGCCCGCCAACCACAATATCATCTTAAGGGGGGAGAAACCCTATAAGATACCACCTTTGGAGGTCAGGGGAGTCCAAATCCCTCCTCCTTCAGGTTTATACAGTTAGAGTGGGGGCAGTACTACCGCTCCTTCCTTTCTGGAATTTCTAAAAATGTCAAAGGGAAAGCAGCCTTGTTAGAGCGCCGACCCCGCAGTCGGGAATACTCACCCGCAACTTCAACAACCTTCTAGAATTCCAGATGAAGATGAAGCTTGCCCAACGGCAGCTGATGAGGGAAAGCAAAAAGGCAACACCAAGCAGAAGGGTGCAGCCTCAGAGCCCGATGAAGCAGGCCCATCAGGGGCCACGGTTCAAGACTATTCCAAGCCCAGGTGGGCAAAGGAAATGAAGCTGTCCAATGTCCGAGGAGGAAGCTGAGTAGTCAAGTTATTGAAAAAGCTCCCAGCAAGATTCACTGTTTGGGAAATCCTCTCCCTAAGTGAAGAGACCCGACATGCGATTATCACTACTTTGCAGACGCCTTCCCAATATGAAGCATGTTTGGCTGAAGCACTGCTAGAAGCCAATGTGACCTTCACTCAGGAGGACATGCGACTCCCCACTACCAGCCACAACAGGCCGCTGTACATGAGAGGACAGCTAAATGATCGGGAGCTGAGCAGAATTCTGATAGATCCTGGAGCGGCTGTCAACATCCTGCCCTACAGAATATATCAAAGGTACCACTTCAATGTGCGCCTCGATAAAGTCTGAGACATGCGTATCGCCGTCTTCAACCAAAAATGTGAAGTGCCGCTGGGAGTAGCAGAATTTACGCTTACTCTAGTGGATCTTACGACGAGGGTGCGGTTCCATGTCATTGACTCCCACACCTCGTACAAGGCGTTGCTTGGCCGCCCCTGGTTACATGAGAACATGGTGGTGCCCTTCACGCTACACCAGTGCCTCAAATACACCCAGGAAGGGAAGGAGGGGAGGATATTTACCGACCTCCACCCGTTTGAAGTATTCGAGTGTCACTTGCTAGATGCTCCTCTATATGTAGAATGATCACAGAAGACCTCTGAAGCCAAGACCCCGTTAGGGCAACAAGAAGCACTTCCGGTGATGACTAGTTTCCACCGTCGCCGCTCGGGTACATCAATCCCAAGATGGTTTCACACATTATCGTCACCGGGGACATGGGCAGAGCAGTACCTCCTGCCACCTATCCTCAGGCCAATGAAACCAAGGTCGACCAGCAGCACGACCACATCAGGGTCCCAGAATGCCTCACCAGGCCAATTCTCAGCCTTGACAATAGCACTGTCGAACCTTGTAAAGTATGGGAAGTGACACAGTCTGACAGCCCCAGCAGTTTGTTCTACACAGTTGAGGAGCATCCCACATGGGAAGACATGGATTGCCACCTTCCAGAAGATATGAAGGGCTCGTTAATACCGGTTCAAGGGCTGACATTTACAACGAGCCGAATGGCCAAGATGTTCCACAAGCAGCACATCCCTGTCGGCCAACCCCGCAAGGAGAAAGAAGCATTCCAGAAGCTGTGGTATCCCGCAAGCCTAGATAAAGAACTAAAGCGTGTCTCTCAACATCCAGGGGTAGGCTTCACCCTTGAAGAATATTACTATAGCGGGCGATACGAAGTGGATACCATTTTCGCCTTCTACCCTGCTGAAGATAGCCCACTAGGGGAAACCTTCGATGAGTACCCGGTGGAGGTCGAACATACTGAGGTTGCTCAACCAACAGACTCAGAACAAGAGGCTATAACGCCTTGCCGATGCTGGGAGCAAGTATACCCTGAAGAAGCAGCTCTTCAAGCCAAATTTGACACGGCCAGCAGTAGCGAAGCCGAAGATGTAGAAGAAGTTGGGATGTCTCCCTCTAGTGGCCCTCATCTGATAATGATATCGACACCCCTCGGGCCAACCGGGGAAACTGTTGCCAAAACTAATCAGGAGATGCATGTTGCTAGAAAAGAAAATGGCACCTCCACTGAAGACATGGGGATCCAGGGAGGCGGGGCACTCTTGCCTTCTTCCGTGAAGCCATGATGTTGCTCTAGCACGGCGACAAACAACCACCAGTCCTCCATGGCTGTAAACACATCTGCAAGCATCGAGGTTGTCGGCTCGTCTCTCGAAAACACGGTGGCTATAAATACGCCAACAGAACAGCTCAGGCAGTCGCCACTAGCTGAATCAGAAATCCATGGCAGCTCGGGTGGAACAAAATGAAGAGGCCGAGGTACTCGAGCTTGAAGATGATATTCCAGACTTCGTCATTCTTCAGCCTGCGCCACCAAAAATAGAAGATGGAGGCCAAGCCACAGTCGACGAACTGATAGAAATTAACCTAGGAGATGAGGCTGACCCTAGGCCAACCTTCCTTAGTGCCTAGTTATCTGCTAAAGAATAGAAGCTGTTTGTCCAGCTGCTACAAGAATATCGGGATTGTTTCACCTAGACCTACAAAGAAATGCCAAGACTCAAGCCTGCAGTCTCACAGCACGAGCTAGCTATAAGCCCTGAGGTCGAGCCAGTTAAGCAGCCGCCACGGCGCATGAGGCCAGAGCTCATCACTCAGATATGTAAAAAAGTTGACAAACTCATTGATGTGGGTTTTGTCAAGGAAAACCAATACACCACGTGGCTGGCCAATATTGTGCACATAAAAAAGAAGAATGGGCAGATCCATATATGTGTTGATTTCTGAGATCTGAATAAAGCATGTCCCAAGGATGACTTTCTAGTGCCAATCACGGAAGTCATGATCGATGCCACAACCCGCCACGAAACACTATCATTCATGGACGGATCCTCTGGCTACAACCAGATATGGATTGCAGAACATGATCGGGTCCACACTTCCTTCCGAACTCCCAAAGGTATTCATCACTACAAAAGGATGTCGTTCGGACTGAAGAACTCCGGCGCAACTTACCAGCGGGCGATGACCAGAATATTTGATGAACTGCTCTACCACAAGGTCGAGTGCTATATAGATGACTTGGTAGTCAAGACCAGAAAGAAAGAAGACCATCTGCAGGACCTCCGAGTCATGTTTCAGAGGCTCAGGCAGTATGAATTAAAGATGAACCCCATGAAGTGTGCGTTTGGAGTATCATGGGGAAAGTTCTTGGGTTTCATTGTCAGATATCGGGGGATTGAAATAGACCCCGCAAAGATCAAGGCAATCTAGGAGTTACCCCCGCCAAGGAACCTCTCTGAGCTGAGATCTCTACAAGACCGTCTAGCATACATCCGGCGGTTTATATCTAACTTGTCAGGGTGATGCCATCCCTTTCACAAGCTAACGATGAAAGATGTTCTTTTTTATTGGGACGAAGAATGCCAGACAGCCTTTCACAAGCTGAAGGATTATATGAAGACTCCTCCAGTGCTGGGTGTGCGGGTGAAAGGAAGGTCGCTAATCCTCTACATAGCAGCCACGTACAACTCCCTGGGGGCAATGCTAGCCCAGAACAATGAAGTACGGAAGGAACAAGCCCTCTACTACCTCAGTCAAAGATTGGTCACAACTGAGGAGAGGTACACCTATATCGAGAAGATCTTCCTGGCACTGGTCTTCGTGGTCAAGAAGCTTCGACACTATATGCTGTCACATGAAGTTAAGCTGATTTTCAAGGAGGATCCGCTTAAATATATCATGTCTCAACTGGCACTTAAAGGTCGCCTAGGCAAATGGGCAGTGATCCTCATGGAGTATGATATCTCCTACGTGCCGCAAAGGGCCGTTAAAGGTCAAGCCATCACATATTTCTTCGCCGAGCACCGCATGCCAAAAGATTACCCGCTAGAGCCAGAGCTTCCTAAAGATGAAACCCTGGAAGTCAGCCAAGTACAACCCTCAGTATGGCAATTGTACTTCGACAGCGCACCCAAAATTGACACCCCAGCAACTGGATCGGCCAAAGTCCGGGCAGGGGGCAGGCATAGTCCTGAAATCTCCAGAAAGACAAGTCATATATACATCCTATTCAATAAATAAACCATGCATAAATAATGAAGCAAAATATGAAGCCCTGATCATTGGGTTACAAATTGCCTTGTCTATGGAGATTCAAATGCTTGAAGCATTCGGGGACTCCATGCTAGTGGTAAAATAGCTAGAAGGAGAGTTCTAGGTGCGGAAGCAAGAACTCCTCCCCTATCATCAACTGGCGATCCGCTTGATGGCAAGATTCTATCTCATCAAAGTCAAGCACATCAACCGAGGACAAAATGCCCAGGCAGACGCCTCGTAAAGTTGGGCAGCTCTTTGGTAGTCCCGCCAGATGCAAGTCTGAATATAACCGTGATTAACCGACAATAGGTCCCTAGTGTGACTGAAGTTTTGGTTGATGAACAAGAAAATGAAGCGGTAGCTGTGGAAGAAGTTCAACAGCCTGATTGGCGGGAACACCTCATGTGTTAGTTCTGACACCAACAGCTCCCGAAGTGAAAAGAACAAAGAACGAAGCTCCTGAGGGTCAAGGACTCTTATGAAATGAGGAACGGAACTTTGTTCCGAATAATGGCAGATGTCCAAAAGAAAATTTTACTTCGTTGCTTATCCCCAGCAGAAGCCTAGCAAGTAATGCAAGAAGTCCATGCCGAGTCAGTCAGAGCACATCAGGCTGGTCCGAAAATGAAGATCAAAATAAAGAAGCTGGGCTATTACTGGCCCTCTATCTTCAATGATTATTGCAAGTTCGCCAAGGCTTGCCAAAGATGCCAGGAGCACGTCAACGTGTCAAGAAGACTGCCAGTGCCGCTACACCCCACCCTACCAAGCTCGCTGTTTGCTCAATGGGGCACGGACGTGGTAGGACCATTGCCAACATCGTTAGCAGGATGTAGATACATCTTAGCTGTCACATATTACTTCTCCATATGGGCAGAAGCAATGGCACTAAGAGAAATGACGGGAGCATTAGTCGCCAGATTCTTTCGGTAGAATATAATATTCCGATTTGGGGTCCCCAGCCGAATTATCTCTGACAATGGCAGTCACTTCAGGAACCAAATTGTTTATCGACTGACTAATAAATATAAGATTGATTGGAGGACGTCGTCCCCCTACAACCCTCAAGCCAATGGGCTCGCATAAGCCTTCAACAAAATGCTGTGCACTTTGCTGGCGAAGACCGTCAAGTCCAATAAGAAGGATTGTGAAGAAAGGATGTACGAGGCACTTTCGACTTATCGTACAGTTTATAAAACTATAACTGGCTGCTCACCATTCTCCCTTGTATATGGGTCAGAGGCGGTAGTGCCAATTGAACTAGAAGTCCCATCGCTTCGAGTCGCCGTTCAGTATGGGTTGGCTAGCAGCGAACAAACCAATATAGAAAGAATATTAGAAGAGCTCTCTGAGCTCGAAGGAAAGCGTCTCCGAGCGTAACAAAATATCCAACTCTACCAAGCTCGCATGGCCCGCGCCTTCGATAAGCTGGTCAAAGGACGAGAATTCATGAAAGGTGAACTAGTAATGGTCAAAAGAAGAGAAGTGATGACCTCCAACCCCAAGGGGAAGTTTGTTGAAAATTGGGTCGTGCCATATATTGTCCGTCGAGTATATGAACGGGGTGCCTACGTGATGTGACACAACCTCGGACCTAATGCAAGCAAGCACAATCGCAATCTAAATGGGCCAATTTGGGCCGCCACTCTCTCGTCGCTCACCCAAGCCCGGGGTAACTTGGCAATGCCAAGGTGAGGTTGAGGGGTTGGGCCCTTGCTGGTAGAGGGCCAGCAAGGCCAAGATTTGATTCCCAATGGATTTGGAAGCCCAATTCAACGGGGCCGACGAAGTGCCGAAGGCACCGGTTGCACTCTTCCCACGGTGATCACTCAAGGCAATAGGGCTTGAGGATCGGGCTCTCACTCGCATAACCAGCGAAATTAGAACTAATGGTGAAAGGCAAGCACTAGTGGAGTGAAGGTTTGAGCACTTACTCGACCGGTTTGAAGAAACCGGTCCCGGTCGGAGACGAGGGTGAGCGGGGAGGCGAGTGGATCCCCACACGCCGCGGCGGTGTCGCTTGACCTGCCCAAATAAATTACACCACTACACCTCTCGCAAGAGGGGGAACTTGGGGTGGGGGTTAATGATATTACATCAATACTACCTCCACGCAGGGAGGGGCCTTCAGCCGGCCAAGCGGGGTGGCGAAACCAAAGCAAAGAATGAGGAACAAGGGTGGATGCCGAATCTACCTGCTGTCTGCGAACCAGGATAGAGGGTCGGTGTTGCTATTGTAGATCTTGCGTAGAAATTTCTCTGATGGCAAGATCAGCGGCAAAATCTTCTTAACAGGAAGGGGAATGCCTCAGAATTTTTGTAAATTCTTCTGGAGTCACTGCAGGTCAGGGTAGGAGCTTGAACAGGGCCTCTATTTCTTGGACTAGCAGGGGCAGGTCACCAACAGTAGGATGTAGAGGCTGTCCTAGCCGCTCCCGAACTCCAAATTTGATGCCGTCAGTGCCGTTAGAACCGTGGGTGAGTCCTCTTTTCAGAAAAAGAAACGGGAATGCCAGAAGAGAAGGGAGACGATCTGTGGAGCCAGAAGAGTGAGGAGGTGTTGATGTAGACGGTGGAAGGCAGAGCCACGCAACCGCGGAAGAAAATTGGTAACTTCTATTCCTGGATGCTGAATGGGCTTCTGCTTCTTGGTTCTGAAAGTAAACAGGCCGATGAAGAACTTTGAAGAAGAACTTGAGGATTGATTCCTTCGGGGTTCGTCGTGGCAGAGCTTCTAATCTGGCTCAGGTCCTCAGCCGAGGCAGAACCGTGCAGCTGTGGGAGAATGGACCTCCTGGACGACTCGGAGATCAGAAGAAGACGAAACCACTTCGGTTGCGAAGGCGACTGGCAGACGCTTCCGACGATGGCTCTTGGGTCTTCAAACTTGTCCGGAGGAGGTTTTGGTGGCCGCTGCAAGTTGCTGGTCTGCTGTAGATCTTCAGTTGAGAGCTGTAGGTTGATGATGATGGGGGGGAATGGGGTATATGGGAGGGGAAATGGGGGTGGATGAGTGTGGGGAAAGCCCGGGCTGTGAGGGGGTCTAGGAGGGGGTGTTCTAAGGTGGGGGAAGGGAAGAATGGGGTCTGGAAGGGGGTCTAACAGGTGGTGGGAGGAGGAGCTACGAATTTGGGAAGGTGGGTGAGAGGAGAAAGTGAGGGGGGGGGGGCACAAGTGAGTGGAGGGAAGGGTGGATTTTAAATTTGAAATGGCCTTGGAAGTTGTGGGGTTGTGTGGGGAAGGGGTTGATTGTGTTGGAATAGGGAAAGTGGTGTTGGAATGTGGAAGATGGTGTTGGAATGGTGAGGGATCTTCTTGGGACTAGGGGATGGAGTAATGGAGGCCATGGGGAAGTGGAGGGCTTTAATGATGGTAGGTGGGGGTTGAGGTGGTTGGGAAGGGAGGAGAGAGAAGAAAATTCGAAATTGGGTGTTGAGGAGAGAGAAAGTGGAGTAAAAAAAGAGGGATTAAGAGAGGGAAGGATGGGGAATCTCTCCCCTAGGGTTTCTCACCCAAAGAATGTTGGAATCACTCCACTAAACTAAGCTTTGGACTCTCAAATGACATTTTTTTCATTGATTGATTCATTAAGTTGAAATGGGGGGAATGTGGTCCTATATATAGGAAACCCATATTTCTACAAATATCCCTTACAAAAGACTCAATAACAAATAACCGAAGGGGTAGGGGGGGCTCATGGGCCAAGCCCGAAGAATTGGGCCCAATAGCACATTACACAATCTAATGACACTCAAACTTAGGAAAATAAATGCAAGACCTAGGAACATGACTCAAATAAAAGGGAAAATACATCAAATGACTCAAATAAAATTACATAGGACTCAAAATTAAATGACTAAACCATGCTGGATGCAACCGAGGTGAGGAGACGAATGGTAAACGTGGGCATGGGAGGCGATGTCCCCATCACTACGTTCTTGTAGATCACAAGGGAGTAGTTCAGTTCTCCCCTCTTAATGGGAAACATATGAAGCTGTACCATGCAGCCACACAGGCATCCCCAGAATGCCCGAAACCCACCTTGGTCTAGTGGCACTCCGCCTTGACCTAGCTCTCAAAAAGATACAATATCACCATTACGGAACTTATGTCCAAATCGGTGAATGCTCTTCCTTTACATTGGTATTTATCCTTACCAACAAATAAACCCCCTTTCGGCACAAGGCTATGTGCCCTAGCCAACTTATGCACGTCATCGCCATTACGGACCTTACATCCATTGGCGCAAGAACTCATCCCTTACGTTGGTATTTATCCTTACCAACAAATAAACCCCTTTTCTGATGCAAGGCTACGTGCCCTAGCCAACTGTCATATGCTACTATGTAGGGTCAAACATCACACGATTGACCCACCCTCGTTTTCTCACTCCATGATAAAAAAAATGAGGCTAAAAATAGAGATGCCTCTCCGGGCTTGTCCCTGCACTAGGGCAAGGGCAAAAATGGCTATAACCCGACTGTGGTGAAAATCCAAAAGGGCACTGCAGGAAAAATTGGCTACCCCGCCTCGTGAAAACCTGAAAGGGCGCGTGGGCAAAAGTAAGAGGGGGCTGGCTTCGGCGAAAACCTGAAAGGGCGCTTAAGCCAGTAAGGTGGTAATTCAAAGTTTCTCTTTACCCTCATCCTAATGAAACTTTGAAAAGGATGATCACCACAAGTCCCGCCGAAGATCTTTTCTTTCTATGGACCACTATTGACCCTTGTCATCATCGACAAGACCGGTCAATTCTCCCTTGACATGGACCTTCCATCCTCGTTAATGAATAAATCTCTTTGCTTCGGCATTTAACCAATGCCGATGAACACACCTTTATTGACCTTTGTCATCATCGGCAAGACCAGTCACGTGAAAACCCGAGAGGGTGCGTGGGCAAAAGCAAGAGGGGGCCGGTTCTAGTGAAAACCCGAAAGGGCGCTTGTACCGGTAATGTGATATTTTAAAAATTGGAAAAAAATGATTAATGATTATGACACACTCTCCTCAGGGACAAGGTAGAATATACTGCCAAGTCCTGCCGATGAATAAACCATCACTGGCCCTTGTCATCATCGGCAAGATCAGTCAACATTCCCTTGACTTGGACCTTCCATCCTTGTTAATTAATAAACCTTCTTTGCTTCGATATTTAACCAATGTCGATGAACAAGCTATCCCTGACCCTTGTCATCATCGGCAAGATCGGTCAGCTTTCCCTTAACTTGGACCTTCCATCCTCGTTAATGAATAAAAATTCTTTGCTTCGATATTTAACCAATGTCGATGAACAAGCTAGCCCTGACCCTTGTCATCATCCGCAAGATCGGTCAGCATTCTCTTAACTTGGACCTTTCATCCTCGTTATTGAATAAACCTCTTTTGCTTCAACATTTAGCCAATGTCGATGAACAAGCCAGCCTTGACCATTCAACCCATGTCGATGAATAAATCCTACCTACATTTTTCGTCACCATCGGCGAAATCAACAAACAAACCATTGATCCAGATTTTTCATCCACATCAATAAATGAACATATCCTTGACTTTATTCGTCGTTCGGGGAAGTTAATAGACCTACCCTCACTCAGGCTCTCCATCCCTGGCGAGGAATGAATACACCCTTGGTCTCCCGATAGCTCTGTCACCATCGGCGAAGCCTACCAATGGGCCTCTTGACCCTACCCTTTGATCTGAGTGGCCGCTATGCTCCCACCCTCGAGCATTCCACCTGTGTTAGCCAAAATTTGGCTCTGAGAGTAGTTACACCGCGGTGGAGCGAACCCCTCACCCCTTCACTGAAGTCGTGAGCGCTCTCCAGCCCTAGTAACTCCTATATCCGGGCTGAAACAATTGGCTAAGAAGAAAGAAAGAAGGGAAATGAAGTCGTGACTTAAACAATGAATTGATACATTTCATTTCTATGAAGTAACAAAATACATGTTACTCGGGGCATCCCCCAAGGTACATAGAAGTTCACCAAAAAGAAGAAGAAAATAGAAAAGGAGTTACTATAGCGGACATCGAAAGATGTCTTCGAGCTCTAAAATCCCCAGGGTGGGATAATGGATTAATTCTTACAGGCGAGACTCGACAGCTCCCAACTGACAAGATTCTCTTCAAGCAAGGCGGCCCATCCTTCGGCCAATTCCGCTTCTTCTACACTTTTGACTTCTTGCTGTTCAACTTCCTACAGCTCAACCTCAGCCCTAGAAAGTTCACCACAAAGTTCAGCTATCCTGGCTGCTAACAAAGTTTGACCCTGTGAAGATGTGGTGGCCATGTTTTGCATTGACTGTGTTGTCTCTCTCAAGGACGTAAAAGCAGCTCGGCACTCTGTCCGCTCAAGCTTCAGGGCCGTCAGCTGGTCAGCTACTTCTCAGCTAAGGAATTCCCTCCAGTTCACATATTTTAGCAACAGGATCACCCCGGGCATCCAATCGTCCATGGGACAGCCAAAAGCAAGTAGCGAACGGGAAAGGTGTTCTACCAGGCCCCTTAGCTGCACATAGGTTAAATCTGGGTTGGCTGTTACGGTCTGCTACAGAGTTCCCAAGAACTTCCACACCAGGTCGTTTGACGACTGCAGGCTAAGTGGTGACGTATCGGGAACCTGAAAATCGACTCTACTGTCAACGGCAGCCCATATATCATCGCTCAGTTCCGAGGATGGTGACGGCAAAGCTTGTAGGGCGCCCATGCTGGAGTCGACCCCCGCAACTAACATAGTGGAGGAAGTCTTGATAACAGCAACCTCCCCGCCAGCCTCTTGTGACATAGCTACATCAACCATCTCAACAGCTAAGGATGTGTGTTCTTCGCACCCAGCCTGACAGGTCTCCACCAGGGCCGATTCTGTAATGAGGGCTAAAGCCCCAGGAGCTCCAGCTTTCTCTTCAACGATTTCTCCAGCTTCTATTTCAGGAAGACTCTTCTCCCCCAGGAGCAGTCCTCTGCTGGCAGTGGGTGACTAGGATTCCGCAGCTCCAGTCGAGTCAACAGCACCCATAAATGCCCCTGAAATCTCCAAGCTTGCTACCGCAACGTAATCCTTGGGATATCGCAAAGCGATGGGCAGCAAGACTGGTGGGAATGTCGATTGACCCGCACCCAGAGTCGGGAGACGTATTTGCACAGTTATAGTAGGCAATACCACATCAAACTGCATCATGGATACAACGTGCATTAGACACCTGATGCAAAGATAATGAGAAGAACTGTGAAGTGAAAGCGGCAGAGGATCCCCTACCTCAACCGGCACTAAACTCAAGCCTGTAGCAGTAGAAATCATGGCCTCCATAGGCCCAGCCCCCTCACTTATAAGTGGACCAGACAGCCCAAAGCCGCCCCATGCTAACCGGGGCGGAATGAAGGTTGTATAGTCACTTTCGTAAGCCGAAGATGCCCCGGCATCTTTAGTTTCTGTCTCTACTGGCGGGAACTCCCCATCACTGGAATTGCCACCATAGTCAACCTGCTCCGAAGAAGATGAGCTCTCTGCTGGTTCCCGACGCTCCTTCGTCAAAAGGGGCACTTCTCCAACCTCAAGACCCATGGGAGGAGCACCTCCCTCAACAAAGGCTTGCTCGGCCAATTCTGCGATGGGAGCACCAGTCGAATGAATTTCGGGGGTGGGCTACTCCCCGGAATAGCTTTATCCCCATCCAAAGCCTCTTCGGTAATCCCGGCAGTAGGAAGCGAGGGCAGTTGTATCTCAACTAAAATTCAAGTGAGGAACACTCAAGCAGACTGAAGACACAACGGATCATAAGGTCCTATGAATAAAGTGTAAATCACCTTTTGTCACATGGTTGGGTGTTGGAGAAGGCAAGTTCCCCTCCACAGGAGCCATGGGCATGTCCCCTTTTACCTCACCGACTGCGGCAGTAGTCATAGTTTCTTGCGCAACCGTGGCAGCGGGAGTAACAGCAACTGCAAAGAAGAAATCAGCCAATGCGGCCGGAATAGAGAATAGAGCACAGAGAAGTGAAGCATATACCGTTAGTTCTAGGCCTCTGCACATGAGAAGCCTCAAATTCTTCACAAGATACTGCCGATGGAAGGACAACTACTAGTTCCTACCCCACAGCCTGCCTTCGGCGAGCCCGCGTCATCCGCATGACCGTGACCTTGGCCTTACCAATAGCCTCCCTAACCTGGGACCTTCCGCGAATCACCAGGGGGTAGTGGCGTCGTGGTCGGGGCCGCTTTAGGAGTTTCGAAGTATGTCGGCTTCTGAGCTTTTATCAGTAACTCCCTAAAGTGCTGGGTCTCCTCCGAAGTGTGTCAAATTGCACAAGTACAAAGGTGAGAATGGCATATGTTACGATGAAGAAAGGAAACAGGCCGAAAGGCTGAAATGAAGGAATGAAAGATACCTGCTGGTCCCATATAGAAGGGGGAAAGGGGCCAATAGAATAGCAAGGGCACTTTCTCTCTTGAGGCCGCCTCACGAACAAGCCAACACACATCTCCTATCTTCTCACTTTGCTCGGCCAGTGACGCCAAGTCCGCATGGCCATGAGAAGACAAGTGATAATACAAGACCAACTAGTCCAACCCCCATCCGTCAGCATACTTGAAAGAGATAAAAAGAGGTTGGTCCAGAATATCCTAGCTCGGGCCACCCACCGAAAGCTTATGGGAGACGAGCAGTGCAAACAGCCAGGGGGTGTTGCTATACAGTGCGTCCCGCCTATCTTCCCCCCTAATGAAAGTCCGATAAGGATGCAAGCTGTCATGCGCAGGCCGCCAGTCGGCCACGGACGGGATAGGCTCCTCCACTGGTAAAGGTATCTCCTAAAGAACCACCCGCTCACTGCTCACCCGGCACAGCCCCCGAAGTGTCTTTACAAAGTCATCCCTGTGGATCTCGAGCAACTTCGGCTCAACCCTAGGCGAGCAGCGTTTCACAGCCTTCCGGGCTTCCAGATAAGCCATTACCTCTGTATTGGTCCACAACCACAACTTCTTCAAATAAGAAGGATCAATGTCCAAGACTGATTCTGGCTGGGCATCCAAGAATCTGTGCTCTGCGACAGCCCAGCAGTCTCTTCGGGAGCTCCTGTAAAATCCCGTCCGCGCGTTCCACCATTTGATATAGTCTGAGGTGACGCGGGGGAAATGAGCAGGGGCCGGAAGCCTGCATGAAACCTCCTCTCGACTGTGGAAGTAATCCCACCATATCTGAGCGTCATCATTCATCACCTGGCCGGCTCTATGCCTATTCGGCAACGCAAATTGCGAAGAAGAAGGAGGGATGTGCTGATCATAGCCAAAATTATGACTAAAATGGAATGGGTAATATGGCTCTAGC
Source organism: Amorphophallus konjac (assembly GCA_022559845.1). Classification (NCBI taxonomy): domain Eukaryota; kingdom Viridiplantae; phylum Streptophyta; class Magnoliopsida; order Alismatales; family Araceae; genus Amorphophallus; species Amorphophallus konjac. Next base: position 252,220,487 of record CM040119.1, read on the forward strand.
CATAGAATGCCGCTCTTCCAAAAGACAAGGACGATTGGTCTGATAGCCAATGCCTAGTCAACCAATTCCGGCTCCAGAATTGGCCGTGTGCACTTCGCGCCAGAGATTGGATGGATGAACTCCTCCGCCTCGAAGAGACTACACTGCCGCGTCGGGTTTACCAGCGGTCTAGAATGGGCAGCCAGGCTCCAAAAGTGCAGGACCACAAGTGCATCCGTGGGGACCTTAGTCAATTTCCCCCGAATGGCGAAGAGTTGTTCGTTGTCGATGACGGTTCAGCGCTAGCAAACTCAATCATCCTCGGAACAAGGCGTGTAAATTGTAGCCCCCGAGGAGTAGCTTCTGGAAACAGGGTGCAGACCCATGCATTGAAGAAGTGTATCGGACCAACCATCCGTAAATTCCTGGGGAGACGGTTCTGGTGCAAGTCCCCGAGCATCTTGTAAATAAGGCATAAAGCCACTAGGCAGAGGGACAGTGTAACACCCGAGAATTTGAAAATAGAAATATATATAAAAAATTATATATATATATAATTATTGAACACATACTCTAATTCTATTACATTAACCATTTAAAATATTTAATTACCAATATATGCTTTAAAAGATGCCAAATTATATTTTAGGAAATGCTAATTTATATTTTCAATCACTTAGGAAATTAATATTACACTATTCCAAAGAAATAGAAAATAGGTTATATAGATAGTGTTTTAAAGGATAAACATCACTTTTACAAGATGCCAATTCATATTTTCATAATTTAGAAATTTTCATATTTCAACTTTTACATTATATCATTCTTTTGAAGAAATAAGGGTATATAGATGAAGTGTTAAAGGATGAACATAATTTAGAAATTGAGAAAGGGTATATAGATAATTTTGGTTAGTGTATAGTTAATACAAAAATCTCCGCTCAAAATAACGACATATATTAAGTCGTTATTTCCTAAACGTGAATAGTGACATGAATAGTGCCACTTTTTATTTAAAAAGAATTTTTTAAAAATTTTATATGTAAAAATAGAGAAAAATGTAAGGGTCTCACCCCTGAAATTTCACAAATAAATTCCATCAATTTTTAAAGATAAAAATATTTGAAACTTAACATGGAAATATTAACTTATGAAATACACAACCCTACCTTATAACATAAAGAATGTTGAGGGCTTTGCGTAAAAATCCAAACCTTAAGGGGACTAGTATATAAAATTATAAATCATCACTTTATGCATACGTACTCTACTATTCTTAATAGAATTCTAGGTTTTGTTTAAAGAACTAAACTATTGGAGGACTAGCATACAAATGTGCAATCCAACTTTATGCACATGGGTAAAGAATCTTACTTTAGAGGTCTTGTACCAAGAAACAAACCATGGGAGGGTTATTTTATAAAAGTAAAAGACAACTTTAAACACAAGGGGCCATGGGTTGTAGGTAAGTGGAATCCACACTTTCCACTTACCAAATTGAAGACCCTTCATGATGTGATACACAAAGGGGAATGCAGCAAACAGACAAGGATCCTTGGACCTACTTAGCAAACACAATCACCGAATAGCGAGGTTCTAGATAGGGGCCGAACCGCCGTCGCACACACACGAACCCGGGTGACTCGGTGATGCCGACTGGAGGTGATGGATCAAGACCCTAGCTGGTAGAGTGCCAGTAGGGCTAGGGTTGCCCTCCCGAGGGTACGAGGCCCACACTTAAGGGGCTGGCCGGGTGCCAATCGGGGCACTAGGTCCCTCTCTCTCACAGCCCACGGTGACCGCTCGTGAGTGGAACACACGGGGTCGGGCGCTCTCTCTCTTGCTCAACGGAGCAACTCCACGGATATTAGATGAAAAAATACCAATAACGGAGCAAAGGTCAGAGCTTACCCTGGTTGGTTTGATGAAACCAACTCCGTTCGGAGACGAGGGCGAGCGGGGAAGTGTGGGTTCCCCGCACACTGCGCCGATGAAGCTTCCCCTGTATAGATTATACAAGCACTACTCCCCACATAGGGGGGGGAACTAGGGGATGGAAAATTAAGTTACAAACCAAACACTACCACCGCACAGGGAGGGGCGCTAAGCCGGCCAGGCGGGGAGGGGAAATCTGCTAGACTAGCGTCAGAGGAGCACCACGCCGAATCTGCTCAGGTCTGGATTGACAGGACAGGGAGTCGATGTCGACGTCTCTGTGCACTCCCTCGAGCTCAGATGTCGCCGAAACTAGTGCCGAATCGTTGTTGATAGACCCTGGTATGCTGGTGAATTTTGGTAGGCAGCCACATCATCACCGCCTGTCGGGGTGGCCTCTGGAACAAGCTCCCTTCACGCTGGTTCAGACTGGTTCAAGGGTACTGTAACAATTGGATGAAGACACCACGGCCACTCCCGGAGTCCAATCAAAGCAGACCAAATCGATGACGACCGTGGGCGAGTTTTCTTCGAGCAGCAACCAAGCAGAGCACCAGACGATGTCGGGGTGGCGAGGAGGGGTCCGTTGAGTGAGGGGGGTCAGGACAGGACCAGAATGACTTGTTCTGTGCACCTGGGAGAGAAAAATTGGAAAATGCTCTTCCTGATGCCGAACGGGACGCCTCTTGTTGGTGATGGTGGATGCCTTGTGGTAGAAGCTCTCGGCCAAGTGGCACCTCCAAAAGTTGAGGGGTGTGGCCGCGGGGGCTCCAGGAAGTCTCTTCAGGTTGTTGGCTGGTCTAGTTCTGTGTAGTATAGGGAGATCGGTCCTCCTGAACAGCAGGGAAGTCAAATGCTGGCGAGACGACCACCTAGACGAAGCTATCTCGATGAGCTTTCCATCGATATATGGTGCACCTTCAGATGACGTCGGACGACTCTGGAGCAGCCTCTGCAAGTGGAGGTTCTTCTGTTGGCAGCGAACTGAGTAGGGCAGTGAAATGCTTGGTGAGTGTGGAGGGGTTTGAAGTAGGGGAGATGGTAGGGGGGTGTTGTGCCCCTGTGTGGTTTTGATGATGGCTGACACACCATGAGTTGGAGTTTGGGTTAACTTAGTGGCTAATTGTTCATGCAGTGCGTTGACACAGTTGGAGATTGGGCTGACGCATTGGCTGTCTGTTTACTTGCTGCGTTGACGCAGTAAAATAGCTGGGTTGACGCCATGCCATTTTGTCTACTTTTTGTGTGAAAGTCTATACACTGCCCTTGTTTCAAAGTCGATACATTGTCTTTGCTTCAAAGTCTATACATTGACTCATGGTCTTCAAGTAGATAAAGAGTCTTCATCTTGTGAAGTTTGTACTGCGTCCGTTGTCTAGAGTTTTTGAAGTCTATACATTCGGTCGCTTTCCAAAGTCTATACATCGTGGTCTTGAACCATCAAGTCTGTACAGCATGAAGTCTGTACATTGGTTTTGTCTTGAACAGCAGGCCTAAGTCTACACACTCTCCTGTTATGATAATGCATTCTTCAGCAAGTATATACACTGAGCACGCATGAAGACTTCTAAGTCTATACACTCCCTCACTCTGTACACACTTGCTATATTGATTTCTATAAGTCTATACATTGCTTAACTATGCACAGCCTGTGTTAATTTTGTTCATCGACTGAACACTCCTTTAATCATGCAGGTGTCTGGCCTGAATGTACATGTCCGTGCGTCAACGCCACCCACTGGCAGCGTGGACGCAGCAGTTCAAGTATCTCCTTGCAACCTCTGGAGTACCTTGGCAGCGTCGACGCTGCAGCTCGTTGGGTCGACGCAGCAGCTTGATGGATCGACAAAGTGACCAGAGGGTGGACGCAGCTGCACAATGCGTCAACGCACTCCTTGACGCAAGAAGGCAGAAGCCATCCAATTTCAGCTGCTGGAACACACCAATGCGTCAACGCAGCATGATGAGAGCGTCGACGCAACACGTCTATCTGCTGAATACCTAATCACTGGATCACCGATGTGTCAACGTAGCAGTGGAGCAGCGTCGACGCAACTGTCAATAGGGCTAGGCTGGTTGCTCACTGGAACGCATCAATGCGTCAACGCCAAGGGTTGGAAGCGTCAACGTAGCAGACTTGAGTTTTGCTGGTAGAATGTCCTTGAAGGCTGCGTCAACCCCTTGAAGCAAGTGCGTTAACGCCACCTCACTCCAGTTGCTGAGCGTACTGATGAGGGGGCACGTGATCCGATGGGAAAAAGGGGCAGGATTCTGACACGTGTTAGATAAGGGGTGCTACCCTGCCAAGTGGACCAATCAGTGGTCACTAGGGCATTTACTACTCAACCATCGGAGGCTCTGTTTCTGATATAAAAGCACCCCATCATCCTCTCGAAAAAAAAAAACTCTCCACAGAAGAAGAGGAAGCTCTCCAGCGAAGAAATCTGAGAGTGTGAGCAAAAAAGAGAAGAGAAGCAGCAGATCGAAGAAGAAGAAGGAAGAAGAAGAAAATTTCAGAGAAGAGAAGGAGAGCCTGCGAAAGAAAAGAAAATAGAGAGTGAGAGCAGAAGAGAAAGATTGAGTGAGCTGAGAAGAAGAAAGAAGAGGAAGAAAAGAAGAAGAGAGAGAGAGTTCGTGGAGAAGATAGAAGAAGCTATTGAAGATCTGTCCTCTGGCGTCTGGATTAAATCCAAGCCAGATCTGCTCCTTTGAGAGCTACATTCTTGTTCTTCATTTACAGCTTTCCGATCGCTGTGTATTTTCGTTTCTTATTTTTCCTTTTTATTTGGTTATCCTTGTTCTTCCGATCCTCTGGTCTGAGGTCGAGTTCCTCCTGTGGGATCAGGAGTAGGGAGACGGGTGTGTCTCCGGTTTGTGCTGGTAGCAAAATGCTACTGGTGATAGTTCCCTCCTGTGTAGAGGAAGAGAGGTTGGTTCCTCCGGTTTGCAAGCAGTAGGGGGGCTGCTTGTGAGTTCCCTCCGGGGTAGGAGGAAGAGAGGCTAGGCCTCTGGTGGATTGCTGGTAGCAGTGTGCTACTGGTTGGTTCACTGGTAGCGGGCTGCTACTAGTGGGGTTCCCTCTTGGTAAAGAGGAAGAGAGACGTGAGTCTCTGGTTTCTAGTGACCGTGGGTTGCTAGAGGTTCCCTCCGTGTAGGAGGAAGAGGGGAGGTTGTTCCCCTGGGTAAGCTGTGTATCAGCGTCTATTGGCAAGCTATGTTGCCCAGCTGTTAGTGAAGCAACACTAGGGTTGAGTGTGGGGTGGATGTAGGTCCGTGGACCGAACCACCTAAAACCTCTTGTGCACTGTGGTTTGATCTTTTGTCTGTTTGGCGCTAGATGCTTGCATAGGGGCGATATGGGTTGACTGCATACCATGTGCTTGACTGTGTTTTTGAGTGGCCTTCGAATTGTTATTCCGCTGTTGCTATTTGTTCCTCTGAAGAAGGTAGATCTAATTCCGCAGCTCTTATCATTAGATTTAATCTGTCCTGTTAGCATTCAGGTTTTTACTGTGTGTTTATTTAGTTCCTCATCTGCCCACTAACTTTTAAGCTTGTCTAGTTTACGACCTAGTAGTTCTAGTGAGCATCATATTTTAATTGGGCGAAAGATTTTTCAAACGGCTATATTCATTCACCCCCCCCTCTGAATACTGCACCTAACCCAACAGGGGGAAGGGGTTGCTGTTGGGGGTTGTGGGAGAGGTGGAGTGGGGTGTGCAAGGGAAGATGGTGGGAGGAAGGCCAGGGAAGGGGAGGGGAGGTCGCAGTTGGTGTGGGGGTGGAGTTGTGGTGGGCGGTTCTCCATTGGTGGGGTGGGGTGAGGGCGCCAATGGGCTTGGGGGAATGGGGAGGAGTCCTTTGATTTGAGTGGTGGGTTAATGGAGGGATTAATGGGGGCCTAGGGAATTGAAGGGTTGCCTTGGGGAAGGGAAGGGGTGCTTGGGAGAAGGGATTCTCCCTTGGGAAAATGAAAGGTTGTATGGGGAAGGGGAAAGGTTGCTTGGGAGTGGTGGGAGTAAAGGGGAGTTAATGGTCTTGGGAAGGTGAAAGGGTGGGGAGGGCCGATGTGGAGGATGTGGTGGCAAGAAGAGGAGAGAGAGGGGAGGTCGAAATTGGGAGAGAGAGAGGGGAGGAGAGAGAGGGGGCCGCCCCCATTAGAGAGAGAGAGAGAGAGAGAGCTACAGAGAGAGGGGGAGACAATTCTTGTGGATAGTTTTTCACTCAATAATTCATTAGTCCTCTCCAAGTGGGGTTGGGGTCCTATTTATAGGGATCCCAACATTTACAAAAAGTCCCTGAGATAAGTGCTAATAACAAATAACCAAAAGAGGTGGGGGAAGGGGGAAGGCGCCCCTGGGCCAGGCCCACCTAATTGGGCCCATAAGACACTCTAGCCCATCAAGACGAACACAAACTTAGATAAATAACATAATAACCTAGGGAATTTACTCAAAACAAAGGAAAATTACATCAAGATTACTCAAATAAAAGGGGAAAATACACCAAGACGACCCAAATAGTATGCCCAAGTGTCGAAGCGGACCCGTCCCGTCGTGGAGCTGCATCCTACCCATTTTCGGGAGGGAGAGAGGTGCCGGGCTAGAGGGAATCATGGGTGATGTCCCCATCACTTCACATAGACGTCAATTTCAAAATTGAAGACATGGCATGAGGCGCCATTTTCAATAGGACCCCATCCCATTTAAATATTAATATATATATGAACATCCCGAATGCTAACACGCGAATGGGGTCTCATGAAGAATGTCACCCAAACAAATGATGCCCTCATGCAAGGCATCATTTATGTGAATAGTGTCACCTATATTAAATGAACGACCCTTTACAAGGGCGTCATTTAAACACATGATTCTAGAAAAATTGAGACACGAGCAACCCATTCGAGCTGGCAAAAAATAATGCACACTCAGCATGACCCATAAGGCATTAACTGATGCCTTATGATTCCCTATAACTAATCGCATCCGTAGCACTGTCAGAGGATACTGCTGTGCTGCAGAAGCGTCTTCTTCCCGAGGCTACATCCTACTACAATCCTGCTACAGCTCTGAGCCTCGTATCACACGTCAAAAGGTAGGTGTTCTCAAATCCTTGCCTAACTAGTAGCTAAATAGGTTAAATGATGCATGCTTAGAATCCGTTTAACTCGTCAACCATGCTATAAATCATGTATATATCATGTTATTTTAATAGTTCGTCAACCATGCTATAAATCATGTATATACCATGTTATTTTAATAGCCTGTCATGTATTACCATGATCTTTATGATTTTGAACTTAGTTTGTTAGCATGACTTTCATGAGTTTTTAAGCATATTTTATGACACTAGTTTTACAGTATTAATAACCATGTTTGAAATCTTAATATATAGTCTATGTTAACATAATACGTCCCAACCCTCTGGTAAATGGCGCCCCTGACCAGGGCACCATTTTCAAAATTGAAGACTGTTCACACAATCGTCATTTAAATGAAGACACCCCCAGTGTCGTCAATTCGATTTCTGAGATTTTCAGTAATTTATAATTCAACACATTCAATAATCCATAACTATCAAACTAAAGCACGAAATTTTTGCATGAACATGTTTCTGGAATCCTGACATTTTTCTCAACATATTCGTGTCATTACTTCCTGATTCGGAGCTTTTTCACACTGATGAATAGTTGAAACCTCACTGTAATTGGCACCCTTGACCAGGGCGCCAATTTCTAAATTATAGACTGCCTACGAGAGCGTCAAATAATTGAAAACATGCACCATGTCGTCAATTCAGTTTTTTGAAATTTTTAGAAATCAGTAAATCAACACATTCAAAAATCTATAACTAATAAACTGGACCTTGAAAATTTTGGCAGAATATACTTCTGTGACCCTGAGATTTTTCTCCATCTGACCATGTCTTCGGATTATGATTCAGAGAAACTTTTTCGAAATGAACAGTGATTTGAGTCACAAAACGTATCTGCCAGGTGAAAATCACTGAATTGAAGACGACCCTTAAGTCTTCAATTTCAGAATTGAAGACGAACCTCAAGTCTTCAATTACTAAATTGAAGATGGCCCTTAAGTCTTCAATTTCATAATTGAAGATGTCCCTTAAGTCTTCAATTAATTGAAGACTACTCACAGGGGCGTCAATTCTGTTTCTTGAGGAATTAAAGTTATAACATTAGAAAATTGTAATACCCCGATAATTTTTATTGAGCCCAATGTATTTATTAAGCTTTTATTAACTAAAAATTAAATTTTTAACGATTTAATGCTTGAATTTCGGATTTTTAATATTTAATTCCTTAGAAAATAGAATAGTGAAAATTCGACTACCTTATAAAAATCTGGAAAAATGCTAATCAGGTTAAGGACGAAGTAGTTAGCAACTTTGTCTTCTGTGATCGACCCAGCAAAAATCCGTAGTTTAGTCTAATTAGTGGATTAAGCCTAAAAGTGTAGACTTAGTTAACCTTTACCTAACCTCATCTTAAAACATCAAATTAGAGCTTAATACTCAACCAAAGGAGCTCAAATCGGTGGCAAATGAAAGGCCACGATCTAATGATCAATAGCCCTCTATCAATCGAACCCAAACCTAACCCTAGCACATGGTGGCGGCCGAGTTTTGGCTTGGTCAACCTTGGTGGCGCCGTTTTCCAACACCACATTACGTGGTCGATTTCTCCCAGCTCCGAAGTCTCCAGAAGCTCTATGAGCTATCAAAATGAAGCTCTACGAGTCTATTTTCTTTTGGTAGCCGTGGTGTTCGCATTGGATTCAGATCTAGGAAGATTTTGGTCGTTTGGTGGAGGTGGGTCGGCAGCCGTCGTCCTCCTTCCTCTCCTCTTTGTTCCATCGATTGAGGTAGGTTTCCTTAACCAAAACCTGCACATGAATACATCAAATTATTCCTCTTGATGAGATATTTTCAATGATATAAGAAGCCCTAAATTTCATTACGTATCCGAGGAGATATCGAGGTTTTTCTAAGGTGATGTCCAGTTCGTTCTTCATTCTAGGCCTTTAAGTTCTCTCTTCGATTGAGGTAGTATCTAACATCCCAACTCTAATTAATATACATGGATGTAAGTATCATCATGTTAGCTTTCATTTGGCGTAGAAAGCCCCAAATTTCATTGAGCATGTTTAAAGAATTTTGGATCGAAGTAAGAGCATGTCTAGGCTTGATTTATGCAGTGTTCTTATGAGTCAAAGTATGATTTCAGGCTGATTTTGAGTTGCATATCTTGATCCCCATATAGCATATCATACATGGATGGAATCAGCATCGAAGTAACTTTCTTTTGATATAAGAAGCCCCAAATTTCGTTGTATATATTGAGAGAACTTTACGATTTAGTAGAAGCATGTCAAGAACTAGGTTTTCATGTGTTCATCATAGATAGGTTGTGATTCATTTGATTTCTGTTGAAATTCATGTTTCAAAACTCTTGTTTTATGACCCTAGTATGTCTATTAAGAACCCTAGAGCATGTGGTCAAGATCCCAACCCATTTAGACCCCAAATGGTTGAGTTCTTGCGTTTTCCGGAGGCTACGGCCGTTTCTGGGCTTGCAGGGGTCGACCCATGGGGTTGACCCATGCCCCAGCAGCAGGGCCTGCCCGAGGGTCGACCCTTGTGGTCGACCCATCTGGCCCAGCACGAGGGTCGACCCAATGGGTCGACCCATTCTGCTGGAATTGCAGGGGGTCGACCCATCTCACTAGCAGACCGCGTTTTTGCAGGGGTCGACCCCAGGGGTCGACCCATACACCAGCAAACCAGTTTTTGTCATTTTTCGACCCGAGGATCGATCCGGATCATTAGGGGATCGACCCATTCAACCTAGTCCAATTGAAAACTATATTTTTGAGGAACCAATGACCTATTCATGTAACCCTATGATTTCAATTAACAATGGTCCTTGCATTCAACCATAGTGTAAAAACATGCCGTTTATCATCTCCATTTCAACGCATACAATGGTTAAATAGAAACCCACATAATTAGTGGTTAATTGTGTAACTAAATTTCTGTTAATGCATGCTATTTCACTCCTGTGCGAGCTTGTTCTTTACCTTATCATCTTGAATCAGCTTTTTGGTAAATTATCTTAATGCAAATGATAATAGATAATCTTTGGTATATTAACTTTGTAATTAGGATTAAATTGATTGTTAAGTTGCTGGATAGTCATTATTACCCCAGTAAGATGGATTGCTTACACACCTGAACGGTACACTGTCAGCCATTCTTTGTTGACCTCGTGGACTAAGTTTTGGTCCAATTATTGTAATGCAGCCCGAAGTGACCGTATAACTGAGTTTTGTTTTAGTGAATCCAAGGACAAGTTAGTCCTTAAATCTCATGCTTGTGGCAGTAATTCCTCTGATTAATTGGCCATTTAACTTGACTGAATGTCTAGACAACGTGGGATCTTGGATCCAATAAATCAATGCCAAAGCATCATAAGGGCCCGGTCTGGTCCTGGGGAGAGCGCCCGAAAGCTAGTGAGCCCATGGGATGTTAATGACATGGTGAGGTATTGCACTGAGTACTTGACTTGTGTAACGTCTATGACATAAAAATCTCTTGTTACTTGTTACTTGATCGTGCTTGGAATGATGTTTAAATACTTGCTTGTTTGGCCAATTCTCAATTCTCTATTACTATCTCCTGTTGTAAATTCTTGTACTTGCTATCTTGTTATTTCTTGTCATCATTATATTTCTCGACCTTGCAAGATCTTTGTATTACGCTGTTTTATTGAATCGTCTTTTATTTCCTTTATTTAGCATGGCATATAAAAATGTAATTAACTTGTTAATCACGTACACTTGCCTGTTATTTCCTACTGAGCGTCAGCTCATAGTTGTTATTTCCCCCCTTTCCATGCTATTCAGGTGATGATGCGCAGACCGATGGGGAAGGGCAAGAGTGATATCTTTTGAGTGTACTTGTTAGTAGATGCCGTGTTGGCATGGTTGTTTACCTCTAGTTATTTCCTTAGAGTTGTGTTAGCACTTATTTACTTTTGGAGTCAGATATTGTATTAGAATTCAGATTGGAAGTCATGTTTGATCGTGTGTTAGCAGTGTTGGTTATTGTAATAAATTGGAATCATCTTGATCAATAGAGTTATTTCTTTCCATAGCACCTGTGTAATTGTTTAGCTTAGCTTATTAGTGTTATTTCTAGCTAGTTTCTAACTGTACGTCCCGATATTCCGCGTCGGGGCGTGACAGTTTAGTTGGTATCAGAGCCCTAGGTTTCATATTCCTAGGTTTTCCAAAGTTCTAGGTTTTCTAAGTTTTAGAGTTTTAAGTGATAGCATAGGACCCCTAACCTTGTTAAGTCTAAGAACCCGACCTGGTGAGATTTGGGTAGAAACTTGGGTTAAGTTCATTTCGTAATCGTGTTATTATCTATCTTATTGAACCTAAGTAATCTATTCCTCGTGTAGGCCATTCCAATGGCAGCTGACCGTGCGGAATGGAGGAACTTGCAGCGTACGGTTCAAGGCCTTACGCAGGCTTTACAGCAAGTGGCTCAAGCAGGAGCGGCACACCATGGCACTGGTGACTTATATCGAAACTTCGAGGGATGAATCCGTCGAGATTTGGAGGCTCGACTGACCCCGATGAAGCCGAGCACTGGCTAGATGAGATGGGAAGGATATTCGAAGTGATGCAATGCAGCAATCAAGAACGTGTCCTTCTTTCAACCTTCCAACTTGAATGTGATGCAAGAACATGGTGGGATTCCGTGAAGGCTACCCTTGGTGATCAGCAAGTTACATGGGAAGAGTTCGAGGAATTCTTTAACAGCAAGTATTTTTCTGATAGAGTGCAAGAGAAGAAAGTGGCGGAGTTCGCGGCCCTGAAACAGCGAGGTCTGTCCGTGGCGGAGTATGAAGCGTAATTTTCTCGGCTATCTCGATAGGCTACCCACTTGATATCTACCGAGAAGATGAAGGCTAAGCGCTTTCTTAATGGGCTGAAGATGCATTATATCAATCAATTGGCACCAATGGAAATCTCAACCTATTCTGAGATGGTGAGGAAAGCTCAAGTTCTAGAAGATACTCTTGAGATGACGGAGAGAATCCGTGGAAAAGGCACCAAGAAGGAACTACCTACGGGTTCCAGGAATATCAAACTCGGGTATAGCAAGAAGAGGCTCATTAGTGGGTCTAGTTCGTGGACTGGATCTGGATTGTGGAAGGGCAAGATGCCGAGGCATGAAGACAAGAAACCTGGCCCTATTGTTCCATTCAAGGGCGTGTGCAACTATTGTGACCGTCCGGTGTTGATTTTATTTTGCCTGTCTATCTTTTCTTTGGGGTTTTGAATGATGAAATGACAAGCGAGTAATCAAAGATCCGCTCTTAACCTACGGACATGTGATCATGAACCTAGGCAATCAAAGCTAGCTCTAGCATGGGCATGCTATCTCACTCAAACTACGCTAAAGAAAAGGGAAAACACACGTCGGGGCATGGAGCAAGCAAGAAAATAAAACACACCGCAAGGGGTGGAGCAAGCAAGAAAATAAAAGAGATATGTGATGAACGAGAAAGCTAATGCCCAAGACTAAGGAAAGATGTGATCGCCACCAAAGTAAAAACAAGCAAAAGACCTGTAAATACCTTGGAAATAGGTGGATGAAGCACCCGCCCACGGGAGAGAAAACCGAAGAGAACCTGCAGGTCAGCTAGAAATAACGGTCAGGACCCTGTGCGTTACTTGGAAAGTAATGGCCACCCAATAGACCGCCAGGAGAAGATGACGCGCCTTCACCAGACCGTCAGATAACCTGCAGTAGCAAAGTGTAGATTCTTTTAACTCCAACTCTTCCAGCCGGCTAGAAGACTTGGGCCTCGTACTGGTGAACCTGTAAACCTGCCAAAGATGTAGAGAACAAGAACAAAACAACCCAAATTAGCCCTTTCAATAATATAGCATCAATTCTCAAAGAACTTAGAGACATCAAAAGGAGAGGGGATTACCGGGGAGTTTTTTGGTTTTTTAACCCCTCTAGGCGTTTTTAAAAGATTAGGAGGATGTTTGGATGCTTAGGGAACAGTGAAAAAACGTGGAGAAAGAGGAGGGACAATGCTTTGATTGAGTAAAAACCAGGGAAGAACTCAAGCATGCAATGATGAACTTGAAAGACTAAAATCAAAGTACTCCCTTGATTATGAGATGGATGAACGTGGGAAGCAGTCCCTCTTAGATGAAGATGGCTCCTGAGTTCGGCAACACTTCGTCGTGAATTTCAAAATCCTCCTCCCTGGGCCATGAAGTCAAGGGTTCTATTTATAGACCCTCAAACTCTCAGGTCGAGCAGAGGATAATCCAGCAAGATAAAGGGATAACTCCTGTCAAATCCTCGAAGATAATATCACCAAGAGTCCATAGAATCAAACAGAAGGTCCTGAGGATCAGATTTGAAAGAGATATCGTCAATCCAAACCCTTATCTTCGGGCACGGAGTAGCAGAGAAAAGGCCTGAACTGTCAGGACTCTCTAAAGGAAGTAACGGCCACACGACAGACCGCTACTTGGAAATAACGCACCAAGGAACATCCGTCACTATCAACCTTATCCCTAAAAGATAAGATCAACGGGAAGAAGACCCAACAAGCTGGACTCTTCAAGGAAGCAACGGCCAAGGAATAGGGCGTCAGAATGAAACAACGACTGCACGACAGACCATTATTATCAACGTGTAAGCCAAAAGGATAAGTTTTAAAATGAGGCCTTAAGCCTTAGGAGTCTTCTAAGAGTAACGGTCCAGGACCCATCCGTCAGAATAAAACAACGCGCCTATGACCGACCGTTATTATCAAAATGGAGATCAAAAAGGAATAGAGGCATTGCTAAGATTCATCCAATGAAGTAGCCACAAGGAACCATATCCGATCAAGGAGTTAAGACCCAAGAAATAGGCTTCAACTAATCAAGAGACTCAATGAAGAGTGAACAACTCAGAGCATCATATAGAATAAATAAGAAGATGACCCGACTTGTTGGGTATAAAATGGGTGTCAACAGATGCCCCTCCTTAACATCCTCTTTGCAGGGGAACGAGCGGAGGTGAAGCGAAAGCGAAATGGAACATGGAGATGAAGCGGAAAAATGAAGCGGAATGGATCAAAAAGAGGGCGTTAAGATAAACGACACCCGTTCTCAACCAACAAGCGATAGGAATTTTCTGGAAAGCTTCAAAAATGATCATAAGAAAAATAGCCAACCAAAGGATGCAAGTCTGGAGGAGCTAATAACTAAGGAAAGGAAACACGGCTAGCTGCCGGAGGCAACGGAAAGAACAAGAGACTAAACTCCAGACAGGAATCTTCAGCCAACCAGATCAAGCGAACAGATCGAAGGAAAACCTTCTAATTCAGAGTGGAATGATTCTCCTTATCCGAGATCAAGAACACAGCTATTCACCATCATCGAGACACTTGAACAGATGAAGCTTCATGAATGCTCAAAGAATGCGCATGATGCATGCTGGGCTAAAGAAAAAGAAATCTTCAAAACAAATGCAAAAAAAGATAAAATATCAAATACTCGAGAATAATATTGCTAGACCAGAGAAATTAGGGTCAGGACACCATCTGCAACCACGGCGTGCAAGATAGAACCATCGTCCCCAAACTTATTCCAATCTAACGGACTATCCAACGATTAAACATGTGAACTTAGATCATCATCATTTTTGTTTAAGGGGAACATCAGATCCTGGAACACATGAATGACCAGCCGGTTCTCGAGATAATATCGTAGATAACATATAGTAATGCATTAAGGGATAAGGGACGAGATACAAATACCGGACTTACCTTCCGGACGGACGGTAAAGCGCGATTTCATTCACAAAATTCCTTCATAAAAGACAGGTTAGCCAAAAAAATAAATATGATCATGAATCAAGGCATAACCATTTGTACGTGTGAGAAGCATCAACAATGAACATTTTGACAGAATATAAAACCATTTTGACATCCAATAGACCATTTAATTCATCAAGAAACTTGCAAGTTTGTAACGGTCTGATGAAAGGGCGTTACATCAAGTAACGGACCATCCTTACTCCGTCATAAACCAGGCGGTTCACATTCTTCAATAAAACAATCCAGTCATATGTAACGGTCTGTTCAAGACGCGTTATAAGGATGTAACGGCCAGTCGATAGACCGTCGCATTTCCTGAGTGTTCAAAAAAAATAACAACTGAACGGTCACGGCCATCATTCCACATTCAACAACCCAAAAACCCAAAACAAAAAAACACCGGCGACCACCGCCCCCACCACCGTAATGGCCGGCGACGAGGCTCCCCAGCCACCACCACAGAGGAGGGAGAGGGGAAAGAAGAAAGCAATCCGGCGGTTTCACCGCCGGCTCGAATGGGAGGCGATCCCGCCGGCCACGGAAGAAGAACCGAGGAGAAGAGAGCCAAGGGAGGAAGATGAAGCTCCCACGGCAGTGGAGGACCAAGGGGAAGCCCCATTGGGTGCAGAGGAACCCAAAGAACCAGAGAAGAAAAGGAAGAGAGGCATGGACCGAGAGGTAGGCCGCCCACCCCATTTTCAAAATTTTAATTTTTTGGTGTTTTTTGTATGAATGCATGTGTGCGGAATAAAAGGAGTGTGTATGAGAATGCGTGGATGATGAATGAGTTGTAGAACGTGTGAAAGACCGCCAGGTCTAACACAAGGGCAGGAAGAAATTACCTGAATTCAACAGCAGAGAAAGTAACGGTCTAGGATCAGACCGTCATAATCAAATAACGCACTGGTTGAAGGGCGTTATACACAACAGAGGCCAAATTTGTAATCTGAGCTGCAGAAAAAATGACGGCCCACCTCTAGTGCGTCAACGGCAAATAACGGCCTAACGCTGGACCGTTAATCGTGGCAGAACTATAGTTTGCAGGGTGACTAGCAGGAAATGCGACGGCCTAAAGTAGACGCGTCAGAATGAAGCAACGGCCACAACTAGGACCGTCAGGTAGTGCTTATCCCAGAGTAGAAAGAATTGAGTGGTTGAGAGTGTAACGGCTCAGGGTTTGCACGTTACAAGAAAAGACGGTCAGCCCTTAGACCATTAATCTCCACAGAACATGATCGGGGAAATTAAACCCACAGGAAAATGCGACGGCCTAGGGTTGGCACGTCGGAGTGAAATAACGGCCGTACGATAGGCCGTTAGATCCTGGGTTGTATTCCGAGACGGATTGAGCCGTGAGAACTTAAACCCGGGGTTTAGCCATCTAATCCCTTACTAGAACTTACCTAGATTGAAGATAAAGCCTTCCAACTCAAGTCTTATCCTTTCCAAGCCAAAATTAAACCTTTAAAACTTGGAAACTCAACCAAAATCGTATCTTTGCTGAAAACCTCTGCTTTAGGGTTGAAGAACCTCTCCTAAGGGTAGAAATCAAGATGAAGAGAAGCTTCGAGGTGATGGCTATGGAGGAGAAGGTCTACACCAGACCTAAAGCTATCAGAAAAGAACATGGAGAGCTCCAACGGTTGTCATCAATTCCCAAGCACTTAAGCTCCAATGTTCAAAGGGTGGTAAGTCCCTCAACAACACATCCAAGTTCAGAAAATTATGCACTTCAATTGGTTTTATGACTTCATCTTCTCCTTCTTTCTTCAAGCCTCTTCCTGGCCCAAGATGCTACTCTAATCTTAAGTGGGTGGCTCCCATGGTAAAGGCCCTCCCTATAGAGGTCACATCCATCCTTAAAGCTTGGCACCTTCAACCACTCTTGGTTTTGGGCAAAAACTTCCAGAAATTATCCTTAGATTGGCCAAGTATTTCAGCTCTTGTAGAACTATGGCATCCACAAACTCATACCTTTATCTTCCCTTCCTTCGAAGCAACAATCTTTTTAGAAGAGGTAGAAATCTACCTAGCCCTTCCTAAGACTAAGGCGGGGGATGAAGATCGGGTTTGCTATACAATAGAGCCTATTGACCCATCCATGATTTTGAGTGATTTCATTCATAACCCAAAGGACGTGAGGACCATGATCAGCCCACACCACATTCACTTGATACCCTTGGCGTAATGGATAGTGTCTCATTGTAAAAATAAGTAGGAGAGACATGAAGCAATAGCCAAGGCGGTGGCGGTTTGCTTATGCGGAGTCTTCCTTTTTACCACGACCGACCACCTTCTAGACATCCAAAATCTTAGCATTATTAGCGGGCTGTGGCGGGGAATGTCTATCTCTCAAGCGGTCCTCTCATACCTTTATGAAGGACTTAGCTCGGCTTGCCTAGGAGGACTTTTGTTCGGCTCCATGATACTCCTTGAGTGCTGGATGGGAGTGAGAGTCAAATTCCAACAAAAGGAAGACATAACTTCAGCTAGCCGAATCTTCGGGAGCCACCCTCTCTTCTTCATTAGAGGGGCATTTGGATACTCTTCTCAAGTTGAATGCAAGACGGCGGATAAGAAAATGTGGGATGAATGGCGCCTCTTCTTCAACACTCTGCCAATGGACAAGTTCATCATGCGGCCAAGAATCCTTCGAAGCACTCTTCTTAAAATACCGCGGCGTCAAAGCTTGGACCTCCAGCTAGTGGGGAATACCACCATGGCGATCTACAACCCGCACCGTTGCCACCTTCAGATCGGACTTCCAAGAACCGAAGCTCCTGCACTATCACACTACCCTCCCCTTCTACCTAGGAAGATGGGGACCGAGGAAGACGAAAGAGCAGTACGGACCGCGCTGACCATGTGGGAGATCAGCAAAGTGCGCCCATGGCGAGAAGAAGTTGAAGAGGACGACGCAGCACGCCGTGATTACGTGAAAGAGTTGAGGAAAATCCGCCCTCTTGCGGACAGAAATTGAATGTGCCTTGATTTTATTTTGTTCATGAGAGGAGTTGTTTGTTATTAACAATCAAAGTTGGAATCTTTATGAATGTCATATTTCGTTTAATCTTGCTTGAATGAGATGATATTGCTTCAACTGAACGGATGTGAGTTTTGTGGTTTGAATGGCCAGAGTGATGTGAAGAGGCAGAGCCTCTAGAGGATGTAACGGATGGGCGGTGGGCCGTTGTAAGGAACGACGGTCTAAAGATGAGCCGTCAGAACGAAAGCATTATCAATCCTGCTCTCTGAAGCAAGTAACGGATGGGAGATGGCCCGTTATATATAAACGACGGTATAGACCAGGCCGTCAGAGGGACAATGTTTGATGAAATAAAAGCCCCATGCCTAAGGAAGTGACGGCTGAAGGGAGACGGTTATATTCATGTGGCGGTCTGGAATTGATGCGTTACAGCCTTTGACCTGCATTTTTATGAATTATCACTTTGAACCTGTCCTGCTGCCTGTACACACTCAAACATGAAACAAGTTAGACATGTTCTTAGACTCAACCCCTTACCTTGAAGCAAGTTAGAGAATGACCATTTCTTGATATTTGGTCAAGGGGTGGAGCCTTATTAAATAGGCGGAAAGCACAATAAAAATGCAATGCATGCTATGCACATGATGGAGTCTTGGAAAAAAAATATTTCGTGAGATTTTCGCAGATATTTGGTTTTTGGGATTTTGAAAATATTTGGGGTTTTTTTTTTGGATTTTGAAGATATTTGATGTTTTTTTGGATTTTGAAAATATTTGATGTTTTTGGATTCTGAAAATATTTGATGTTTTTAGATTTTGAAGAATATTTTATGTTTTTGGATTTTGAAAACCAGTGCCTCCCTAGTAACACGATCTCTTCCTTGTTCAGAATCAGAAGTCCCGAGGTTGGTGTGTAATACGGGTGACAACTCCTGGCCAAGGCCCACTTCTCATGACGGTGTTTTTTTTAACAAGGCCATACCCCAGGTACTAATCTTGGTCCTGAAAGAAAAAAGGAACATGGGGGTAAGCTTAGGACAGATATGGAAATTTTTAGGACTTGATTTCTTCACCGTACAACCCTGTTATGGATTTGGTCTGTTGCGCCGGGGCTTTGTGTCCATCATCGAACCTTCGTCCACTCTAGGCATGCATTCGACCGGGCTCATGACGTCCTGCGGAGAACTATGCTGCCACTCTTGGCATGCCTAGTTTTCCTATTTTTGCATTCCTGGAGTTTTGGAATAGTAGACTTTTGAGATGATGCTTTTAATTTTGTCGCAAAGATTACCCTTTTCCTTTTCCTTTCGTTTCTTGTGGCGTCAGGTCATAACGGACTTGCCCCTATTTGAGACCTCCTCTCGTTAGGGTGTTTGGATTAGTTGTCGCCTCCTTATTCACTTCTTGCCCTTGGATTCAGCCGAAGAATGAAGCGGACAGGGACTTCGATTTTCCCCTAAAGCATGGCCGAGGAGAAACGGTGTCTTTTAAAATTGGAAAACCTGACCAGGGATGTCATGTAGTGTGTGATTGCCTTACTCAGGACCCTTCTTAGTGAAACAGGAGGGAGCATCCTGCTGCCGGGGAAGCACGTGGCTTAGACTCTAAGGAAAGAAACGCTTAAGATACAACCCATTCCACGGGTGAGAGAGCTCCTCACCTTCCGCATTTATTAAACGATAAGCATTCCCTGGATAAACTTCTTTTACGACAAACAGCCCTTCCCAATTAGGTTGTAATTTAGACCTTGGACCTGCAAACCGAATGAATTTGCATTTCAAAACCATATCACCTTTTTGAAATTTCCGTTCGATTACCTTCTTTTGAAAATAATGCGAAACCCTCTTTTGATAAACGGATACGTGATCGGCCGCGTTCATCATCTTCTCATCTAAGAGTTCCAACTGGACGAGTAACGCCTCTCGACGTTCATCGAGATTAAGTTCCTTATCGAGCTGCACTCTAAGGGAAGGGATCAGGATCTCATATGGGAGCACCGCCTCCATCCCGTAGGTAAGAGAGTAGGGAGTTTGTCCCGTAGGGGTACGGACGGAGGTGCGGTAAGCCTACAGAGCTTCTACTAGTCTTTCCAGCCAATCAGAAAACTTATGAGCTTCGCATGTTTTCTTGATGATTTTAAGAAGGGTTTTATTAGTGGCCTCGGCTTGACCGTTGCCTTGAGGATAATATGGAGATGAATGATGCAATGCAATATTAAACTTCTTACAGAGGTCCTTAAGCTCTTGAGAGACGAACTGGGGTCCGTTGTCGGTGATGATGCTACTTGGCACTCCGAACCACGAGATAATATTCTTCATGATAAAGCGACACACCGTTGTAGCTTTGATTTCTGTGTACGCCTCGGCTTCGGCCCATTTGGTGAAGTACTCAGTGGCGGTAAGGATAAAGGACTTCTGCTTGATCTGAGAATTAGGATCACCGAGCGGGCCGACAACGTCGAAAGCCCACATAGAGAATGGCCAAGGAGCAGTCATAGGATGGAGAGATGACGTTGGAGAATGAATTTTATCAGCATGGAGTTGGCATTTAAAACACCTCCGGACATAGAGGGAGCAATCTTCCTCTAGAGTGGGCCAGTAGTAGCCCTGCCTAAGGATCTTCTTTGCTAGAGCCTGGCCATTGACATGACCCCCACACTCACTAGAATGGGCTGCTTCAGCCACCTTCCAAGCTTCAACGTCATCTAAGCATCTCATCAGCATTCCATTAGTAGCGCGCCTGTACAGTTCTCCTACAACAATGGTGTACCTTGCGGCGGCTCTTCTAATTGACTTGCGTTGCTCAGCTATTGCCCCTTCTGGGAAAGACCCCTCTTTGTAAAACCACTCGATTTCATGATACCAAGGTAATTCCTCTTCATCCAGAATCTCCTCTAGTTCCGCTAGTGAAACTTCCTTGAGATCTTCCTTCTCAGCCTTCGCCTCTACGGATTTCCTAAGGTTAAGGTACCAAGGATCCTGAAGAGAGGGTGCGTCCAATCTCTGGACGATGATAGTCTCAGTATTCCGACTGAGAGGGAAGGATAGGGAAGAAGCAAGAGATGCCAGAGCATCTGCTAGAATGTTCTGTGAACGGGGAGTGTGAATATAGATCATCTTACGGAATTGCCTAGCGAGAAGCGTGACCAAATCTTGATAAGGCTTGAGCTTGGGGTCACGAGTACGGTAAGTGGACAGAACTTGCTATAGGACGAGCTGAGAGTCACCTATGATGTTCAAATAACGCGCACCTTAGAGGTAGGCGTGCTTCAAGCCGGCCAGGAGAGCCTCATACTCAGCGATGTTGTTGGTAGCAGGAAACCGAAGTTGATAAGCAAAGGGAATGGTTACCCCCTCCGGGGTAAGCAAAACAGCACCGATCCCTCGGCCTTGAGAGTTGAGTGCACCATCGAAGTACAGAGACGAGAAGGGGTGATGAGAGATGTCACGCCCCGAGCGTGGAAGATACCCGGAGACGCGTGACGAGTTTATATCAATCATGTCAATCAGAGTAGTTGTGTATTCGACACAAAGACAGAGATGCGTAAAGTAGCAAGATAACCCAATCCTTTATTTCATAATGGATAGACTATTACAAATCCAATACTCTGTTTAATAAAAAGGAAAAGAATACATATTGACTCAAGAAACTATAAAAAAGACTAGATGACACTTGAGCAGCTCTATCACTTTCACTCTTGACCATTCCCATCCGATTGACTTCCATCATCGTCGGACTTACCTGAAAAGTACAAAGGGACAAACGGAATGAGCGAACGCTCAGTAGGAAATTATATCTCAAGTACTAGCAAGGGGTTTAAGTAATTACATCTTTCATGAATGCAATAAAGCTATGCATGCTCGCATAAAATGACAAGATAGAGAGAATGTAATATCAAAGAATAAGATGAACTAATCATGAACTTTCAACAAGATAACAAGTGTATTCAAGATATTCAAGCAAGTATGTTTAACTAGTCATGTCAAGAACTTTGGCTATCATGTATCAAGCAAGTAAATTACCCTTTTTCGGGCCACGCATTTCATGTCAAGTCAAGTACGATTCAAGTACAAGATGTGTGTGAATGTCCAATCAAGCAAGTCAAGTACTCGGTATAATGCCAGATACCTTATCATTTTAACTCCCATGGGCACAAGTACTTTCGGGTGCTCCTCCCAGGACCAGATCGGGCCCTATATGCGCAGGCATTTATCATGTGTTTTGACATCCACTCTTGTTTATAGCCAACATAGAATTTCAATAATCAAGCTTGTAGACACGTATGATAACTTTGATAGAATAGAGTCCAAAATATGACAAAGGACATAGAATGGCGATAGTAACGGTATAATCACGATTAACGATAAAACTAGGTAGAATATGGTTCCCTTAACTTGGGTACCATGACAAATCAATATGGACATTCTTTATATAGAATTGAGGTCCACATGAACAGTATATCAAAGGTAAGATACCCTCATTCTTATCATAGAATTGAGGTTCACAAGAATGGCATGATATGGCATGATATGGCGTGATATCATCATCCCATTAAGAAATTTCTTATGATATACTCTTTGTATAATCATAAGGGCCGGTATACCATGTTTCTTTAGATTGACATGGCATTAATTGTGTAATAGGTTTTTAGGGTACAACCAGCTCAGTCGGCCTTGAGGGAATCTAAGGCTACGAGGAGTCTTACGGAGGTCTCTATGACTAACTCGCTAGTCCAAAGGAACAGAATATCCAATGGAGAGCTTGTATGTCAATGAGAATTGAGTGTGATCGATAAAATAATCGTGAAACGTGGGACTAAACTCACGGAGTGGAGAATAGTGCCGATATATATATATTATATAACATATGAAACCATCGGTTAACAGAAACAGTGAAAAATCAGTTTTACAGTAAAATAACGACTTAGGTCAAGTCGTTTCTCAGGTAATTAACGCCTAACAGAGGGGCGTTTACATATGTATCAATTTTGCAGAAATTTCAATAATTTAATAATTTATCTAAAACGCGCCCTGGTAAGGGTCGTTTCTTCAAGATTTGACGACTACAGTAGCAGGCGTCTCATTATTTACATATTTGACAGAATGTACAAAATTTTCAGGATTTATCTAAAACACGCCCTGGGAAGGGACGTTACCATTTAATTCTTATTTTCACAAGGTACAATTTTTTCGGAATTTTCCAGAAACACGCCCTCTGATGGGGCGTTATTTAAATACTCACGCCCTCGTTCAGGGCGTTAGTTTCATAAGTCACGACCTAACTGAGGTCGTTAATTCTTCTAGGGTCATGAACAGTAACGAAGTTAAATATCAAGCAATATCTCGATATCAAGTGTCATGGACAGGATAGGAAAACTAGCAGGCAGAGTCATGCATTATATTAGAATCAGGAATTCATATATATCATCTTTATAACGTGGGTGTTGATTATTTTCATGAAATTAACGCCTGTGTACAGGGCGTCACATGTGAAATTGACGACCTTGTCAGGGTCGTTTCTTGTAAATTAGCGCCCTTGATAGGGGCGTTACTTTTAAAATATTGCCGTAAACACAATAAAACTGTATGCATGCCATGCTTATACATATATCTTGCGTTATTTTCATTTGGGCTACAGTAACTTGAGAAAACCTACCTTTAAGAGTTGACTGAAGATTGACCCGTGAAGGTTTTGAGAAGATGACTCTCGGCTTGGATGACTGGACGTAGAAGATAATACAGAAGAAGTTGGACGACGATAG
The DNA here is from genome assembly GCA_022559845.1 of Amorphophallus konjac. Classification (NCBI taxonomy): domain Eukaryota; kingdom Viridiplantae; phylum Streptophyta; class Magnoliopsida; order Alismatales; family Araceae; genus Amorphophallus; species Amorphophallus konjac. The sequence continues at coordinate 252,244,069 of CM040119.1, forward strand.
TGTTTGATGAAAAGGTCGTAGATGAAGAACACTTCGTTTCTTCAACTGCAGCTTTCCTATAAGAGAATGAAGAAACTGCATCAGTTTCTTTGTAATCTGAACATCACACAAAAGTAAGAACTTTTACCCAGATGAAGAACTCTGTTTCTTCAGAACGTAGGGGCTTCTTAACCTGTAAGAAGTGAAGAAAACGAAGAATATTAATTCTTCATGTAGTCGAAACAGAGAATCAAGGAATAAGAAGAACTGTTTGTTCTTTACGTACTGTAGCAGAGCAGATCAACCAAATAGGTTTTAGGGTTAGATCGATCAAGGTATTTATAGGGATTTTGGAAATCCTAACAAAGGTAGTGTTTGATTGAGGGTAATATATCCCTAATAGAGTCTTACTCTAATAGACACTTACTAGATTAGGTTGATCTTTCCCTAGATAAGCTCTGGGTCGAACGGATTCCGAATGGAATTAACGCCTTTTGTCAGGGCGTCGATTCTTAAATTGACGACCTTGTTCAGGTCGTTTCTTAAGAAGCGTCTTGTATAAGGGCGTTCCTTATTTTTAAAACACGCCCAAGAAAAGGGCGTTTCTTGTCCTTGCCCTTTTTGGCGTTTGGAATTTGACGTCTTGTGGTGAGGGCGTCCTTTCTTGAATGACGCCTTAGGTAGAGGCATTTCTAATTTGAATAGCGCCGTTATCAGAGGCGTTATTTATTTTTGTTTTATATATATATATATATTTTTATAAGATTTATTTATAAATCTTTATCATTATTAATATTTTATCAGGGTTGCTACACCCTCCCCCACTTAAAAAGAATTTGGTCCCCAAATTCAATATATATATATATATACACGTGGAGAGTGTAGATCATATACCTCTTAGAATAACTCGGGAAATCGTTTCTTCATAGATTCCTCGGTCTCCCATGTTGCTTCGTGTTCAGGATTCTTATTCCATTGCACCTTGAGCATGGGAATAACCTTATTCCTTAGAGCTCGTATTTCTCGATGTAAGATCTTCATAGGCTTCTGTTCATAGGTGAGATCTTTCTGGATCACCAGATCTCCATGTTCAATAATATGAGATGGATCGTGCACATACTTCTTCAACATAGATATGTGAAACACATTATGCACGTTGGACAATTGAGGAGGTAACGCGATGCGATAAGCAACCTCGCCAACTCTTTCGAGTACCTAAAATGGTCCGATGAATCTTGGCGTAAGCTTGCCCTTAACACCAAATCTTCATATGCCACGTCCAGGCGATATTTTGAGAAATACATGATCTCTGATTTGGAATTCAAGATCTCTCCTTCTTGTATCAGCATAAGCCTTTTGTCTTGTCTGAGCAACTTGCAATCTTTCTCTGATTACTTGTATCTTCTCAGTTGTATCCCTTACCATGTCTGGACCTAATAGTTGTTTTTCCCCAACTTCGTTCCAGCATAAGGGTGATCGGCAACTCCTTCCATATAAAGCTTCGAAAGGTGCCATTTGGATACTAGCTTGGTAGCTATTATTATATGCAAATTCCACTAGTGGCAAGTGATCGTGCCAGCTTCCTCCAAAGTCAATGATGCATGCTCTAAGCATATCTTCAACAACCTGGTTAGTTCTCTCGGTCTGACCATCCGTTTGAGGATGAAAAGCAGTACTAAAGTTGAGCCTTGTTCCCAACGAATGTTGTAATCCCTTCCAAAAATGAGAAGTAAAACGGGGATCTCTGTCAGACACGATTGAGACAGGAATTCCATGTATCCTAACTATCTCTTTGATATATAATGCAGCTAAGACATCAATTGACCATCGACTCTTGATTGGCAAGAAATGCGCCGATTTAGTCAATCGATCAATAATAACCCATATTCCATCATGTCCTCCTTTTGAATTAGATAGACCCATGATGAAATCCATGCCAATATCCTCTCACTTCCACTTAGGAATATCTAGAGGATGTAGTTTTCAGCAGGCTTTTGGTGTTCCGCCTTGACCTGTTGGCAAGTGAGACAGCGTGATACATAGTCTGCTATTTCTCTTTTCATGTTGGGCCACCAAAAGTTCCTCCTTACATCTTGATACATTTTGGTTGATCCTGGATGAATAGTGTACCTTGATCGGTGAGCTTCATCTAAGATCTTCTTCTTTAATTCCGGACAATCAGGTATACAAGTTCTATCTTTGAACAATAATCTTCCATCAGAAGCAATCTGAAAGTCAGATTGTCCTTCTAATCCGCCTTTGATTTCCACTAATATAGGATCATCATCCTGAAGCGCTTGTACCTCAGATAATAAATCTGACTGTATGCTTACATGAGATAATATGACAAATTTGGCTTCCTTGTCCATGCTTATATTGAGCTCGGAGAATTGTTCTAGCAACCTCCATTCTTGTATCATACAATTGGCGGGCTTTCGACTAAGGGCATCAGCAACATAATTACCCTTTCCGGGATGGTATTGAATATTGAAGTCGAAGTCCTTGAGATACTCTAGCCAGCGTCTTTGTCTCATGTTTAGCTCCTTTTATGAGAATAGATATTTGAGACTCTTGTGATCGGAGTATACAGTAAACTGCACTCCATATAAGTAGTGTCTCCATATCTTTAGGGCAAATACCACCGCGGCCAGTTCTAAGTCATGGACGGGGTAATTCTCCTCATGCTTCTTCAGCTGACGTGAAGAGTATGCTATGACCTTTCCCTGTTGCATTAGGACACATCCGAGGCCAATGCCAGAAGCATCAGTGTAGACCTCGAATTTCTCTCCTTCTATTGGTAGAGCCCACATCGGAGCTGTAGTGAGATGATCCTTGAGAGTTTGGAAACTTCTTTCACATTCCTCACTCCATTCATATCGGATCTCCTTACGAGTTAATCTTGTAAGTGGTACGGCGATCTTAGAGAAATCCTTGATGAATCGCCTATAATATCCCGCAAGACCTAAGAAACTTCTGATCTCGCTTGCATTAGTGGGTGTTTCCCAATTTCTCACAGCTTCAACTTTTGACGGATCTATAGATAAACCGTCCTTGGATATGACATGTCCGAGAAAAGCCACTTCTTCAAGCCAGAACTCGCATTTGCTGCACTTAGCATATAGTTGATTTATCCTCAAGATTTGTAATGCGATCCTCAAATGCTCTTCATGTTCTTCCTTAGTCTTGGAATATATCAATATATCATCAACGAAGACTACTATGAATTGATCCAAGTAAGGCCTGAATATGCTATTCATTAACTGCATAAAGGTAGCAGGGGCATTTGTTTGTCCAAAAGGCATAACAACAAATTCGTAATGGCCATACCTGCTTCTGAATGCGGTCTTATGAATGTCATCATCCTTGATTCTTAACTGATGATATCCCGACCTGAGATCAATCTTGGAAAAATATTTGGATCCTGAAATCTGATCAAATAACTCATCGATTCTCGGCAGTGGATACTTGTTCTTGATAGTGAGATGATTCAACTGTCGATAGTCGATGCACAATCTCATGGATCCGTGCTTCTTCTTCACAAATAAGACTGGTGCTCCCCACGGGGAAGTACTTGGTCTAATAAACCCTTTTCGAATTAGTTCCATCAACTGCTCCTTCAACTCTTTGAGTTCAGCCGGGGACATTCTATAGGGTGCCTTTGAAACTGGACCAGCACCAGGGACTAAGTCAATGGTGAAGGCCACTTCTCTTTGAGGGGGTAATCCCGGTAAATCTTCCGGAAATACGTCTGGAAATTCTTGCACTACCTGAATGTCTTCTATCTTAGTGTCCTTCGTTTCCTTAACTGTGACAAATGCAAGGAAAGATACACATCCTTTCCTGACGAGTTGCTCGAAGAGCCGAAATAAGAGGGGATTTGCTCCGACTCTTGGGGCGAGTAAAGACTAATTCTGGAAAACCTTTGAAAGCAATTTGGCTATTGCGGCAATCAACCGTTGCCTGGTATTTGGATAACCAGTCCGCTCCCAGTATAACATCATACTCCTTTAGATCGAGGCATATGAGATCTATAGGTAAATTCCTACGTTGAACCATTACCTCACAGTTTTGGTAGTGATGAGTAATATCATTTTCGCTTCCAAGAGGAGTAGTTAGAACTATTTTTATCCATTCTGGTTCTAACGGTAACGGGTCGGCAAACTTCTTAGAAATAAAGGAATGTGATGCACCCGTATCAAATAAGACATAAGCACTTTTGGAACAAATTTTCAATGTACCTTCCACTAATCCGCCTTCTTCTTCAGGTTCGGTCTCCTGGATTGCATGAAGACGAGCATTCTTCGTCACCGGGCGTTTACCATCACCGGCTTGGTCATTCATTAATGGACACTCGGGAATCCGATGCTCACGGCTTCCACAACGGAGACAAGCTCCTAATTTCCTCCAGCATTCTTCGGTCTTGTGACCAGCCTTGTCACAATGCTTGCATACTGTATTAGAAGGTGTAGTGGTGATAGAGAAGGGCTTGGATTTCTTGAACTTGGAATCTTGAGAGGATGAACCTCCATTATTGGGCCTCTTCTTAAAGTTGGGTTTAAAAGAACCCGAACCTGTGACTTGCTCCTTCTTGTCTTTTCCACGGATCCTATCAGATAGCTCCGTGGCATCTTCAAGTAACTGAGCTCGGCGCACGATTTCAGAATAAACTTGAATATCCATCGGCGCTAGCTGAGTAATATAGTGGGGCCTAAGCCCATTAAGAAATCTACGGGCTTTCATCCTCTCCGTGCTAATAAGATGCTTAGCATATCTAGACAACTGGAGAACTGAGCTTCATAATCTGCTAATGATAAAGATCGTTGCTTTAATGCAGCGAATTCTGTAGCCTTCTTTTCTTGGACTCGGTCCGAGAAATATTTCGCATTGAAGTATTCCACAAATTCTTCCCATGTTACTCGAGTAGGATCGATGGTTGCTTCAATAGACTCCCACCAGCATCTAGCATCTTTCTCTAACTGGAATGTAGCTAATAGAACTTTGTCCTGATCCGTGCATTGCATGACACGGAATATGCGTTCGGTTTCCCGAACCCAATGCTCGGCATCGTCCGGATCGGTCGATCCCATAAACTTCGGGGGATTCATGTTCTTAAAGGCTTGGTGTAAGCTTCCAGCTCGTGGAGCACCACCTTGTGCTACCTGTTATAGCACTTGAGTCATCCCTTGAAGGGTACGCTGCATGTTGCGCCATTGAGCACGTTCGGCAGCCATTATCCTACAATTACGATAGCTACGTTAGTATTATATCACTGTGATCTTATTAAAAGACTCATTGACTCTTAACCCTTGGTTCTACCCAATCTCACTTGGTTAAACGTTCAACTTATCCTTGGACTTGGGTTTTTCCTAGGAATTGAATACCTTAGGCTCTGATACCACAAAAACTGTCACGCCCCGAGCGCGGAAGATACCCGGAGACGCGTGACGAGTTTATATCATTCATGTCAATCAGAGTAGTCGTGTATTCGACACAAAGACAGAGATGCGCAAAGTAGCAAGATAACCCAATCCTTTATTTCATAATGGATAGACTATTACAAATCCAATACTCTGTTTAATAAAAAGGAAAAGAATACATATTGACTCCAGAAACTATAGAAAAGACTAGATGACACTTGAGCAGCTCTATCACTTTCACTCTTGACCATTCCCATCCGATTGACTTCCATCATCGTCGGACTTACCTGAAAAGTACAAAGGGACAAACGGAATGAGCGAACGCTCAATAGGAAATTATATCTCAAGTACTAGCAAGGGGTTTAAGTAATTACATCTTTCATGAATACAATAAAGCTATGCATGCTCGCATAAAACGACAAGATAGAGAGAATGTAATATCAAAGAATAAGATGAACTAATCATGAACTTTCAACAAGATAACAAGTGTATTCAAGATATTCAAGCAAGTATGTTTAACTAGTCATGTCAAGAACTTTGGCTATCATGTATCAAGCAAGTAAATTACCCTTTTTCGAGCCACGCATTTCATGTCAAGTCAAGTACGATTCAAGTACAAGATGTGTGTGGAATGTCCAATCAAGCAAGTCAAGTACTCGGTATAATGCCAGATACCTTATCATTTTAACTCCCATGGGCACAAGTACTTTCGGGTGCTCCTCCTAGGACTAGATCGGGCCCTATATGCGCAGGCATTTATCATGTGTTTTAACATCCACTCTTGTTTATAGCCAACATAGAATTTCAATAATCAAGCTTGTAGACACGTATGACAACTTTGATAGAATAGAGTCCAAAATATGACAAAGGACATAGAATGGCGATAGTAACGGTATAATCACGATTAACGATAAAACTAGGTAGAATATGGTTCCCTTAACTTGGGTACCATGACAAATCAATATGGATATTCTTTATATAGAATTGAGGTCCACATGAACAGTATATCAAAGGTAAGATACCCTCATTCTTATCATAGAATTGAGGTTCACAAGAATGGCATGATATGGCATGATATGGCATGATATCATCATCCCATTAAGAAATTTCTTATGATATACTCTTTGTATAATCATAAGGGCCGGTATACCATGTTTCTTTAGATTGACATGGCATTAATTGTGTAATAGATTTTTAGGGTACAACCAGCTCAGTCGGCCTTGAGGGAATCCAAGGCTACGAGGAGTCTTACGGAGGTCTCTATGACTAACTCGCTAGTCCAAAGGAACGGAATGTCCAATGGAGAGCTTGTATGCCAATGAGAATTGAGTGTGATCGATAAAACAATCGTGAAACGTGGGACTAAACTCACGGAGTGGAGAATAGTGCCGATATATATATTATATAACATATGAAACCATCGGTTAACAGAAACAGTGAAAAATCAGTTTTACAGTAAAATAACGACTTAGGTCAAGTCATTTCTCAGGTAATTAACGCCTAACAGAGGGGCGTTTACATATGTATCAATTTTGCAGAAATTTCAATAATTCAATAATTTATCTAAAACGCGCCCTGGTAAGGGTCGTTTCTTCAAGATTTGACGACTATAGTAGCAGGCGTCTCATTATTTACATATTTGACAGAATGTACAAAATTTTCAGGATTTATCTAAAACACGCCCTGGGAAGGGACGTTACCATTTAATTCTTATTTTCACAAGGTACAATTTTTTCGGAATTTTCCAGAAACGCGCCCTCTGATGGGGCGTTATTTAAATACTCACGCCATCGTTCAGGGCGTTAGTTTCATAAGTCACGACCTAACTGAGGTCGTTAATTCTTCTAGGGTCATGAACAGTAACGAAGTTAAATATCAAGCAATATCCCGATATCAAGTTTCATGGACAGGACAGGAAAACTAGCAGGTAGAGTCATGCATTATATTAGAATCAGGAATTCATATATATCATCTTTATAACGTGGGTGTTGATTATTTTCATGAAATTAACGCCTGTGTACATGGCGTCACATGTGAAATTGACGACCTTGTCAGGGTCGTTTCTTGTAAATTAGCGCCCTTGATAGGGGCGTTACTTTTAAAATATTGCCGTAAACACAATAAAACTGTATGCATGCCATGCTTATACATATATCTTGCGTTATTTTCATTTGGGCTACAGTAACTTGAGAAAACCTACCTTTAAGAGTTGACTGAAGATTGACCCGTGAAGGTTTTGAGAAGATGACTCTCGGCTTGGATGATTGGACGTAGAAGATAATACAGAAGAAGTTGGACGAAGATAGTGTTTGATGAAAAGGTCGTAGATGAAGAACACTTCGTTTCTTCAACTGCAGCTTTCCTATAAGAGAATGAAGAAATTGCATCAGTTTCTTTGTAATCTGAACATCACACAAAAGTAAGAACTTTTACCCGGATGAAGAACTCTATTTCTTCAGAACGTAGGGGCTTCTTAACCTGTAAGAAGTGAAGAAAACGAAGAATATTAATTCTTCATGTAGTCGAAACAGAGAATCAAGGAAATAAGAAGAACTGTTTGTTCTTTACGTACCGTAGCAGAGCAGATCAACCAAATAGGTTTTAGGGTTAGATAGATCAAGGTATTTATAGGGATTTTGGAAATCCTAACAAAGGTAGTGTTTGATTGAGGGTAATATATCCCTAATAGAGTCCTTACTCTAATAGACATTTACTAGATTAGGTTGATCTTTCCCTAGATAAGCTCTGGGTTGAACGGATTCCGAATGGAATTAACGCCTTTTGTCAGGGCGTCGATTCTTAAATTGACGACCTTGTTCAGGTCGTTTCTTAAGAAGTGTCTTGTATAAGGGCGTTCCTTATTTTTAAAACACGCCCAAGAAAAGGGCGTTTCTTGTCCTTGCCCTTTTTGGCGTTTGGAATTTGACGTCTTGTGGTGAGGGCGTCCTTTCTTGAATGACGCCTTAGGTAGAGGCGTTTCTAATTTGAATAGCACCGTTATCAGAGGCGTTATTTATTTTTGTTATATATATATATATATATATATATATATATTTTACAAGATTTATTTATAAATCTTTATCATTATTAATATTTTATCAGGGTTGCTACAAGAGATAACAGAAAGATGCTCATCAGGGAAATCATCCTGAATGGAATCGGTGTGAGAGATGGGGAGATGGGCGAGATGCTCAGCAATGGCATATCCTTTGACTGCCTTCTGAACAACAAAGGTGATGTCGAACTGAGAGAGGAAGCTCTGCCAGTGAGCTAACCTACTAGAAAGGACAGAATTTTCTAAGAGATAGCGGATTGGGTCCATTCTAGAGATCAACCTAACTAGGTGGGCAAGGAAGTAGTGTTTCAGCGTCTGAGCTACCCACACTAAGGCGGCACAAGTTTTCTCCATAGCGGTGTACTTAGACTTGTTGGGTTCGATGCAAGTATTCAGAGGGGGGGTGAATGAATATGGGCTATAAAAACTTTCACCCAATTAACAATTTGGGCTCACTAACTATTTAGAATGCTAACTAGGCAGATTTATCAAATCTGGAAGACTAATTAGCAGATGCGAAATTAAACAAACAGGCAGTGAGCACTCTAACAAGACAGATTTAGACAAAATATAGCTCAACTAGAATTTCACTCTCTTGACAAATTAAAACACTCTAAGAAGACTAAATAACTCTTCTGCTCAACCAGAAGCCAAACACATGGAGCACCCCTATGCATTCATCTAGCGGAAGCACAATAGAACAGAACAAACCACAATGCACAATGGGTTTTTAGGTGGTTCGGTCCAGCAGACCTACATCCACCCCACACTCAAACCGAGTGTGGATTCTGCTGACTCACAGCTTGAACAGCTGGGCATCACAGCTTGCCATACAACCGCTGGGCAACACAGCTTGCCGTCCGAGGAATCCTCCTCGCCCCGCTGAGCAACACAGCTTGCTGTCCAGTGGAATCCTCCACTGCAAACCGCTGGGCAATACAGCTTAGCCGTCCAGAGGCAGCACCTCTGTAATCCGGTGACTAGCAGCTTGAACAAGATGTAAAATAGAAAATAGAAAATGGAAATAAGCAGCAATCTGAAAGCTGTAAACAATGAAGCACAATGTGGCTCTAAAGAGCTGGATGGCCTGGATTTGATCCACGGTCCATCAAGAACAGATCTCCCTCGATCTCACTCTCTTTCTTCACTCACTCTCTTCTTCTTCTTCACACACTGCTTGAGCTCTCTATCTCTTTCTCCTTCTTCTTTCTCTTCTTCTTCTGCTCTTCTTTCACTCTCTACTCTTTCTCTTTCTCTTCTCTTTCTCTCTTTCTTCTCTTCTGTTGGATCGTGGAAGCTCTCTCTTCTTTTTCTCTTATTCTTCTCTCAGCTTCTGCTCCCTGGCTTCGATCACGATCTCACTCTCTCTTTCTCTTTTGCTTCTTTCTTCTTCTGCTCACGATCGCTTCCTTTCTTTTTCTTTCTCTCTGCCTCTCTTCTTCTTCTTCTCTTCTTTTTCTTCTTCTTCTTCTCTTTTTTTTCTTCTTCTTCTTCTCTGCAACTCTTCTTCTCTTCTTTTGCTCACACTCTCAGATTTCTTCGCTGGAGAGCTTCCTCTTCTTCTGTGGAGAGTTTACCCTTTTCGAGAGGATGATGAGGTGCTTTTATATCAGAAACAGAGCCTCCGAAGGTTGAGTAGAAAATGCCCTAGTGACCACTGATTGGTCCACTTGGCAGGGTACCACCCCTTATCTAACACGTGTCAGCATCCTACCCCTTTTTCCCATCGGATCACGTGCTCAGCATCCACCTCGAATCACGTGTCAGGTGCCAGCTTCGGGTCATGTGCCCATTCATCAAACTTCACGAAGGATTCATAGCTGCGTTGACGCTATCAGCCTGCTGCGTTGACGCATCAGTAATCCAGTGATCACGTTCTTCGGCAGACAGACGTGCTGCATGGACGCTGCTAGCCCATAGCGTTGACGCAGTGGTGTTCCAGCAACTAAGAGTTCAGCTGGTTTGCATGCTACGTAGACGCTATGATCATCCTGCGTTAACCCTTCTGAGCTGTCTCCGAGCTAGATGCCTATCAGGCTCAATGGCTATGTTGACGCTGTCTAGCAATGGCGTTGACGCATGGATACGTTCCAGTGAACAAACAGCATAGCCTTCTTAACTGTTGCGTCGACGCTGCTTGATGAGTGCGTTGATGCACCAGAGTAATCCAGTAACCCATTGGCTCTCCCTTTGTAACTGTTGCTAAGGGATTCTTGAACCGCTGCGTCTACGCTACTTGCTCACTGTGTTGACGCACCAGAATAATCCAGGAGCTTCTTTCTTGATGGTTTGAACTGCTGTTTCCACGTGTCAGTATTCCAACCTCTTGGATCACGTGCCAAGTCTTGATGGCCTGAATCATCTGCAGACAGACAGAGGAAAATGAACTTAGTTCAGACGAATGTATATACTTAAGCAGAGCTGCCAGTGTATGGACTTGAACAGTGCAGCGAGTGTACAGACTAGGACTTGGTAAAACAAGGTCTAGTGTATAGACTTAGAAGGATTTGAACCAGTGTCCAGACTTCAGGTTTAACTGTGGATGTACAGACTTCAGGTGTGAAGACCATTGTGCAGACTTTCGAGAGCAGTGGCCAATGTATAGGCTTTATGGAGCGAAGCCAATGTGTAGACTTCACGCTGTACAAACTTTGCCAATATGAGACACTGTACAGACTTTGAGCGATGTATGGGCTTCAAAGAAGTTGGCGATTCAATGTACAGACTTGATTAAGCGAAGCCATTGTACAGACTTGAGTGTAGCTAAAGCCTTGATCGTAGGACTAGGCTGGACTGTATAGACTTTAAGCTTCAGAACCGAATGTACAGACTTCACTTAATGAAACGTAGGAACATACCCCAATGTATAGACTTGGAGAGCCTGAATCAATGTGCATACTTGGAATGCCTGAATCAATGTGCATACTTGGAATGCCTGAAGACCAGTGTCCAGACTTGGAATCAATGAAGGCGTTGGCTGTACAGACTTTAGAGGATGCAGACTCTGTATAGACTTCAACTCAACCAATCAATGTTCTGATGGGTCGACGCATCAACAAGGGTGTCAGCAAGGGTGGGTCGACCCACTACTGTTCAGACTGTAGATACATGCAGAGACATGATATCTGTCAGAATGCAATGCATATATATAAAGAACAAATACCATCAATGCTAAACATCATCATTCATGTTGCTATCATATGCAGAATGCTCAGGAATAAGAATGCACAGAAATGCACTTTGTTTATTGCAATCATCAAAACACAATAACATTGCTATCATCAAAATACAATATTAAATGCACTCAAATGCACTCACTGTCTTGCTATCATCAAAACCAAAAAGTATTGCTATCATCAAAGCAACATAGCACATGCTTGTGCCTAAAAGGCACAACATTCTCCCCCTTTTTGATGATGGCAACACAATGTGACAGTGAGTCACACACAAGATTTTCTCCCCCTTTGACATGATCAAAAAGAGAAAAGCAGTAAAAACAAGAGTGCAAAGTGCATTATGCATGCAAATTCCTCTAGAATATTCTCCCCTTGAATGTAAAACTTGCCTGAATTATTTCTCCCCCTAAATAATAGCTCCCCCTTTGAGAAGGAATATGAACAGATAAACAAGGTAGAGAATGTAGGAGGGTCACTTGACAACAGCTGAATCTTAGGTTCAGAAAAGAAGCATGATTATAAACAACTGTTAAAGTATAAGAATCAGCAATATACAAATTTGACAAAAATTCAGGTTTAACAGTGATAAATCTTGAGTAAGTCATTTGACCCCTGAACAAGAGTTTATAGAATCTATTTATAGCAATGAATCTAGGGCACATGGTATTAATAGATAAGTCAGAAATAATACCCTTTTGTGATTAAACAAGGAAATTCAAGAGAGGCAACTTGAACATGTATTGATAAAAATAATTTTCACTCATTGACTTTTGATTTTTCGAAGGGTTACATCAGTTTGATTTTCACCTTTGAATTTCATAACTTGAACTAAATGAATAGATCAGTGGCATTTTTGCTGTTGACATTAGGTGTACACCTTGATCAGAGGCAAGTATCGCCAGTTACTAGGCATAAACTACTAGACCTATTTCAGATCAGAACCCATAAAGGATAGTCTTCACTTTTGACGTTAGGGGTACACCTTGATTAGAGGCCAGTACCCTCCGTTACTTGGTGAGGACTCCCTCTATAGATTTGACCCTTTGAACAGAGATATTCTGAAGCACTTCATGACTATGAGTTCTCCTGCTTCATTGGAGGAGATCATAATTTCTCAGTGCAATTCAGCCATTGCTCTGTCACTGTGTTCAGTTCTTAACATTAATGATCTTATTTACTGCTGCCCTTAATCCTTTTAGAGTGATTGTTTAGAAAATCAGTACACACTCTTATTAGCCTGTTCTAGACATTTCCAGATTAACGCATTCAGGTATATAAAAAAAACTTTTTCCATTCTTACCATAAGACAAAGATTAAGAGCTATAAAAGTTTTCTTTTTATCTCAAATTCTGAAGGCAGACACATAACTCTTCAGTTTATAAAGGTTAAACCTTTAGTTCCTTTCAATTGCAAGAGTGATTCTTATAAAAGAACAATTGTAATAACTGTAACTCAATTCACTAAACCATGAGCAGTACTGTTGTTCAGTGAAGGTTAGGGAAATGATAGCAATTGATAAGCAGTGATAGCAATAGGCATGGAGTTCAATGGCATCTGATGTCAAAGAATATGATAGAGTTGAAAGGGGACCATGAGAAGTGAAAGGAATTCAATGTAATAATCAGAACTCTCAGCTCCCCCTGACATCATGATTCAAAAACATGCTATACAATGATCATTTCTTTTCAGATTTTTAACTTTAATGATATGCATCACAGTGTTCTAAATGAAGACTATGCAACAATGATGCACAAGGCAAGTGTGCAATCAATTCAAGTTTATGCATCCAAGTCATGAACATTTTCATCCTTTTTCAGATTTTTTAACATATGATGCAGTGCACTATTCTACATGAAGACAGGACCTATGGTACTCGACGGAGAACCTGGTCTCAAAGACCATCTCACACATTGTAGAAACCTCCGGGCAGATTTCCTTGCCTTTTAGTAACATACCATTTGATATACCAGGGTTAAGCAAATGATAATGCAGTGCAAAGCAGCCCTACATGCATTGAACAGCATCATTGACACAAAGTCTATATAGTGCATCAACTGAATACACTAAAGAAGCATTCAAATTTAGTTCAACATATAGCAAGAGAAGAGCATCAGATATATGCAGAGTAAAACTCAGTAGCTGAGTCTGGAGTGTAGACTGATCAGCTAGACAAGAGAAGATCATACATCAAACAAGCAAAAACAACAATTTTCGATAATGAAGTTAAAGCAGACAAACAACATTTTCAGATGATGAAATTTAAAAACAAGTTCAGAACTAACCTGATATGTAGAATCCTGGGGCTTCCTTTTTGAGTGCCTTGGCTAAATTACCCCTTTTATTTCTCTCACCAAGGCACACCTGCAACATATCAATCAATATGATCTTGCAGGAACCCAAGCTGCCTTGGGTCCTGTATGAGCCCTAACAGGTGTTCTGACTGGTCTCTTAACAGAATTATCATCATAGCCCATCAACTTGTGGCTGGACAAGGAATAACCAACTTGACCAGACTTACCATGATAACGAACATAATTTAAGTTCCTTTTATGCACTTTATTGTAAGCATTAAGTTCATGTGCATGAATATTAAAATTTCTATTATATGCACGGGCATGAGATTGGTGTAAGTGAACAAGATTGGTTCTGTTATTCACATGGAAATTTTTCTTTTCATAACCAGACAGCCAACAGTTACCAGCTCTGTGGCCTGGCTTTCCACAGTTGAAGCATGCAGAGTTTTTCTTTTTATCAATTGAATTATTTCTAACAGAATCATTGAGAGCAGGGAATTTTACAAATTTAGAATTCAATCTATTTCCCTGAGCATGCCAGTAATTTTCAACCATGTGGCCCAATTTGCCACAATGAAAACATTGAGTGTTCTTTTCATGAGATGCATGATTTTTGACATGGAACAGTTTATCATGTATTTTAACAGCAGATAGATCATCTAATTTTATTTGTCTACAATCATGCATGAGATGACCTATTTTATGACAGTAAAAACATTTGACATTCTTTCTTTTAGCATGAGACTGTTTGGCCTGAGACGTTTCAGCATACAGCTTTTTATTCTGTTTTGTTTTCTCACTCTCAGTTTTCTTTTGCTTTTCTATCTGATTAGCAGGCAAACATGAAGGAGAAGCTGAAGTGCTAGCTAACTCAGAGCTACGCACAAAGGTTGTGTACAGTCTTTTTCTCTCTACCTGTTTACTGCCTTCATCAGAGACTTTCTTCTTAGATGTAGCCTTCAGATTTTCTTTATTCTTAAAAGATTCAGACAACGATTTGTTCAGTTCAGTGATTTCATTTTTGAGAGAAGAAATGAGCATTTCACAATTTGTGACTTTTTCATTAAGCATAGTATTGACAGTTTTGTAGCTGTCTATTTCTTCCATTAATATGCTCACTCTCTCACATTCATTTTCAACTGAACTCTTCCCTTTTTGAAGTATTAAAAGTCTCTCAGAATTAGCAGAATTCAGCAGCCTCAATTCTTCATTTTCTTGTTTTAGTTTTTCATCCTGACTTATCTTATTTAGTGAAATTTGATCACCATTAATTGAGCTCATTTTTTCTTCCAATTCAGATATCTTATATGTGAGTTTCTGATTTTTATTTTCCAAAACAGAAATGTTTCCTTTACTCACATTCAGATCAGCTAAGCACATATCATGAGATGTTTTCAGTTCTTGACATTTTTCACAATGAGCATTCGAATTTATCTGATCATATTTCTTTTTCAGCTTTCTATTTTCAGATTTCAAATGTTTACATCTATCAGACAATTCCTCATTTATTTTCCACAATTCATTAATTGAAATCTCTTCGGATTCAGATTCAGAATTTACCTGGGATGAGGAATCTTCATTATCCCGGTTGGCCATCAAATAGCTATCATTCTGTTGGTTATGCGCAAAGATAACTTTGTCATATATCTCTTTTCCAGAATTGCACCTGAGAGCAAAAGAATATACATCAGTATTAACAGCAGCTCTCAAGATATTAAGAATTATGACATTATCACAGTTCTTAAAGGTGTCCTCACTGGACCACTTGGTCTGATCTTTGGGTAATCGATGTGGGCCTTTGGATAGCAAACTCCATAGTTTGGGATCAATGGAATCTAGATACACAGCTAGGCCTCCTAGCCAACTTTCAAAGTTAGAACCATCATAAATTGGAGGACGATCCATTTGGACAGATGACAGACAGAATCAACTCACTAAAACAAATGACAGGAAATGCAGCAAAACCAGATGGGCAAGGTAAAGCACTGAACCGGTGAAACAAAACAATGAGCACAATACACCCACTCTGAAATGCACCAAAAATCTAGCAGGATCCTCTGCAGATTGTTAGATCTGATAAGTCAGAGACCGCTCTGATACCAATTGTTGGGTTCGATGCAAGTATTCAGAGGGGGGGTGAATGAATATGGGCTATAAAAACTTTCACCCAATTAACAATTTGGGCTCACTAACTATTTAGAATGCTAACTAGACAGATTTATCAAATCTAGAAGACTAATTAGCAGATGCAGAATTAAACAAACAGGCAGTGAGCACTCTAACAAGACAGATTTAGACAAAATATAGCTCAACTAGAATTTCACTCTCTTGACAAATTAAAACACTCTAAGAAGACTAAATAACTCTTCTGCTCAACCAGAAGCCAAACACATGGAGCGCCCCTATGCATTCATCTAGCGGAAGCACAATAGAACAGAACAAACCACAATGCACAATGGGTTTTTAGGTGGTTCGGTCCAGCAGACCTACATCCACCCCACACTCAAACCAAGTGTGGATTCCGCTGACTCACAGCTTGAACAGCTGGGCATCACAGCTTGCCATACAACCGCTGGGCAACACAGCTTGCCGTCCGAGGAATCCTCCTCGCCCCGCTGAGCAACACAGCTTGCTGTCCAGTGGAATCCTCCACTGCAAACCGCTGGGCAATACAGCTTAGCCGTCCAGAGGCAGCACCTCTGCAATCCGCTGACTAGCAGCTTGAACAAGATGTAAAATAGAAAACAGAAAATGGAAATAAGCAGCAATCTGAAAGCTGTAAACAATGAAGCACAATGTGGCTCTTAAAGAGTTGGATGGCCTGGATTTGATCCACGGTCCATCAAGAACAGATCTCCCTCGATCTCACTCTCTTTCTTCACTCTCTCTCTTCTTCTTCTTCACACTCTGCTTGAGCTCTCTATCTCTTTCTCCTTCTTCTTTCTCTTCTTCTTCTACTCTTCTTTCACTCTCTACTCTTTCTCTTTCTCTTCTCTTTCTCTCTTTCTTCTCTTCTGTTGGATCGTGGAAGCTCTCTCTTCTTTTTCTCTTATTCTTCTCTCAGCTTCTACTCCCTGGCTTCGATCACGATCTCACTCTCTCTTTCTCTTTTGCTTCTTTCTTCTTCTGCTCACGATCGCTTCCTTTCTTTTTCTTTCTCTCTGCCTCTCTTCTTCTTCTTCTCTTCTTTTTCTTTTTCTTCTTCTCTTCTTTTTCTTCTTCTTCTTCTCTGCAACTCTTCTTCTCTTCTTTTGCTCACACTCTCAGATTTCTTCGCTAGAGAGCTTCCTCTTCTTCTGTGGAGAGTTTACCCTTTTCGAGAGGATGATGGGGTGCTTTTATATCAGAAACAGAGCCTCCGAAGGTTGAGTAGAAAATGCCCTAGTGACCACTGATTGGTCCACTTGGCAGGGTACCACCCCTTATCTAACACGTGTCAGCATCCTGCCCCTTTTTCCCATCAGATCACGTGCTCAGCATCCACCTCGAATCACGTGTCAGGTGCCAACTTCGGGTCACGTGCCCATTCATCAAACTTCACGAAGGATGCATAGCTGCGTTGACGCTATCAGCCTGCTGTGTTGATGCATCAGTAATCCAGTGATCACGTTCTTCGGCAGACAGACGTGCTGCGTGGACGCTGCTAGCCCATAGCGTTGACGCAGTGGTGTTCCAGCAACTAAGAGTTCAGCTGGTTTGCATGCTGCGTAGATGCTATGATCATCCTGCGTTAACCCTTCTGAGCTATCTCCGAGCTAGATGCCTATCAGGCTCAATGGCTACGTTGACGCTGTCTAGCAATGGCGTTGACGCATGGATACGTTCCAGTGAACAAACAGCCTAGCCTTCTTAACAGTTGCGTCGACGCTTCTTGATGAGTGCGTTGACGCACCAGAGTAATCCAGTAACCCATTGGCTCTCCCTTTGTAACTGCTGCTAAGGGATTCTTGAACCGCTGCGTCTACGCTACTTGCTCACTGCGTTGACGCACCAGAATAATCCAGGAGCTTCTTTCTTGATGGTTTGAACTGCTGTTTCCACGTGTCAGCATTTCAGCCTCTTGGCTCACGTGCCAAGTCTTGATGGCCTGAATCATCTGCAGACAGACAGAGGAAAATAAACTTAGTTCAGACGAATGTATATACTTAAGCAGAGCTGCCAGTGTATGGACTTGAACAGTGCAGCGAGTGTACAGACAAGGACTTGGTAAAACAAGGTCTAGTGTATAGACTTAGAAGGATTTGAACCAGTGTCCAGACTTCAGGTTTAATTGTGGATGTACAGACTTCAGGTGTGAAGACCATTGTGCAGACTTTCGAGAGCAGTGGCCAATGTATAGGCTTTATGGAGCGAAGCCAATGTGTAGACTTCACGCTGTACAAACTTTGCCAATATGAGACACTGTACAGACTTTGAGCGATGTATGGGCTTCAAAGAAGTTGGCGATTCAATGTACAGACTTGATTAAGCGAAGCCATTGTACAGACTTGAGTGTAGCTAAAGCCTTGATCGTAGGACTAGGCTGGACTGTATAGACTTTAAGCTTCAGAACCGAATGTACAGACTTCACTTAATGAAACGTAGGAACATACCCCAATGTATAGACTTGGAGAGCCTGAATCAATGTGCATACTTGGAATGCCTGAATCAATGTGCATACTTGGAATCAATGAAGGCGTTGGCTGTACAGACTTTAGAGGATGCAGACTCTGTAGACTTCAACTCAACCAATCAATGTTCTGATGGGTCGACGCATCAGCAAGGGTGTCAGCAAGGGTGGGTCGACCCACTACTGTTCATACTGTAGATACATGCAGAGACATGATATCTGACAGAATGCAATGCATATATATAAAGAACAAATACCATCAATGCTAAACATCATCATTCATGTTGCTATCATATGCAGAATGCTCAGGAATAAGAATGCACAGAAATGCACTTTGTTTATTGCAATCATCAAAACACAATAACATTGCTATCATCAAAATATAATATTAAATGCACTCACTGTCTTGCTATCATCAAAACCAAAAAGCATTGCTATCATCAAAGCAACATAGCACATGCTTGTGCCTAAGAGGCACAACAGGACTCAGCTAGATTAAACAACCGAGAAAGGTAGTACGCAGCCCGCTCTTTCCCTTCATCATCTACTTATGCTAAAACCGCCCCTAGGGAGTCCTCAATAACCGAGATGTATAGGATTAGGGGTTTCCCAGGGATAGGAGGTTGCAGAACCGGGGGATTGGATAGATATTCCTTGAGGTCCTCATAGGCCTTCCGACAATCTTCATTCCATTCAAACTTGACCCCCACCTTAAGCAATTCATAAAACGGACGGCACCTTTGAGAATGCTGGGATATGAATCTTCTGATAAATTGTAATCTACCAATCAATCCTCGAAGTTCCGTAATGTTCTTTGGCAGAGGCATGTCCATGACAGCCTGTGCTTTATTAGGATCAATCTGGATCCCCCGTTTGCTTACTATGAACCCTAGCAGCTTCCCTGAGGAGACTCCGAATACGCACTTCTTCGGATTCATCTTGAGCTTGTACTCCCTGGCTCTCTGCAGCACCTTAGCCAGGATAGAGGGGTGTTCTTCCTTCGTTCTGGACTCCACCAGGATGTCATCCACGTAAGCTTCCATATAGATGTGCATCATATCGTGGAAGATGGCCATCATCGCCCTTTGATAGGTGGCACCTACGTTCTTCAGATCGAATGGCATAACCACATAACAATACGTGCCCCAGGGCGTGGTGAAGGAAGTTTTCTCTTGATCTTCCGGAGCGAGACGGATCTGATTGTAGCCTGAGTATCCATCCATGAATGAGAGAGCTTCATACCCGGCTGTATTATCCACTAGGACATCTATATGGGGTAGCGGGAAATCATCTTTGGGACATGCTTTGTTAAGATCCCTGAAGTCAATGCATATGTGCACTTTTCCATCTTTCTTAAGAACATGGACTATGTTTGCCACCCACTGAGGATATAAAACTACTCTGATGAATCTAGCTTTGTATAGTTTGTCGACCTCTTCTTTGATCCTCAAGGCCATGTGGGGGTGAAATCTTCTTGACCTTTGTGTCACAAGTGTTGCCCCTGGTTTAAGCACGAGTCGATGTTCCACTAAAGAGGGGTCAAGACCTGGCATGTCCTCGTAAGACCAGGCGAAGGAATCGCTATACTCCCTTAGGACCTTAATCAATTCCTCTTCTACTTGTGAAGGGAGATTAGCAGCAATCATGATGGGCCTTGGGTCTTCTTCTGTTCCTAGAGTGATTTCCTTGGTAGGCTCGGCCACCGACGTCGACGGCTCGTCGAATATTTTCAACCCTTGCGCGTATAAGTCGGCGGTGTCATCTACATTGCTGTCCTCATCAATTGGATCCTTTTCATCCAAGATCTCGTAGATGCCTAATCCATCATCGCTCCATGCCCCTTCTATTTCCACTTCATCTTCAATCACAATTGCCGTAGCAACAAATTCCGGGCACTTCAAGAGAGCACGGCAACACTGAGCTAAATCTTGCAAGAACCTATCAGGAACAGATCGGGATGGATGCGCAAGCGAGCGTGGCTTAGAAGAGGAAGGGTTGGACGACCTAGAACAAGACCCCACTTCTTTAGATCAAACTGACTCTAATTCAATAGACTCGACGGACCCTAATCCTAACCTAGGAAAGAGGAAGCCTAATGGAAGGGAAGGAGCAGGGGACTCGTGCCCCTGGGAGGAGGATGATGACAGGATAGCGTAATCTTCCACTGAAATCTCCATTTCAAATTTGATGTTTTTTTTTTTGGAGACCAGCGGAGACTACACAGCAAGATGGAGGAGGTGGGAGCTGCATAGGGAACAGCTCGGGGAAAATGCAGTCGAAGAAAGGATCAGAAGAAGAGAACCACATCTCGTGGAGTTGGGCGTTGGGAGGAGGAGGAGTGAAGAGAGTGGATAGATCAATGGGTGGGCACCTCCCGCAAGAATAAGGAACAAATAGAATCTCGGGTGGATCAATGAAAGATGGATTTATTATGATGGGAGGAAGGCGGGGTATGAAGTCCCTTTGCTGGAAAATAGCTTGAAAGCGCGAGGGAGACCAAGAAAAGACAATTGGAGAGCTCCCCTCCTTCTGTAAATCAACAACAGGCCGCTTCTTCGGCCTCCACTACACAAGCCGAACCTCTTGTTGCTTTTGACATTCTTCCTCATGAAAGAGCCTCTGCAAGGCCTGACCATAGTCGAGCATATCATCATCTGACCTTCCCGGCAATGGGGGCGGACTGATAACCGGACAAACTATATTTCTCTCTGGCTGAACTGGTCTTGAAGCTAATGTACCGGGCTTGAGAGGCCCTCTGACAAAATGTTGACGATAATCCCAGGTGAGTGGCCCAGAATCACCCATCATTGATAATGCTGTCTCCTTGTAGCCGAGACCTCTCCTGCCCATTTTTCTTCCCTTGGGTATGGGCTTGGTCATTCCTTGTAATTGCACACCGAGGCCTCTCCCCGGTTGATAGCCCAGTTTCAGTATGATGTTCCAGCCCTTGGAATCTCGAATCTGCGGCTTCACTTTGATGTTGACTGGAGTAGCGGCGGGCTTGGGAGATGCATACGCCCAGGGGAAGTTCAAGTCCAGCACCAATATAACGGGCCGGCTGCTTGGCCAAAGTGTGGGAAGGACCTGCTCTAATATGGCCTTAACTGTCTGCACCGTGGACAAGCTTTTAACTTTGACGACCCTCCCTTGGAAGGGGAACTTGACGCATTGATGTGCGGTGGAGGGCACGGCACCGAGTGTATCAATCCACGGACGACCCAGGATAGCCTTGAACATAGGGTCGATATTGATCACATAGAATTCCACGGCCATTGTAAGGGGCCCGAGCTCTGCTTGAATGGTGATCACCCCGTGACGCGCTCGCCTCGAGTTGTCATACGCTGCTATAGTGGTGGGGGTATGCCGTAATAACTCTTCAGATATGTTGCATGCTCGGAGGGTGCTAAGTGGACAAACATTAATTAAAGCCCCTGTGTCAACCAGCGCTTCTTCAATGTTGACTTTGTTCAAAGTGATTGTAATGTAGAGCGGCCTTTGCCGAGCTTTTGGAGGTGCTAGCTCAGTTTCTGAAAATGTAATTGCCGGCCCTTTGGAGATGGTTGCTAGTGCGGTCGGTAAGCTGTCGACTGCCATATCTTCACTGACCATTACCTTCTGTAAAAAGTCTCTTAGTGCATCCTGATGAAGGGTAGACCTTTTGATCAGCTCTAGCACAGATATTTTAGCGGGCACCCGGTCTAGATGATGTAACAAGTCATATTGAGTACCCAGTGGTTCAGTTTCTTCTTGCTCGGCCGTTGGCTGGGAGGACTGGGGATTAGAAGTAGTGGGGTAATTCCGATGGAACATCTTCCCGCTCCTCAGAGCACAATTCGCCGCGGCATCTGAAGATAGTATGACGGGCCCTGCGGGGTGGATGAATGGAACAGGTGGTGCGGGGGAGATGGTTTGGTGGAGCGTAGAGTTGGTGGTGGCAGTGGGTGATGAGCGGATGATGGGCGAAGGGTTGGTGGAAGGCAGGGTGGTGATGAGTGTCGACGCGGGTGGAGGGAAGGCTAGCGGCAGGGTAAGGATGGATGAAGGGTTGGATGGTGGTGTGATGACGGTGACGGGGTTAAGTGGTGGAGAGTATGATGGAACGGTGGGTGGTAAGGAATTTGCTGAAGCGGGTGTAATTGGGAGGGTGAATGGAGGGGATGCTGGGTGTGCAGGAAGGACGAAGGAGGGAGTGAGAGGATTGCGATGGTTATGTTGGAGGGCCATGACTTGTGGTGCAGTACTGTCATCATCAAAAGACCACCCGGCATTGGGGGCCGGTGGTTGGACCACGTTTACTTGTGCTGGTGCTGGCGGCTGCTCCTGCTGAGGAGCGGGTGGGTGATTCAGCATCGAATTCTGATGGATGCCCAGGTTCTGTACTTGCTATGGTTGCTGTGGTTGCTGTTGTGGTGGCTGCTGCAGCTGCGGTGCCTGTTGCTGCTGCACTTGCGGCCTCGGTTGCTGCCCTCTTTTCTCCTTGATCTCAACAATGGCCCGATGCATTGCGGCCCAATCTATCCTTTGCCCTTCATGGAGATCATATACCAGATCCCGAAACTGAAAACATCCTTCTATAGTATGGCCCGGCTATCTATGGAACATACAATATTTAGTCTGATCAACGGCTGGGTTCCAAGTAGGCCGTTCTGGAGGAAGTTGGATAGCATTCACTGACATGAGGGCGGAGAAGATATCTGTAAGTGTCTCTGGCAATGGAGGGTACTGGGCTCTCCTGGGAGCCGGGCGCTTGCTGTTGGGGTTGTTGTTATAGCCGTTAGGTGGAGGGACATTGTGGTATTGCGGAGGTGGTGGTTGTTGTGGATTGGTGAAGGCATTTTGTGGAGTGACAAAGGTAGGCGGAGGGTTTTGTGGGGTTGCCTGGAAGTTTGGTGGAGCGAGGTTTTGGAAATTGCGGGGGTTTTGGGGGAAGCAGAATGGTGCGGACTGGAATGGGAAGGCAACGGCTTGCACTTGTTCATTTGTCTGGACCCCCTCGGTAACCGGCCCTTGTGGCTTCTTGTGGTTCTTGGGCTTTTGGTTTTCAAATAAAGAGTGGATGGGGGAATCCTTAAACTAGGTCTGGATGAAGCGCGCCCAGCTGTAGAGCTGATGCATGTTGGCTATGTCGTTCATTGCCAAGATGTTCCGGAAGGTTGGAGTAGCATTTGAAATCAACAGCTTGACCTTCTCTTCCTCCGGGATGTGGCCAGGCACTCTAGCGGCCATCTGTCTCCATCTGTCTGCATAAGTGGCAAATTCCTCGGATGGCTTCATCTTTTCGGCTACCAGATCCGTGAATGAGTATTCTGGGCTGACCCTGTCTTGGAACCACTGGCTAAACTTGTCCTTGACTATCTTGAAACTCTCAGCCTCTTCCAGTGGTAGGGAATAGAACCATTCCAGAGCAACACCATCTAAAGATCGGCGGAATAAATACGCCATAAAGCGATCATCATACTGGAATTGCGCCGGTTCGTATAGAAAATCCCTCACATGAATAAAGGGATTGCTATTCCCATCGTACTTACAGTAGTTGGGGAGCTCTGATTGAGGAGGGAATCGGATATTCTGGAAGCTTGGAATAGGGATATCGGCCAAAGATTGTGGGCCAACCCGCTTCTGGAGGAAATCGAGTTGCTGCTGCATGGCAGCCCATTTGTCGAGCAAGTCCTGCTCTCGGGAGGGAGCAGGGGCGGCGAAAGATGCTGATTGAATGTGAGGAGCAGATGGAACGATTGTGGCAGAAGGGGGGTGCCCACAGGAAGGAGTGGAGGGATAAGCAGTAGGGATGGGGGGCCCGTAAGAAGGATATTGGGCATAAGCTTGACCCGATTAGGATAAACCTTGGCCGCCCCTTGCTGAGAGCGTAAGAAGTCGGAAGCGCCCATGAGAACTTGCGGAGCTACCGGAGCAGATGCGTGATGATCTATTTGAACAAAAGAAGGGATGGGCGACTTTCCCTTATTGAAAGATTGTTGGGCTGAATTGGAAGACTGGCCCGTTTCCATGCCCGTGAAAGTGATGGTCCGTGGTTGGATCGGAGTAAGGTCAATTGGAATGGGCTGAGCGGGGAGCCCAACAGTGAAAGGATTGGATTGATTTTGGATGATGGTAGAAGGAGATGCGTTGGACCCTTGCATGGTCTGATAAAGAACTTGGAGTTGGGCCAGATCCAATTGGGCCATCATCTGAAGGACGGAGCCCGCGGAAGGAGTGGAGAAAGAAGGGGTAGCTTGACCACCTTCCATAGAAGTGGGGGATGGAAGAGGGGTAGTCCCCTCCCCGGAGGAAAAGGTAACAACCCTAGGAGGGTTCTCAAGGAGCCCTTGAGGAAGGGAGTCCTCTTGGGAGCGGGGATGATTAAAGGATGCCATGGTGGACTCGAAAAGAGGATTGGAATAGAATGTGAAGAAGGAATTGACTTGGGGAGATGATTCGGATGGACGAAAACAACTCCACATGCAACTGCTAACCTTGACAAAATGCAAAAACAACCAACACAAAAATACACAATAAGCAACCAAACTTAGGTGATTCTAACAAGATGCAAGTGATAAAAGATGAAGACACTCAAAAAATCAACCAAGTTGTTTAAGATGATGCAACCCAATTCTTGTGATTCCTCCTTCGAAACATTAGTGAATTGATTAATATGTGCTCTCAACAATAGGTTCCTAGCAGGAGATGGGTATGAGACTCGGTTTGACTCTAAGTGTAATCACTCCTTCACTTATGCAACCCTAGACACGGGGTAGGAAAGGTACAACCGGCCCGGCGTCCGTGTGGGAATCCACGGCTTGTGGGGACTTATGGAGGTCCCTACTATGATTTCCTGGTCGGCTCCAAGGAATATGGAGACGAGAGGTCCTCACAACAAAGTAGGAAAATGCAATCTAAGATATGACAAGATGAATGACCCTATGTGCACTGGAGTGCATGCAAAGTCTAGCCTCAAATCTAGCAATCAATGGTGCACACAATGATATGGAGATATGAACAAAACAAGGAGGAAGTCAAGTACCACCCAAGCAATAAATCACAGCAGAAACTGTGGAAATAAATGCACCTCGGACGCGTACCTGCCAGGAGTATGACGGTTGAAGAACCCTGCGTCAGAGTAAAATAACGGTCGAAGGCCAGACCGCCAGAAATAATATGACGCAGGGAGATGGGTCCGTCAACTGAGCCAGAGCCAAAATCGGACAGAAATAACAGGAAAACCCGTGGGAGCTCCCACAGTAGAACAAAAGTGGCGGTCTAATGCCCCTGCGTCAGAGAACTTTAACGCAGGGACGCAGGGCCGTCGGAGCACCCAGAAAACCAGAATCAGCAGGAGGTAAAGGGGGAAACCAAGAGCAACTCAACAAGCAGATGATGGCAGGTCCAAACAGGAATCAAAAGCACGATTGGCACAAGTTGTCCCACCGTGATCGCCAAAAAATTATCTATTGATTTTATTTTGCCTGTCTATCTTTTCTTTGGGGTTTTGAATGATGAAATGACAAGCGAGTAATCAAAGATCCGCTCTTAACCTATGGACATGTGATCATGAACCTAGGCAATCAAAGCTAGCTCTAGCATGGGCATGCTATCTCACTCAAACTACGCTAAAGAAAAGGGAAAACACACGCCGGGGCGTGGAGCAAGCAAGAAAGTAAAACACACCGCAAGGGGTGGAGCAAGCAAGAAAATAAAAGAGAGATGTGATGAACGAGAAAGCTAATGCCCAAGACTAAGGAAAGATGTGATCGCCACCAAAGTAAAAACAAGCAAAAGACTTGTAAATACCTTGGAAATAGGTGGATGAAGCACCCGCCCACGGGAGAGAAAACTGAAGAGAACCTGCGGGTCAGCTAGAAATAACGGCCAGGACCCTGTGCGTTACTTGGAAAGTAACGGTCACCCGATAGACCGCCAGGAGAAGATGACGCGCCTTCACCAGATCGTCAGATAACCTGCAGTAGCAAAGTGTAGATTCTTTTAACTCCAACTCTTCCAGCCGGCTAGAAGACTTGGGCCTCGTACTGGTGAACCTGTAAACCTGCCAAAGATGTAGAGAACAAGAACAAAACAACCCTAATTAGCCCTTTCAATAATATAGCATCAATTCTCAAAGAACTTAAAGACATCAAAAGGAGAGGGGATTACCAGGGAGTTTTTTGGTTTTTTAACCCCTCTGGGTGTTTTTAAAAGATTAGGATGATGTTTGGATGCTTAGGGAACAGTGAAAAAACGTGGAGAAAGAGGAGGGACAATGCTTTGATTGAGTAAAAACCAGGGAAGAACTCAAGCATGCAATGATGAACTTGAAATACTAAAACCAAAGTACTCCCTTGATTATGAGATGGATGAACGTGGGAAGCAGTCCCTCTTGGATGAAGATGGCTCTTGAGTTCGGTAGCACTTCGTCGTGAATTTCAAAATCCTCCTCCCTGGGCCATGAAGTCAAGGGTTCTATTTATAGACCCTCAAACTCTCAGGTCGAGCAGAGGATAATCCAGCAAGATAAAGGGATAACTCCTGGCAAATCCTCGAAGATAATATCACCAAGAGTCCATAGAATCAAACAGAAGGTCCTGAGGATCAGATTTGAAAGAGATATCGTCAATCCAAACCCTTATCTTCGGCCACGGAGTAGCATAGAAAAGGCCTGAACTGTCAGGACTCTCTGAAGGAAGTAACGGCCACACGACAGACAGCTACTTGGAAATAATGCACCAAGGAACATCTGTCACTATAAACCTTAACCCTAAAAGATAAGATCAACGGGAAGAAGACCCAACAAGCTGGACTCTTCAAGGAAGCAACGGCCAAGGAATAGGGCGTCAGAATGAAACAACGGCTGCACGACAGACCGTTATTATCAACGTGTAAGCCAAAAGGATAAGTTTTAAAACGAGACCTTAAGCCTTAGGACTCTTCTAAGAGTAACGGTCCAGGACCCATCCGTCAGAATGAAACAACGCGCCTATGACCGACCGTTATTATCAAAATGGAGATCAAAAAGGAATAGAGGCATTGCTAAGATTCATCCAATGAAGTAGCCACAAGGAACCATATTCGATCAAGGAGTTAAGACCCAAGAAATAGGCTTCAACTAATCAAGAGACTCAATGAAGAGTGAACAACTCAGAGCATCATATAGAATAAATAAGAAGATGACCCGACTTATTTGGTATAAAACGGGTGTCAACATCCGGGTCACAAGATGGAGGAGTGCTGGCACAAGCTAGGCGCTTGTTTGCGATGTGGAAGCAAGGAGCACCGTATCCCTGATTGTCCTCTTATATCTGAACAAGCTACACCGGCAAAACCTGAAGTCTTCAAGAAACCGCAAGGCAAGCTTCAAGCTTTGCATGCAGATGCAGATGAAGCAGGAATCGTCGAGGATGGTGGACTCGTCGAAGGTACTCTTATTATACTCAACAAGCCAGCATTTGTTCTTTTTGATACTGGTGCCACACATTCCTTTATTTCTCGAAGATTTGCTAAGTCTTTAGCTGTGGAACTTGTTTTGATGAATTCTCCATTAGAAATATCAACCCCTATTGGTACAAGATCGGCAATACAATACTTCTATCCTTCTAGTACAGTTATGATTGGTGAACAGAATTTACCAGCTGATTTAGTCTGCATGGACATGAAGCATTGTGATGTAATCCTAGGAGCAGATTGGTTGGCTCGATATGAGGCTAATGTTCACTACAGTTCTAGCTCCGTGTCTTTTACTAGACACCCTAGACTTTCTTTTGTCGGAGTTAAGCACCATAACTTCGTATCACTTATCTCGGCTCTTCGAGCTGATAAGCTGATGAGATGAGGATGCGAGGCTTTTCTGGCCTTTGTCTGTGCAACCCCTGAGCAGCAGATTGAGATTTAGGACATTTCTGTCGTCCAAGATTTTCTTGATGTCTTTCCAAAGGAACTACCAGGACTTCCGCCTGAGCGGGAAGTTATCTTTTCTATTGATCTCTTTCCTGGCACATCTCCTATTTCCAAGGCTCCTTATCGTATGTCTCTTGCGGAACTGAGGGAGTTAAAGCAACAGTTGATGGAATTGCTCGAGAAGGGTTTCATTCGCCCTAGTACTTCTCCTTGGGGAGCCCCTGTATTATTCGTCAGGAAGAAAGATGGTTCGATGAGGTTGTGCATTGATTATCGGCAATTGAACCAGCAGACTGTCAAGAACAAATATCCATTGCCGAGGATCGACGAATTATTTGACCAAATAGCGGGAGCTCAGTATTTTTCTAAGATCGATCTTCGATCTGGATATCATCAGTTGCGGATTAAGGAAGATGATATCTATAATACAGCTTTCCGCAGCAGGTATGGTCATTTTGAATTTGTCGTTATGCCTTTTGGTCTAACGAATACACCGGCAGCTTTCATGCAGTTGATGAACAATGCATTTCGGCCCTATCTTGATCAATGGGTCGTGGTATTCATTGATGACATCTTGATTTATTCCAAGAATGAAGAGGAGCATGCTAAGCATCTGAGGATGGCATTGCAACTATTGAGAGATCATCAGCTATATGCCAAGTTCGGTAAGTGTGAATTCTGGCTACAAGAGGTGTCCTTTCTCGAACATATCATCACCAAAGATGATATTTCTGTTGATCCTTCGAAGGTGGAGGCAGTGAAGAATTGGGAGCAGCCTAC
The DNA here is from genome assembly GCA_022559845.1 of Amorphophallus konjac. Taxonomy (NCBI): domain Eukaryota; kingdom Viridiplantae; phylum Streptophyta; class Magnoliopsida; order Alismatales; family Araceae; genus Amorphophallus; species Amorphophallus konjac. The sequence goes on from CM040119.1 coordinate 252,273,264, forward strand.
TAGTGTGACTGAAATCAGAAGCTTCTTAGGCCTGGTAGGCTATTATCACAGATTCATTCAAGATTTCTCCAAGATTGCGGTACCTCTTACAAGATTAACCCGAAAGGAGAACAAGTTTGATTGGTCAGATGATTGTCAGCGAAGCTTTCAGACTTTGAAAGATTGTTTGACTACTACACCTGTATTGGCTTTACCTTCTGGTGAAGGAGGTTTTGTGGTATACACTGATGCTTCAGGTATTGGTTTAGGCTGTGTACTCATGCAGCATGGGAAGGTGACTGCCTATTCTTCTAGGCAGTTGAGGAAGCATGAAGAGAATTATCCTATTCACGATTTGGAACTAGCAGCAGTCGTGTTCGCATTGAAGATATGGAGGCACTACTTGTATGGAGAAACATCCATAGTGTTTTCAGATCATAAGAGTCTGAAATATTTGTTTTCTCAGAAGGAACTCAATATGAGGCAGCGAAGATGGTTGGAGTACTTGAAAGACTTCGACTTCTCGATTGAGTATCATCCTGGCAAAGGCAATGTTGTGGCAGATGCATTAAGCAGGAATCCTGTGGCTAGATTATCTAGTCTCATGTTACAAGAGTGGAAGCTACTGGAACAATTGGCTAGCCTGGATCTGAATGTCGATAATGATCGGGTTATGATTGCACAAATTCAACTTAATCCCGAATTATTGATGGAAATCAAGTCCTTGCAAGATAATGATCCCGAGTTGGTAGAGATCAAGGGAAGCTTGAGCAGCAGACCTGACTTCTTGATGGCTGACGATGGAAGATTGTTATTCCAGGGTAGAACTTGTGTACCTGATGAAGCTAGAATAAAGAACAAGATTCTGGAGGACGCACATAGATCCCGATATACCATTCATCCTGGAGGCACTAAAATGTTCAAGGTTTTGAAGAGATCTTTTTGGTGGCCGAATATGAAAAGGGAAGTTACAGACTTCGTGAGTAGATGCTTGGTTTGTCAGCAAGTTAAGGCCGAACATTTCAGACCGACAGGAAAGTTGAAACCACTTGACATACCCCAATGGAAGTGGGAAAGTATTGGCATGGATTTCATTATGGGTCTACCTAGGACTCGTGGTGGATTTGATGCAATATGGGTGATTGTAGACCGATTGACGAAGTCAACTCATTTCTTACCCATTAAGTCCAAGTGGACAGTTGATGTATTGGCTGCTTTGTATTTGAAGGAAGTGGTAAGACTCCATGGCATACCAGTCAGCATTGTGTCTGATAGAGACCCCAGATTTACTTCACATTTCTGGAAGGGACTGCAAGAGTCTTTGGGTACTCGTCTGAATTTCAGTACTACTTTTCATCCACAGACCGATGGACAGACTGAAAGAACCAATCAGATAGTGGAAGATATGCTTAGAGCATGCATGATTGATTTCAGAGGTAGTTGGAGTGATCATTTGGCTTTGATTGAATTCGCCTACAACAACAGTTATCAATCCAGTATCCAGATGGCTCCTTTTGAAGCATTGTATGGAAGAAGTTGTCGTTCCCCGTTGTGTTGGGATGAGATAGGTGAGAAGCAATGGCTTGGACCGGATCTTATTTCAGAATCGTCACAGAACATCCGTATTATCCGAGACCGGTTACAAGTGGCTCAATCAAGACAGAAGAGTTATGCCGACACAAGGAGAAGAGCATTAGAATTTCAAGTTGGCGAGCATGTATTTCTGAAGGTTTCTCCTTCGAGAGGGATTTGAAGATTTGGCATTCATGGCTAGCTTAGTCCGAGGTATATTAGTCCATTCGAGATCCTAGACAGAGTGGGAGAAGTTGCTTACATACTGGCTTTACCGCCGCAGTTGTCAGGCATACACAATGTTTTCCATGTGTCTATGTTACAGAAATATGTGTATGACCCCACTCACATCATTCACCATGTGGATTTTGAATTGAAGGAAGATTTAACCTATGAAGAAAGACCTATCAAGATTCTGGATTGGAAACAGCAGCAACTCCGGAATCATTCTATACCAATGGTCAAGATTCAGTGGAGTCGACGTGGGACCGAAGAAGCTACTTGGGAATCCGAAGATACTACGCGGAAGCGGTATCCCGACTTATTCTAGGTGAGCGATCTCTTTCCCTACTCTCAGTTGTAGTGCAGTGAATTTGGAGGACCAAATTCCTTAAGTAGGGGAGGGTGTAATACCCCGATAATTTTCATTGAGCCCAATGTATTTATTAAGCTTTTATTAACTGAAAATTGAATTTTTAATGATTTAATGCTTGAATTTCGGATTTTTAATATTTAATTCCTTAGAAAATAGAATAGTGAAAATTTGACTACCTTATAAAAATCTGGACAAATGCTAATCAGGTTAAGGACGATGTAGTTAGCAACTTTGTCTTCTGTGATCGACCCAGCAAAAATCCGCAATTTAGTCTAATTAGTGGATTAATCCTAAAAGTGCACACTTAGTTAACATTTACCTAACCTCATCTTAAAACCTCAAATTAGAGCTTAATACTCAACCAAATGAGCTCAAATCGGTGGCAAATGAAAGGTCACGATCTAAGGATCAATAGCCCTCTATCAATCGAACCCAAACCTAACCCTAGCACATGGTGGCGGCCGAGTTTTGGCTTGGTCAACCTTGGCGGCGCCGTTTTCCAACACCACCTTGCGTGGTCAATTTCTCCCAGCTCCGAAGTCTCTAGAAGCTCTATGAGCTATCAAAATGAAGCTCTACGCGTCTATTTTTCTTTGGTAGCTGTGGTGTTCGCATTGGATTCAGATCTAGGAAGATCTTGGTCGTTTAGTGGAGGTGGGTCGGCAGCCGTCGTCCTCCTTCCTCTCCTCTTTGTTCCATCGATTAAGGTAGGTTTCCTAACCAAAACCTGCACATGCATACATCAAATTGTTCCTCTCGACGAGATCTTTCCAATGATATAAGAAGCCTTAAATTTCATTAGGTATCCGAGGAGATATCGAGATTTTTCTAAGGTGCTGTCCAGTTCGTTCTTCATTCTAGGGCTTTAAGTTCTCTCTTCGATTGAGGTAGTTTCTAATAGCCCAACTCTAATTAATATACATGGATATAAGCATCATCATGTTAGCTTTCATTTGGCGTAGAAAGCCCCAAATGTCATTGAGCATGTTTAGAGAATTTTGGATCGAAGTAAGAGCATGTCAAGGCTTGATTTATGCAGTGTTCTTATGAGTCAAAGCATGATTTCAGGCTGATTTTGAGTTGCATATCTTGATCCCCATATAGCATATCATACATGGATGGAATCAGTATCGAAGTAGCTTTCTTTTGATATAAGAAGCCCCAAATTTCGTTGTGTATATTGAGAGAACCTTACGATTTAGTAGAAGCATGTCAAGAACTAGGTTTTCATGTGCTCATCATAGATAGGTTGTGATTCATTTGATTTCTATTGAAATTCGTGTTTCAAAACTCTTGTTTTATGACCCTAGTATGTCTATTAAGAACCCTAGAGCATGTGGTCAAGATCCCAACCCATTTAGACCCCAAATGGTTGAGTTCTTGCGTTTTCCGGAGGCTACGGCCGTTTCTGGGCTTGCAGGGGTCGACCCATGCCCTAGCAGCAGGGCCTGCCCGAGGGTCAACCCTTGGGGTCGACCCCAGGGGTCGACCCATTTCACTGGTAGACCCCAGGGGTCGACCCATACACCAGCAAACCAGTTTTTGTCATTTTTCGACCCGAGGATCGATCCGGATCATTAGGGGATCAACCCATTCAACCTAATCCAATTGAAAACTATATTTTTGAGGAACCAATGACCTATTCATGTAACCCTATGATTTCAATTGACAATGGTCCTTGCATTCAACCATAGTGTAAAAACATGCCATTTATCATCTCCATTTCAACGCATACAATGGTTAAATAGAAACCCACATAATTAGTGGTTAATTGTGTAACTAAATTTCTATTAATGCATGCTATTTCACTCCTGTGCAAGCTTGTTCTTTACATTATCATATTGAATCAGCTTTTTGGCAAATTGTCTTAATGCAAATGATAATAGATAATCTTTGGTATATTAACTTGGTAATTAGGATTAAATTGATTGTTAAGTTGCTGGATAGTCATTATTACCCCAGTAAGATGGATTGCTTACACACCTGAACGGTACACTGTCAGCCGTTCTTTGTTGACCTCATGGACTAAGTTTTGGTCCAATTCTTGTAATGCGGCCCGAAGTGACCGTATAACCGAGTTTTGTTTTAGTGAATCCAAGGACAAGTTAGCCCTTAAATCTCATGCTTGTGGCAGTAATTCCTCTGATTAATTGGCCATTTAACTTGACTGAATGTCTAGACAACGTGGGATCTTGGATCCAATAAATCAATGCCAACGCATCATAAGGGCTCGGTCTGGTCCTGGGGAGAGCGCCCGAAAGTTAGTGAGCCCATGGGATGTTAATGACATGGTGAGGCATTGCACCGAGTACTTGACTTGTGTAACGTCTATGACATAAAAATCTCTTGTTACTTGTTACTTGATCGTGCTTGGAATGATGTTTAAATACTTGCTTGTTTGGCCAATTCTCAATTCTCTATTACTATCTCCTGTTGTAAATTCTTGTACTTGCTATCTTGTTATTTCTTGTCATCATTATATTTCTCGACCTTGCAAGATCTTTGTATTATGTTGTTTTATTGAATCGTCTTTTATTTCCTTTATTTAGCATGGCATATAAAAAATGTAATTAACTTGTTAATCACGTACACTTGCTTGTTATTTCCTACTGAGCGTCAGCTCATAGTTGTTGTTTCCCCCCTTTCCAGGATATTCAGGTGATGATGCGCATACCGATGGGGAAGGGCAAGAGTGATATCTTTTGAGTGTACTTGTTAGTAGATGCCGTGTTGGCATGGTTGTTTACCTCTAGTTATTTCCTTAGAGTTGTGTTAGCACTTATTTACTTTTGGAGTCAGATATTGTATTAGAATTCATATTGAAAGTCATGTTTGATCGTGTGTTAGCAGTGTTGGTTATTGTAATAAATTGGAATCATCTTGATCAATAGAGTTATTTCTTTCCATAGCACCTGTGTAATTGTTTAGCTTAGCTTATTAGTGTTATTTCCAGCTAGTTTCTAACTGTACGTCCCAATATTCCGCGTCGGGGCGTGACAAAAATTCATATCTGTGAAACCAAAACTCAGTAATTATATCTGAACATGTTTTTGGACTCTCGAGGAATTATACTAAGTATTCATATCCTTACTTTCGAATTTTGAGAAACTTTTTCGAAATGAACAGTGATTTGAGTCACAAAACGTATCTTTCAGGTGAAAATCACTGAATTGAAGACGGCCCTTAAGTCTTCAATTTCAGAATTGAAGACAGTCCTCAAGTCTTCAATAACTAAATTGAAGACGGCCCTTAAGTCTTCAATTTTAAAATTGAAGATGACCCTTAAGTCTTCAATTTCAGAATTGAAGACGGCCCTCAAGTCTTCAATTACTGAATTGAAGACGGCCCTTAAGTCTTCAATTTTAGAATTGAGGATGACCCTTAAGTCTTCAATTTCAGAATTGAAGACGGCCCTTAAGTCTTCAATAAATTGAAGACTGGGTAAAGGGGCGCCAATTTGATATATATATATATATATATATATATATATATAAATTTTTTAAAAAATTGAAATTTTGAAGGATTAGCAAACCCTCAGATGCCAACTCAGTAATTATAACTTCTGATCTTGATCTATCTCAAAAATTGTGCAAACACAACCCTAATCCATACTCCTGCGTATGATGAGTTCTTGAAATTCCGTTCTATGAAAAAAAAATCTACTTGTGAATACCCTACATGGTCAAACCATGAATCTCTTAAACTATCATTTGGGAGTGTAGGAGCTAAGTGCCATGCAGGGCAAAGTGTTACGTTGTGGGAGCCACCTCTTGAGGCCGTACGACGTAAAGTGCTACACGACGGGAGCCACCTCTTGAGGCCGTACGACGTAAAGTGCTACACGACGGGAGCCACCTCTTGAGCCTGTAAGGGCCACCTCTAGAATCCTCCATAACAAAATGACTAGTTAATCTCGTCTGAAATACTATGTTTCTAAATTCTTGAAATTCCATATTTGCTATAAATGAGAGTGGATGTCAAATGTAATACATGAAATGCTGTGCATATAGGGCCCGGTCTGGTCCTAGGAGGAGCCCCCGAAGGTAGTTGTGCCTATGGGAGTTTATTGACCATGGTATTTACCATTGCACCGGAGTACTTGTTAGACTTGAGACACTGCACCCTTACTCTCTCTCTCGTTACTTACTTGACTTGCGTGGCCCGGAACGGGCGACACCTGACTTGTGGCTCGAGAAAGGGCAAAATACTCACATGATAATAACCAAATCTACTGATACGTACTTGACATTACTTGCTTGAATTAAGTTTTTACTTGCTCGTACATGAGATATACTTGTACATGAGTTCATTCTCATACTTGCGTTCATACTTGTACATGAATCCCTGCTTGCCTAAAGTGGCATTTACATCTGTAAATTCTTGAAATACTGCTTGTCAAATACTTGAAATCTTGTTATACTCTCTTTATATAGTTCTTGATCTCTTATTGTTCATCATGTATAGAATTACCTGTATATCTGACTCTTTTGTACGTACGTCATGCATAGCCATACTGATAATATATGCAAGTTATAATTCACGTAAAGATTGCTCGAATTTGAGATGTAATTCCTACTGAGTGATTCGCTCATCCAGTTGCTTCCTAACATTTTCAGGTGAATCGGATAGCGACAAGAATGGGGTTGAGAGTGAGTAAAGAGTGCTAGAACATCAACCATCTATCATTATCTAGTCGTGTCTTTGAATTTATTTGAGTTCTACCTTGATTTCTAGTATGTCATGTTAAGGCACTTAGCCTAGTATCGTCTTTTTTTTATTTGGAATTTGTCATGGACTCTCTTTATTTCCTTTGGTTAATCAAATAAACATCACTTGGACTATTGGAATTTATTAGTTGTATTAGACATTTGCGCACTCCGAAATTATGTATGTTAAAATTATTATCGCTCTAATGACACGATCTATATAGACGCGTCACGCATCCGAGTAATCTTCCGCGCTCGGGACGTGACAGTCTTCGTGGTATCAGAGCCTAGGTTTTCAAACCTAGGGAACTAGAAGAAATAAAAGGTTTGAAATTGAAATCTAAGTAAAAACTTGAGTCCAAGGATAGGTAAAATCTGAGTCCAAGGATATATATACCTTACCCGGTGAGATGGATAGAGCCATGGGTTAAGTTCTATAATGACTTTTGACCTTACAAGTAAACCCGATCTTTATCATACTTAACTCTTTTGTAGGATCATGGCTGTGGAAAGAGCACAATGGCGCGAGATGCAGCGCACCGTGCAAGGCCTCACACAGGCACTACAACAAGTGGCCTAAGGCGGAGCAAACCGTGGAGCGGGAGATCTCCACCGAAGTTTCCGTAACATGAACCCACCGAGGTTCACGGGTTCATCCAACCCCGAGGATGTCGAGAATTGGCTGAAGGAGATGGAATGAATCTTTTGTGTGATGCAATGCGCAGATGAAGAGGAGGTTTTACTGGCCGTATTCCAACTAGAGCGGGATGCTCGATGCTGGTGGGAATCCATAGAAGCAACACTGCCAGTATACCATGTCACATGGGATGAATTCACGGAGCATTTCAACAACAAGTACTTCTCCGATCATATCTAGTAAAAGAAGGCCACGGAATTCGCCGTTCTAAAACAACGGGGCTTGAAAGTGGCCGAGTGTGAGGCCCAGTTTTCCAGATTATCTAGGTATGCACCCCACTTGGTGTGTACGAAAAAGATGAAGGCGAGAAGATTCCTCAACGGGCTTCGGCCCCATTATATCACACAACTTGCCCCGATGGACATCCAAGTTTATTCGGAGATGGTTCGGCGTGCTCAACTGCTGGAAGACGCCACCGAATTATCAGAGAGAATCCGAGGAAGAGACAAGAAGGAACTCGTCACATGCCCGGGAAAATTCAAACAATCCTTCAACAAGAAGCGATTCTTCATGGGAGGGGAGCCCTCTAAGGCAAAGAAATTTCTGAAGAATGACATGCCATTCTCCACCTCCACACCCTCAAAGGAGATTTACAAGTATTGTGATAAAGCTGGCCATAAGATCGAGGAATGCTGGAGGAAGTTAGGAGCTTGTCTTCGATGTGGGAGTCGTGAGCATCGAATCCCAGACTGTCCACTGATGAAGGAGCAAGACACCAAAGCCGAGAAGCGTCTAGTAAAGAAACAAGGCCGTCTGCAAGCTCTCCGAGAGACGGAACCCACTGAAGGCGAAATTGTGGAAGGTACTCTCACTATTTATTCAAAAACTGCTCAAGTTTTATTCGACACCGGAGCAAGTCATTCATTCGTTTCTAAGAACTTTGCTGCTTCATTTTCTAAGAAACATGAATTGTTAGATTTGGTCATATCTACACCTCTTGGTAATGAGTCTGATATCACTTATCACTATCCAAACTGTGAAGTGATAATTAAGGGAAGCAATTTACCTACTGACCTGATATGCCTAGATATGAAGGGTTATGACATCATACTAGGTGTCGACTGGCTATCCACATACCAAGCAACTGTAGATTGCTGACATGGCAAGGTAACTTTCATGGATTTCCCAGAGCTAGTTTATAATAGCCCTCGGAGTAAATAACTTCTTATATCAGCACTCCGAGCTAGTAAACTTATGAATAAGGGATGCATGGCTTTCATAGCATTCGTGACTGCCACGGAAGTCGAGAAGGTTAAACTTGAAGACATCCGTGTAATTCGGGATTTTCCTGATGTTTTTCCAGAAGATTTAACTGGCTTAGCCTAGGAAAGGGAAGTGTCGTTCACAATCAACCTTGTCCTTGGTGATGGTCCTATCTCTAGGGCACCATACAGATTGTCCCCTGCTGAGCTGAATGAACTAAAGGAATAACTAATGGAGTTACTGAAAAAGGGTTTCATCAGGCCGAGTACTTCCCCTTGGGGAGCACCCGTGCTGTTTGTCAAAAAGAAGGATGGATCGATGAGACTATGCATCGATTATCGGCAGCTAAATAACCTTACAATCAAGAACAAATACCCGCTGTCGAGGATTGACGAGATGTTCGATTAGTTATCAGGAGCTTCATATTTCTCTAAGATTGATCTTTGTTCTGGTTACCACCAATTGAAGATCAAAAAAGAAGACATTCACAAAACTGCATTCCGAAGCAGGTATGGGCATTATGAATTTACTGTTATGCCTTTCGGACTAACAAATACCCCCACAGCTTTTATGCAGTTAATGAACAGCATATTGAGGCCCTATTTAGACTAATTCATTGTGATCTTTATTGATGATATTCTGATCTATTCCAAGACCGAAGATGATCATGAAGAACATCTCAAGAAGGCACTACAGATATTAAGGGAAAATAAGCTATATGCCAAATTCAGCAAATGCGAGTTCTGGCTCAAGGAAGTATCCTTCTTTGTTCATATTATTTCGAAGAATGGAATTGCTATTGACCCGTCCAAGGTCGAAGCCGTGAAGAACTAGGAATGACCTACAAATGCAACGATAATTTGAAGCTTCTTGGGTCTAGCTAGTTACTACCGGCGTTTTATCAAGGACTTCTCCAAGATTGTCGTTCCTCTGACCATGTTAACCCACAAGGAAGTGCCTCATGAGTGGAATGAAGACTGTGAAAAGAGTTTCCAAGCTTTGAAGGATCTCTTGACCACTACTCTAGTCTTATCATTACCAATTGAAGGAGAAAAATACAAGGTATATACCCATGCTTCGGGCATTGGCCTCGGATGTGTATTGATGCAGAATGGAAGAGTCATTGCATACTCTTCCTGACAATTGAAGAAATATGAAGAGAACTGCCCAGTTCACGACTTAGAACTGGCCGCGGCAGTATTCGCTTCGAAGATCTGGAGGCACTATCTCAACGGAGAACAATTCACTATGCACTCCTATCATAAAAGTCTCAAGTACTTATTCTCCCAAAAGGAGCTGAACATGCGACAAAGGCGTTGGCTCAAGTATCTCAAGGATTTCAACTTCACTATACAGTACCATCTTAGTAAGGGTAATTCCGTAGCTGATGTCCTTAGTCGAAAGACGAGAACAATATTGGCCAACTGTATGATACAAGAATGGAAGCTACTGGAGAAATTCTCTGAGCTTGATATCAGCACAGATGAGAAGAACATGTGTATTATTCTATCTCATATGAGCCTACATCCGGATTTGCTACATGAAATCAAGAAGCTACAAGAAGAGGATCCCTCGCTAGTGGAGATAAAGAGCAAGCTGGATGAGAGACTAGATTTCAAGCTAGCACCTGATGGCAGATTGCTATTTCATGAACGGACATGTGTGCCCGACTGTCCCAAATTGAAGAAGAAGATTCTTGAAGAAGCTTATAGATCGAGGTACATAATCCACCCTAGGGTCACTAAGATGTACCAAGACTTGAAAATAACTTTCTAGTGGCCTAACATGAAAAGGGAGTTAGCAGACTTTGTGTCTCGTTGTCTCACATGCCAACAAGTGAAGGAGGAACATCAAAAATCTGCTAGATATTTCCAAGTGGAAGTGGGAAGACATTGGCATGGACTTTATCATGGGTTTGCCCAAGTCTAGAGATGGATATGATGGAATTTGGTAATTATCGACCGGCTAACTAAATCGGCCCATTTCTTACCCATCAAAAGTCGATGGTCAGTCGACGTACTTGCTGCCCTGCATATCAAGGAGATGGTTAGATTGCATGGAGTTCTCGTCTCGATCGTATCTGACTGAGACCCACGCTTCACCTCTCATTTCTGGAAGACTCTACAGTACTCTTAGGGGACGAAACTCAACTACAGCACTGCTTTTCATCCCCAGACAGATGGTCAGACTGAAAGGATAAATCAGGTTGTTGAAGATATGTTAAGGGCATGTATTATAGATTTTGGTGGAAGCCGGCATGACCACTTATCTTTAGCTAAATTTGCCTATAATAATAGTTATCAAGCTAGTATTCAAATGGCACCTTTCGAGGCGCTTTATGGCAGGAGTTGTCGTTCTTCAATATACTGGGAAGAAGTCGGTGAAAGACAAATTCTAGGCCCTGATATGGTTAGAGATTCGACTAAGAAGATACACCTTATTAGAGAGAGACTCAAGGTAGCTCAATGCAGGCAAAAATCTTATGTTGATAATAAAAGGAGATATTTAGAGTTCCAAGTTGGTGACCATGTATTTCTCAAGGTATCTCTGGCCGAGGTATAGGAAGATTCGGTGTTAAAGGCAAGCTTACACCGAGGTTTATTGGTCCATTCGAAGTATTGGAAAGAGTGGGCGAGGTGGCCTACCGTATTGCTTTACCTCCTCAACTCTCGGAAGTGCATGATGTATTTCATATATCTATGCTGAAGAAATATGTGCACGACCCTTCTCACGTCATCGACCATCCTGATTTGGTGATTCAAAGAGAACTTACTTATGAGCAAAGGCCGATGCGGATCCTCGACAGCGAAGTCCGAGTTCTAAGGAGCAAGAGGATCCCTATGGTGAAAATCCAATGGAATCGATGCATGAAATAAGAAGCAACTTGGGAGACCGAAGAATCTATGAAAAGAAGATACCCAGAATTATTCTAAACTGTAAGTATTTTATACTTTCTACAATATCCTTATACAGTTGAATTTGGGGACCAAATTCTTTTAAGTAGGGGAGGGTGTAACACCCGGGAATTGTAAAATAGAAATATATAAAAAAATTATATATATATATATTTAATTATTGAACTCATATTCTAATTCTATTGGATTAACCATTTAAAACATTTAATTACCAATAGATGCTTTAGAAGATGCCAAATTATATTTTAGGAAATACTAATTTATATTTTCAATCACTTAGGAAATTAACATTACACTATTCCAAAGAAATAGGAAATATGTTATATAAATATTATTTTAAAGGATAAACATCACTTTTACAAGATGCCAATTCATATTTTCATAATTTAGAAATTTTCATATTTCAACTTTTACATCATATCATTATTTTGAAGAAATAAAGGTATATAGATGAAGTGTTAAAGGATAAATATAATTTAGAAAGTGAGAAAGGGCATATAGATAATTTTGGTTAGTGTAGAGTGAATATAAAAATCTCCGTTCAAAATAACGACATATGTTAAGTCGTTATTTCCTAAACGTGAATAGTGACATGAATAGTGCCACTTTTTATTTAAAAGGAATTTTTTAAAATAATGTGTATGTAAAAATAGAGAAAAATGTAAGGGTCTCACCCCTGAAATTTCACAAATAAATTCCATCAATTTTTAATGATAAAAATCTTTGAAATTTAACATGGAAATCTTAACTTATGAAATACACAACCCTACCTTACAACATAAAGAATCTTGAGGGCTTTGTGTAAAAATCCAAACCTTAAGGGGACTAGTATATAAAATTATAAATCATCACTTTATGCATACGTAATCTACTATTCTTAATAGAATGCTAGGTTTTTTTTAAAGAACAAAACTATTGGAGGACTAGCATACAAATGTGCAATCCAACTTTATGCACATTGATAAAGAATCTTACTTGGGAGGTCTTGTACCATGAAACAAACCATGGGAGGGTTATTCTATAAAAGTACAAGACAACTTTAAACACAAGGGGCCATGGGTTGTACGTAAGTGGAATCCACACTTTCCACTTGCCAAATTGAAGACCCTTCACATAGACGTCAATTTCAAAATTGAAGACATGGCATGAGGCGCCATTTTCAATAGGAGCCCATCCCATTTAAATATCAATATATATATGAACATCTCGAATGCTAACACGTGAATGGGAGCTCATGAATAATGTCACCCAAATAAATGACGCCCTCATGCAAGGCGTCATTTACGTGAATAGTGTCACCTATATTAAATGAACGACCCTTTACAAGGGCGTCATTTAAACACATGATTCTAGAACAATTGAGACGCGAGCAACCCATTCGAGCTGGCAAAAAATAATGCCCACTCAGCATGACCCACAAGGCATTAACTGATGCGTTATGAATCCCTACAATTAATCGCATCCGTAGCACTATCAGAGGCTACTGCTGTGCTGCAGAAGCATCTTCTTCTTGAGGCTACATCCTGCTACGATCTGCTGCAGCTCTAAACCTCGTATCACACGTCAAAAGATAGGTGTTTTCAAATCCTTGCCTAACTAGTAGCTAAATAGGTTAAATAATGCATGCTTAGAGTCTGTTTAACTCGTCAACCATACTATAAATCATGTATATATCATGTTATTTTAATAGCTTGTCAACCATGCTATAAATCATGTATATACCATGTTATTTTAATAGCCTATCACATATTACCATGATCTTTATGATTTTGAACTTAGTTTGTTAGCATAATTTCATGAGTTTTTAAGCATATTTTATCACATTAGTTTTACAATATTAATAACCATTTTTTAAATCTTAATATATAGTCTCTGTTAACATAATACGTCCCATGATGTGACACCACCTTGGGGTGATGACCACAAGACAATATGACCCTTGGACCTAAGGTTGCAAGCAAGTAAATTGGCGATGATACCACTCGAGCGGCTCACTCGCTTGGTGCACACTTGTGCCCGTGGGCAACTAAACGATAATGGAGAGGGTCCGGGGTGGGACAATGATGCTCCGGTGCTTGGCAAGCTTGGGGAGAACCCCAATTGGGCCAGGGATGCCCACTCACGGGCGGCCGTCACACCATGGGTGTGGGTTGAAATGGCTCGCTCACAACTCGCCCGCGATGGACACTCACGTGATCGGCAATTTGGGCCGGGCCCTCGCTCTCCGTCCGACGCAGCAAAGCAACAATACTAAGCTAAGCAAATGATATTAACCAGCAAGGAAAGGGGGACCGAGGCTCACCTATCCGGCATGAAGACACCGACTCCGGCCAAAGACGGGGGCGAGCGGGGAGGCAAGGGTTTGCGCCCGCAAGCCGCGTTGGTGTCGCTTCAAAACCTGCGAGAATATTATTACATGAACTACACCTCTCGCAGGAGGGGGGCTCTTGGGGTGGGGGTTAGACTTATTACAACCAAGATTACCTCCACGCAGGGAGGGGCCTTCAACCGGCCAAGCGGGGTGGGGAAATTATGAAGAGAACGCCGACTCTCCAAGCTTCGCCGGTTCTGCAACTCTTCAGTTTTGCAGAATAGGTTGTCGATGAAGATGCAGCCACGGACTCAAACTAGCTCCAAATTTGATGAAACTGGTGCCAAAAGTTCCCCAACTGGCCGAGGATGATGCTTGAATTTTTTGGGAAGCTCTGGAACTCGGGGCTGATCGGACCGGTGACTGGAGCAGGACAGCAACACTCTGTCTCTGACTGATGTAGAACTGATACAGTAGATTGCGGAAGGGACTGCGGTCGCTCCCGAACTCCAAATCAAACAAAACTAGCGGTGATACGATCTTGGTCGGAGTAGCTTCGAGTAGAAATTAATGGGGCCACAATCTGAGGTCGGAGAGGAGAATGGTAGCCGGATAAGTGAAGATAGGTCGAACCTGGACCTGCAGGGGGCGGACTGCACACTCCGGCGAAGAAATTCAGAACAAATATCTCGGGGGGGCGATTGGCGTTGTTTTTTCTGCTACTGATGGAGGACTAGACGAAGAAGAATTTTGTAGAAGGAAGCATGATCGAATTCCTCCAAGGTTGGCCGCTGAACAGCTTCCAAGATCGCTCTGGCCTTGAGTCTGGGACAGATTGCGCAGTCGTTGAAGATGACGTTCTTTTGGACAGCTCCGAACTCGGATGCCGGCGAGACCACCACTGTTGGAAAGCTAACTCGTAGACGATTCCAGAAATGAAGGCCTTGCCATATGAATCTTTGAGAGATGGTCGTGGCTGCCTCTGCAAATTACTACTTTTCTGAAACCTGCAACAGGGACAGAATAGGTGGAGGAGAGGGTGTGGGGAAGGGCATGAACAAGGGGTTATTTGGTGGATGGGGAAGGGGTGGTGCGACCTTGGGTGGTTAGGGAAGTGGGGAGATGACAGGGCACAGCCCAAGGGAGAGGGAAATTCGAAATTTGGCCTAGGGAAGGGCTCTTTCAGTCTTGGGGAGAGGGAGGGTTGCTTGGGAGAGTGGAAAGGTGCCTAGGAGAAGGGGTTTCCACCTAGGGGTTGGAGGGGGAATTGAATGAGTGCATGGGGAAGGGGAAGGGGCCTTAATGAGGGGTGAATGGGGAGGAGAGAGAATGAATTTTGAAATTGGGGTGGGGAGGAGAGAGAGAGGGGGCACAACCCACTTAGAGAGAGTGATAGTAAGAGAGAGAGAGAGAGGGAGATATTGAGAGGGAACTAGAAGGTGTGGAAATTTTCTGGATTCAATATTCAAGTATAATTGTTACAAATGAGAGAGGGGTGAGGCTATTTATAGACCCCACACTTTTTCTAAGACCAAACTGACCCTGCCAAACTAACTAATGACCAAACAGTCCAAGGGAGGGGCGCCCCTGGGCCTAGCCCAATGAATTGGGCCCATTAACCTATCAAACCAACATAATGACTTCAAGACTTAGGAAAACGACTTTCTAACCTAGGTACATGACTCAATAAAGGGAAAATTATATGTTTAAGACTCAAATAAAAATAAGAAAATTACATGACTCGACTCACAAACACATGAAGAACATAATGGCGCACATTGACGATCAATCCGAGCTTCATAAAATGTGGAGGGGCAAGGGATGACCCCATCATACCCCCGGGGTGGGGAAAACTCGACCCTGTCGAGTATGGGTCCACCGGGGGAGTAGCATGCCCAACGCAATTCCGGGCGAACCTTGTTCTCCAAACTCGACCCATGTCCATAGCCGAGGAACGGTGCTTCCACTCGACAAAGTGGCTCGGACACACCCTTAGGCTGGCGAAGAGATCTTGCTTTGCTTAGTATTGCCGCCATGTGCTGACGTCGGGCTCTCGGGCTAGTTTGTGGTGGCACTCCGAGGGTGTCTCTCACAAGGATAGGTGTAGGCTCAAGACACTCACTAGGATCCACCGTGGTACCCTTAGAGGGTGCCGGATCCGCCACGTGGGAAGTGGGATGAATCCCAAAACCCATTGGTAAGTTCAACCCGCAAGCCGGGTGCCAAGGCCACTAGGAACTTGGCAAGGTCCAAGTCCTCGTGCCCTCAAATTGGAGGTGACCCTAGAGTTAGAGCCACTCCAAAATCATCATCATCAAGTCGCCAACGTGGAATTTCAAGTGGTGCTCACGAGTTTTTGCCCGCTTTTCATAATTCTCACCGCCTTTTGCTTGATGCATGTTTTGATGCATATACCATATACTAAGATGCGGTGTGAGTGAGTTTGCTTGATGCATGTTTTGATGCATATACCATGTACTAAGATGCGGTGTGAGTGAGTAGTGTGTGGTATGCAAAGGTGGTCCAGGGCAACCACATGTAGACCTATCATGCATTGATGTTATGAAGACTTTGAAGGATTTGGGAGGGTCGGGGCATCCATAGGTGTCCCTCTTGTGAGTGAGTGTGATGAATGTTGGAGGACCCAGACATCCATGAATGCTCCTAACATGCTTGAGATTTATGATGAATGATGGTGGACCATTACAACTAAATATTGACCACTCATGTTTTCTACTTGACATGTGGGTGATATGAATGAATGGACCCGACTTTCTAAGCATGTCAAGTGGGGTGGTATGCCTAAACACATGCATTTAAGTCCTAGTGATGACTTCTATGTGCATAGATGTGGGGTGGCCCTTGAGCTTCCATTCGTATGAGTCAAAGGGATCTAAGAAGGGGGACATCATGGAGTGGGGCCGTCTATCAATCCCATTGTGTATGTTGCCTATGGTCAAGGCTTCCTTGGTGTAACCTGTTTCTAGGAAGGGAGGGGTTTGGATTATCATGGGTGGTAAGGGTAGGGTAAGGTGGGTGGTGAATAAGATGAGTGGGTTACATGTAGATCTAGGCTCCCATAGAAAAGGGTCAAAGGGATCATGGTAAGGGTCACCTTGGTAGGAGTACTCTATGCTCTCAAGGTCCTCAAATGGTGAGTCATCCTCCTCAATAATTGGGCCAAGGTTGCTAATGGGTTGACCGATCAAAGCACTTGGGATCTCAATGGTTAGGGAGTGGACTAGGATAGGTTCTTCCTCCATGGGAAGAAGGAGGATGATCTCACTAGTAACTTGGCCATTAGTGTAGATGGAAGTGATGGAGCCAATGGAGGGATATTCTAGGCTAATGGTGTTAGTTTCGGACGGCCTCAAGGCTAGCATATTGGTCAAGTGAATTTGCCAATGTAGTTAGTTCACTAAGTCTCCCAAATCTTCCACACAATAGGAAGTTTGATAAGTGACATGTGGCTGAATGGGAATGATTTGGGATTGATATCCCATGGGTAGGTGGCATGGTTGTGAACTAGGAATGGTGAGACCTTTCTTGAGCCATTGGAGTATGGACTTATCTATGGTGAGGTTGGGTGTCTCTAGAGGAGCTAGGCTAGAGGTGTGTGAGTTGTTTGGCCTTTGGATTTCCTCTATGTTGGGAGGTGGATTCGGATGGGCATCCTTCTCCACTTGGGTAGGTGTGTGGGTAGCAACTTCTATTGCTAATGGAGTAGGGGGATCTATGGTGGGTGGTTTGGTGATAGCTAGCGTATGACACACCCGGGGTGGTGAACAAGCATGGGCTTGGGTTGGGATAGGAAGGGGAAGTAGAGGAGGCCTAGGTTGGGGAAAGATTGGTGTAGGAAGTGGGAGGTGGGTTGGGTGAGGGGTTTTGGGTTGATTTGTTTTGGGAGATGTGTCCCTTTTTGGGGACGATGGTGGGTTTGTGGTGGTGGTCAAGGGGGCTTGTGGGGTACGGGTTTGGTGAGGGGTTTTGGGTTTGGGGGTGGTGGCCATTATGGGCCTAGGTGGAGGGGTGGACGCGGTGTCCACTTGGTTTTTAGTGGTGAGGGTTGGATAAGTGGTGGTCACCATGGAGGGAATTGGGTCGGTTAGGGGTCTCTTGTCCTTGGGATCGTTTGGGGTGGAAGTGGGGGCTAAATGGGCTTGACTAGTGTAGGTTAGGGAAGGGGGTTTTGGTTGGGGTGTGGGGGCCCTCATGGGGTTAGGTGGGGAGGTGGAGGCCTTGGACACTTGGGTTCTAATGGTAAGGGTTTGGACGGGTGGGGTTGGAGGAGTGGGAGTGCTCGTCGAGTTTTGGTAACCCGGGTAGGAGGGAGGAGGTCGGGGAGTGTAGTCTTTCCTAAGTTCGGCTCTCATGTTCTCTCATGTGTTAATAGGCTCTAGCCTCATAACCCTCCTAAATTGTTCAATGAACTACCACCTATCCTCGGCATGGTACACAAGTCGACTCTTGGCAAGGTATATTTTCATGGGTTCAGTCATTGGATTCCTTTTAAAGTATTTGTCCATGTTTTCCTCCCACTCTAAATATGCACTAGGGTGGTATCCGTTAAAGATAAGGTCCTCAAATAGGACTTTGTCCAAAGGGGTGTCAATCGGACCTTTGCGGAGGGCCGAGTGAGATAGATGTGACTTACATGAAGTAGCCATGCTAGTGGACAAAAGAGATGCAACCGGAGACTCTAAATACATATGAGCGTCCTAGGACCAACTTGATAGAGACAAGTTGTGAACTTGCTCTGATACCACTTGATGTGACACCACCTTGGGGTGATGACCACAAGACAATATGACCCTTGGACCTAAGGTTGCAAGCAAGCAAATTGGCGATGATACCACTCGAGCGGCTCACTCGCTTGGTGCACACTTGTGCCCGTGGGCAACTAAACGATAATGGGGAGGGTCCGGGGTGGGACAATGATGCTCCGGTGCTTGGCAAGCTTGGGGAGAACCCCAATTGGGCCAGGGATGCCCACTCATGGGCGGCCGTCACACCATGGGTGTGGGTTGAAATGGCTCGCTCACAACTCGCCCGCGATGGACACTCACGTGATCGGCAATTTGGGCCGGGCCCTCGCTCTCCGTCCGACGCAGCAAAGCAACAATACTAAGCTAAGCAAATGATATTAACCAGCAAGGAAAGGGGGACCGAGGCTCACCTAGCCGGCGTGAAGACGCCAACTCCGGCCGAAGACGGGGGCGAGCGGGAAGGCAAGGGTTTGCGCCCGCAAGCCACGTCGGTGTCGCTTCAAAACCTGCGAGAATATTATTACATGAACTACACCTCTCGCAGGAGGGGGGCTCTTGGGGTGGGGGTTAGACTTATTACAACCAAGATTGCCTCCACACAGGGAGGGGCCTTCAGCCGGCCAAGCGGGGTGGGGAAATTATGAAGAGAACGCCGACTCTCCAAGCTTTGCCGGTTCTGCAACTCTTCAGTTTTGCTGAACAGGTTGTCGATGAAGATGCTGCCACGGACTCAAACGAGCTCCAAATTTGATGAAACCGGTGCCAAAAGTTCCCCAACTGGCCGAGGATGATGCTTGAAGTTTTTGGGAAGCTCTGGAACTCTGGGCTGATCGGACCGGCGACTGGAGCAGGACAGCAACACTCTATCTCTGACTGATGCAGAACTGATACAGTGGATTGCGGAAGGCACTGCGGTCGCTCCCGAACTCCGAATCAAACGAAACTGGCGTTGATGCGATCTTGGTCGGAGTAGCTTCGAGTAGAAATTGACGGGGCCACAATCTGAGGTCGGAGTGGACAATGGTGGTCGGATAAGTGAAGACAGGTCGAACCTGGACCTGCAGGGGGCAGACTGCACACTCTGGCGAAGAAATTCATAACAAATATCTCGGGCGGGCGATTGGCGTCATTCCTTCTTCTACTGATGGAGGACTAGACTAAGAAGAATTTTGTAGAAGGAAGCCTGATCGAATTCCTCCAAGGTTGGCCGCTGAACAGCTTCCAAGATCGCTCTGGCCTTCAGTCTGGGACAGATTGCGCAGTCGTTGAAGATGACGTTCCTCTGAACAGCTCCGAACTCGGATGCCGGAGAGACCACCACCGTTGGAAAGCTAACTCGTAGACGATTCCAGCAATGTACGCCTTGCCATCTGAATCTTTGAGAGATGGTCGTGGCTGCCTCTGCAAATTACTACTTTTCTGAAACCTGCAACAGGGACAGAATAGGTGGAGGAGAGGGTGTGGGGAAGGGCATGAACATGGGGTTATTTGGTGGATGGGGAGGGGGGGTGCGACCTTGGGTGGTTAGGGAAGTGGGGAGATGAAAGGGCACAGCCCAAGGGAGAGGGAAATTCAAAATTTGGCCTAGGGAAGGGCTCTTTCAGTCTTGGGGAGAGGGAGGGTTGCTTGGGAGAGTGGAAAGGTGCCTAGGAGAAGGGGTTTCCACCTAGGGGTTGGAGGGGGAATTGAATGAGTGCATGGGGAAGGGGAAGGGGCCTTAATGAGGGGTGAATGGGGAGGAGAGAGAATAAATTTCAAAATTGGGGTGGGGAGGAGAGAGAGAGGGGCACAACCCACTTAAGAGAGTGATAGTAAGAGAGAGAGAGAGAGGGAGATATTGAGAGGGAACTAGAAGGTGTGAAAATTTTCTGGATTCAATATTCAAGCATAATTGTTACAAATGAGAGAGGGGTGAGGCTATTTATAGACCCCCACACTTTTTCTAAGACCAAACTGACACTGCCAAACTAACTAATGACCAAACAGTCCAAGGGAGGGGCGCCCCTCGGCCTAGCCCAATGAATTGGGCCCATTAACCTATCAAACCAACATAATGACTTCAAGACTTAGGAAAATGACTTTCTAACCTAGGTACATGACTCAATAAAGGGAAAATTACATGTTTAAGACTCAAATAAAAATAAGAAAATTACATGACTCGACTCACAAACACATGAAGAACATAATGGCGCACATTGACCATCAATCTGAGCTTCATAAAATGTGGAGGGGCAAGGGATGACCCCATCATCCCAGCCCTCTGGTAAATGGCGCCCCTGACTAGGGTGCCATTTTCAAAATTGAAGACTGTTCACACAGTCATCATTTAAATGAAGACATCCTTAGTGTCGTCAATTCAATTTTTGAGATTTTCAGTAATTGATAATTCAACACATTCAGTAATCCATAATTATCAAACTAAAGCATGAAATTTTTACATGAACGTGTTTCTGGAATCCTGACAATTTTCTCAACATATTCGTGTCATTACTTCCTGATTCTGAACTTTTTCACACTGATGAATAGTGGACACCACACTGTAATTGGCGCCCATGACTGGGGCGCCAATTTCCAAATTGAAGACTGCTCGCCAGGGCGTCACTTAATTGAAGACATGCACCATGTCGTCAATTCCGTTTTCTAGAATTTTCAGAATTCAGTAAATCAACGCATTCAAAAATCTATAACTAATAAACTGGACCTTGAAAATTTTGACAGAATATACTTCTGTGACCTTGAGATTTTTCTCCATCTAACCATGTCTTCGGATTCTGATTCGGAGAAACTTTTTCGAAATGAATAGTTATTTGAGTCACAAAACGTATCTGCCAGGTGAAAATCACTGAATTGAAGATAGCCCTTAAGTCTTTAATTTCAGAATTGAAGACGACCCTCAAGTCTTCAATTACTGAATTGAAGACGGCCCTTAAGTCTTCAATTTCAGAATTGAAGACGACCCTTAAGTTTTCAATTTCAGAATTGAAGACGGCCCTCAAGTCTTCAATTACTGAATTGAAGACGACCCTTAAGTCTTCAATTTCAGAATTGAAGACATCCCTTAAGTCTTCAATTTCAGAATTGAAGACGACCCTCAAGTCTTCAATTAATTGAAGACTGGGTAAAGGGGTGCCAATTTGATATATATATATATATATATATATATATATATTTAAAAAAATTAAAAATTTGAAGGATTAGCAAACCCTCAGATGCCAACTCAGTAATTATAACTTCTGATCTTGATCTGTCTCAAAAATTGTGCAAACACAACCCTAATCTATACTCCTGTGTATGATGAGTTCTTGAAATTCCATTCCATGAAAAAAAAATCTACTTGTGAATACCCTACATGGTCAAAACATGAATATCTTAAACTATCATTTGGGAGTGTAGGAGCTAAATGCCATGCAGGGCAAAGTGCTACGTTGTGGGAGCCACCCCTTGAGGCCGTACGGCGTAAAGTGCTACACGACGGGATCCACCTCTTGAGCCTGTAGGGGCAACCTCAAGAATCCTCCATAACCAAATGACTAGTTAAGCTCGTCTAAAATACTATGTTTCTAAATTCTTAAAATTTCATATTGGCTATAAATGAGAGTGGATGTCAAAGGTAATACATGAAATGCTGTGCATATAGGGCCCGGTCTGGTCCTAGGAGGAGCATCGGAAGGTACTTATGCCCATGGGAGTTTATTGACCACGGTGTTTAGCATTGCACCGGAGTACTTATTTGACTTGAGACACTCCACCCCTACTCCCTCTCTCCTTACTTACTTGACTTGCGTGGCCCGGAACAGGCGACACTTGACTTGTGGCCCGAGAAAGGGCAAAATACTTACATGATAATAGCCAATTCTACTGATACGTACTTGACATTACTTACTTGAATTGAGTTTTTACTTGCTCGTACCTGAGATATACTTGTACATGAGTTCATTCTCATACTTGCGTTCATACTGGTACACGAATCCCTGCTTACCCAAAGTGGCATTTACATCTGTAAATTTTTGAAATACTACTTGTCAAATACTTGAAATCTTGTTATAATCTCTTTATACAGTTCTTGATCTCTTATTTTTCATCAAGTATAGAATTACCCATATATCTGACTCTTTTGTGCGTACATCATGCATAGTCATACTGATAATATATGCAAGTTGTAATTCACATAAAGACTTCTCGAATTTGAGATGTAATTCCTACTGAGCGATTCGCTCATCCAGTTGCTTCCTAACATTTTCAGGTGAATCGGATAGCGATAAGAATGGGGTTGAGACCGAGTGAAGAGTGCTAGAATGCCAACCATCTATCATTAGCTAGTCGTGTCTTTGAATTTATTTGAGTCCTACCTTGTATTTCTAGTATGTCATGTTAAGGCACTTAGCCTAGTATCATCTTTTTTTGTATTTGAAATTTGTCATGGACTCTCTTTATTTCCTTTGGTTAATCAAATAAACATCACTTGGACTATTGGAATTTATTAGTTTTATTAGACATTTGCGCAGTCTGAAATTATGTATGTTAAAATTCTTATCGCTCTAATGACATGATCTATATAGACGCGTCACGCATCCGAGTAATCTTCCGCGCTCTGGACGTGACAGACAGCTTCGGGCCCTAAGCCATCAGGCAAGTGGGATAGATGGCTTCTATCCTGATTACGCTCTCGTCGCCTTGCGGGAGAGCGAATGAACAAATCCAATAAGTCAGATATGCAGCACAGTGCGTGACTGCATCAACACCGACAGGGTTCGGGCCTCCTTTCTGCCCTTCTCTCAAGACTGGCGGAAAAGCGGCTTGTCGCCGGACTCTCTTCTTCCGTTTCAAAGCAGTCGGTGCTACCGTGGGAAAGTCCTCGTATTTGTGCTCCCCGCTGAAGAAATACTAAAGTCAAGCGCCCATTCGCACGCGCCTTTTCTCCCCATGCTTGCGTGCCTCCCTGGCATCATACCACTACAAGAAAACTGGCCTTTACCTATGTTTATAAAACGTAGGTATTCATCCAAAAAAATGTAGGTAAAGCCTTTAGTCACGTTTGCTTGCCACGCTTTCAATACGTGATGCTTGCTCGCGTGACTATAGGTTATACCTACGTTTAATAGAAATGTAGGTATAGTTCGACCTATCCCTACGCTTTCAAAGCATAGGAATAGTCCAGCAAAAAGCGTAAGTACATATCGACCTATACCTATGCTTTGAAAGCGTAAGAGTAGTCCAGCAAAAGCGTAAGTTAAATATATATATTTATATATATATACGCATCCGGATTGGCTATACCTACGATTCTAGAAACGTAGATATTATTTTTTAGCACGTATTAAAAGAAACGTATGAAAAAGTATTAGCGTCCTTGTGTTAAAAGCGTAGGAAAAAGAACTAGTCTCATTTAAAAAAAACGTAGGTATATTGTTCTTTTGTTTTTTTTATATATACTCATTGTGCAATCATATTACACCTGTACACATTCATGTATTGTTTCTTGCATGAATCTCACATTGAACACATCACTATTAAAATAAAAATTCACTATCAACACATCAATATAAAGTCACGTTCAACACATCAATATCAACATAGACCATACACGGCCTTCGAAACACCACTAACAACTTCAAGAGATTCATTTCTCACTACACACAAATTTACTTTCCAATTAATAACTATTTGCCAATAGAACAAGTAACACATGCACAGATACGTACTACATACATACACATAAATAGATAGTTCCCCTCACTCTAATGTAAAAGAGCAAGAAGGCCACTGATACATACATACACATACATATCATTGTGCAAAATGAAGTTCCCATGACAAAATGAAAAAATGAAATTGCATTGCATGAAAGAGCAAGAAGTTCACATGACAAAATGAAACTGCATTGTATGAAAGAAAAAAGAAATCTTGCAAAATTTTCCCAAATCTGTACCATAGTCTTCCTTCACCATCAACTACAGAGTGTAATATCTTTTTAGCACTATAATAGCAATCCTTAACATCAAATGCCACATATTCATCCTTAGAAATTTGGTTCCATAGGTCATCATGTGCGTCCTTGCAGTCAAAAGCCAAGTCTATTGCCAAAAATTTCTGACAAGGTCAAAAGTAGTAAGCATAAGCTAGAGAACTGATGTTGCAAATGTAGGCATGTAAAAGAGCAAGAAGGCTGACCTTACTGCAAAGAAGGAAGAAAGGCTACTAAACTAGCCCCAACCACCCACAATTACTTGGCATGGAAAGCAAGTCCATCTCCCTACATGCTCAAGGAGTTGAAAATAAGATTAGCAAGTTATATATCCAGTGGTGGACACAACAACAAAGTATTAATCAAATTTTTTTTTTCATAACTAGACAACAACAGAATTAGCTTTTCATCCAAGATTTAAATAGATGTGTGTTACACACACATGATCTTCAAATTAACAACATTAACAAACACATGCAAAAACTCTGAAACTGAAACTAGATCAACCGCATGAGGCATCATGTTCTTATTCTGCTTTCTTTTAAAAAAACTTCGGAGTTGAACTAGACAATGACAATGTCTTTGTGATTGGGAAGTCCAGTCAGCCCACCACGGTGCTGAGAATCTAGTCTAGGTTTCCGAAACGTATAATTCTTCGCTAGACTCTGTCATTTTAAACAATTATCAAACAAAGAATTAAAAATTAATATGGAAAGGCCTTATCCTTCGATATATTGACAAATCCCTGTCAATCCGATACACGGCTCATGTCCCCTCTTCTGGCATTCATCCGTAAACCCTCGTCCACATCCTTCTCTCCCACAAACGGTGTCTCTTCCTCTTCTAAAAATAGGCGAAAGATAGAGAACGAAGAGCATATAATGGATAAACATTTTCACATGGGGCGTGCTTTAGTACTACACTTTGTCCCACCTTAGCATTTTCATATAAGTTGCTAATATCAAACAATTAAACATAAAGTCAGCATCAAAGTCAAATTTGTCATTCTAGCACTTGGAAACATTAAACTAATTTAAGTTCAGAACCATCATTCGATGGAAAAGGAGTGACACATGAAGCAATAAAACATGTAACATGTAGCATTCTTCTTTTCAATTTTAGAACACTCACCTAGAAAAAAAAACTCAGAGACTGTGCACAACACAAAGCACTTGTGTGTCCAAGACTTTCGGAACCTATGGCCTCCTCTTCCCTTCGAACAGTAGGTCTAAGTACCATGGGGCCACAGGCTCATTTGCTAGAACATAACATTGGAAAAATAGTTGGAAGTAAATCGCAAGTCTATATGATTGGCATTGAAAAATTGGATGTTAAAATAGAAGGCACGTTAAATGATATAACAATTCATTTTCCCAAGCTGCTGACCTTTAAAAAATTACATTGAATTAAGCTAAAGAATTTCTTAGCATCTCTGAATCTCGATATATATGCCACTTTTGGTACCTTTGGCTGCCTGGTAGAACAGGCCTAAGACGAGGAGCATATGTGCAGTCAGGACAACAGCACGCTCCCAATTCTTCTACACAGTTGTGACAAGATCTGTCCAGGAAAGGGGATTGAAGAAACGGCAAAATTTAGTTGAACTACATTAACTAAAAGAGCGTTTCACCATCCAATAAACATGATACGGGAAGGTAGGAACCCACAATGAACATATGGCTAGCGTTCAGATGTACCCTTTTCTATGCAACGTACAGAAAGTTTACCATCTACATATTGATTTGATGCTTTTACCACAGTATAAAAGTATGGTTGCCTATCATCTAGTTATTGTCCGTTAGGATTAAAACAAAATGCACATAGAATATGACTTACAGGAAAAGCAGGTTGCAGTCGAGGTTTGCACAGTTGCGATGTCTTAGCTCAGCTACATGAGATCGACATATATAACAGCTTGCAAAGGTACTATTTTCAGATACAAGTTCTGTTTCTCCTTCGGCTACATTCTCAGGCTTGTAAGCAGATGGTGGAAATGAGAGATGGGAATAAAAAACAAACAGATTTCCCACCCATTCTACAGGGCCCTCACTCATCAGATAATGTGAAACACCCCCACTTAAGGTAAACAAGTTTTGAAACCGTCTTTGTCTAGCATCTAAAGAACCATTTAAACAGCAAAGATATCAGAGAAATTGAGCACTTGAGATCACTTAAATTGACATGACACTAAATTACAGATGCAAAACCTATACCTTAAGATTGTGCAGTAAACATCACAGCGAATGCCACCTGTACAAAACATCAGTATGTCCGTGTTCTCTTTGTCAATTCCATCTAAAGGGTCTGAATCAGTTTGCTGAATAACGGAACATTGAGAACATAATTATGCCAGATGAAGGCAAAAGAAACGTCACATGGATCTCTTGAGAAACTTGTTCATATCATTGCATCTTGAGAGATCATAGGACAATGTAGAACTTCTCACATGAGATGACATCACTATATAAGCAAAATATTTTCCATGATGGGGTCCATAAAGTGAGAAGCGAAGGGCATCAGCACACATGGCAGCTGATTTAGCATGCTACAGCTTAGGTGATAAAAGGGGAAGAGAAAATAGCATTTTCAATAGGAGGACTAGGACTGATGACCAGATGGCAATATTCATTTGTGATAGAGTAATCGGGCAGGCCTTGGTTAGGTGTGCCCGAGGACACGACTCCAATTTAATCTGTAGGCCAGTGGATTGTGTTTTGGGGATTTTTTTGACACCTACAGTTCTTTTTCCTTTTTCTCTGTAGGGGGAGGCGTTGAGAGCTTTACATTAGTGTATAGTTGTGAATCCATCTTATTTGACTTTTATAGGATACATGGCACCATCCACTTTAATGGCCCATCAAGTCAAAATAAGAACAAGATGGTATATGGCGCCCAGGTTCCACACCTTCAAATTCCAGCGGAACCTTGACTCAGAATGATCGTTTATAGTCCCACCTCCAAAAAAGTTTTTCAAGGACAATGTGAGATACCAATGTAACAAAGATAACTTTTTTTTACTGTGCCAATGACATCTTAGCTAATTGCAATACTATCTCGAAAATTCTAGCTTGGAACTTGCAATCATGCGAAGAACAACTATCAACCCACATTGGCAAACTTAACGCTCATGCACATTGAACCATCAGAAACAATGACCATACCTCTGTTTGCCCAAAAGTAGTACTCCTGAAACAGTCCACATCAGGTCGCTGAGCTCCTTTAAAATGACCAATATCCCACTAATAGCCTAATGCCAAAACAATTATGGGGAAAACTAGTTAAAGATAAATAAGTTGCATGCTTCTTGCAGTTCAAAGGCTTAAAAGAATTGTCACATTTTTTCTCTTTTTCAAAGTGAATAAAGAATACTCCTAATTTTTCTTCACCAAATTCTTTTGGAGAAAAGTATTAATTACTAAGTTAAGGAGAAAGTAGTAAGATTCATAATATCTGATGCTTAATATCTAAAGGAAGAGAAGATAACAGTAAAACACGCCTATCTTTATTGTGCAGTAGAGCACTGTTGGAATAGAAAGCTTCTAGGGCACGTCAACCCTACATTCACCCCTTGACAATATTGGCATAATTGAAACATCATTGCTCTGACTGTGTTAAGTTTCCAATGTGTAGGATATGGTTTCAGAAGGGCCAGATTAAGTTTAGAGGAAAATGTTTAACAGTGATGTCAGGCAAAATAGAGAACAAAAGCAGTTAACAATTTGTTATTTTAATTTGTGCAGGCAATTGCCATGAGACACTTCAGCCTTCTTATCATTTTAATCAGTGTGCTAATCTTCAACACTACTGTGTTTAGGTTTACATGAAGAATCATAATTATTACTTTCATATTGCCAATTTGAGGTGCAGAGCTAATTTGGGATCCAACAACCAATAACATAATAAATGATTACCAAACACAATATCAACCCCAAGCTAAGCACCTAGATTAGACAAGGCAAACAACTTTTAATCTTCACCCCTATGTCTAAGCATGTAATAGGCATTGATGGGTGGAGTAAAATCCCGCAACCTCGTGGCCAACAACAAGTGATTTACCGTTTGCCCATCTACCCAGGGCTAGTGAAAAGTGTATCAATTAAATTAATCCAAGCAACATGTTGCATGAAAGAATTATCTAAAACAGCACCCAACCGAAGCAAAAGAATTACACATATGAAACACAGGTGATCAAAAACTGAGTATAAAATATACATGCCATTCTTTTAATAATGAAAGCAATAGAACCGGATCATTTTAAAGAAAATAATTTCACGAATGATTAAGGAAATGGTTGCAGTAGTATAACTTATCGTAAAATCAACAAAAGTGACTGACATGCCATCTTTTCCTTGCATTTTAAGTATCTGGAAATCAGCACATCTAGACAAACAGAGAGTATGGTAGAACATGAGCGCTGATACTTTATTAAAAGGCAAAGAAATCATAACTGCAGGAGGCATGTTTATTTTCCCAAAAACCATTATACAGTGGGCTAAAGATCCCAAATCAATGGTGTAATGGTCAATGGGAGAATATGCACATATCGTTAAAGTTCCAATGATGTAATGTCCACATCTGCCCCAAAATCTTTTTTAGAAAAATATCATTTCCCTAGAGAAACCTACACTGGCTAAGCATGGATCAAACAACCACTATAGGAACAATAGGAAAAGAAAGAGACATATCTAGTCCTCTAAGCAAAGCTATAAATGGCTTCAACTTACTAAGATAAAATTTGTTTCAATTCCTCCTCTATGCAAGTTGGACCCAAATTTGCAATAAATAACGTTGAACATGGTGGAAGTTCGCTTGCTGATTGTTCTTCTAAATGCTTCAGTGCCCCCCCAAAAAAACATCCTGACACAATTGCAGCTTCAGTGCCCCCCCAAAAAAATAGAAGGGAACACTGAAGATCAATTGATTACAGCATAAGAGTGACATAAAAAATAAAATATGGAATGTCTAAAATGATTTTACAAGGGTTTAATTGAAGTTAAACATGGAAATCTACAACATATAATAACAAAAAGAGAAAGATCTATAGGCAACCCATATCTAACATTATTAATTTTTCCAAGCACATAACATCAATGAAGGGAAAAAGAAATTTTCATGCTATATTAACACAAACAAAGCACATAAAGGATATGCTATAAATAGTAACTATAGCTGGCCCTTTTCAGAAAAAAGGTAAGACATTGTTTGCCTCAATTGCCCATTCAATAAATATATCATGTGAAAACCCTCCTAGCAGCCTAGCCATGGAGGTTAGAACAACCTAAATAACAACAATTATAAAGTTTAGAGGTTATTTCTCTCTTAAGCACAGTTTTATGTCCTGGCTGTTCAAGTGTTTTAATGTCCTGGCTACTCCAATGACACACCTCCTAGAGCTAATGTAAATAGATCCCCACCCCCCAGTGTGGCAAATGATCAACAATCCATATCAAATAGAGTCTTTAAGCACTATTTATATATATGAAAGAAATTGGAGGAAAAAAAGATTAAGAGGTAGATTAACAATTAACTATAGTACCTAGTATGCTGCACTCGCCTACAGCCTCCAATTTATAGTAGGAAAAACTAGCTTCACTCTTCTTAAGATTCAGTCTTAACCCATTAACCATTTTTTCCAAGAGCAAATTGCTGAGGAAAAAATATATAGGATCTGGGATTCAGAAATTAAATTTTTAAAAAAAAGATAAAGTTTACATATTAGCAACAGAACAGGAATATCAACTCTAGCATCACAAGGTAAACTAATTCTCCTTGCAGTCCCTCTGATGAAAGAATTGTTGATATGGGCTTGCCGACAAGCGATGATAGAAATGTTGGAATGAAGATGCTAAATGAGAAAGATGGTGTACAGAACAAGAATGCAGAATCTGTGAATAGAGAGATGGTGGAAATTGGTAAGAACGATACAAGTGCAGAAATAGATGGTAATCTGGCTAAAAATTCAATTAAGTTTTGTATTACCAAGGAAAAGAGAGTAGAAAGTGTAGGGGGAGATTTTTAGAATAACACTCTAGTTTATGAAGAGGGTTTTGCAAAAGAGAATCAAACTCCAGAGAGTAAGAAGGATTTCACAACTTGCAAAAGGAGGATTGCTGGAGGACCTGAGTCAGGGGTGCTGACTGGGAGCAAGAAGTCAAAAGTAGCTTCTGATGAGAAAGGTCTACCAAGTCGTCCTCTAACAAGGAACCAGAAGTATCTGATGGAGTGATATTCAGTACTTTTGGAGACTAATCTGGTGATGCCTTCTTATGATTCTAATACATTAGTTTTGCAATCCATTGTAGAAGATATTCACCTTTTTCCATTTCCGGATTAGGAAAACATTCCTACAAAGGTCCTTTGCGAGTAGAAATAGGGTTTATGTGAACTTCTTTACGAAGATTTGTATTCCTATCATGCTCTATGTTGAAAGACTGTCCAATGGAGGAGGATCCATCTCTTTTCTTATGGGGAATGATGTCCTTAACAAGAATGGCTTGTGAAATTCACTTCAAAAAGTAAGCTCCTTGGTCTAAAAGCTACAGGTGGGTCTTATGTGCCAAGTTCCTATAAAAGAAAACAAAGATAACTGAACATAGAAATGTTCATTCCTCATTGATTGGCTCAATTAAATGCAAACCAATACTTTCAAACGAGTTTTTCAACTCTAATTTCTTTCATGCCTCCACAAAACCTAATGTTCATATTTGATTTTTCTTGTGCGGATGCATCTTTTGTGGTCAATGTTCCTCTGTTTCGGGAATGGGGATTACTTAGAAGTGTGGTATTTGCCATTTAACTACATATATGCAATTAATTTTGAGAGAAATCTAACTAAACCTTAGAGGCAAGATGACGAAAAAAAATGAAAAGGACAAACTTAAACTTATGCAGATTTGGAGAGGGTGTTTTCGTGTTGCTCTTACTGGTAGTCCCACGGTCATGCCTAAGAGAGAAATGTGGTTGGTCTCTCCTTTCAGATCTATAGGCTTTGCAAAGGGGAAGCTCTTCTCTAAGTTTATTCCATGCCCGGATCATGATCAAAGATAATCATGAGGGCATCATTACAGGAGTAGATAGACATCAAACTTGCCCTTGAAACTAATTCAATGTAGCAGTCCAAGGGCTTGAGATGGTTTAAGGTCACTGAGGTGCTAATCATCAGAAAAGCTTGATACATACCATGTCACAGTAATATGGAGAATATAAAACATCAAATAGGGACCGAAATATGATACCTATGTAGACATTGTTCACAAAGATGTGCATTGCATGGCCAACATTTGAAACTTGGATCACCGGACGGATATCTAGTCACATGGGTAAGTCCTCATCCTCTAGATTAAAGCTGTCTGAGAAGAGAACGCAATGTCAAATTAGGTGGCATAATTATTTTAGTGAAAGAAAAAAATGGTGAAGGATGTGAAATAGATGAGTTCTTCTTCAACATTAACCATTGTTTGTAACAGAAGGTTTTTGAATTGGAAAAACATTAGTGCCCATCAGTAGATTCATGGATTTCAACAATTTCAATGCTGACTCCTTTAGGAATTAACAACGCCTTTTACCAACAGTCTCCTAGCATTCTTTGGGAATTCAAGGGGATAATCTGGTCCATAACAAGGGGCCATGGAATTGCTCACCTTGTAACATACCAAAGGCAATTTGTGGTGTCCTTTGTCAGGTTCATGAGCTCCAAGGGTGCACCTGATTTGATGGTAGTTTGGTCAATTGTTGGGACTGTCTCCTGGTACATTTTCCAATCTTGGTCCTTGTTTGCTTCTTTTGAATTATGGTAGCTCCTCATGTTGTGTTGAGCATTCACCTGCACCACATCAGTGGGAATCATGAACTCTTGCCCAAAAAAAATCTATTCGTCTATTCATCTAGGGACAAAACCCTCTAGTTATACTCAATTATTAGTTTCTAAGATAAAGAGGCGTAAACAACAGCACTGTGGGATTATTTCTACCCCTCATGGTTTCACAATATATATATATCTCACAAATAGCTAATTAAGCAGGTTAAATTGCAAGGGCTACAGACTTCCAATCCGAGATACTATGTTCACCATCTGCATGATGAAGACCCAGTATTGCAATCAGGAAGGATGCTGATGGAGTGGCGTGGAAGAGAATACTTCACACCCCTGAAGGCTATAATCAAATCGGCCTTCGGATTACTGTTGGAGAGGAAAGCTGCACACACATTGCTCCCTGGTTTCTCATGCACATGGACATGCATATATACAAATTACAAAGTATATATATAACATCTCCTTCTTGTGATGTTAATTACTGCACAAATGGACTAACATGCTCTCCTGAGAAGTAGATCATTGGTAGCTTCTACCTCAAGGCCATAGCCCAAGGACTGCACAAAGGAAGTCCCCCAGAGTAGAGCCTTCCTATACAGCTTCAATGTGGTATGCAAGTCTTTGATGTGCCCCCACTTGGGTTCCTTCTTCAGACTTGTATGTCACAGCAAGTTATAATTAGATGAAAAATGTTTTGCAAAGGCTTCTTTGACGCATCTAAAACTCATACCATATTCATCAAGTGGAGGGGGGGCACCTCAAAAGCATTACAAAGATACTACTCTGCACAGGGTCCAAGAGTGCTACAAGAAACTACATGTTGAATTATTATAATGCCAAGCTACCTGGAGGAAATTTATCTTAAAACTAAAGGGAAACATGCCAGCAGCATCAGTGACTGGACAATGAGATAGTCAAGTATTTCATGGCATGAGATAATGCAATTTCAAGAATGAACATGTGCAGATATATTAATGGAGCTTAGGCAAACAAACAACTATACAAACATGCAGAATGGCCATTTGCCAAAGATATAGATGAGTCCTACTGAACCAAACATGATGGGTTTAAGGAGCCATCAGAAATGCATAACCATATGTGCTAAAATTGGAATGAGTTTCAATATAGCAAATCCACTTATATAAACCTTATATGTGTATGTTCCTATATACAAGTATACATATAGATACAAGATAGTATACATATAGATACAAGATATATACATATACATGTAGATGCATGAATATAAATTTATCTTGGTGGCACTTTTCTTCATTATTGACTTGTATCCATCCTTAGTGCTCTTTAAGATGTGTTGGACATGGCATTTCATTTGAATAGCTTTGTGGTGTACAATTATCACCACACAAGCTTGAACCATCAAAATTAGCACAAGTAACGAAAAAATTAGCAGACCAATTCTGAACCCTGCAGTTTCTGGAATCTATTTCAGATATGCAATCTTGCCATACTAAAATGCTACCTGTCCATTTCTTCCTCAGATCAGATTCAACCATTTGTGTCTCTCGCTTGACAAATTTGTGAGATGGTAGTATCTTTTGGAGCTCATGCGGTTTTGTAGAATCTACTTTTGATGGTGTATATATGCATGCAGGAACCCTAGCCGCATGCTCCATCGATAATGAGGGAGAGAGGGGACAGAGGAGAAGCTAGGAGGGGCGACCCTAAATCGCTTGGCTCGACACCAGTGATTTCGTAACTGGACGCCGGCGAACGTGACCTCACAGCCCCGTCAAACGTGACTACAATGCAGGAAAGAAAAAGAAGCAACAATAGTAAATAAGGCTAATCACATTTTCCATTTGCCACATAATCCGACTCTGCTAATGCACAATCATCAGCAACCAAAGCTTTACCACCTTGTCTCACCTCCGCCATGAATACGACAGAAGAAAAAAAATCAAATCTCAGTCATCAGACGAAGAAGAATAGGGCTTTGATGAAGGAAAGCGACTCGATCGCCCTCCACACTCCGCAGCCTTGCAGAGGCCGTACACTAACCCTTCCAAGCGGCCACCTCTGCACGCAACAGGGAACATCCCATTGCAGCATCCGCCGCCCCCGACCACGGAAATGACCTGGATCTGCTAGATCTCGACGTGGCGGGTGTCCCTGGGATCAGCAGCAGCAGCCCCTGGATCCCTTGCGCATTCGAGATGAACAGGTTGGGGAACCCATCCTTGAAAGTCCTGCCAAATAGAGCTATCAAGCTAGAGAGAGAGAGAGAGAGAGAGAGAGAGAGAGAGAGAGAGAGAGAGAGAGAGAGAGAGAGAGAGAGAGAGATCTGAGCAGCGCCGCGATATTGCGAACCTCCAGTTGACGCTGCGGATCTCGATGGAGTCACTTTCCGAGGTGACGCGCTCGGCAAGGGCGCGGGTCTCCTCACAGAAGAAGACGCAGATGGTCTTCTTCAACCTCTTGGGGAGAAAGGAGACCACCATAGATAGGGCACCGGCGACGTCCGCGGGGTGAGGAGGTGGGGAAGAGCAGAGGAGGGTGATAGAAAGAGAGACAAAGAGAAGGGGAACGGCTTCGCGATGGTGAGCTCCGGGACCGCCATTGCTGGGAGGGGAGTGAGAATAGGAGAGAGACGAGAAGGTTTTCACTATAGATCAGTCGGGAAGGTTTGGGAGGATGGAGTTTTCGTAGGAAAGGAGGTCGAGACGGTGAGGAGATATTTGAAAAAATAGGGGGAAAACAAAAATCTATCGGGTGCCCAAAAGTTACTATACATTGCCTTCGTGTAATTGTTACGTTTTCAATTTTTTTTATTTTTTTAAAAATATTTTATTCCTACGTTTTATTAAAAGTGAAACAATATATAAGATATACTCTCACGTTTAATAAAAAATGTAAGAATAAAGTGTCTTTTCTTACGTTTTTCAACGAACCATCAGAATAGGATGGCCATATAGCTACGCTATAATAAAACGTAAGAAATTTACCAACGTTAATTTAAAAACATCGAAATATGTCACTTATACCTACATTTTTTGAAAGCGTAGGTAAAATTCGTGGCTATAGGCCAGTTTTCTTGTAGTGTACGATGAGCGGCAAAGCATGCGGTACGCCTTCATCAGGTACCGATAGGCAAAGCCCACTAGATATCGGCCCTCACCGTCAGTCTGCTCCTTCAACCAGTCGGGCTAGCATACTTCTTCATATGGCTCACCGTCAATCGTCAAGCCGCTGAGCTGAGAAAGAGTCTAAAGGTCCAAAGAGGTCTCTCCCTTTGAAGTGTAGAAAGTGTTATACTCTGGGCAGAATACCTCGATCATACCACAGCATAAACCCCTAGAGATAGGGTAGCGATACCTTGAGGCGTACACACTATGGTATACGCCGACCTTGGCCAAAATGGGAGCATAATGTTGAAGGACGTAGTATGTGAACTCCACTACTCCGGGTCTGAATGCATGGGCATCGGTGACCTTCAGCTCAGTGAACCATCCCACAGAAATTTGGTGCTTGAAACGGACCGCCAGACAGTCCAACAAGAAGGATTCTTCGCTATATCCCCATTTTAGTGGGGCAAGAAATAAGTCGAATATGGGCTTCTGTCGGTCGACACGACCCGCAGACTCATTCCAGCGAGCCGGTACAAACTCAGGTGCCCTGGTCAGCAGCCTGTCCACTGGAACCAGATCCTGCAGTCCAAGCATAGCGCTCCATTTCTGGGGCTCGCCAGGCAGATAAATAGGCCTTCCCCACACCACAAAGTGAGTCAGACTGTCTCTTTCAACAAGTAATGTTTAGCTTTTCGAACAAGGAACAAGTCCCTCTTTCCTTCAAGATTAAACCACCCGAGGAAGGACATTAAGTGCTTATCCTTGGGGTGATTCCTCCTGACGGCATCACCGCGGTCATAATTAAAGGAATCACCCCCGATGATGAGAAGGCGGCTAGTGTCCACTGTGTCGGTCTCTGAGTTTGAGGATTCTGCGACCACAGCAAGTTGTTCATGCCCCTGGTCCAGGGAGTTCACATTCTCCGATGTCACCACGGCATGTGAAGCAGAAGAAGAAGAACTAGATGTCATCTTGTCTACAAAAGCATGACAAGAAGAATAAAAAAAGTCAGAAACAGTTGATGAGAAATAAGATTTCTGACGAAATTTTGGCATAGTCTCCCCAGCACGAGAGATTGCCAGAAAGAAGTGGAACACGTCCATCAAGAGACGGTCCCTAAAATAGGCCGTGGGTATCACACTGAGGCTGAAACGGAACACCCAGGGGAATAGCTCCGAGGGCAAGCCCTACTAGGAACCTCCCGGGGTCCAGAAATTGGGATTTAAATCCCGAATAAATAATAGTCTCTCACCCGCTCGAAGGACTCGGCCACGCCCTCTCAAACTCGCTCGGCATCGTGGAGAGGAGAAGGAGCAGGAGAGAGAAAAGTTTTTTGCAAATGAGTTGGCTTGAAAGGAAACTCAAGGAAGAAGGGTTTATATAGCGAGTTACCTACCTTGGTTAATCCGGCGCGCTATTTAGCGCGCCGTCTTAACCCCTTTAACCAAAAGGCGCGCCGGCCATGGCCGAGTTGTATTAACCCTCAAGACCGACTACGTCGGATTAGCCTCCGTGCCGATATAAGGGGCCATTCCATGCTTTCGTCATCTAGATGGAAAATATGCCCAGACGGAGCTCATTCGCTAGTCCCGCATCGCTCGGGCCTTGCTCGCAGGACCAGCGGCTGGGGGGCATTTGTTGGCACTCAAAATATGCGCGATGGCGATCAAGCCTGAATGACAAGAATGATACGGCCCACTGAAGCAAGGAAGCTGAAGAAAGCCGATAACCAAGTGTCTTCTCAAGCTACTGGAACCTTAGGTCACCTGGTACGATGTCTGATGGCCTGGGGGTTGGACCACTTGGGCCTGTATTATCACTTATCTTCTCGCGGCCATGAAGATTTGGCACAGCTGGTCGAGAAGAGCGAGAAGATAGGTGATGTTTGCTGGCTTGTTCATGAGGCGGCTTCCCGGGAGAAGGTGCCCCCACTATTTTACTGGTCACTCACTCTCCGGTACATAGGGCCGCCAGGTATGCTTGTCTTTCGTTTCAGCTTCAAGCTGGTTCTTTTATGCTGAGCATGCATCTTTCTCACCCATGCACCTTTGTAGCTCACCTCTCTGTGGAGGTGACTCGGCATTACAGGAGCTGATTTCTAAGGTGCACAAGCCTTCTTATTTTGACATCCTGGAGCAGGCTCCGACCACGACGCCACTGCCTCCTCGCGATTCGCGGAAGCGAACCAGGTCCTAGGTCGGGGAGGCCATTAGCAAGGCCAAGAAGGCCAAGAAGGCAGACACCCGTTGATGCAGAATGGACACGCGACCTGGGACTCTAGCTCGTTATCGTCCCTGAGCGAGGGAAGACGTGGGACCGTGCGCAGTTGAGAAACCGGTAGTGAGTCTCGGGTATCGGCTTTTCCGCGTTAACTCGGATTGAGTCATGGGACGGGTCGCACTCACTCTCTCGCAGCAGTGATAAAAATGATATAACGGGTTAATAACCTATCACATGCAGCGGCATATACAAAAATATACGAGTAAAGCAATGCATATGAGGAGGGTGGCGAGTGTACCTCCACGCTCCGGGCGTGGGGAAGACATTCCCGGCCAAGTACGGTAACTCCGGGTAACAACAGTAAAAGTTAATTACAACAGTGAAATCTATTGCCCACTCCACGCAGGGAGGTAAAGGGCTACAAGTGGGGCCCGGGAGGACGACCCTGGGTTGACGGGTAGAAATATGGAGGTGCGTACAGCATGAACTCGGCCTACTGGTCCGACTCGGCACTATTCCAACTCGGTGCTGCGCCAACTCGGTTGCTGACTCACTAGACAGCAAGCAACGATTTCCAAAGGAACGTCACCTTCCTGAGATCTTCCGGAGGCGCCGCTTGGCTGGGACGATGGCAGGGTATCCCTGAACGACTCCCTGAAGGGGCGGCTCCTGAAGTTGATTTTTGATATTTATTTCTGAATATCTTCTGGACTGCAATTTCGGACCTGCACAAGGAACAGATCTGCAGGCCTCGGTGACATGAATTACGACGCTCAGATCTGGAGGCTAATCGAGGCGTGGCTGGACCATTGGAAAGAGCACTCATATATCTACAACATATATTGTTGACAGCTCCATCCAGTGGATGGATTGAAAATGATGATGACTGTAAGACTGTTTTTATTTCTGACTCGGACTGACAGACACATAGGCCAGCAGGGGATCTACCTGAAACTGACCTTTGCCTGAGAGTCAAATGAATTTTCTAGACTCCATGAAAATTATGGTGGAAGGGGATAAATGTTTGGAACACTTAGTAAATTTTTGGGATTTTCTGAAAATTTGTAAGGCGGTGGGGAAAATGCGACAATGTGACTCTGTCCCGTAGATCTACAAAAGGGCAGATTACTGAGAGGACAAACAAAAATACGGTAAAAATATCTAATGACTTCCAAAGGACACGAAATTTGAACTGGAGGTTAAGGGAGATGGGCAGAACAAACCCTCAAAATTAGAGCTCGATCAGACAACAAGAAGAAAAGGTAAAAATCTGGAGGTGAGGTTCTGTCCTGATGGAGACAGAACTCCGACGATGGCAGTGGCGGCGCGTTGGCGGCACGAACGGAAGGCAGCGGCCAGAAGTCGCATCCAGCAGAGGTTGGAGATCTTGGAGTCACACCAAGATGAGGGCTTCACACCCTAGAATGTGCAGCAATGACTGCTGCAAGGGGGAGAGGAGAGACACAAGGGGTGCCCTTGGGCTTGCTCTTGGCAAAAATGCTTAAATCCTCATTAATATCTCTAAAAACACTATACATAGGCTTATATAGAGAATCGCAGGGGGTGGGGGGCTGGGAATTTCGTGGGAGAGAGGGGATTTTCTTCTCCATTTGGTCAAATGACCAAAAAAAATAAAAAATATAACATGGGATAAACTATATTATAAGTGGGAAGCATCTTGGACTTTAAGGATTGGAATATTGGACTTTTAAATCCAATTGTGCCCTTGAATGGTCAAGCCATCTAGAAGCCCACCTTGGACCTTTGACTAACCCCACATAGGCCCTAAGACTTAGGTGGACCAATAGGATGTTGTGCATCCCTTGGTTTTGATGATGACAATAGGATATGTTTGACTAATCTAAGTTCTATCTTGTTTCTTAAAGCAAATGGTTTGGTTATTTTTGTAAAGATAGTGCATTGAATTAATGCCCATTTGATGATGACAAATATGCTTTTATATACATTTGGAACTTCAAGTCAAATCTTATAAGTTAAGCAAATTTCAGGTTCACTGAAATCCAAGTGGAATCAACAAATCAGTATAAGCGTGAAAGACTGTTTGTCGACCATTGAAGAAGTTATGGTCGACCAACGAACTCAACCAGAAAAGCATCAAGTCATCTGTCTTCTGGAAGCACCTTGGATGTCGACCATAGCCCCACCTCTGGTCGACCACAGGAAAAGACAGAACATCAGACAGAACCAATGGCCACCTGATATTTGCCCCTTGTCGACCAGCGACAAGGCTGTGGTCGACCACGGGGAACGCAGGTGTCAGCCAGAATGGAACAGCCGTCTGGACACAGCTCGTTGTCGACCAGAGACAGTGTCATGGTCGACCACGGGTTTTTATATCGTCCAAAACCGAACTCTAACCGAATTCTGTTTTGGTTCCTTAAAACCTGCAGATGGTTGTTGCAGGTTGTTGGGCTGCTCAGGAGATAAGCTTCCGCACGGGAATCAAGGAAACAATCTTGCTTAGAAGTGGTCAAACTCGTTCTAACGATTGGATTTAAACCGATCCCTGTTTTCTAGCAGATTGGCTCTCGATCTGAAAATTGAGCGGGAAGAACTTTATTCTTGAAAATAAAAAGAGCTGTATGAAGAATATAAGGCAACTAATCACGAACAAGGAAGCAGCGAGAGAGCACGGAATAGAAGCCAAGGAAGATACACACAGAAGAGGAAGAAGGAGCTCTCCACCAATCAAAAATCTGCAGAAAGGTTAAAGGCAATCTCGTTGCTGCAGAAGGAAGACTTAGCTCAAGACTGTGCGATCTCCAGCAGCAGAACAATCGAAGGCAACCGACTGGAAGATCAACAGGGAGTCTAGGCTTCTTCATAAGCGTGATCAAGTCCCAGGCTGAACACCTATTCTTCTACACACGCCAATATTCAGTCCTGTCTTTCATCACCTGTTCTTATCATCTTTTCATTTCTGATTACAATTATTGTCAAGCTGTGAGGCAGCAGAGTCAAGCTGTGTGTCAGCAGGTACAAGCTGTGTGTCAGCTGTGTTTTGGTTGAGATCAGAGATTCTCATAGTGAAGCCTTGCTTGAGTTAAGCAAGGGGTGGATGTAAGTCTCAGGAAGAGACTGAACCACCTAAAAACCTTCTGTCTTGTGGATGTGCTTGTGGTGTGTGTTGCTCCTTATAATTGCTAACGTATCTGAATTCAGGATTAATCTCAAAATCAATCATTTGCTTGAGGTCATTGCATTATAATTTAAAGAAAGGGGGAAAGATCTATTCACCCCCCCTCTAGATCTATTCAGTCCGTATCCAACACGTGGTATCAGAGCTTGGTTCTCCAGATATGTGGTCTAACAACCAGGAGAGACCGGGCGGACTGAACTCTAAAAGCCTCATAGCTGAGGGGCACTCTGTAACTAGACCTCCATATTTTGATGGAACTGATTATTCTTATTGGAAAAATCGTATGCAGGTGTTCTTACGTGCGCAAGACCACGAGATGTGGAGGGTAGTGAGCCGCGGACCTTTTGAGCTACCGGAAGATGAAGAAACCTGGACCAGAGAACAGGTCAGGAAATCAACTGTCAACTGGGGAGCCATGAACGTGATGCAGTGCTCACTACACCCCACAGAATTCTCAAGAGTTTCCCAATGCGCAACAGCCAAAGAAATGTGGGATCGTCTAAAGGTAATCTACGAAGGTACTTCCGAGGTAAGAGAGACAAAAGCAAATATGCTAGTCTCAGAATATGAAATGTTTAGGATGAAAAATGATGAAAGTATTTCTGAGATGTATGCCAGATTAGTACAATTGACTAATGGCTTGAAGAGCTTAGGGAAGACATACAAAGAGCAGGAATTAGTGAGGAAGATTTTAAGGTCTCTCACATCGATGTGGCATACCAAGGCCACAGTCATTGAGGACTCAAAGGATCTCACAACAATGACAGTGGATGAGTTAGTAGGATCCCTGATGGCCTATGAGGTCAATCTGAAGAGAAAGGAAGATGAGGGCAAGAAAAAGAAGCAACTTGCCCTAAAGACTAAAACAAGCACCTCTGAGGTGTCTGACAATGATGACTCATCTAGCTCAGGTGAAGAATCTGGTGAGCTAGCCATGCTTACAAGAAAATTTAAAAAATTCCTGCGGAAGGAAGGTAAAGGATTCAGAAATCCAAAGGGCATGGTAAGGAAGTCATCCCAGTTTAAATCTGATAAACATAAGGCTCCTTCTAACAAACTCATTTGCTACAATTGCAGGCAGCCTGGACATATGAAGGCTGAATGTCCAGAAGCTCCTAAGAAATCAAGCTTCAAGTGGAAAGGCAAGAAACCCAAGGCGATGATTAGCACTTGGAGTGAGGAGGAAGAGAGCAGTGAAGAGGAAACAACTTCCGAGGAAGAAGAAGGAAAGCTCTGTCTGATGGCCAAGGGAGACAACAGTGATCTTGAGGTAAGTTCCCCATTTCAAGACTTCTCTAGTTCGGATTGGGAAGCAGTATATTCAGAATTGCTTGATACTTATGAAAGAATAAGAAAGGAAAATAAACATTTGAAGAAGAAGATCAGTCAACTGAATAAAGACAGCAATTCAATAGAAAACAAAACTGAACCAGAAATGGAAATCCAGTCACTGAAAAACAAGCTGAATCAAATGGACTTAGATGAAGAAAATCACAAGAGAATGTCCGAAGAGAATGAAATGCTAAAAAACGACATTGATGAGTTAAAACTAAGAGCTCAGGAATGCGAACAGAAAACAAAGCAAACTGAAGAAAAGAACAACTCCATTAAGGAAGAAAACAGTAAGCTTCTAAAAGAGATAGAAAGAATCCAAGGTGAATTGGAAGATAAACAGGAAGCTTTGGAAAAAATGACCAAGGGCCAAGACAACTTAAATGTCGTCTTAGGAATAAAAGTAAACTTTCAAAAAGAAGGGTTAGGGTATAATCCAACAGCTAAGAAAGAATTTCAAATAAGAACTCAAAGTAAACTTGGTGGACCTAAAGGAAAAGGCCCCTTGATAAATTTGTATCAAGACGAAAGAAATAATGAAGCCAGCTCCTCTAACCAGATTAATGTCAATCCAAAAGAGAGGAAATCTGAAGGAAAAGGGACAAATCCAAATCACTCTAATAATAATGGCCACATAAGGCAGAATCAGCAAATTTACAAAAGAAATCAGACAGATAAAACTTCAAATAATATTAACGAATACAAACCTGTAAAACCAGGTGTCTGGAAACATGCTGGTCGACAACAGACCCCTCCGATGTCGACCATGAACAGACCCGCAAACAAAACTCACAGGGTTAACCAGCTGAAAAAGAATGGAAATTGGAACCCAAAAATGTGGTTTCAGAATAGAAAATCAACTAATCCAAAGCCACCTAACCTGAACAATTTAAGCAATAAAAAATCAATCTGTTCCAATAAGATTTGGGTTCCCAAGGGGCTGCTACAGCAGTTTCATGATTTCACAAGCTATCTTGGACCCGGGTACCATTGGGGTCCAAAAGTTTCTGTGTAACTTGTGATGCAGGTGTGTCTGGCAGCTATACACAACAAGTGGTACTTAGATAGTGGCTGCTCAAGACATATGACAGGAGACAAGGCAAAATTCTCCGAGCTAAACTCAAAAGATGGAGGACATGTGACATTTGGAGGAAATAACAAAGGCAAGATCATTGGGAAAGGTAAGGTAGGTAAGACATCTACAA
This sequence comes from Amorphophallus konjac, assembly GCA_022559845.1. Classification (NCBI taxonomy): domain Eukaryota; kingdom Viridiplantae; phylum Streptophyta; class Magnoliopsida; order Alismatales; family Araceae; genus Amorphophallus; species Amorphophallus konjac. Next base: position 252,316,792 of record CM040119.1, read on the forward strand.
ATTGCATTGAAGATGTACTGCTAGTGGATGGCCTGGAATATAATCTTCTAAGCATCAGTCAGCTATGCGACAAAGGCCATCAAGTAGTCTTTGATTCTAAGATTTGTAAAATTCTTGAACCAAATTCGGATAAAGTTAAGTTTATGGGCAAGAGAGTAAATAATGTCTACATGATAGACTTGGATGATCCAGCCCACTCCAACTTGTGCCTCACCGCCAAGAAGGAAGACCTGACTTGGTTGTGGCACCGAAGGCTAGGGCATGTTAGCTACAGGGTGCTGCACAAATTGGTTAAGAATAAAATGGTTTCTGGATTACCTGAAATCTCTTTTGCACAGAATGTCAAAGTGTGTGAAGCATGTACCCAAGGGAAACAAACAAGGAAATCTTTCAAAAGTAGATCTATAGATCAGTCGTCTAGGCCATTAGAACTTGTACACATGGACTTATTTGGTCCTACAAGGACTACTAGTCTTAGTGGAAAAAGATATGGCTTTGTTCTAGTGGATGATTTTTCAAGATTTACCTGGGTAATGTTTTTATCACATAAAAACGATGCCTTTCATGAATTTCAGGATTTCTACAGAAGAATGAAGCAGGATGGTAAGTCCAAAGTGTGTTCAATAATATCTGATCATGGGGGAGAATTTGAAAATTCAGAGTTTGATGAATTCTGCAGGAACAAAGGAATAAATCACAGGTTCTCCTCACCAAGGACGCCAGAGCAAAATGGAGTGGTGGAGAGAAGGAATCGCACACTTGTTGAAATGGCCAGAACCTTGTTGGTTGAAGCCAATCTTCCAAGAAGATTTTGGGCTGAGGCGGTCAATACAGCATGTTATATTGTAAACAGGGCAATGGTAAGACCATCTAGTGCGAAAACTCCATATGAGGTGTTCAAAGGTAAGAAGCCATCTCTAGCTCATTTTAGGATCTTCGGTGTAAGGTGTTTTATTCATAACAATGACAAGAGATCATTGGACAAATTTGAACCAAAGAGTGACCCAGGAATCTTCTTGGGATACTCTGACCGATCAAGAGCCTATAGAGTCTACAACACCAAAGATCAGCTAGTTGAAGAATCCCCACATATCACATTTGATGAAAATAATGACTTTGACAAAACTGGACAGGTAGGCAAAGATGAAGATGGGGAATTTCTGGAAGGCAAAGAGGAACCAATGGAGACTGAAGCAGAACCAAAGCAAGGTGATTCCAATGATCAACCCGAAGGAGAGATCATCCCAGGTAACAATTCTGAAAATCTGAGATTTCTCAGAGATCATCTCTAGATAACATCATTGGAGGAATTAATGAACCGAGGAAAACTAGATCTCAGCTTAAAACAGTTGATGAATTAGATCAGCTAGCCCTTGTATCTCAAGTTGAGCCTAAAAATGTAGAGGAAGCTTTAAGAGATGAATCTTGGATAAATGCCATGCATGAAGAATTAAATCAATTTGAAAGAAATCAGGTTTGGAAACTTGTTCCCAGACCCTCATCTCATCCTGTTATTGGAACCAAATGGGTTTATAAAAATAAGCTTAATGAAGAAGGAGTTGTTATGAGGAACAAGGCTCGGTTGGTGGCTAAGGGGTATAACCAAGAATTTGGAGTTGATTTTGAAGAATCATATGCTCCAGTTGCAAGGTTAGAAGCCATTAGGATATTGTTAGCATTTGTGGCGTCCCATGGAATTAAATTGCAGCAAATGGATGTAAAAAGTGCCTTTCTAAATGGCATTGTAAAGGAAGAAGTCTTTGTGGAACAACCCCCTGGTTTTGAAAATGATGATCTTCCTAATCATGTCTTTAAACTGCATAAGGCTTTGTATGGTTTAAAGCAGGCTCCTAGGGCATGGTACGACAGACTGAGTTCATTCCTCACCAAAAAGGGCTACACAAGAGGTAAAATTGATCAAACATTATTCTCCAAGACCCAAGGTAAGAATATACTAATTGTGCAAATCTATGTGGATGATATTGTGTTTGGATCCACTGAAGCTTCATTATGTACTGAATTTACAAATCTAATGACCAATGAGTTTGAAATGAGTTTAATGGGTGATTTACAGTTTTTTCTTGGATTGCAGATCGTACAATGTAGAGAAGGATACTTCATAAATCAATCCAAGTACATAAAGGAGATGCTGAAGAAGTTTGGCATGGAAAGCTGCAAACCAATTGAGTCACCCATGGGTACAAATGCAACATTGGAAGCTGATGTAAAAGGTAACATGGTAGATGCCAAGAAATACAGAGGTATGATCGGGTCCCTGCTATATCTAACTGCTTCAAGGCCAGATATTCAGTTTAGTGTATGCATGTGTGCTAGATATCAGTCTAGCCCTAGAGAATCACATTTAGGGGCTGTCAAGCGTATCCTTCGATACATTGCCGGCACCCAAGAATTGGGTTTATGGTATCCTACTTACTGCAAACTAGACTTGATTTCATATTCAGATGCTGATTATGCTGGTTGCAAAACTGATAGGAAGAGTACTAGTGGTTATTGTCAAATATTAGGTGGATGTTTAATATCATGGGCTTCTAAAAAACAGCATTCTGTGGCACTCTCCACTGCTCAGGCTGAGTATGTCGCAGTAGGGAACTGTGGTACACAGGTTTTGTGGATAAAACATCAACTCCAAGACTACAATGTAGATCTTGGATGTGCACCTATTTTCTGTGACAACACTAGTGCTATTAATTTGTCTAAAAACCCCATTCAACACTCTAGGACAAAACACATTGAGATCCGTCATCACTTTCTAAGAGATGAGGTCTCCAAAGGAAATTTCATGCTTCATTTTGTAGATACTGAAAAACAACTGGCAGACATTTTCACAAAACCCCTTAACAATGACAGATTTTCAACTCTAAGAAGGGAGTTAGGAATTTGTAGAATTTCTCCTGAAAATTCTTGAAATAATCATATTCATGTGTACACTGCATAGATTCTGTCATTTCTGTCTAAGTTATAGGTCTCTAGTATTGGTCAAGTTTTTGAGCTTGGAAGTCTTGTGTCGGGTGCTACTTCAGCAAGCTCTGCAGAACCCTGGTCTTTCTACGGATTACCTCCTGTGGTCGACCACAGACAAGGCGCTGGTCGACCAAGGCATCAGGACAGGAAATAGTTAGCTCTGGGACTTCGCAGCTGTCGACCACAGGCGATCCAATGGTCGACAACAGGTTTGTCAGAACGCAGTCTTCTCAACAGGCAGGTTCTGTGTCAGCACAGAGGTCGACCACAGGCCACTCCATGGTCGACAAAGGACCTGAAAAAGGGAAATTAGATCTAGTCAGGCTGCTGGCTTTGGTGGGAAATCTTCTGAACTTTTTGGACTCTGAGCTCAGTTTTGCTTTACTCACTCATCCTTGTTCACACTTCCTATTCCTTGTGTCTCTATATCTCTTTGTGGCCAACTTATTGTTTTCTATCTTCAGCAAGGACTCACAAATTGAGGGGGAGTAAAAAGTGTAAACTCATTCCTTAATAAATCATTGAACAACCTAACCATATCTTACAAGAAAATCACCAAAGTCATCAATGAGAGTAAAGGTTAAGTGTAGTAATGAGAATTTGACCTGTACTACTGCAATAAATTCAAACCATAACTATGACTCTGACTCAAGACTATTGAGAACTTATGTTTTTAGTAATGAGACTGTTTCTCTACCTGTGTCTGTGTTGGACAGTGAAAATAAACGCTGCTATAGCATGAATGTATATGGAATACGCCATAATTCTGCCTTCTTGGTAGAGCAATGGACTGAGTTCTGAGAAACTACTGTTCTCTATCACAAAGCAAAATTGGCTGAAAAATTAAGTGGGAGACATGTATGTCATGAAGACTCATTCTACCTCTGCCACTCTCTAAATTATTAATTGGGAATACTGAGTAACTGGGGATATTGGCGTCTGATAAACGTATATCCTCACGGATAAAAGGTAGTTCCCAGTTAAAAGTGGAATGGTTAGGCATGCTAAGTAGCCGGGGTGACTGGCGTGTAAAAAGCGTGTCTTCTCGTGTAGAAAGGCATGTGATAAACCTGACCACAACTCTTCAATATTTCAAAAAGTAAAATCCAAGGTTATCAAAGGCAGATAAAATGGTTGACCTAATGCACTATATGCAAATAGAGGCATAAAACACTGTTCAGCTTGTTCAGCTAGTAAAATTATCTCATGAAACATATTATAAGCTTGAGGAGCTGTGAGTAAGAAAGTGGATATGGGGAGTCAATTTATTGGGGCAATACTTTCAAATTCTTTGAACCACAAGACCCACTCGAATTTGTCACAAGGTGGTCTTTGAGAAAGGGAGGAAAGGTTACTTAATTGTCTTATTAAAGAAAGGGGGTACACTTCAATAATTTCCCAAAATATGAGTTATGCTGATTAATCGATGGTTCACTGCCCTAAAAATAAAGGCCAGCCCTAATGCCCTACCCTATAAATTGTCTCGGCTGGGTCCCTGAAATTTTCCCATCCGCAGCTCTAGCCCTCTCCCAACTTCATCTTCTCCAGATTTCTTTTCTGACCAGGCTAGTTCTCGGTTCAACAGACTAGTAAGGACCCTCGGTGAAGTGTCCGATCAGATGGGAATCCGTATCGAGATCACAACCCAACAGAATGAGAAGTATCACAAGGATACTATCTCAGAGATCCAGAAGCTCAGGCTCTCCTATGCCCACATTGTTGACAAGCTGGATCGCATGGAAGAGAACGTGAAGCCAGAGACCTCCTCATCCTCCTCAGAGGGATTGTTCAAATGATCTTCTTTTTGCTGTTGACAAAGGGGGAGATAGGACTTTATGTGTCATTGTGTGTCTAGTTGTGTGTCTAGATGTGAGTCTAGATTGTCAAGTTTACCTTGTCTACGTGTCCTCAGTGTCTTTATCCTTTTTTTTTTTGAGTCTCTCATGTAATTAGTGCTATTGTTTTTGAAAGACACATCAAACGAATTGTCTGAATGAAATCTGTGCTATGATAGCCTTGCATGCAATATCAAATGAATTTTATAATCTGTTGTTTGTCACAATGACTCATGGTTGTCATCATCAAAAAGGGGGAGAATGTTGTGCATCCCTTGGTTTTGATGATGACAATAGGATATGTTTGACTAATCTAAGTTCTATCTTGTTTCTTAAAGCAAATGGTTTGGTTATTTTTGTGAAGATAGTGCATTGAATTAATGCCCATTTGATGATGACAAATATGCTTTTATATACATTTAGAACTTCAAGTCAAATCTTATAAGTTAAGCAAATTTCAGGTTCACTGAAATCCAAGTGGAATCAACAAATCAGTATAAGCGTGAAAGACTGTTTGTCGACCACTGAAGAAGTTATGGTCGACCAACGAACTCAACCAGAAAAGCATCAAGTCATCTGTCTTCTGGAAGCACCTTGGATGTCGACCATAGCCCCACCTCTGGTCGACCACAGGAAAAGACAGAACATCAGACAGAACCAATGGCCACCTGATATTTGCCCCTTGTCGACCAGCGACAAGGCTGTGGTCGACCACGGGGAACGCAGGTGTCAGCCAGAATGGAACAGCCGTCTGGACACAGCTCGTTGTCGACCAGAGACAGTGTCATGGTCGACCACGGGTTTTTATATCGTCCAAAACCGAACTCTAACCGAATTCTGTTTTGGTTCCTTAAAACCTGCAGATGGTTGTTGCAGGTTGTTGGGCTGCTCAGGAGATAAGCTTCTGCACGGGAATCAAGGAAACAATCTTGCTTAGAAGTGGTCAAACTCGTTCTAACGATTGGATTTAAATCGATCCCTGTTTTCTAGCAGATTGGCTCTCGATCTGAAAATTGAGCGGGAAGAACTTTATTCTTGAAAATAAAAAGAGCTGTATGAAGAATATAAGGCAACTAATCACGAACAAGGAAGCAGCGAGAGAGCACGGAATAGAAGCCAAGGAAGATACACACAGAAGAGGAAGAAGGAGCTCTCCACCAATCAAAAATATGCAGAAAGGTTAAAGGCAATCTCGTTGCTGCAGAAGGAGGACTTAGCTCAAGACTGTGCGATCTCCAGCAGCAGAACAATCGAAGGCAACCGACTGGAAGATCAACAGGGAGTCTAGGCTTCTTCATAAGCGTGATCAAGTCCCAGGCTGAACACCTATTCTTCTACACACGCCAATATTCAGTCCTGTCTTTCATCACCTGTTCTTATCATCTTTTCATTTCTGATTACAATTATTGTCAAGCTGTGAGGCAGCAGAGTCAAGCTGTGTGTCAGCAGGTACAAGCTGTGTGTCAGCTGTGTTTTGGTTGAGATCAGAGATTCTCATAGTGAAGCCTTGCTTGAGTTAAGCAAGGGGTGGATGTAAGTCTCAGGAAGAGACTGAACCACCTAAAAACCTTCTGTCTTGTGGATGTGCTTGTGGTGTGTGTTGCTCCTTATAATTGCTAACGTATCTGAATTCAGGATTAATCTCAAAATCAATTATTTGCTTGAGGTCATTGCATTATAATTTAAAGAAAGGGGGAAAGATCTATTCACCCCCCCTCTAGATCTATTCAGTCCGTATCCAACATAGGAAAGGAGATGGGGGCCCCTTGCTGGTCCTACTGGACTTTTGCACAAAAACCCAAAGAATCCTAGGGAATGGCTTATAAAGCCTTACAATTGTGAACATACTTTTCCAAGGATATAAAAATAAACTAAAGGACACAAATACAAATAAAATGTTAGTGCTCTTGGCATCGATTCCCATCACCCGTACTACACGAGCGCGCCGGAGGAGGGCTGCTGAAGAGGAACCAGTTGTCGCTCTTCCCTGGGTCCCTTCGTTCGCCGAGTTTGAGGCCGCTTGGACACAAGGGCCCGAAGATGAAGGTAACCTCTCGTTCTTCTTGCCTTGTTCACTTATTTCTGCCACTTTGGCAAATCATCTTTTGCAGTTGCTGGCACTGTTTCCACCATTGTTGGACTAGAGGCGGTGACGGGCGCCGTGGCCAGAGAGAGGGAGGAGGAAGCCCCTCCAGCATCCGTTGAGGGAGATTTACCTTCACCAACACCCTATCAGGAGATGGAAGGTAACTTGCAGTTTGTCCATAGAGCTTGGTGGCCCACCGTGTTTTTAGTCAAGTCTTGACTGTTTATTGCTTTTGCTTCCCGTCAACGTTCAACTGACGATGCTCCCCAAAGTCGAGGTCGTAGGAGAAGTTGTTGCTGGAGAGCAGGTGACTTCAAGGAAAGAATCCCAAGATATTCATCAAGCTGATGCTCCCAAGATAGAAACCGTTGAGGAGGCTCCGGCTAAGGGAGTCACTCTTAGCAGCCCGGCACCTGCTCAGATGCTGGAGATTAGGGAGTAGGTGATAACGCGAAAGTTCGTCGTTTAAAACACGCGTATAATAATCTTAAAACCGAACTCGCACAAAATGATCAAAAGAGAACGTAGTACTATGACAAGCACGGGTCGAATCCACAGGGAAGAAGAGATTTTTAGAGTTAAAAACCTTGGAGTCCTTTAGAAAACACTTGTGATTTTGTTTTGATTAAAGAAAATTGTGAAGTGATGAACAAACCAAACACTTAATTAAAAACACCTATGATTATGCGCCTATGCTATAGAAAATGATTGTATGAAGTGAAAAGAAGAGATAGAAGAAGGATGTAGAGAGGGAAGAGGATCAAGAACTAGATCAAAGGAATAACTCTTTTTACTAACTTAAAAGAAAGAGTACATGAAGTGCAAGATAAGCTTACAACATGGATGTGACGATCTTACAATGAAGTAAACTGAAACTAAAACAATAAAAAAAGGAGCCTGAGATATGAAGATGGTAGCAGCAATGGTGATGATGGCACCGTCCTCTCTTGGCCTTGGATCACGAACCACCTTACGGAAGATGTTGTCTACACCGGGAGGAAGTCACCTTCATCGTTGAGGTCTCCTTTAAAGGGTGAATAACTTTGAAACCAAGATGAATTAGGGGATGCCCAAGAAGAAGAAGTTGAAGAGGAGGGAGAGAGAAAGAACTTTGTTGAAGAACTCAGATAGAAAAGAAGAGCAGACGAGCATCAAAATAGAGAAATAACAGAAACTAGCACCTCAGATGAACAGTGCAATCACAGGACAACAAGTTGAAAAATGAGAAATATCTTCAGAACCAGAAAGAATTAGAAGATGGTGTAGATGAAGAACTTGTAGAACATGTAAAGACCAAGAACGTTTATGAAGAAAGCAAGAGCAGAAAATGACTAGAAGAGGGAGAAATGAGGGGAAGAACAGAGAAAAATATTGGGTCACAGATGAACAGGACAACACAGTAAAGAACATGGAATAGCTTGAAAATCAGAATGAATTAGAAGATGATGTAGAAGAAGAAGTTGTAGATGACTTAAAAATAAAGAACTGTTATGAAGACAGCAAGAGAAGAAGAGGGACGGAAGAGGGCGAACTCGGCAGCCTAAGAAGATGTGAGAGGGAGAGGGAGAGAAAAATTGCCAAAAGAAGAACTCCCCTTCTCCTCCTTGCCATGGGCTATTTATAGGGAAAGTTGGGTAGATAGAGGGTGGAGATTATATCAAAAGGAGATGGATGACTGAGATTCAAGTGGAATATGATGCATGGGGAAGAGGATAAGTAGGTCGGTATCCCCTTTCTTGGACTTTAGGCACCCCATTTCTCAAGGCTCATCATGACTCTCCTTTATTTCAAACTTTGAATGTCTTTTTCCTCCTTTTCAAACTTAAACTTTGAATTACTTCTTTTCAAACTTTGAATTCAAAATTTTGAACTTTCTTTCCCTCCAACCAAAATACTTTCAATTCTTTATTTGACTTGGTCAAAGTGGTGATGACAGTTTTACCCTCGGCTTCATTTGTAATTACCTTCGGTGTCCTGCACACATATAATTACGATTTAGTCCATAAAAATTACCATAATGTGCACATGAATCACAATTGCTCACAATTACGCAATGGAGAATTAATGTTCATGACTCTCAACTCCATTTTATTAAATAAAATCACCAAATTAATTAATTTGTGTGAATGGTCCCATCTACATGCGAAGTTGAGAGTAACGATATATGATGCATAATTGTCTAATTATATGCACATAAAATGGTACATATGCAATGAATTATCATAGAAAATAGACACTTTTCACATCCCCCTACTTGAACATTGCTAGTCCCTTAGCAATGTAAACAATTATAGATTTAGGACTACCAAAGACTCATGTGTCACAGTTCATGGTAAGAACATTATGCACAATGATTTAGACTTTGGAGTATCACAAGTTCAAGTAGTATGTATTCGGAATAAATTTCATCAGTCCATGTGTTTAGACCTTTCCTCAAGATACACTCAAAATTAAATATCCCTTTGTGTATGAGTGATATAACTTGACTAGTGATTACCCAACAATCTAGATGAATGAGTCTTCTACCTTTCACTTTAAGACGATTTTCAATTCTGCCCACATCTCGAATTAAGCTCTCAAATTACAGGTAGCTTCACTCTGCCTATTTATTCTTTCCCTTCTTTTCTTTTTTTCTTACACATGGTGCTGCACATCCCTTCGCCGTTTGACGCGAACCTCAACTCTTGCCTTAGGAGAAGCAGGCCCTGTTACTAAGTTTAGGGACATTTTTCATAATTTTTTTTGGCAGGTAGCTTTTTCCTCACGATTACTTTCAACGAATGGGCATAATATCAATCATCACCTAAGTGTCAAGCAAAATTCCCATCATCCTAATGTTTGTCATCCACTAATCTTGTTATTGTGTAATTATGTGCAAGTTCAATAGAATTTTCAGGTATATTCTGAGGAAAAGACTAAAGACATAACCTATTAATTCACCCCTTTAACTTGCTACTCTCATAAGTAAGACTCTAAGTCCTGTCATTCTAAAAAACATTTATCATCATGAAGTATGAACATGAGGTACTTATTAGGGGTGTGATGAAAGGTTGCAAGCATTTTAAGAAAATTAGAGCTCAAGCTACCCCCTCAACTTATGTGACATTGTCCTCAATGGTATGAGTAAAGTCATGAAAAGTGGTGGGAAGGATAGATACAGCCTGAGAAAGAGGCGTCATCTGTAAAGAAATACTGCTCCATGCTCTATGCTCCTTAAACAAAAGAAGAAAATCAATCAAACATGTTTTTTTTGAGAGAAAAAAAAAAGAAAAATTAGGTTGTCTCCCAATGAGCGCTAAATTTTACGTCTTCAGCTAGACACAATGGAGCTCACAATGGGTCCCTAAGCCAAATAGAGTCTACCTGCAGCATTGGAAGATACTCAATGTAAGGTTTTAAACGTTGACCATTAACAGTGGAAGTTTGACCCGTGTTAGGATCGAGAATTGTTACTGCACCATGGTCAAATATTTTAATTACCACATATGGACCATCCCATCGGGATTTCAATTTGCCAGGGAATAATCACAGCCTAGAGTTAAAAAGCCAGACCTTTCGGTTGATTTGAAAAGTTTTGCGTGAAATGTGTTTATCATGGAATGCTTTTGTCTGGGCTTTATAAATCCTAGAGTTCTCATAGGCTTCATTGCGAAGTTCCTCTAACTCATTCAGTTGAAGGGCTCTATGGGAATTAACCTGTGCTAAATCAAGATTGAATTGTTTGATTGCCCAATAGGCCCTATGTTCCAATTCGACTGGCAAATGACATGGCTTTCCAAAAATAAGCCTATAAGGGGACATGCCAATGGGAGTTTTGTAGGCGGTCTGATAGGCCCATAAAGCATCATCTAATCTTTCTGACCAATCTTTCCTATCGGGCCGGACAGACTTTTGTAAAATGTTCTTGATCTCCCTATTAGAAACCTCCACCTAGCCACTAGTCTGGGGATGATAGGGGGTAGCAATCTTATGTGTTATCCCATACTTCCGAAGCAAAGCCCGAAATTGAGAATGGATGAAATGTGAACCCCCATCACTAATGATAGCCCTGGGACACCCAAATCAAGAGAAAATGTTCTTGCGAACAAATTTCATGACAATTTTGTGATTATTAGTCCTTGTGACTATAGCTTCTATGCACTTAGACACGTAATCCACCGCCACCAAAATGTACTCATGACCAAAAGATGGTGGAAACGGTCCCATGAAGTCAATTTCCCATACATCAAAAATTTCCACAACCAGGATAGAGTTTAAAGGCATCATGTCCCTGCGTGACATGTTTCCCATAGCTTGATAGCGCTCACAAGATTTGTAAAATTTGAATGCATCTTTGAATATTGTAGGCTAGTAGAACCCACTCTGCAAAACTTTGGCTGCCGTTTTCTTACTTGAAAAATGCCCCCCACAAGCTAAGGTGTGGCAAAATGTCAGAATGCTTTGTTGCTCACCTTCAAGGACACACCTCCGAATGATTTGGTCTGGTCCTAAATGGAATAGCTCAGGGTCTTCCCAAAAGAAGTATTTGAGCTTAGCAAAGAAGCGGTCTTTTTCTTGTTTGGACCAACCTTCAGGAATTTTTTTCACGGCTAAGTAATTGACAATGTGTGCATACCATGGGGGTGGAATGTGAGATACACTAAGGAGGTGCTCATCTGAAAATGAGTCCTGTAAGGGTGTGGTGTCTGATGTGATAATTCGGGACAGGTGATCTGCAACAACATTTTCACTTCCTTTTTTATCCCGAATTTCCAAATCAAATTCTTGTAATAAATGGATCCATCTAATCAACTTTGGTTTGACATCTTTTTTAGATAGCAGGTGTCTGAGAGCTGAGTGATCAGAGAACACAATGACTTTGGCCCCTAGCAGATAGGACCGAAACTTTTCAAGGGCAAAGACAACAGCAAGTAACTCCTTTTCTATTGTGGTGTACCTAAGTTGGGCATCAGCGAGTGTGCGACTCGCATAGTAATCACCACAGGCTTTTTATCTACCATTTGCCCCAAAACAGCACCTAAAGCATAATCTGAGGCATCACACATAATTTCAAAAGGCAATGACCAATTAGGAGTTTGTAAGATTGGGGCATTGGTCAATGTCATTTTCAATGATTCGAAAGCCTCAAGACATGATTGGTCAAGATGGAATGGGACTTTTTAGCCAGCAGATTAGTGAGAGGTCTAGCAACTTTGGAGAAATCTTGAATAAACTGGCGATAGAAGCCAGCATGACCTAGAAAGGAACGGATTTGTTTCACTGAGATGGGTGGTGGTAGTTTGGCAATAAGCTCACCTTGGCTTTATCCACCTCAACCCCTCTTGCTGACACTATATGCCCCAGAACGATACCCTCTTTAACCATGAAATGACTCTTTTCCTAACTGCGGACAAGATTAGTGTCTATGCAAATATTCATGACTTTGGCTAAGTGGTCTAGATAGGAATCAAATGTGTCCCCAAAAATGGAGAAATCGTCCATGAAAATCTCTAAAAAGTTACCCACCATGTCAGAAAAAAAAGTTAGCATGCATATTTGAAATGTGGCAGGAGCATTACATAGTCCAAAGGGCATTCTTCGAAAAGCAAAGGTTCCGTAGGGACAGGTAAATGTGGTTTTTTCCTGATCCTCTAGGTAGATAGCCACCTGATTGTATCCAGAATACCCATCCAAAAAATAGAAGTATTTTTGCCCTGCTAATTTTTCTAAAATTTGGTCAATGAATGGGAGGGGAAAATGATCCTTCTTTGTCATAGAGTTGAGCTTCCTATAATCAATGCAGACCCTCCATCCCGTGGTCAACCTAGTAGGTATCAACTCCTCTTGATCATTGGTGATCACAGTCAGTCCTGATTTCTTTGGGACTATTTGTGTTGAACTGACCCACTGACTATCAGAAATTGGGTAGATGATTCCGGCATCTAACCACTTGACCACCTCATTTTTGACCACCTCCTTCATGTGTGGATTTAATCTCCTCTGCATGTCTCTACTCGGTTTTACATTCTCCTCCATATAAATATGGTGCTGACAAATGGATGGACTAATCCCTTTAAGATCAGCGACAGACCAACCTATAGCCCCCTTATGAGATTTAAGGACCTCAACTAGTTTCTCCTCATGGTTAAGTTCAAGGTCACTTGCTGTGATGACTGGCAAGGTTTGGTCTGGCCCTAGGAATGCATATTTAAGGGAGGTCGGCAATGGTTTTTGTTCAACCTGAGGAGGGGATTGCAAAGAGGGTAGAGTTGGTTCAGATTTAAGCTGAGGCAAGGGTTCAACTGGGGGCCATGTCCTAACTTGAGTTGACAAGATGTCAACTTCCTCTCTCATTCCAGTCCTACTGTACCTTTCAATCTCCAATAATTCCTCAATGGTGTCAATATCATAGCAATCTCCTTTTTTATCATGAAATTTGGATGCCTTAAAAATGTTGATGCTGACTTTCTGGTCCCCAAAAGATATGTCCATAATTCCTGAAGCATAGTCTATATTAGCCCTAGCCGTGGCTAAAAATGGTATACCCAAAATGATAGGAGTATGCTTAATTTCTTGGGGAGAAACCATGTCCACAATAAGAAAGTTAGCAGGGAAGTAGCACTCATTCACTTTAATAATGACATCCTCAATAAGGCCCTTTGGAGTCTTGATTGATCTATCAGCGAGCTGGAGAATAATGGGAGTAGGCTTGAGCTCACCGATGTCAAACTGCTCATAGATGGAGGCAGGGAGTAAATTCACACTAGCTCCTAAATCAAGGAGAGCCTTATCAAATGTCACACCCCCAATGTTGCAAGAGATAAGGGGTGCTCCAGGATCTTTTAACTTTCTTGGAAGTTGGTTGAGGACCACAGCACTAACATTCTCCGAGAGTCGAACCTTTTCCGGGGTCACTCGTGGGTCCCGCCTAGGAGTGCACATTTCTTTTAAGAATATAGCATAGGCCGGGATATGTTTGATGGCATCGAGGAGAGGGATGTTGATGTGTACTTGTTTGAAGAGCTCCATCATCTCCTCATTATGGGCTGATTGTTTCTTTTTGGGCTTTAAGGCATTGGGAAATGGCACTGTAGGTTGGTAAGTGCTGGGCCCTTCCTCTATTTTCCTCTTTCCCTTGACATCCTCTTCCCGGCTGAGCTCCTCCTCACTATCAGAAGATATGTCAGGGGCCTGGACTGATGAGCTAGGAGTGGACCCCTGAGGATCTTTGAGGACTTTACCACTTCTTAAGGTCGAAATTGCTTTTGTATTTTCAAGTTGTGGGCCTTTTTGTGGTATTTGGCCTGATGGGTGCTGGAGGAGAGGAGGAATTGGTTGGTTAATGGGGAAGTTTGGTTGTGGGTATCCTGGAGGATTATTTCGTGGGTTGGCAATGGGCTGACTTGACAATTGGCCCACTTCCCTTCTCATGGTGGCTTCAGCCAATTGGCCCAATTGAGTCTCCAACTTAGAGATGGTTTGCTGGTGGACTTGGAGGGTATGTTGGAAAGATTGACTTTGGGCTTGAATAGTTTGTTGGAAGGATTGATTTTGGGCAAGAATTAGTTGTTGTAATTGATGAAATCTATCATCAGTTTGGGAGTCCTGGTGGTGTTGCAGAGGAGGTTGATAGGTTTGTTGAGAATTGGAAGACTACCCGTAATTGAGCTGAGGAGGTTGGTATGGGGCCTGACCCTGGTTGAATCGGGGAAGTGGTTGTTGGGCTTGCGGTCCTCGACCATAAGCATTTCCTTGAAATGGTGGTTGAGCTTGGAATTGGTGTTGGATCGGTGGTTTGTAAGCTTGAGATGCGGAGGAGATGGTGGGTTGATTAGGAGCTTGTTGATTTCTCCAATTGAAATTGGGGTGATTCCTCCAGCCCGAATTATATGTGTTAGAAAATGGGTCATAGTTGGGCTTTGAGAACCCCTGGGCTGCTTGGACTTGCTCCTATATAAAAGATGGCAACTGGCCTGCTGTTGGGCAATCAGACACATGATGGTCCGAGCTAGCACATAAAGCACACGTCTCATGATGTGTTGGGTCCGGGTATGGGTTGGACGTAGTTGAGATGGTGGTTTCTGGTTTGTTTTGGGCCAGGAGCTGGTCTAACTTATGGGCCAGCATATCAACCTGTTCTAGCTTTTGGGCCATGATGTCCACCTTGTCCAATTTTTTGATGGATAAAATTCACATCCACTCTAGCTTCAGGTTCTACCCGATACATCCCGGCTCGTTTATAAGGCCCAATGGTTCTCTCATATGAGGATAAGGAAGCATGGTTGATTGAATTCTCGCTCAACATTTCAAATAAGGCACATGCCTCATCCTCACTCTTACTCATAAAGGCTCCACCACATGATGCATCCATAATCTGCCTAACTTGATCATCTAAGCCCTCATAGAACACTTGCACTATTTGCCATTTGGAAAGCCCATGATGTGGGCATTTTCTAAGGAGTTCCTTTAATCTCTCCCATGATTCATGTATTTGTTCATTTGGGAGTTGTGTGAATCCTGTCATTGCATGTCTCATGGTGTTGGTTCTACCAATGGGGTAGAACTTCTTAAGGAACTCATGCTGCATATCTGCCCATGTGCCAATAGGTTTCCCTAAGGTCCCTAGCCAATATTTGGCTTTGTCCTTAAGTGAGAAAGGGAATAAGGTCAGGCGGAGAGCATCATCTGTGAAATTTTGAATTTTCACAGTGGAATAAATTTCCAAAAATTCATCCAAATGTTTATAGGGATCTTCATTGGTCTTTCCATAAAAGGATGGGAGCATCTGAATGGTGCTATATTTGATCTCATAATGCAAAGCAGGGACATTAGGCAGTTGGATACAAGTGGATGGCTGATAATTTGAAGGAATAAAATATTTCTTCATCTGTTTGGGCACCCCTAGTTGGTGTTGTTCAGCTATAGGTTGGATTTGATTTTGGGCCTGATTAAAAATGAATCACTCAATCTCACTAATAGGCTCAACTAAGTCAAGATGTTGAGATCTTCTCCCTTGCATAAACCAAGGTTAAAGATGAGAGATGTGAGATTTTTTTTAATGATGTTTTTTTTTTGATGATTTTTTTTGACTCAAATTAGGACGAAGAGAGAGAAGATAAGACTTTGTTTTTTTTGTTTTTATTTTTTTTATGCAAACACAAACAAGTTGTCACACAAATTACTTAATACCCTAGATGTGACCTAGACCTACAAATTGGGTTTCACAAAATGGCTAAAGTGAAACTTAAGTTCACCCTCAATATTTTCACCGGCCAGGTAAGGGGTGGGGTAGTGGGAGGTTCCCCCTACTTTCGTAAGGACCTAATTATGCCAAACCACTAGCCTGCTTAAGGCGTTTGCCGTCCGATCGTCTTGCATTAAGCACCGATTTTTGTTAGGGTGCTAGGCCCGGATACAGAGGGGGGTGAATGTATCCCCTTCAGAAATTATGCCCAAATTAAATCTCTAGAGCTCAGATATGCGGAATAAAAAGTAATGAGCTTTCCAAGATGAGATGATAAGATAACAATAGATTAAACAGTTGAACTACAACAATGCAGCCACCTGATCAAACCAGAAATGCAGACAGAACTAAGCAAACCAATCACACCTAGCAAAAATATAATGTTGTGCTCCTTGTGCTTTGTTGATGATGTGATGTTTTAATGATAACAACATGAATGAGTCACCACATTGTCTTGAATATGTCTGACCTTTTCTGTGGGAGATTGCATAAGTGTGCCATGTCTGAATTGTGAAGAACGCATGTGTATGCTTGAGTCATGCTGTGATATATTGGCTTGTGCTTGATTTCTGTTCTTGATTTCTGTTCTGTGCATTACTTCTCTGCTGATATGTTCATACATTATCTTAGGCTAAGTCTATACAGACTTTAGCGTCTCATTTAGCATCTAAGGCAAAGTCTACACATTGGCTAAGTGTGTACATCGCTTACATTTCTTGAGATCAAGTCCATACGTTGCACTGTTTCTTCAAGTCCATACAGTGGCAAAGTCTGGACATTGTGCTTTGAAGATCATCAAGTCCATACATCGTGAAAGTCTATACACTCCTCTTGGCCTTAGCATCTGTTTTGAAGTCCATACATTGGTCTTCAGTTCAAGTCTGTACAGCGTTACGTTCTCTTTGGAAAGTCTGTACAGCGTCAAGTCTGCACATTGGGCTTTCACGTGAAGTCTACACATCGGTCTCTACTTTGAAGTCTATTCATTGGCTAAGGGTCTTCAAGTCCATACACAGTCGTCTGATGCATATTGATTAACAGGAAATCTGCTATGAGGTAGTACATTATATGTCCGTACTGTTTCTGTCATACTTCGTGTTATTCTTGTGTTTATGTCCGTGTTATTTCTTTCTTACCTCGTGTCGTTAGCACTTAGTTGCTCATCTCGAGTTAGTCCTCTATGTTTGCTCTTGTGTCTTCGTGTCAATTACTGTAGTTCCTCGAGTTGTTCTTCTGCTTCCACCGTTTCATCACGTGTTGTTGAAGACGTGTCTATCTCATGTCTTCGTGTCGTGTTTTCTAGACCTCGTGTCTTTGTCACTTTGTGACCTCATCTCGTGTCATCTTTTATGTCTGCTTGTTTAATTTCGTGTCACTTACTGTTGTTCCTCGAGTCATTTTTTTACTAGTGTCACTGCTTCATCACGTGTCGTGATAGCCGTGTCACGCTTCTGTCTTCGTGCTGATTTTCTCTTTAGACTTCGTGTCCTTCTCGCCTTGACCACACTCCGTGTCAATTCCTGTGTTTCATCTTCGTGTTATTTTCAACTCGTGTCGGTTTCTGTTTTCATCTTCGTGTTGTCTTCAACTCGTGACGGTTTCTGTTATTTGTCTTCGTGTCGTGGTCAGCCCGTGTCGCCTCGTCTTCGAGTCATTCATTCGAGCTATTTTGTGCTCGAGTTGCTTTTCTTATGTTTTCAAGTGTTGTTTCACTTCGTGTCGTCTTTTGTTGCCGTTTGTTAGTTCGTGTTGTTTCGTTCTAACCTCGTCCAGGTCTCTTCTGATCGCGTGTCTTTCTATTGCTTCACTCTGTGTTATCTTCTTCTCACCTCATGCTGTCTTCATCTGACTTCGTGTCGTCTTCGTTGTTGTGTTAATTGTGTATCTCGTGTTGTTCTCTTTTTTTTCCTCGTGCTGTTTTCATCTGACCTCGTGTCATTCTCCATTTATTTCGTACTGAAGTAATCTTGTGTATCTCGTGTCATTTTCAGTACAGTGCATCTTGTATTGCTTTCATATACCTCATGCAGTTTTAGTTATTGTGGCCCTGAGTGTTAATCGTGTTAATTCCTTGCAGGAGAAGAAGAAGGTGGTCCGAGGAAATATTCCCCAGTGACTGGGCAGCACGTGATCCGAGGCTGAAATGAAGCTGGCTGAGAGACTGTCACGTGGTCCGAATACTTAGGGCTGGAAATGTGGAGGTCACACGTCGGGGGTGATGATGATGCTGCTGCTATATATATGAGCCTTCTTCCACTGAAGAAGAGAGATCGAAGCAGAAAGCTGGAAGAGTAGAAAGCCCTTCGATCCAGAAAAAGAAGAAAAGAAAGAAAAGAAGAGAGCAGAGAAGAGAGTGAGAGTGAAAGTAGAAAAAGAAAAGGAGAGAGAGATAGTGCTCGTGTGAAGAGAGAAGAAAGAGTGAAGAAGAAGAAGTGCAGAAGAGAGCAGAAGAGAAAGAAAGAGAGATAGAGAGTGAGCGAGAGAGCCCGTGGAGAAGAAGGAAGAAGCTGCTTGAAGATCTATCTTCACTGGACCGTGGATCAGATCCAGGCCAGTCAGCTCTGTTGAGAGCCACATTGTGCATTTCGTTTTTCAGCTTTCTGTTTGCTGAAGTTATTTTCATTTCGTGTTTTTGTTTTTCCATTTTCATCTGGTTATCTTGTTCTTCCGATTGCCCTGTTGGGGATCGGGTTCCTCCTGTTGGTTCAGGAGAAGGGAGATCTGATCTCCGGGTTGCAAGTGACAGGTTGTCACTTGTGGGTTGCCCTCTGGTTAGAGGAAGGGAGGCTAGTCCTCCGGTTCTGGGCTTGTGGTTGCAAGTCCAGGTGTCCCTCCTGGTTTGGAGGAAGAGAGGTCTGCGACCTCTAGTTTCCAAGTGGCTGGGAGTCACTTGGGTGTGCCTCCGGTTGGGAGGAAGAGGGGAGGCTGTTCCTCTAGTCAAGCTGTGTGGCAGCAACTGTTTGTAGACTGAGTCTGCTTGGTTCTAGCGTTTGCTAGTGAAGCCTCACTCCGGTTGGGAGTGAGGGGTGGGTGTAGGTCTGGAGGACCGAACCACCTTAAAATCTTTGAGCAGTGGTTTGCTTGTAGTGTGTTCTTCCATATCTCCTACCACCCTTCACAGATTGTCTTGAGATTTCTTATTCTCATTTGTGCTGCTTCCGCTAGTTGGTCATTAGGGGGCCAGTTACATATTTGCTCTTTTGTTTAAAAGGATTTTCAACTGGTTCATCAGATTGCTTGATTTGCTTTCGCTAGATGCTTGGATAGGCACGCTCCAAGTGTTTGTATTTGAGTTGAATCAAATTGGTTCTATTCTGTGTCCATCTCTAGCATCCAAGTTTTATTTGGCCATTATACATAGAAGGATACATTCACCCCCCCTCTATATCCGGGCCTAGCACCCTAACAGTTGGTATCAGAGCGTGTGTCTGCATACAAGGTCCAACGACCTGTAGATTCGATCTCTGGTTTTCGGTGCTAATTTGCTTTTAGTGCATCAATATTCCTGTTGCATTGAATTTATCTGCTATTTGCCTCAATGGCTTGTCCACCCGTCTTCAGTGGTTTTGATTTCAACCAGTGGCACAGTGCCTTACGTGCTTATGTTAAATCTGCTGATCCAGACCTGTGAAAAGTGATTTCACATGGTCCTCATAAATTGCCAAAGAAAAAGTCCAAATGGACTGACAGTCACGAAGCAATGCATGAGGAGAATCAGACAGCTATAAATCTGATGAAAGCAGCCACTGACAAAGCCTTTCACTCATGCTTCCTTGATTGCAGATCTACAAGGGATATGTTGGAAATGATGAAGAGAGCCGGGAAAGGAAATCAAACAAGCTGCATGATGGCCAACAGAAGCGATCAAGGCAGCAATCAAACTGAAGAAGATGATGATGATGAGGTAAATCTCTTCGAGAATTTCTCTCTAGAAGATTGGGAGAATGCTTATGCTGAATTATTTGAATGTCATGAGCTGTTAAGAAAACATTATAAGAAATTGAAGAAGGGTACTGGTTTAGATAGTTCAAGCTTTCCTTGTAGAAATTGTGTTGAATTGAAAAATATTCATGATGCTTGTATGTCTGACTTTCAAATACTGAAGAAACAAGTTTCATTATTGAAAACTGAAAATCAAGAACATATAAATGTGATATTTGAACTCAAAGAAAAATTGAACTCAGATAATGATAATCAGACTGTTGTTAACTATCATGACCAGTATGAAAAATTACTGAAAAACTTTGAAAGTGTAAACTCAGATTTAAACAAGCTGAGATCCGAAAATGATTCCCTGAGAACATCTGCTAATAAAAATGATAACAAATTTGAGAAACTCAAGCAGGAGAAAAGCTTGCTTGCTAAAAAATTGGAAGCCATCAAATCTGTGAATGTGGAATTACAGAAAAACATTGAAAAGAAGAAAAAAGATTTGAAGGAATTCAAGGCTGAAAGAAAACTTGAAATTAACTCAGAAGATCAGACTCTAATAAATGAGTTAATTCAGAATGACAAACTTAAGGAAGAAAATGAAAAATTAAAAATGTTGAATTCCACTATGTCAGAGAGACTTCTAGCTTTGGAAAGAGGAAAAAGTATTTGTGTTGAAGATTCTAATAAACTGAGCAATCTGGAACAGGAAATTGAAAAATACAAAACTGCTAACAATGTGTTAACTGAATGTGTGAATTGCAGTGAACAAGAGATTGCCAGTTATGAGCTACATATTTCCTCTTTGGAAGATGAAATTCAGGATTTGAAAGTCTCTTTGTCAAAATTTGTTGATGGGCAAGAAAACCTAGACAAGCTGCTAGGTGTAAAAGTCAATGTCAAAAGGGAAGGGTTAGGCTACAATAATCTAAATAAAAAGGCTTTGCAGAACAAAGTAATGACATCCTTTGTAAATGCCTCAAACGTAGCCACAACATCAAAAGACAAACAGCCCATTGTTCAGAAAATACTGGGAACAAAGATTATTTTTAAGAAAGAAGGACTGGGTTACAGTCCAGTCATGAGGAAGGCTGATGGAGCCAACCTGAAAACTGTCTTTGTTAAATCCTCTGAACAGGAGAAGCCTTCTACTTCATCTCCAACTCAGTACAAGGCTAAGAAAATAGGAAAACATGATAAAAATCAGAAAAGGACTGTAAATCAGAAAATAAATGAAAAGGGTTCATCAGTGCATATTGATCACAGTCCTCATACACATTCACAAGCATCCAAAAAGAAAATTACTGTCATAAATTTGGACATCTGATGCATGAGTGTAAGCTGATGGAGAAGGATGATAAGAATGCTAGGAGATCTCATGATAAAAATCCTTCACCTCAAAAAGGAGTGTCACATGTTCTAATTGTGACAAATTAGGACACTCAATTGCTCATTGCTGGTTTGTTAGGGATAAGAAAACATTTTATTCATATCATGCTAAATTCCCTGCAAACCAATATGTTCTTAATGAAAACAAATCTGTTTCAATGAACCAGCATATCATCTGTTTTAACTTCAACAAAATGGGTCACAAGACCTCTGAATGCTGGTTAGGCTCTTTTAAAAGAAATTCTATTTCATGCTTTGAATGTGGAAAGCATGGCCACAGGGCCATTGATTGTTGGCATGCTCAGGGTAGAAAATTCAATTCTAAAACTATTAAATTCCCTACCATTAACAGAAAGTCTTCTGCATGCTATCACTGTGGGAAGTATGGCCACACAGTCAAGGACTGTTGGCATGCCCAAGGAGGCTATGGCAATAATGAACTCAATTTTAAAAAGAATGCCTCTTATTGCTCTCACTGTGGAAAGCATGGCTATGCAGTCAAGGACTGCTGGTATGCTCAGGGAAAACATCTTAATTCCAAATTTGATAAATTTCCTGAAAATAGAAATTTTCTTGGCAGAAATGAACCTATTTTTACAGAAAAGATTCTTGTATGTTTTGAATGTGAAAAACCTGGCCACCGAGCTTCTGAATGCTTGTGGGCAGGCAATGCTAAATCAAAACCTCATGCAAGTAACAAAAATTTTCATACAAATTCACATAGATTCCATGATGATAATAATGTCCACAAAAAGAATTCAAGGTTTGCTACATCATGTAGAGATTGTGGAAAATTTGGTCATCTCATGGATAACTGTTACCTGATGGATCATGATGATAATACTGCTAAGAAATTATTTAGAACACCTGTTAGGGCTTATACAAGACCCAAGGCAGCTTGGGTTCCTGCAAGATCAAATTGATTGACTTGCTGCAGGTGTGCGTTGGAAGGAGAAATAAAAGGGGTTAACCAAGGCACTCAAAAGGAAAATCCCAGGACTCAATTCAGGTCAGTTCTGAAATCTATTTTAAATTCATTATCTGAATTTGTGAGTATGAAAAAAAAATGTGAATTTCATGTTGATCTGCTTGTCTGAATTTTGATGATCTCTTCACTGAATTCAATTCTGAATATATTTGATGCTCTTCTCATGCTGTTGTTTGCACTAAATGAATAAGATGCTAGATGCACTGCATTTTGCACTAAGCTAAACGGTTCTTTAATGTATACAGTCAATGCATGTGTCAAATGTCTGCACACATCATTTGCATGACTGTCAATGAAGTTGTTCAATGCATGTAGGACTGCGTTATGTTGCATAGCATTCAATGTTGAGTCTTTGCATGTCTCTGCATACATATAGTGCATTGCATTTCCTTACATTGAAAATGCCAAAAAGGGAGTTTGAATGCATATTGTGAGGGGGAGTCATTGCATTGCATATAGGTTGTCAAATGCATACATAGGTCAGAACTCATTGCATATCCTCTCTTACTGATTTTGTTGACAAACCTTAATCATATTCTGAAAACTATGAGCTTCACAATCTCTCTTAACAATTGGTATTTCTACTATCAATTTGGTATCATTTGGCTTCAGAATTCTATCAGTCTTTCATGAAGATTTCAATGGGCTATCTCAATCATAAATCTGAAAACTCTTGAACTAGAAATATTCTATTATACGTTTTTATGAATGACTGAAATAACTCATGTGGTTTAAGTTTAATGTATTCAATGGGTTTGACTTTAAAATCTCTTAAAAATATTTGAAGCATGTTTAATAAACATTAACCATCTGTTTCATGCTGTGTCTTGAAATCTTCTGAAATCTACACTTTTGAATATATGACTTCAACTGATTAAGTACATGAAACTATTATTGATTTGAAGCAAATGAATTTTTCTGAAATGTCTAAAGGGTAATATCTGTCAGAGCAATGACATTGGTCACTGAGAAACACATGTCCGAAGGACTGTGTCATGAGGTGTCTTAGTTAACTCTGATTAAGAATTCATTGAAATTCAGGCAGAGCAATGGCATGCACACTGAGAAATACAACTCACTCATCAAGAAATGATTTGGAGTGTGTCATGATGTGTAAATGCTATCTCTGTTCATATATAGCATGACAGTTAGTCACACTAAGTGCTTAGGGATATTGGCCTCTGATCAAGGTATATCCTCTAGTTACAAGGTGTGAACTGAACTAGAGTGCTCGTAAAATTTGTAGCATGGAAAATTATTGAACAAATTGAAATATCTGAATATTGATGCTAAAATCAAATTGCTATAACCCTAGACAAAATCATATGACTTCATAATTGCTTGACTTCAATACTGGTGCATGTAATTCTGAAAGAAGTCAATAGATTTGATTATGTAAGAGAAAGGGAGATTAATCAAGATAAATATGAGGGCTTGGTTCATCTTTATTAAAACATGGTTTTAGATATCAATACAGAATTCTATTGATAAACTCTGCATACATCATGTTTAAACCATGCTGTTCAAAAGGCTCATTCATAAGTCCCTATAATGGAAGACCTTGAAATTTATGTTTTGGATTTATGAGATTGATATCTCCTTGAAAATCTTTCTGCTCACTTTCCTTAGATCATTGACCTGAACTTCTCCTTGTCTGCCCCTGTGGTCTCCTTCTCATCTATCTCATAAGATTCCACTTATTGAGGGGGAGCTTCCATGTCATGCATCACTTGCATATCAAGTGGCATCTATTCAGGGGGAGCATTCCTTGTCATACTGAATCATGTTCATATCATTTGTGACCTTGCATTCAAATCCCTCATGATCAGATTTATGCATGATCAACAAAAACTGTATAGTCAACTCCTTTCTTATCAGTTGACTGATTCCATCTGCATTTTTCTGACCATACAAATGTGAGGTGCCACTCCCATTATTACCTTGTTCACTTGCAGCCTTCTGAACCTCAGAATCTTTATGATGGTGGATTTCAGATTGATTCCTGAGATGTATTTCTCTCTACACTGTTGGAATCTTCCATCTTATTCTGCAATAAGTTCTGATTCTGTGGTATCTTCACCAGAATTCAGATTCTTTGTAATGGCTGATTTCAGATTGATTTATTGGATAACTAGAGTCCATTCCTGTGCCTCAAGGGGAGTTATGGTTTATTTTCATCTAAGGGGAGAGTAGTCAATCATGCATGTTGATAGGGGGAGAACTGTTTCATGGTCATAAGGGAGATCTTCATTTTAAAGAACCTTGACTCATTCTCTGCATTGTTGTGCTGCATTTGACTATCAAACCATTTCCCTTCTTTTTGATTATGTCAAAGGGGGAGAATAGTTTGATGAGTCAGTGTGACTCATTATGTTGCCATCATCAAAAAGGGGGAGATTGTTGTGCTCCTTGTGCTTTGTTGATGATGTGATGTTTTAATGATAGCAACATGAATGAGTCACCACATTGTCTTGAATATGTCTGACCTTTTCTGTGGGAGATTGCATAAGTGTGCCATGTCTGAATTGTGAAGAACGCATGTGTATGCTTGAGTCATGCTGTGATATATTGGCTTGTGCTTGATTTCTGTTCTTGATTTCTGTTCTGTGCATTGCTTCTCTGCTGATATGTTCATACATTGTCTTAGGCTAAGTCTATACAGACTTTAGCGTCTCATTTAGCATCTAAGGCAAAGTCTACACATTGGCTAAGTGTGTACATCGCTTACATTTCTTGAGATCAAGTCCATACGTTGCACTGTTTCTTCAAGTCCATACAGTGGCAAAGTCTGGACATTGTGCATTGAAGATCATCAAGTCCATACATCGTGAAAGTCTATACACTCCTCTTGGCCTTAGCATCTGTTTTGAAGTCCATACATTGGTCTTCAGTTCAAGTCTGTACAGCGTTACGTTCTCTTTGGAAAGTCTGTACAGCGTCAAGTCTGCACATTGGGCTTTCACGTGAAGTCTACACATCGGTCTCTACTTTGAAGTCTATTCATTGGCTAAGGGTCTTCAAGTCCATACACAGTCGTCTGATGCATATTAATTAACAGGAAATCTGCTATGAGGTAGTACATTGTATGTCTGTACTGTTTCTGTCATACTTCGTGTTATTCTTGTGTTTATGTCCGTGTTATTTCTTTCTTACCTCGTGTCGTTAGCACTTAGTTGCTCATCTCGAGTCAGTCCTCTATGTTTGCTCTTGTGTCTTCGTGTCAATTACTGTAGTTCCTCGAGTTGTTCTTCTGCTTCCACCGTTTCATCACGTGTGGTTGAAGACGTGTCTATCTCATGTCTTCGTGTCGTGTTTTCTAGACCTCGTGTCTTTGTCACTTTGTGACCTCATCTCGTGTCATCTTTTATGTCTGCTTGTTTAATTTCGTGTCACTTACTGTTGTTCCTCGAGTCATTTTTTTACTAGTGTCACTGCTTCATCACGTGTCGTGATAGCCATGTCACGCTTCTGTCTTCGTGCTGATTTTCTCTTTAGACTTCGTGTCCTTCTCGCCTTGACCACACTCCGTGTCAATTCCTGTGTTTCGTCTTCGTGTTGTTTTCAACTCGTGTCGGTTTCTGTTTTCATCTTCGTGTTGTCTTCAACTCGTGACGGTTTCTGTTATTTGTCTTCGTGTCGTGGTCAGCCCGTGTCGCCTCGTCTTCGAGTCGTTCATTCGAGCTATTTTGTGCTCGAGTTGCTTTTCTTATGTTTTCAAGGGTTGTTTCACTTCGTGTCGTCTTTTGTTGCCGTTTGTTAGTTCGTGTTGTTTCGTTCTAACTTCGTCCAGGTCTCTTCTGATCGCGTGTCTTTCTATTGCTTCACTCTGTGTTATCTTCTTCTCACCTCATGCTGTCTTCATCTGACTTCGTGTCGTCTTCGTTGTTGTGTTAATTGTGTATCTCGTGTTGTTCTCTTTTTTTTCCTCGTGCTGTTTTCATCTGACCTCGTGTCATTCTCCATTTATTTCGTACTGAAGTAATCTTGTGTATCTCGTGTCATTTTCAGTACAGTGCATCTTGTATTGCTTTCATATACCTCATGCAGTTTTAGTTATTGTGGCCCTGAGTGTTAATCGTGTTAATTCCTTGCAGGAGAAGAAGAAGGTGGTCCGAGGAAATATTCCCCAGTGACTGGGCAGCACGTGATCCGAGGCTGAAATGAAGCTGGCTGAGAGACTGCCACGTGGTCCGAATACTTAGGGCTGGAAATGTGGAGGTCACACGTCGGGGGTGATGATGATGCTGCTGCTATATATATGAGCCTTCTTCCACTGAAGAAGAGAGATCGAAGCAGAAAGCCGGAAGAGTAGAAAGCCCTTCGATCCAGAAAAAGAAGAAAAGAAAGAAAAGAAGAGAGCAGAGAAGAGAGTGAGAGTGAAAGCAGAAAAAGAAAAGGAGAGAGAGATAGTGCTCGTGTGAAGAGAGAAGAAAGAGTGAAGAAGAAGAAGTGCAGAAGAGAGCAGAAGAGAAAGAAAGAGAGATAGAGAGTGAGCGAGAGAGCCCGTGGAGAAGAAGGAAGAAGCTGCTTGAAGATCTATCTTCACTGGACCGTGGATCAGATCCAGGCCAGTAAGCTCCGTTGAGAGCCACATTGTGCATTTCGTTTTTCAGCTTTCTGTTTGCTGAAGTTATTTTCATTTCGTGTTTTTGTTTTTCTGTTTTCATCTGGTTATCTTGTTCTTCCGATTGCCCTGTTGGGGATCGGGTTCCTCCTGTTGGTTCAGGAGAAGGGAGATCTGATCTCCGGGTTGCAAGTGACAGGTTGTCACTTGTGGGTTGCCCTCTGGTTAGAGGAAGGGAGGCTAGTCCTCTGGTTCTGGGCTTGTGGTTGCAAGTCCAGGTGTCCCTCCTGGTCTGGAGGAAGAGAGGTCTGCGACCTCTAGTTTCCAAGTGGCTGGGAGTCACTTGGGTGTCCCTCCGGTTGGGAGGAAGAGGGGAGGCTGTTCCCTTAGTCAAGCTGTGTGGCAGCAACTGTTTGCAGACTGAGTCTACTTGGTTCTAGCGTTTGCTAGTGAAGCCTCACTCCGGTTGGGAGTGAGGGGTGGATGTAGGTCTGGAGGACCGAACCACCTTAAAATCTTTGAGCAGTGGTTTGCTTGTAGTGTGTTCTTCCATATCTCCTACCCCCCTTCACAGATTGTCTTGAGATTTCTTATTCTCATTTGTGCTACTTCCGCTAGTTGGTCATTTCGGGGCCAGTTACATATTTGCTCTTTTGTTTGAAAGGATTTTCAACTGGTTCATCAGATTGCTTGATTTGCTTCCGCTAGATGCTTGGATAGGCACGCTCCAAGTGTTTGTATTTGAGTTGAATCAAATTGGTTCTATTCTGTGTCCATCTCTAGCATCCAAGTTTTATTTGGCCATTATACATAGAAGGATACATTCACCCCCCCTCTGTATCCGGGCCTAGCACCCTAACATATAATGCTCAAGGTTAACTCCCTAGATAATACAACTAGCCAAGCATGCACAACCTGTGAATGGGAGGTAGAAGGCAAGGATCAAACGCACAAAGCAAAACCACTGCATAGTAGATTTTTAGGTGGTTCGGTCACCAAGACCTACATCCACCCCTCACTCCCAACCGGAGTGAGGCTTCACTAGCCAACGCTAGAAACAAGTAGACTCAGTCTGCGAACACTTGCTACCACACAGCTTGACCAGGGGAACAACCTCCCCTCTTTCTCCCAACCGGAGGGACACCCCAAGTGACTCCCAACCACTTGGAGACCAGAGGTCGAAGACCTCTCTTCCTCCAGACCAAGAGGGACCCCTGGACTTGCAACCACAAGCCCAGAACCAGTGGACGAGCCTCCCTTCCTCTAACCAGAGGGAACCCACAAGTGACAACCTGTCACTTGCAACCCGGAGATCAGATCTCCCTTCTCCTGAACCAACAGGAGGAACTCAACCTCAGTCCAGAGGATCGGAAGAACAAAGGTAATCAGAAAAATAAAAGAAAAATAAGAAACACAAAATGAAAATAACTTCAGCAGCCAGAAAGCTGGAAAATGAAATATAAACTGCAGCTCTCGCAGGAGCAACTGGATTGGATTTGATCCAAAGTCCAATGAAGATAACGATGCTTCTCTCTGCTCTTCTTCACGAGCTCTCTCTTTCTCTATCTCTCTTTCTTTCTCCTCTGCTCTCCTTTTCTCTCACGCTGTACTCTCCTTCTTCTCTGTGACTCTTTTTCTTCTGCTGGCTCACTCTTCTTCTATTTCTTCTTACTTCTGCTCAAGGCTTCAGTCCTTCTACTTCGATCACTGGCTTCTATTCTCTCTGTATATACTTGGCCACTTCGATCAGTCTTCTTCTGTGGAAGAAGGCTCGTATATATAGCAGCAGCAGCAGCAGCTAGGGCGCGTGTGGTTTCCACATTTCTCGCCCTAAGAATTCAGACCACGTTGCAGCATCCAGCAGGCTGTCAGTACACGTGTCCTCATCTGGGCACCTCGTCCTTCCTTGGATCACGTGCCTTCATTAGGCTTCACGAAGATTCCCTGTTAGACAAAGAACAAATTATCAATTAAGTCTAAACACTGTACAGTCTCTAAAGAATACAACTCATTGTATAGACTTCAGTTTAAAGCCAACGTACAGACATTACTGTATGGACTTTACAAGACAAACAACAATGTATAGACTCTTCAATCGACAGGCAGACAATGTATATACTTGCTCAGTGTATGGACATGATTGAACGAACATGCAATGTATATACTTGCTCATCCTGAGGCAATGTCTAGACTTAAACCATGATGCATGCAATGCAACGCAGATACAGACTGTATAGACTTTGACAAAGGCATGAGACGTTTCCTAAGACAATGAAGTCTGTATAGACTTGAGGAAATTCAAGCAATGGAACACAATGTATATACTTAGAAACAGTAAGTGAGTAAGTGTGTACACTGGGAGAGTGTATAGACTTGTGAGACTTTATGCGATCTCAGTGTATATACTTGCAGTTAAATGCATTAGTTAACCAAGTGTGTAGAGTGTATACACTTGGAAGCCTTCAAGCGTCCTCGGTGTATAGACTTGTAACAAGCCTATCGGATGTATAGACTTCGATGAGAGCAATGCATGAGCACCCAATGTACATACATCCTGTCCCTGCAGCTGACGACTCCAGTGTATAGACTTGCTGAGGGAGCGACTATACATACTTGAAGCAAAGCAGGGCAATCGAGTGTGCAGACTTCACGATGTGCAGACTTGCCAAAGGAACGGCTGTATAGACTTTAACTCAACAGCGATGAATAGACTCTGAATCAAGGCAGGCTGTACAGACTTTGAGAAATAGTCCAATGTGCAGACTTGCCACCGACCAATGTGTAGACTTGATGGTTGAGAGACGATGGCCAGGACAAGGCACAAACGGATGTATAGACTTTGGACTTGAACGCCCAAGCAGGCTGTACAGACTTGAAGAGTAAGCCAGTGTATAGACTTCAAAAACTTGAAGGCCCAATGTACAGACTTTGAAAAGTCTGAACCAATGTACAGACTTGATTGAGACAAGGCAATTGAGTGTATGGACTTTGGCAAGCAAACGGCTGTACAGACTTTGACACAACAGCGATGTACAGACTTCCAATGAAAGCTACCGCTGTACAGACTTACTCAATCAAACCGATGTATAGACTTTGAAGCAAACGCCAGGCAAACGATGTGTAGACTTGGCCAGAAAATGTAGGGAAAGGTAAGAGTGTATAGACTTGGCCAATCGTAGGGAAAGGTGAGGAGTGTATAGACTATGCTTCACTTCGAGCAGCTACAGTGATGTATAGACTTAGCCTTTGAGATGTGGCTGTACAGACTTGGAGAGTTGAACCCAATGTATAGACTTGATGATATCAAACCGATGTACAGAGTTGCAGATGCGAAGCCAATGTACAGACTTTATGATATGAAGCCAATGTACAAACTTGATGATATCAAACCGATGTACAGACTTGCAGATGCGAAGTCGATGTACACACTTTAAAGGCTGTGAACAACAAGGCATGCTGTACAGACTTACTCAATCAAACTGATGTATAGACTTTGAAGGATTTGAACGGGAGAATGTATAGACTTTAAGAACCGAAGCTCACGTTGTACAGACTTTGTTACCCAAACGATCAATGTATGGACTTGAACTTCTGGAAACGAATGAATAGACTTTGCCACAGTCTAATGAATAGACTTCCAGTTTGAATGAAACGCTGTACAGACTTTGCTCAAACAGTCCGATGTATGGACTTGGAATTTCAACAGAAGGATGTATGGATTTTGATAAGAGGCTGGCTGTACAGAATTCAACACAGCTGCGATGTACAGACTTTGACAAAGCAGCGATTTACAGACTTTAAGTGAAAGTCCGATGTATAGACTTTAGCTGAAGACCACTGTATAGACTTCGAATATGAAGATCAATGTATAGACTTGACGAATGAGAGACGCTGAAAGAGACGGTGGATGTACAGACTTCAAGGCTTAACTGAGACGGTAGGAGAGATGGATGGCTGTTCAGACTTGAAGTAAAGCTTGCAAAAGGCGATGTATAGACTTGGATGCCCAGTGCCAATGTACTGACTTTGAAGAGAAGACAAATGTATGGACTTTATGGCTTAACGAGAGTGCTGACAATATGCTCAATGCAATTGTGTATATGAATGCTTGATGCAGCAGATAACATGACTGATCATAAAATATGCAATGCTTCAGTTCTGATAAACTAACAGAACAGCAAGATGACTGAACATATGAAAGACTGCATTATGATCTAATAAAATGACTGAATAACTGTAAGATGACTCACATTGATTAACTCACATCTAAAACCAATCATCAAATGATTAACTCACATAAAAGCCAGTCATCAAAACCACAGGGGCACAACAATCTCCCCCTTTTTGATGATGGCAACATTACACTGTGAGTAATGCTGATGACACAAACTATTCTCCCCCTTTGACTTCATCAAAAAGAAAATAGTTTGAGAAGTTAAAAGCAAACTAGCATGCAATGATTGAAAAAAAAAATTCCCCCCCTTAAGCAAGCAAAAAATCTCCCCCTTTGATATAATCAAGATGAATCATGGGAAGGTATGAATGCAGATGCAGATACCAGAATGCATGATCTCCCCCTTTAAGAGTTTCTATGCAGCATGATGCATATGACATGGAATCTTATGAAATGAATGAGAAGGAGAAGTTCATGTCAAAGAATCAATGACATTGAGCAGAAGAGTTTCAAGTAGCGGATTTTTAAAGAAGCTCCAATCACAAGAAATTCAGTCAGATTTTCAGAGAGATATCAATCTCATAAATCCAAAACATAAGTTTTCAAAGTCTTCCATTATAAGGGCTTATGAATGAGCTTTATTGAACAGCATGGTTTAAACATGATGTATGTAGAGTTTATCAATAAAATTCTGTATTGATATCTAAAACCATGGTTTAATAAAAATGAACCAAGCCCTCATATTTGTCTAGTTTAATCTCCCTTTCTCTTACACAATCAAATCTATTGACTTCTTTCAGAATTACATGCACTAGTATTGAGATCAAGCAATTATGAAGTCATATGATTTTTTCTAAGGTTGTAGCAATTTGATTTTAGCATTAATATTCAGATATTGAGATATGTTCAATAATTTTTCATGCTACAAATTTTACGAGCACTCTAGTTCAGTGCACACCTTGTAACTAGAGGATATACCTTGATCAGAGGCCAATATCCCTAAGCACTTAGTGTGACTAACTGTCATGCTATATATGAACAGAGATAGCATTTACACATCATGACACACTACAAATCATTTCTTGATGAGTGAGTTGTATTTCTCAGTGTGCATGCCATTGCTCTGCCTGATTTTCAATTATTTTTAATCAGAGTTAACTATGGTACCTCATGACACAGTCCTTTGGACATGTGTTTCTCAATGACCAAGGTCATTGCTCTAACAGATATTACCCTTTAGACATTTCAGAAAAATTCATTTGCTTCAAATCAATAATAGTTTCATGTACTTAACCAATTAAAGTCATGTATTCAAAAGTGCAGATTTAAGAAGTTTTCACAAGACACAGCATGAAACAGATGGTTAAGATTTATTAAACATGCTTCAGATATTTTTTAAGAGATTTTAAAGTCAAACTCCATGAACATTAAACTTAAACCACATGAGTTATTTCAGACATTCATAAACATGTATAATAGAAGATTTCTAGTTCAAGAGTTTTCAGATTTATGATCGAGATAACCCATTGAAATCTTCATGAAAGACTGGTAGAATTCTGAAATCAAATGATACCAATTGATAAGAGAGATTTTGAAGCCCAGTATTTTCAAAATGTGATCAAGGTTTGTCAATAGAATCAATAAGAAAGTGTATGCAATGAATTCTCACAAGAGTATGCATTTGACAACCTATATGCAATGCATTGACTCCCCCTGACAACATGCATTCAGTCAATCTTTTTGGCATTTTCAATGAGATGAAGTGCAATGCACTATATGTATGCAAGGACATGCAAAGACTCAACATTGAATGCTATGCAAAGATATGCCATTTACTCCCCCTGAAAACATGCAATGTTTGCACTGAAAACTGAACATATGATTCCAAATGATATTGTGACTTGTGCACATTCAGACTGTCCTATCTAGCAAAGTGACCCATGGTACTAGGCGGAGTACTTGGTCTAAAAGACCACCTCTCACATAGTAAGAACCTCCAGATAGATTTTCCTGCCTTTTGGTAGCTTACCATTTGATATACCATTGAGGTCAATCATGATAAATCAACATGGGCAGCATGCATGGATCAAATTTCAGCTTATCAGATTTTTCAGAATGCAATAGTCAGATTTCAAACAACATACATATGCAGTTCAGATTTTCAGAAATTGCAAGTTTGTTTTCAGAGTTTTTACATTTCAACAATTATCAAACAAATACAAATGGCAGATATGCAAGATTACATCAAATCAGATATGCAATGAATTTCAAAACAGGAAATGCAGAGAATTTACCTGAAAAGTTCAGAAGGGGTTTTCATTCTTGAGTGCCTTGGATTAATACCCCTTTTTATTCCATTCCAAGGCACACCTGCAAAGCAAAGTTATTTTGCACAAACAGGTACCCAAGAGGTCTTGGGTCCTGAATTGACAATGACATTCGTAGCAGGTTTTCTAAATAATTTTCTAGCTGCTTGGTCATCATATTTCATCAAGTAGCAATTATTCATTGAATGACCAATTTGTCCACAGCAATGGCATGAATTAGCAGATTTCAAATTCCTCTTATGCACATTACTGTTGTCATGAAGTTTATTGGCAGAGAGAGAGTTCTGTTTGCTATAATTATAGTAAGATGCATCAGGTTTCAGATTTGATCTATGCACATTCTTGTTAGCATGAAATCCATGTGGATATGCATGAAACTTTTTGTTGTTGACAGAATTAAAATTCTGTTTACTAAAACCGGTCAGCCAACATTCAGCAGCTCTATGGCCTGGTTTCCCACAGTTATAGCATGAAAAGCTCATAGATTTTCTGGCAGAGAATTTGATAACATGGGGGTTAAAAAAATTCTTATGAATGTGCCAACAGTCCTTGACTGTGTGGCCATTCTTCCCACATTTGAAGCACTCATTGTGCTTGCCTCTAAAAACATTTCTTCCAAAAGCATTTCCATTTGCAGGGAGTTTAACAGTTTTAGAATTGAATTGTCTACCCTGAGCATGCCAGCATTCAATGGCCCTGTGGCCCAATTTGCCACAGTTATAGCATTCAGTTTTCTTTTTGTTCTGAGCAGAGACATGTTTCCTAGCATGCTTTTTGTTGTCTTGTTTCAGAATGAAGCAATTATCCATAATGTGGCCAACCCTACCACAGTAATGACATGAATTCTTGTTTTTATGTGCATGTGTATGTGTATTCATGTCAAGCATAGATTGAACTTTCTCAACATATTTAAAATCAGTCTTTTTCTTGGTGGCAGGAAAGTTCGAGTGATGTACAGCATGCATTTTTTCAATGTGATTCACTCCTTTCTTCACATGACTGATCTTTTCCATTTTTCCAGTTTGTTTCTGATTCTTCTGAACATTTGGTTGTTTATTTTCTGAGGTGGTGGCTACATCTGATGCTTTGATAAAAGATGTCATTAGCTTGTTTTTGAAAGTCTTTTTATTGACATTGTTGTAGCCTAACCCTTCCCTTTGAGTATTGACCTTAACTCCTAACAACCTGTCCAGATTCTCTTGTCCACTCACAAACTTTGACAGAGATGTTTTCAGATCTTGAATTTCATTTTCTAGTGAGGAAATGTGTAACTCATAACTAGCAATCTCTTGCTCACTGCAATTCATAGCTTCATTCAAAACTTTGTTAACAGTTTTATATTTCTCAATTTCATTTTCCAGATTGCTCAGTTTATCAGAATCTTCAATGCAAACAGTTTTTCCTCTTTCCAAAGCTAGAAGTCTCTCTGACATAGTGGAGTTCAGCATTTTTAATTTCTCATTTTCTTCCTTAAGCTTGTCATTCTGAATTAACTCTTTTATTAGAGTCTGATCATCTGAGTTAACTCCAAGTTTTCTTTCAGCCTCAAATTCCTTTAATTCTTTTTGCTGTTTCTCCAGATCTTTCTGTAATTCTATATTTACAGATTTTATGGCATTGAATTTTTCAGCAAACAAGTTCTCCTCCTGCTCAAGTTTCTCAAATTTTTCATCATTTTCATTAACAGATTTTCTCAGAGAATCATTTTCAGATTTTAGCTTGTTTAAATCTGAGTTCACACTTTCAAAGTTTTTCAGCAATTTTTTATACTGGTCATGATAGTTAACAAGAGTCTGATTATCATTATCTGACTTGAATTTTTCTTTGAGTTCAGATATCACATTTATATGATCTTGATTCTCAGTTTTCAATAATGAGATTTGTTTCTTCAACATTTGAAAATCAGACATACAGGCATCATGAACATTTTTCAATTCAACACAATTTCTACATGGAGAATTTGAACTAACTGACCCAGTACCCTTCTTCAATTTTTTATACTGTTTTCTTAACAGTTCATGAGATTCAAGTAGCTCAGAATATGCATTTTCCCAATCATCTAAAGTATAGTTTTCAAAGGGATTTACCTCATGATCATCATCATCTTCATCTTGACAGCTGCCTTGATTATTTCTGTCAGCCATCATGCAGCTGTCCTCATTTCTTATCTGAGTTCGCTTCAGCAGGTCCATAATATCTTTAGTAGAACTGCAATCAAAGAAATATGAATGAAAAGCTCAATCAGTAGCTGCCTTCATTAGATTTATTGCTATCTGATTTTCTTCATGCAGTGATTTTTGACTGTCAGTCCATTTGGACTTTTACTTTGGTAGTTCATAAAGACCATGTGAAATCACTTTCCACAGGTCTGGATTAACAGAGTTAGCATAATTCTTAAGACTAGCAAACCATACATTAAAATGCGTACCACTGAAAATCGGTGGATGGGCCATGAGAACAAATAGCAAGAAAATACAATGCAACAGGAATATTGATGCACTAAAAACAAATTAGCACCGAAGACTGCAAGATCGGATCTGTAGGTCGCTGGACCTTCTAAGCAGACACCGCTCTGATACCAATTGTTAGGGTGCTAGGCCTGGATACAGAGGGGGGTGAATGTATCCCCTTCAGAAATTATGCCCAAATTAAATCTCTAGAGCTCAGATATGCGGAATAAAAACTAATAAGCTTTCCAAGATGAGATGATAAGACAACAATAGATCAAACAGTTGAACTGCAACAATGCAGCCACCTGATCAAACCAGAAACGCAGACAGAACTAAGCAAACCAATCACACCTAGCAAAAATATAATGCTCAAGGTTAACTCCCTAGATAATACAACTAGCCAAGCATGCACAACCTGTGAATGGGAGGTAGAAGGCAAGGATCAAACGCACAAAGCAAAACCACTGCACAGTAGATTTTTAGGTGGTTCGGTCACCAAGACCTACATCCACCCCTCACTCCCAACCGGAGTGAGGCTTCACTAGCCAACGCTAGAAACAAGTAGACTCAGTCTGCGAACACTTGCCGCCACACAGCTTGACTAGGGGAACAGCCTCCCCTCTTCCTCCCAACCGGAGGGACACCCCAAGTGACTCCCAGCCACTTGGAAACTAGAGGTCGAAGACCTCTCTTCCTCCAGACCAGGAGGGACCCCTGGACTTGCAACCACAAGCCCAGAATCGGAGGACGAGCCTCCCTTCCTCTAACCAGAGGGAACCCACAAGTGACAACCTGTCACTTGCAACCCGGAGATCAGATCTCCCTTCTCTGGAACCAACAGGAGGAACCCGACCTCAGTCCAGAGGATCGGAAGAACAAAGGTAATCAGAAAAACAAAAGAAAAATAAGAAACACAAAATGAAAATAACTTCAGCAACCAGAAAGCTGGAAAATGAAATATGAACTACAGCTCTCACAGGAGCAACTGGATTGGATTTGATCCAAAGTCCAATGAAGATAACGAAGCTTCTCTCTGCTCTTCTTCACGAGCTCTCTCTTTCTCTATCTCTCTTTCTTTCTCCTCTGCTCTCCTTTTCTCTCACGTTGTTCTCTCCTTCTTCTCTGCAACTCTTTTTCTTTTGCCGGCTCACTCTTCTTCTATTTCTTCTTACTTCTGCTCAAGGCTTCAGTCCTTCTACTTCGATCACTGGCTTCTATTCTCTCTATATATACTTGGCCACTTCGATCAGTCTTCTCCTGTGGAAGAAGGCTCGTATATATATAGCAACAGCCGCAGCAGCAGCCAGGGCGCGTGTGGTTTCCACATTCCCCGCCCTAAGAATTCGGACCACGTGGCAGCATCCAGTAGGCTGTCAGTACACGTGTCCTCATCTGGGCACCTCGTCCTTCCTTGGATCACGTGCCTTCATTAGGCTTCACGAAGATGCCCTATTAGACAAAGAACAAATTATCAGTTAAGTCTAAACCCTATACAGTCTCTGAAGAATACAACACCTTGTATAGACTTCAGTTTAAAGCCAACGTACAGACATTACTGTATGGACTTTACAAGACAAACAGCAATGTATAGACTCTTCAATCGGCAGGCAGACAATGTATATACTTGCTCAGTGTATGGACTTGATTGAACGAACATGCAATGTATATACTTGCTCAGCCTGAGGCAATGTCTAGACTTAAACCATGATGCATGCAATGCAACGCAGATACAGACTGTATAGACTTTGGCAAAGGCATGAGACGTTCCCTAAGACAATGAAGTCTGTATAGACTTGAGGAAATTCAAGCAATGGAACACAATGTATATACTTAGAAACAGTAAGTGAGTAAGTGTGTACACTGGGAGAGTGTATAGACTTGTGAGACTTTATGCGATCTCAGTATATATACTTGCAGTTAAATGCATTAGTTAACCAAGTGTGTAGAGTGTATACACTTGGAAGCCTTCAAGCGTCCTCGGTGTATAGACTTGTAACAAGCCTATCGGATGTATAGACTTCGATGAGAGCAATGCATGAGCACCCAATGTACAGACATCCTGTCCCTGAAGCTGACGACTCCAGTGTATAGACTTGCTGAGGGAGCGACTGTACAGACTTGAAGCAAAGCAGGGCAATCAAGTGTGTAGACTTCACGATGTGCAGACTTGCCAAAGGAACGGTTGTACAGACTTTAACTCAACAGTGATGAATAGACTCTGAATCAACGCAGGCTGTACAGACTTTGAGAAAGAGTCCAATGTGCAGACTTGCCACCGACCAATGTGTAGACTTGATGGTTGAGAGACGATGGCCAGGACAAGGCACAAACGGATGTATAGACTTTGGACTTGAACACCCAAGCAGGCTGTACAGACTTGAAGAGTAAGATAGTGTATAGACTTCAAAAACTTGAAGGCCCAATGTACAGACTTTGAAAAGTCTGAACCAATGTACAGACTTGATTGAGACAAGGCAGTTGAGTGTATGGACTTTGGCAAGCAAGCAAACGGCTGTACAGACTTTGACACAACAGCGATGTACAGACTTCCAATGAAAGCTACCGCTGTACAGACTTAATCAAACCGATGTATAGACTTTGAAGCAAACACCAGACAAACGATGTGTCGACTTGGCCAGAAAACGTAGGGAAAGGTAAGAGTGTATAGACTTGGCCAATCGTAGGGAAAGGTGAGGAGTGTATAGACGATGCTTCACTTCGAGCAGCCAGAGTGATGTATAGACTTAGCCTTTGAGATGTGGCTGTACAGACTTGGAGAGTTGAACCCAATGTACAGACTTGATGATATCAAGCTGATGTACAGACTTGCAGATGCGAAGCCAATGTACAGACTTTATGATATGAAGCCAATGTATAGACTTGATGATATCAAACCGATGTACAGACTTGAAGATGCGAAGTCGATGTACAGACTTTAAAGTCTGTGAACAACAAGGCATGCTGTACATACTTACTCAATCAAACTGATGTATAGACTTTGAAAGATTTGAACGGGAGAATGTATAGACTTTAAGAACCGAAGCTCACGTTGTACAGACTTTGTTACCCAAATGATCAATGTATGGACTTGAACTTCTGGAAACGAATGAATAGACTTTGCCACAGTCTAATGAATAGACTTCCAGTTTGAATGAAACGTTGTACAGACTTTGCTCAAACAGTCCGATGTATGGACTTGGAATTTCAACAGAAGGATGTATGGATTTTGATAAGAGACTAGCTTGACAGACTTCAACACAGCTGCGATGTACAGACTTTGACAAAGCAGCGATGTACAGACTTTAAGTGAAAGTTCGATGTACAGACTTTAGCTGAAGACCACTGTATAGACTTCGAATATGAAGATCAATGTATAGACTTGACGAATGAGAGAGGCTGAAAGAGACGGTGGATGTACAGACTTCAAGGCTTAACTGAGACGGTAGGAGAGACGGATGGCTGTTCAGACTTGAAGTAAAGCTTGCAGAAGGCGATGTATAGACTTGGATGCCCAACGCCAATGTACTGACTTTGAAGAGAAGACAAATGTATGGACTTTATGGCTTAACGAGAGTGCTGACAATATGCTCAATGCAATTGTTTATATGAATGCTTGATGCAGCAGATAACATGACTGATCATAAAATATGCAATGCTTCAGTTCTGATAAACTAACAGAACAGCAAGATGACTGAACATATGAAAGACTGCATTATGATCTAATAAAATGACTGAATAACTGCAAGATGACTCACAGTGATTAACTCACATCTAAAACCAATCATCAAATGATTAACTCACATCAAAGCCAATCATCAAAACCACAGGGGCACAACAGTTTTCATAAGAGGGTAAGCCAAAATAACACAAGAACCACAGTGTGAATCTAGGGCCAATGTCTACTAGATTTTATTTAAGGTCTAGGTAATGCAAAGATGCATGGGAATTGTGGTTTGTGGGCTAAGGAAGGGTGATGAAATCCCCACCTTATCTTGCTTATGGGTGTTGCCCTTAGAATATTTTAGAAATGATATGCAACAAACCAAGTTCAAACAAGGGGTTCTATGTAAGCATGGAAATGCATGAGCATGTTTTTGGAAAAAGTAGAGATCTCACCATGCCCCCGCAATCTTCAATGATGCAATTGACAAAAAATTAAATAACAGGAAGAATCCTATCCTAAATGATGCATGACCTAAAACATAGAAGTGTGGGCTCTACTCTTGCAATGAAGATTTTTATTGAAGTTCAAGTGACTATTTATTTTTATTTTATTAACCTATCTAACCACAATATGCAAGAATCATTAAGGAAATGACACAAATGAGAGGAATGGGTTTGAAGACTTACTTGATGCGCAATCCCTCGTTCTCTCTCTTTTTTTTAAATGAATGACAAACTCAAAAGATGAAAGAAAGAAATGTAAACTTACCTCTATTTTTTTGGATTTTTTTTACCTGTAAAAAAAAGAAAAGAGAGCTTTATTAGTACACTATATACACAAGGAAAACAAAGTTCTTAAATCAAAAATCATCATTCCTCCCCGGCAACGGCGCCAAAAATTGATAACGCGAAAGTTTATCGTTTAAAACACGCGTATAACAATCTTAAAACCGAACTCGCACAAAATGATCAAAAGAGAACGTAGTACTCTGGCAAGCACGGGTCGAATCCACAGAGAAGAAGAGATTTTTAGAGTTAAAAACCTTGGAGTCCTTTAGAAAACACTTGTGATTTTATTTTGATTAAAGAAAATTGTGAAGTGATGAACAAACCAAACACTTAATTAAAAACACCTATGACTATACGCCTATGCTATAGAAAATGATTGTATGAAGTGAAAAGAAGAGATAGAAGAAGGATGTAGAGAGGAAAGAGGATCAAGAACTAGATCAAAGGAATAACTCTTTTTATTAACTTAAAAGAAAGAGTACATGAAGTGCAAGATAAGCTTACAACATGGATGTGACGAGATTAAAATGAAGTAAATTGAAACTAAAACAATAAAAACAAAAGGAGTCTGAGATATGAAGATGGTAGCAGCAATGGTGACGATGGCACCATCCTCTCTTGGCCTTGGATCACGAACCACCTTGCAGAAGATGTCGTCTACACCGGGAGGAAGTCACCGTCGTCGTTGAAACCGCCTTTTAAGGGTGAATAACTTTGAAACCAAGATGAATTAGGGGATGCCCAAGAAAAAGAAGTTGAAGAGGAGGGAGAGAGAAAGAACTTTGATGAAGAACTCAGATAGAAAAGAAGAGCAGAAGAGCTTTAAAATAGAGAAATAATAGAAACTAGCACCTCGGATGAACAGTGAAATCACAGGACATCAAGTTGAAAAATGAGAAATATCTTCAAAACCAGAACGAATTAGAAGATTGTGTAGAAGAAGAAGTTGTAGAAAACGTAAAGACCAAGAACTTTCATGAAGACCATAAGAGCAGAAAATGACAAGAAGAGGAAGCAATAAGGGGAAGAACAGAGAAAATAACGAGGTCACAGATGAACAGGACAACACAGTGAACAACACGAAATAGCTTGAAAACCAGAAGGAATTAGAAGATGATGAAGAAGAAGCAGTTGTAGAGGACTTAAAAATAAAGAACTTTTATGAAGACAGTAAGAGGAGAAGAGGGACAGAAGAGGGCGAACTTGGCGGCCTAAGAAGATGTGAGAGGGAGAGGGAGAGAAAAATTGCCAAAAGAAGAACTCCCCTTCTCCTCCTTGCCATGGGCTATTTATAGGGAAAGTTGGGTAGATAGATGGTAGAGATTATATCAAAAGGAGATGGATGACTGAGATTCAAGTGGAATATGATGCATGGGGAAGAGGAAAAGTAGGTGGGCACCCCCTTTCTTGGACTTTATGCACCCCATTTCCCAAAGCTCATCATGTCTCTCCTTTATTTCAAACTTTGAATGTCTTTTTCCTACTTTTCAAATTTAAACTTTGAATTACTTCTTTTCAAACTTTGAATTCAAAATTTTGAACTTTCTTTTCCCTCTAACCAAAATACTTTGAATTCTTTATTTGACTTGGTCAAAGTGGTGATGGCAGTTTTACCCTCGGCTTCTTTTACAATTACCTTCGGTGTCCTGCACATATATAATTACGATTTAGTCCATAAAAATTACCATAATGTGCGCATGAATCACAATTACTCACAATTATACAATGGAGAATTAATGTTCATGACTCTCAACTCCATTTTATTAAATAAAATCACCAAATTAATCAATTTGCGTGAATGGTCCTATCTACATGCGAAGTTGAGAGTAATGATATATGATGCATAATTGTCTAATTATATGCACATAAAATGGTACATATACAATGAATTATCATAGAAAATGGACACTTATCAGTAGGCCGAAGACTCTTCCTCCTCCGAGTAGGTTGACTACGGTGGTGGCTCCAGTGACGATGAGCTTCCACCGGCTGATACAGAAACTGAAGATGTCGGGGCTTCTTCAGCTTACGAAAGTGACTTCTTGACATTTATCCCTACGAGGTTGCCAGGAGTTGAGCACGGGCCATCATACCTGATTGCAGGAGGAGGGTTGGAGTCAGCAGAGGTCACTCTCGGGGGCCTGAATATAGTACCGGTCGAGGTAGGAAGTGTTCTGACACCCGCCTGCAGTATTTCTTGTCATTCCCAACTCGGCTGGCTGACATATATATATGTGATGCAGGCTGAGGTGGTGCCGCCGACTATAACGGTTCGAATACCTCTTCCGAACTTAGGCGTGGGCCAACCGACCATTCTGCCAGTCCTGCGGCCCCTCGCCTCACGACTTCCATAGACTTATGCGGCAGCAACAACTTTAGAAGGACCCGGGGCGGTTGTGGAAGCTGGTGACCTAACGGAAGTCACAGAATCTCAACCCCCAGCTGCTGGCAAAGAATTGCCGCTGGGGCAGAGTAGCCTCCCGGAGATAGAAGCGGGAGAAATTGTTGAAGAGGAGGCCGATGCTTTGAAGGCCTTGGCCGTCATTGAAGAATCTTCTCTCGTGGAAGCCGGTGGGACTGCACGTGAGGAGCAAGTATCCTCGGCTATCGAGATGGCCATCACGGCTTCACCTCAGGGGGCAGGCGAAGAAGTTGCTGTAGTAGAGACTCTTCCAACTGTATCAGCTGCCGTTGCCGAGTCCAGAGTTGGTGCCCTGCAAACCATGCCGTCGACGTCCTCTGGGGCTAGTGATGATATCTGGGCTGAGGTGGACGGCAGGATGGACTTTCAGCTTCCTGAGACTTCATCACTGGGTTTACAA
This sequence comes from Amorphophallus konjac, assembly GCA_022559845.1. Taxonomy (NCBI): domain Eukaryota; kingdom Viridiplantae; phylum Streptophyta; class Magnoliopsida; order Alismatales; family Araceae; genus Amorphophallus; species Amorphophallus konjac. The sequence continues at coordinate 252,360,014 of CM040119.1, forward strand.
TTTTCTAGCGACATGGTGTGTGATGGGGACATCAAAGTGGGCACTCAGTGGACCAAACCCATTGGTGGAGAGGTCGCACCCCATCCCATGGCCCATTAGGCTAGGCCCATCCAATTTTTAGGCTTTTCTCTTTTATTATGATGTAATTTTCCTTTTATTAGCATTTAGTTCTTAATGGGTCAGTTAATTGGGCCCAAAATGCCAAGTAGCTAGTGGGTCTAGTTAAAGGTCATAGGTAGCTTATTGTTACCCCTGGGATAGCGGGGTCTTTTCTTATTTGTTAGGGACAAGTTTGCTCATTTGTAAACCCTGGCCTCTCCTATAAATAGAGGACCAAGGGCTCTCATTTGTAGTTAGTGAAGAGAATTATTGAAAGAGAAAATTTGAGTGCTTGTTGCATTTTCCCTCTCCCTCTCTCTCTTGCTTGAGTGCACACCCCTCTCTCTCTATCTTCTCTCTCTTAGTCCCTTGGTCGACCAGCCCCTCTCTCCTCTCTCTCCAGGTCGCAGCTCTCTCTCTCCTTCCCCAACTCCACTTGCCACATCAGCCTATCCCAAGATTCCCTCTTCTATCTTTCCTAAAATCTCTCCCCAATTCCCTTCCTTCTACTAATATCTTTCCTAATCTAGTTTTCTCCCCTCATTCAAATTTCAAAACCTATCCTAATCTATTTTCATCCCTCCACAATAATTCATTTCCTTTCCTAATCCCTTGCCACCTCAGCCTCCATTCTAGGGAGAGAATCCTAGAATCTCTCCACCCTTCTCAACTAGCATCCGCACCCCACCCCCATCTTGCCAAGGTCACACACCCCCCATACCCTAACCCTAGTTCGCCCCCACTCCAGCCACCCATTCCCCCAGCCACCCCTCCCCTCTGCAACACACCCCCTCCACATCCTAGGTCCATCCACAGCAGTCCCGGCATCCCACAGTTTCTTCCTCATCGACGGCGTTGAAGTTCTTCACTGTTCTGCTGCTCCCAGATCTGTAGCAGAATCTGGACCGACTTTGCAGCAGCCACACCGTCATCCCTTTTGTGAATATACTTGAACCCTATTCAGTGGGTTCGTTCTACTCCGAGCCCTCTTCGCAGAAGAGGTGGTTTCGTCTCGTTTTGACATCGGCACTGGTCGTGGCGCTCAATCTCCCACGACTGCACAGACCAGGTGCGACCCAGTCTGCCCAGACTGTCCTCCTGAATTGCAGAACGTGCCACGCCCGATCTGTTAGTCGTCAGCCCGAGGTGTCTTCATCAAAGTCGTGCCCCTTGACGATACGAAACCAACTCAGTTGGTTTCATCTCGTTCAGACGTCCGAGCAGAAAGTTCCTCCACGGCCTCTACACCTCTATCTGACTGCTCACCCAGAAATCAGAGGTTCACTTCAACTGCAACCACGCCCAGCCCGGTGTTCTGATGGCCGCCATCTGTTGAGGGATCGTAGACCTCCCTTTCTGCTAGCCTCCTGAGTTTGTCCCGCCTCGTTTTGAGTTCCACAGTGAGCGTACCAGCATTTGTTCCACGACTGCGCAGCCCTGTCCAGCAGGACAGAACCGTGTGGACCCACTTCTCCGGCCGGCCCCGCCCTCCGACATCCTCGGATTGACTTCATTTCTTCAGGGACGTTCCAACACCCTCTAGACTTCGTCTGGGCGCTGACAGCACCCCGTTCGGATGTCCGTGCTTAGCACACCATTCAAGACAAGCGGCGTCGTCCCTGAAGGCTCTTTCGTTGACCGGCACTTCGGTTCTTCCCCTCCCCTTGTTCCCCCCTCCTGCGTGAGGGTAGTGCATGTATTGAATACCCCATCCCCTAGTTCCCCCTCCCTGCATGGAGGCGAGTGTTTGGTTGTACTAGCAGGTCACGGCCGAAGCTACATCGACGCAGCGTGTCCGCCGGGTGCGCACGCTCCCGGCTCGCCCTCGTCTCCGACCGGCGCCAGTCTTTTCAGACTCGGCAAGGTATAGATCTGACCTTTGCTCCTTGGACAGTGCTTTTCTAGTATCAATTCAACGCTCATGCCGATGGTGAGGAGAGCTCGTTCCAAATTTGCCGAACATTGAGTGTTGACCGTTGCCGTGTGAGAGAGCACCGTCATTCCCGCCCTCGGGCACCGGCTTTGCCTCGGATGAGTCGGGCAACATTCAGACCTTAGGTCTATCCTCCCCCATACTACCCTTCACGGCTCTGACCGTGTAGGCTGCCCGTGGATTGCCATCCATCCCCACTATTGTTGGGTACCCCAGAATTTGAGTGACGCGTGTGGTCAGTCCGCTATTGCTCGGGTCCGTGGTTCGGGTCGTGCTTGCTGCCTCGTAGGTCTCAGGGCATCCCCTTCGGTCGTCCCGCGTCAAATTTGGTATCAGAGCAAGTCGTCCGATTTGTTCTATCCAAATCGGGGTCCTAGGAATCTCATGTTCACCATGTTTTTTAGCTTCGAAGTAGTCCTACCCCACAACAAACTCACCACCGTGTTCCTTGATGAGGACCAATCGGGAAATTATGTCTCCCAAGCTCTTGTGAACTCTTTGTCACAAGAAGGGAAAATTGTCATACATGGAGAATGGGTTTTCATAGAGTTCTACCTACGTTGTGTAAGCCACACTCCATCCAAATCCATTACATGGGTTAGTGGAGCATGGTGGAAAATTCGGCCCCTTGGGTCACATATTAGTTTGGGAAAAGAATGGATGGAAGAACAACAAGCAATCATAGATCCCAAAGGAAAAGGGTGTCATTTGCAATCCCCGGGAGGCAAGAAAAGGTTCCACTTCCCAAATTCTTATTACCAAGCCCTCTCCAAGTTTGAGCAAGCCATTCAAAAGCGTTTAGCTAAAGTGAAAAATGAGCCTCAAATCTCCATTGCACAAAACCAACCCGAACCCCAACATGAGTAACTCATCCCACCCACTGGTGAGCTAACGATAGAAGAGTCCCTAGCTACCTGGCTCAAAAATGGCCACATCTTGTACCCTTCAACCCCATGCAACCACCCCATGGAGCAATTCCAACTAGTGCCATGTCATTCTCTTCACACAACTTATCAATCCTTTTGCTTTGTGGAAACCCTTGAAGACCTACTTAGGAGTTTGAGGTGTCAAATAGGGTTGACTAGCATGTTGGCCATGGAACCCATTAAGCCCAAATACCTTATCTTCGCCTATCCTTCCATTGGCTCCATTACATCTATTTGCACTATAGGCCAAGGCACTAGTGAGCTTTTAATCTTCCTGCCAACCCCTGAAGAACTTGACCCAATGAGCCCCACGGAAAATAGCTCTCCACTCCTTGAGGTCACACTTCCTAGTGAGTCCACACTCTCATTGTTGCCCCTTGTCGATGAAGGTTTAACATGCATCGGGGAACTTCCTACTTGGGCCAACCTATCCAAGGACATAGGGGAATCCCTCCATAAGAGCTTCAATTTCTATGACCCCTTTGACCCCACCCAATGGAAATCCCCTCCTTTCCAATCTCCCAACACTCTCCACCACTTCTCCCATCCTTCAAACAAAGAGTCTAGGAATGGTCAATTCAGATGGCAACCAAATAGCAAGCACGTTTACTTGAGCCATAGATCCTATGTATGGCAGGAAAATGACCGTCAACGCTATCGAAAGATTCAATCAAGTGACCTTACAATGGTGCAGATGGTGAGAGCCCATGGAATAGGGCCATTTCGAATCGCAAAGAGGTTAGGCCTAGTTGCCTACAAAGAGGACCGACTGAAGGGTCGTGGAGTGAGTCCCTTACTCAACTTGGTAGGTCCAGTGCCAAATGAGGGCAAGGCAACGGTTCCTAGTGAGGATTTTGAGCCCCCGCCCTCCTTCATGAGTGAACCACACCCGGTGCGACCACCAGCCAAAAGGAGTGATTGGCATGAGCGCATAGAGCTGATACAAGGTGAGCAGGTCCACATCAACCGAAGCAGGGCAGTTCACTACTACCTTGTCAGATGGAAAGGGCGGCCTAGATCGGACCACGCATGGAAAATTCAGATAGAGATACAGCCCCGATCCGCACCGATAGGTTCCACCAGATCACCACTCGACGGAGTCGAGTTCTCGTCACCCCGGGGGAATTGATGGGGACATTTTTTTTCAATAAGCACCAGCCATCAGAGTTAGGAGCCAGTCAAGTGCACCATCCCCCAGAAGGGGACAATGTTCTCACTTCCCCAGACTGACTCTGTGGTTAAGAAATTTTATTGATTTTTGAAAGAATACATTTTCAACGGGGCATACCCCTGTCTATCTCTATAACAGCCATGAAGAAGGAAAAAGATACTAACTCAAAACAAAACTAATTACAATTCTGAATTGCAGGAAGCCCCGCTTTATCCACCCTCAAGGCGCCCCTGGCCAGCCTAGGAAGCTCACTGACCCGAGAAAAAATAGTATTGTTGTGATTGGCACAGGCATGGGAGGCCAATGCATCAGCTACTTGGTTGCCCTCCCTAAAAATATGCTGCACAGAACAACCACATTTGGTTATAAGATCTAGAGTTTCCTTCCACCATGGAAGGATATTCCAACTTGGGACCACCCCTTTCCGGATTGCTTCGACAAGCACTGCACAATCACTGAAAATGACATCCACATGAAGACCACTAAACAAAGCTATTGATAATCCATCATGAATGGCCCTTGCCTCTGCTAGAAGACTGCGCCCATGGCCATAGTGAAATGCAAATCCGGCTAAAAAGTTGCCAGCTGGGTCGCGAAAACATCCTCCTCCACCACTCATTCTCGGATTGCCCTTTGAAGCCCCATCAACATTCAAGGTAATCCTGGACGATGACAGTTTACACCGCACAACAATTGCCCATTTCTGTACACACCTTGGATAAAATTGGAATTGAGCCAAAGTGTTCCTTTGCAATGTAGATATGGTTGCAGGGAAAGAGATTTTATCCAGAGAGAAGGTAATAGCTTCACTGATTTTCCTTTTGATAACTCTCACAGCTTGACTGATATTGTCAAATCTAACGGAGCATCTAGCTTTCCATATCTCCCACATCAATAGAACTACAGCATACATTCCCACAAAGCTTGAAGCCGAGGCCAATCTGGTTCCTGCCAAAATATTCCAGCATCGGATGGTTATATGCTCATTAAGATGTATCTTTGAGCTAATAAGAGGCATTACCCATGCCCATAGTTCTGCAGCCAAGTCCCCTTTGATAAAAAGGTGATTAAGATCCTCATAATCAGGTTGGGCACAGCAGTTGCATTTAGAAGCCATAGGTATATCGCATTCTGCCACCGTACTATCTACAGGCACTGCACGGTGGAGTAGTTTCCAGAAGAAAATGGCAGCCCTCGGAGCTAGGCTAGAATGCCACAGATTGGCCCAAGGATCTCTAGATATACCCGACGACCTCATAAGTTTGTTAACTGATTTAACTGTAAATGAGCCTCCTGCGGTGGGTGTCCATACACATGAGTCTTCCTCATCTCTTAGCTGGATATTTGGAAGGCAAGTGGTAATCAGTGTTCTAGCTTCATGATGAGGATCTAGCATTACTTCCCTGACAGTAACCCCGGGCCTATTCAGAATCCTACCAATGTCAGCCTGCACAATAGTGTTGATTAGAGGTCCTTGCCCTGTCCAGTTATCCTTCCAAAAGTTAACTCCCTTCCCATCACCAATGATCCACCTAGAGTTGTATATGATAAAATCCTTCGCCTGCTGAAAAATGTTAGCTGGCATGCCTGTAGGAAAAGCCTTCGTACAATCAAAGATGTTAGTTTTAATGAATCTACTTCGGGCATATAAGGACCAGAGTGAAGAGCCATGAATAATATTCCACAAGTTCTTTGTGGCCAGTGCAACCTGGACTTGCTGGAGGTCCCCGATAGACAGGCCCCCTTCTGTCCGAGGCTTGAGAATGCAGTGCCAAGCCACCCAGTGCCGACGCCTCTGGCCTTCACAACCCTACCAGAAAAAATTGGCGCAGATGCTATCAATAGATTTGACTATAGCTTTAGGGATGAAACAAGCCGAGGCCAAATAGACTGGCATACTACGGAGGACTGAATTAATTAGGATGGCTCTCCCTGCCTAAGAAAGGAACTTGGACCGCCAACCCTCCAGTTTCTTTTGGACTTTGTCCACAATGAACTTGAAATCAGAACAAATATATCTGCCTTTCTTTATGGGAATACCAAGATAACTGAAACCAGCTTGAAACTTAAAACCTGTCATGGAGTGAATGAACTGCTTAAGGCCAGTGGGAGCTTTCATAGAGACTGTAAATCCACTTTTTCCTGAGTTTACTTGTTGACCTGAACTCTTTTCATATCTTCTTATGAACTACTGGAAACAGCTGATATTATGTTTGCTGCCATTCAAGAAAATGAGAGTGTCATCTGCATAAAGGAGATGTGAAACTGGAACCACATTCCTGGGTCCATTAAAACCCTTCAAGGTTCCTGACTGGAACTTGGCAGCGAGGCCTCTGCTAAGCACTTCTGAGGCTATTATAAATAAGTAGGGAGCTAGAGGATCACCTTGCCGTATCCCTCTACTTGATTTGAAAAACCCTGCCATCGACCCATTGAAGTTGACAGAAAACCAACAATTTGATAGAATCATTCCAATGAGGGAAGTAAACCTATTATTAAACCCAAACTTCTTCAAGACTGCAAGGATAAGATCCCATTCCATTCTGTCATAGGCCTTGGCCATATCTAACTTGAATATTACATTATGACCCCTTACATTCCTGTCTATGTCCATCATCATCTGTCTGGCCAAAGCAATATTGTCCAAAATGAACCGGCCCTTTACAAATGCCCCTTGTTCCTTCGAGATGATGTTGGGAAGAATAGGTGCCAGCCGCATGGAGATGATACTTGATATTATTTTATAAGAAAAATTGCAAATACTAATTGGACGGAAATCACTGAAGGACTTTGGCTCCTGCACCTTAGGAACAAGTGCAATAATAGAGGAAGAGATACCTCTGGGAATAGGGAATCCCATAAAGAAGCTCTGGGTTGCTGCTATAACATCTTTGCCAATGATGTCCCAAGCTGCTGTGTAGAATTCACCTGAAAACCCATCAGGCCCAGGAGAGCTTGAACCCTTGAGAGACCACACTGCTGCTCGGATTTCCTCTCCATCTGGGATTGAACAGAGAAAAGAGTTCTGATCTTCAGAGATAGATTGTGTAATGCAATCCAACAGGGATATGTCTACATTGTGTTCCTCAGAGGAGAAAAGATCCTTAAAGTATGATGAGAACATCACCTCCTATTTCATCAGGCATGGTCTAATCATTTAATTTTGAGTCCTATGTAATTTTTATTTGAGTCATTGATGTAATTTTCATTTTATTTGAGTCATTTCCCTAGGTCTAGCATTTATTTTCCTATGTTTGAGTGTCATTAGATTGTGTAATGTGCTAATTGGGCCCATTTCTTTGGGCTTGGCCCAATGAGCTCTCCTACCCCTTCGTTATTTGTCAATGAGGCTTTTGTCAGGGTCTTTTGTAGAAATGTGGGTTTCCTATATATAGGACCCCATTTCCTCCATTTGAACTTAATCAATCAATGAATCAATCAATGAAAAATGGCATTTGAGAGTCCAAAGCTTAGTTTAGTGGAGTGATTCCAATATTTCTTGGGTGAGATGCCCTAGGGGAGAGATTCCCCACCCTTCCCTCTCTTAATCTCTCTTTTTCACTCCACTTTCTCTCTCCTCAACACCCAATTCCGAATTTGCTTCTCTCTCCTCCCTTCCCCAACCACCTCCACTAGCTACCCACCTCATTTAAGACCCTCCACTTCCCCAAGCCACCATTACTCCACCCCCTAGTCCCAAGGGAGCTTCCACCAATCCTAGCTCCACCTCCCAACCCCCAACTACCCCACCCACTTCCCCAAGCACCCTTCCCACTACCCCAAGCACCCATTCCCTTCCCCAACACAACTCTTCCCATTCCCAAAGCCCCACTAACCACATTAGTCCATTTTCAAATTTTGGAGAAAGATCTCTCCTTCTCTCTTCCCCACCCATCCCAAATTCGTAGCTCCCCTCTCACCCACTGCAAACACCACCTTCTAGACCCCATTCTCCCTCATACACACCTTGGAACACCCCCTCCAAGACCCCCTTACAACCAGGGGTCACTCCTACACTCATCCACCCCCATTTCCCCTCCCACATACCCCATTCCCCCCCGTCATCTTCAACCTACAGTTTCAGTTGCAGATCAGAAGAAGAGTACCGACTTGCAGAGGTGACCACGGCTTCCTCTGGGCGATTCTGAAGGCCCAAGATACATCCGTGGAAGCGTCTGCCTGTCCTCTTCGACACCAAAGTGGTTTCGTCTTCATCGAAGCTCGGGGCTGTCCAGGAACTCCGTTCTCCCACGACTGCGCGGAACCCTCCCTGCCAAGCATCAGAACCTGAGAGATCACTCTGCCACGACGAACCCTAGCAGATTCAGGCTGAAGCCCCTTCATCAAAGTTCTTCCTCTGCTAGTCTTCTTCCAAGATCAAGAAACAGAACCTCATTCGGCTGCCGGAGGAAGGAGTTACGAATTTTCTCCCCCGAGCTCTCCAGTTCTGTCTCCTGCTGTCTACTCCGACCAGTGCCAACTCTTCAGGGTACACCGACCGCCCTGGACCTCTGATTGCAGCCCTGTTACCTTCGGCTGAAAGCTACTTTGACCACGAAGACGTCACCGCCGGTTTCGTGCTGATCGGAGTTCGGGAGAGTGCGTGGCATCCTCTGCAACCTGCTGCCAGAAGTCTGCAACTGTGGATCAGAAAACCTCATGTCCTGTTCCAACCTCTGCTCCGGTCAGCCACGGGCTCAGAAGAAATTCACAAAAATCTGAAGCGTTCCTGTACCTGTTACGAAGCTTTTGCCGCCAGTCTCGCTATCGGAAAAATTCGTGAGAAGGATCTACGGTCATTACACCGCCCCACTGTCCCTGTTCGCAGATAACCGGCAGATTCGGCATCCACACTCAACCGACATTCTTTACCTTATTTTCCCCACCCCGCTTGGCCGGCTGAAGGCCCCACCCTGCGTGGTGGTAGTTTTGATTGTAACACCTTAATCCCCACCCCAAGAATCCCCCCCCCCTTGCATGGGGTGTAGTGCATGTAATTTACAATTTCAGGTTGAAGCTTCTCCGGCGCGGCGTGCGGGTAAGCCCACGCTTCCTCGCTCGCCCTCGTCTCCGACCGGGATCGGTGTCTTCACACCGACTAGGTGAGCCACTGCACACTCCTCTTTGCTGAAATTTCCTTGCTTGAGTAGTATTGTATCTTAGTGCCGTCGGTGGTAAGTGGAGTGCCCGAACTCAAATTTGCTTGTGAATGAATGATTACCGCGGGTGAGTTGTGAGTGAACCGTTAATACCCACGCCCTCGGCGTGCTGGCCGTCTATGAGAGTGGACATCCTAGGACCCTTGAGAGGTCCAATCCTAAGCTAGCCAACCCTCGGAGCAGCAAGGGCCCGTCCCGGACCCTCACCACTATCACCGGTTTGCCTACGGGCACAAGAGTGCGCTTAGCGGGTGAGTCCGCCCGAGTAAAGTCACCGGTTCGTGCGTTGGTTGCTTGCTAGGTCCAAGGGTCATTTGATCATGTGAAGAACCCCCTAGGTCGTGTCACATCAAGTGGTATCAGAGCAAGTCATTGACTTGTCTCTATCAAGTCAAGTCCATGGGCACGCTTGCATTAGAGTTCTCATCGGATCGTTCCATGCATTATCCACCTCCCATTGTCATTGAGTCTACAGACCAAAAAGCCCCAATTCCCATCATATCCCAAGCATACCTACCTAATGGGAGCCCCACAGAAATTGACTTCATCTACATGGTAGAAGATAATTGGGTATCCCCCGACATTGTAGCCACCCTCTCTACGACCGGACAAATTGTGCACAATGGAGACCTAGTCTTCATTGAATTCCATAAAAGGTTTGGAGAGACCAAATACTTTGATGGAGCTTGGTGTCAAATTGGAACTTTGGAAGGCCCTTGCATAATCCTAGGGAAACAATGGCTTGATGAACGGAATACCACCTTCCACCCATTGCGTTGGTCTTGCCTACTTCATCCCCCACATCTCCCGGGAGCCTATGGTTTCAACAACCTTTTGTTCCCTCACCCACCGGGGCCCCATACCCGGCCACCATGCCCTCTCAACCCACTTCGAAGAATGAACAAGGTCATGAGTGAACATGAGGAAAACCCGGCCCACAAGACCAAATCCTCGAGATTGGACACCAATCCAAATCCCTTCCCCACATTCAAGGAAATTCATACTCCTATCAATAAGGAAGAAGGACATCAACTCATCCCCGTCCAAACAAACACATACCTCCCCAAACCACTCAATCTCATGCAAAAGGTGGTGACCCTAGGAGAACTCATCATCAAATGGCTCAAGCAAAATCCCATCCCTCATACCTTGTACTTTCAAAACCCAACCATGGAGCATCCTTTCCAATTAGCACCCATTAACTCCTATCACACCACATTCCAATCCTACTATGAGGTAAATAGTTGGGATGATCTCATCAAGGGTTTAGAATGGCAACTAAAGTTGACTTGCTTATTGACCATAGGAGAGGCCCACCCAAGAAGACTTAGTCTCATCCACCCATGTGTTGGTTCTATCACCTCAGTCTACACCATTGGTTGCTACACTAGTGACCTCCTTCTCATTCTCCCCATGGATGAAGAACCCATCATGGTCCACTCCACTACCATTAAGATCCCAAGTACCTTGACCGACTGGCCCACTAAAGATCTTGGTCCAGTTACCTTGGGGAAGGATGACCCACCATGCGTGGACCATGTGGACATAGAGTTCCTTCCTCTAGGAAGCCCAGTCCATGACCCCTTTGATCCCTTCCAATGGGAGTCTAGGTACCCATGTAATACACCCACCTTACCCACAACTCCCCTTTCCCTACCCCAACCAACCATGTTGGACCAAGAACACCTCTTCCAAGACTTGGGCCACACAAAGGGAACCATCACCATAGACAACATATGCCTAGGAAGCAAAGAAGACCCCCTCTCCATAATGCCCACCTTCCTAGATCCTTTTGACCCTTTCACATGGAAGTTCAAAGGCCATCCCACACCCATACACATGGAAGTCATCTTTGGGAAAGGAATGCATAAGTCTTGGCATAACACATCACTTGGCATGATTCATAAGACGTGTCCATTCATTCACAACACCCACATGTCAAGTAGGAAGCATGAATGGACCATTTTTGGATGTAATGGTCCACCTCCATTCATCATGAGTCTTAAGCATGAGAGTTCCATATTCGGATGTAATGGGCCACCGTCATTCATCATAAGTCTTAAACATGATAGGAGCATTCACGGATGTCCGGGTCCCCCGGCACTCATCACACCCATACATGAAAGGGACACATATGGATGCCCCGGCCCTCCCTCACTTCACATTAGTCATACACATGTCAAAGGCATCTACGGATGTCCGGGTCCCCCGATATTTATCACCACTTTGCATGATAGGGCCACCTACGGGTGCCCCGGCCCACCTAGGTTGACCGAAGTCTACACTGCATCATTACATGATAGGTCTACTTTTGGTTGCCCCGGTCCCCCTTTGCATACCACACACTTCCCACCCACACCGCACCGTAGCTCAAGGCATACTCATTCAAGCAAGCATCTAGCAATGGGCGGTGAGGGTCGTAATAAGCGGGCAAAAACTCACGAGTGGCACTTCGAATTCCAAGAAGGCAACCTCACGATGGTGGTTTTGGAATGGCTCTATCTTAGGGCCACCTCCAAATCGAGGGCACGAGGACTTGGACCTTCCATGTTCCAAGTGACTTTGGCAACCTGGCTTATGGGTTGGATTTACTCATGGGATTTTGGGATATACCTCACTTTTCATGTAACGGATCTAGCACCCTCTAAGGGCACCTGAGCACCTTGAGCCTACCCCCATCTTTGTGAGCGACACCCTCAGAGAGCTTCCACATAACAACTTGAGAGCCCGACGTGTGCACACGGAGGCAATACTGGGCAAGCAAGGTACTATCATCGGCAAGAGGGTGTGTCCAAGCCACCTTGAGGAGTTGAAGCGTCGTCCCCTGGTTGCGAACGTGAGGTTGAGTTTGGAGGTTGAAGCTTGCTCGGAGTTGCGTCGGAGGACCTCTTCTCCCCCCGGTGGACTCATACTCGACGGAGTCGAGTTCTTTGCACCCTAGGAGTATGATGAGAACATCACCTCCTATTTCATCAGGCATGGTCTAATCATTTAATTTTGAGTCCTATGTAATTTTTATTTGAGTCATTGATGTAATTTTCATTTTATTTGAGTCATTTCCCTAGGTCTAGCATTTATTTTCCTATGTTTGAGTGTCATTAGATTGTGTAATGTGCTAATTGGGCCCATTTCTTTGGGCTTGGCCCAATGAGCTCTCCTACCCCTTCGGTTATTTGTCAATGAGGCTTTTGTCAGGGTCTTTTGTAGAAATGTGGGTTTCCTATATATAGGACCCCATTTCCTCCATTTGAACTTAATCAATCAATGAATCAATCAATGAAAAATGGCATTTGAGAGTCCAAAGCTTAGTTTAGTGGAGTGATTCCAATATTTCTTGGGTGAGATGCCCTAGGGGAGAGATTCCCCACCCTTCCCTCTCTTAATCTCTCTTTTTCACTCCACTTTCTCTCTCCTCAACACCCAATTCCGAATTTGCTTCTCTCTCCTCCCTTCCCCAACCACCTCCACTAGCTACCCACCTCATTTAAGACCCTCCACTTCCCCAAGCCACCATTACTCCACCCCCTAGTCCCAAGGGAGCTTCCACCAATCCTAGCTCCACCTCCCAACCCCCAACTACCCCACCCACTTCCCCAAGCACCCTTCCCACTACCCCAAGCACCCATTCCCTTCCCCAACACAACTCTTCCCATTCCCAAAGCCCCACTAACCACATTAGTCCATTTTCAAATTTTGGAGAAAGATCTCTCCTTCTCTCTTCCCCACCCATCCCAAATTCGTAGCTCCCCTCTCACCCACTGCAAACACCACCTTCTAGACCCCATTCTCCCTCATACACACCTTGGAACACCCCCTCCAAGACCCCCTTACAACCAGGGGTCACTCCTACACTCATCCACCCCCATTTCCCCTCCCACATACCCCATTCCCCCCCGTCATCTTCAACCTACAGTTTCAGTTGCAGATCAGAAGAAGAGTACCGACTTGCAGAGGTGACCACGGCTTCCTCCGGGCGATTCTGAAGGCCCAAGATACATCCGTGGAAGCGTCTGCCTGTCCTCTTCGACACCAAAGTGGTTTCGTCTTCATCGGAGCTCGGGGCTGTCCAGGAACTCCGTTCTCCCACGACTGCACGGAACCCTCCCTGCCAAGCATCAGAACCTGAGAGATCACTCTGCCACGACGAACCCTAGCAGATTCAAGCTGAAGCCCCTTCATCAAAGTTCTTCCTCTGCTAGTCTTCTTCCAAGATCAAGAAACAGAACCTCATTCGGCTGCCGAGGAAGGAGTTACGAATTTTCTCCCCCGAGCTCTCCAGTTCTGTCTCCTGCTGTCTACTCCGACCAGTGCCAACTCTTCAGGGTACACCGACCGCCCTCGACCTCTGATTGCAGCCCCGTTACCTTCGGCTGAAAGCTACTTTGACCACGAAGACGTCACCGCTGGTTTCGTGCTGATCGGAGTTCGGGAGAGTGCGTGGCATCCTCTGCAACCTGCTGCCAGAAGTCTGCAACTGTGGATCAGAAAACCTCATGTCCTGTTCCAACCTCTGCTCCGGTCAGCCACGGGCTCAGAAGAAATTCACAAAAATCTGAAGCGTTCCTGTACCTGTTACGAAGCTTTTGCCGCCAGTCTCGCTATCGGCAAAATTCGTGAGAAGGATCTACGGTCATTACACCGCCCCACTGTCCCTGTTCGCAGATAACCGGCAGATTCGGCATCCACACTCAACCGACATTCTTTACCTTATTTTCCCCACCCCGCTTGGCCGGCTGAAGGCCCCACCCTGCGTGGTGGTAGTTTTGATTGTAACACCTTAATCCCCACCCCAAGAACCCCCCCCCCCCTGCATGGGGTGTAGTGCATGTAATTTACAATTTCAGGTTGAAGCTTCTCCGGCGCGGCGTGCGGGTAAGCCCACGCTTCCTCGCTCGCCCTCGTCTCCGACCGGGATCGGTGTCTTCACACCGACTAGGTGAGCCACTGCACACTCCTCTTTGCTGAAATTTCCTTGCTTGAGTAGTATTGTATCTTAGTGCCGTCGGTGGTAAGTGGAGTGCCCGAACTCAAATTTGCTTGTGAATGAATGATTACCGCGGGTGAGTTGTGAGTGAACCGTTAATACCCACGCCCTCGGCGTGCTGGCCGTCTATGAGAGTGGACATCCTAGGACCCTTGAGAGGTCCAATCCTAAGCTAGCCAACCCTCGGAGCAGCAAGGGCCCGTCCCGGACCCTCACCACTATCACCGGTTTGCCTACGGGCACAAGAGTGCGCTTAGCGGGTGAGTCCGCCCGAGTAAAGTCACCGGTTCGTGCGTTGGTTGCTTGCTAGGTCCAAGGGTCATTTGATCATGTGAAGAACCCCCTAGGTCGTGTCACATCAAAGTATTTCTCAGCATGCACCCGGAGAATATCCTGATCTTCACACCATAATTCTGAGTCGTCCAGTTTAAGCCTCCTGATATGACCCCGTTTTCTATTGCATTGAGCCATAGTATGATAGAATGTTGTATTCCTGTCACCACTCTCAATCCAGTTGATACGGGACTTTTGATTCCAAAAAACTTCCACCCTGTGGAGTGCCTGTCGTAGGGCTGCATTAGCTGCATTTAAGACACTTCTGTTTTCAGATGAGGGAGTTTGGTCAAAGGCAAGCTGTTTTAACTCCACATCAGTTTCTGCTTGTCTGACATTTTGTGTGACATCACCAAACACCTCTTTATTCCACTTCTTAAGAGCAGTCTTGACTGCCTTCAGCTTATTAGACAATCTGACCATAGCATTTGGATGGTCCTGAATCTGATCCCACACCTGAACTATTACTTGCAGAAAAGAGTTATGTGAAGTCCACATTTTCTGGAAAATAAACCTGGAGGGCCCTGAAGAGAAGTTGTCACTAAGGAGCAGCAATGGAGCATGGTCAGAGGGACCCCTCGGAAGGTTCTTAACTATCAGATGGGGCATTACTGACTGGCATTGACTATTAATCAGAATCATGTCCAGTCTGGCTCTGATGTTGGCTGGACCAGTTCTATTATTAGACCATGTCATACCCATCCCTGAAAAACCAGCATCCAATAATCCTACCGAGCAAGCAAAGGCATTGAATTCAGTCATGGGAGCTAAAGCTGGGGCTACCCCCCCATCTTCTCTGAAGGCCTCATAACACAATTGAAGTCACCACCAATAACCCAAGGAACCGAAACAGAGGCAGAGAAGGAAATTAACTCATTGAATAATTCCAATCTGAGCTGAGGATCACAGGAGGCATATACAAAAGAATAATACGCAGAGATAGCATTTCCAGTTTTCAAACCAAGAGTGACTTGCTGAGCAGAAGAGGAAATAAACTCCAAGTTACAACTGTCATGCCAAAACAACCAGATTTTTGAGACATTTGAAGAATTAACTGCATACTTAGGCAAATTAATGTATCTACCTAGCTTCAGAGCTTTATTGGCCGCGAGCATTGGCTCACTAATTGCCACCAGCAAAGGCTTATTTTTGTGCACTAATCTCTTAAGGCTTTCCCGAGAACCTGAGTTCCCCACTCCTCTTATGTTCCATATTAAAATGGGACTTATCATTGAGATGATGGTCTTGGGTCCTCGACAGATCTAGCTCTAGATCTGGTCACCATACACCCTTCTTTATCCACCCGCCTTCTTTTTTCACCCCTTCCTATCCCACAGGTCTACATAAGAGAATTATCCAAATTTGCCCTTTCAGCCACAGCTTTGCCAGCTTCTTGTACCTTCGACAGGTCTACAACCTCCTTGGCTTCTAAAGTTTGACTATGCAAGATCCCACCATCTGCTACTGCTGGTTCCTCCAAAATAGAGACAAGTGTAACAGAACTACTTTCAACTCCATTGTTAGCCTGATTGTCTTTACACTTTGTTACCTGCACTAGTACTTTCAATCCACCTTTTGATAACTGGACGCCAACTTGGTTTGAAGGAAGCTCCACACCAACAGACTGAATAGGACCAGGATCAATTCCTCCCAATGGCACTAGTTGGTGCGAGGAACCTGGTTCCGAAACACACAACTCCGTACCAGCTGCAGTATGGATACTACTGCAAGGCTGCTCCCTACTTACAAATTCAGAAGAGCCTTGAATCACCCCATCTTCCATTAATTGAAGAATCGCAAAACTGTTCCCCTGAGAGGACTCCTGTCGAGCATGTTGTGTGTCCACTATACAGGGCCTGTATACCGCCTTAAAGGTCTTTGGAGGGGCTAAAGGCTGGGTGGGATTGTGGCCCTTGCTTCCAAGCTTCTTCCTACAGCTTGATTCTTCGTGACCAAGCTTATGACAAAATGAACAGAGATGGGGAACACGATGATAGCTAACAGCCTGCCAATAGCCCTGGCCTGCCAAATCTATCCTCAGTCTTTCCTTCCGCGGAGCTGCTAAATCCATTTCTATACACACCAATGCCTCTACAGTATCTGACATTGCCAAAGTTCTCTCATGAATGCGAAGGACATTGCCAAAATTACCAGCAATAGAGTGAAGACAGTCTTCATGGTAAAGATTAACAGGCAAATCCAGAAAGCTAATCCAAACCGGGACCATCGGCGGATCTGAATCGAAATAAAAATCCTGTGTCCACCGGAAGAACCGGAACAAGAAACCTTTGATATACAGGTTTTTCTGCATCAATAGCTTCATGAAATCTGCCTCGTGTTCAAAACGAAACAGAAGATGTCGCTGGTTAAGTCTGCTTACCACAAAATCCGAACCAAGTGAAAGCCTCTGCTTTAAGCATCTCTTGATCTCCGGGATCGCTGGTCTCCCATAAGAACATTTTGCAATGATGGAAAAGGAAAGCAGTATCAGAGAGGCTTGCACATCCTCCTTCGAGAAAAAGACCGCCGGCTCTCCAAGATCAGTAAAACTCAGAGCCTTGACAGGGATTGCTACCTTCACCTTCCTATTGGAATCAATGAGAACCTGTGCGAAAGACCGACGAGGGCCAGGAAGGAGGGCCGGTGGAACAGGAGGCTCCCCCTCCTCGCCGGCCATGTCATGTAACATTTGGAGGTAATACAAAAGGCAGAATCAATGGGTCTAATATTGATGGGGACATCAGCGACCCTCCATGCCCCGGCTTTGGCGCCGGCCCCTCGAGATGGATTCAGCAATAGTTTGGATATTTATCTCTTCTTATTATGATGTAATTTTTATTTTATTGACTTTGTAATCCTTATAGGGTCAATTAATAAGGCCCAAAAGGCTAGTCTATTAGTAGCTCGGTTAATGGTCGTAGGGGCAATTGTGGTCTTTTGGTACCCATGGCTCTCCCTATAAATAGGGGTCCAAGGGTTTTATTTTGGGCTAATGAACATTTGAAGAAAACAAACCAGTTTTTGAGAAATCCTGAGTCTCTCTCTCCTTCTCTCTCTTTGCACAAATCTCTCTCTCTCTTCCTCTCTCTCTCTATTTTCTCTCTCTTCCCAACCCTAGATCCACCAAACCTCCCCCTCTCTCACCCCAGGTCGCAGCCCACCTTCCCCCCTTTTCCTTATCTCATTGCCACATCATCTAGCCTTTCCTAGATTCTCTCCTTCTTTCCCTCCTCCACCTTCCTAATCCAACCCCACCTCCTTTATCCCTTTCTAAATCACCTATCTAATTAAATCCCAGCCCTCCAATCTCATCTATATCCCCTCCTATTATCCTCTCCCTCCTAAAATCTTTCCTTTTCTTTAGGGAAACTTCACCCAAAATTCAAATTCTTCCTATCCCTAGCTCCTAGCCGCGGCCCCCTCCTTTCCCCTTCCCTAGTTCGCACACCCCAACCCCCAAACCCTAGTTCGCACCCCACCTCAGCCTCCCACGCCCCAGCCACCACCAGCCATCCCTCTCCCTTGCAGCCTTCGCCCTCCCCACTCTAGGTTCATCCACGGCGGCCCCGGCATCCCACGCTTTCCTCCTCGTCGACGGCGTTGAAGTTCTTCACTATTCTGCTGCTCCCAGATCTGTAGCAGAATCTGGACCGACTTTGCAGCGGCCACACCGTCATTCCTTGTGCGAATCTGCTTGAACCTTCTTCAGTGGGTTCGTTCTACTCTGAGCCCTCTTCGCAGCAGAGGTGGAATCGTTTCATTTCGACGTCGCCACCAATCGCGTCAGCCATTCTCATGCGACTGCGCTAGTTTCAGGCCTGAATCTGAAGTCCTGCTAGCAACGACCACACCGACTTCTCCGGCGTGATTCGACCCAAACTCTCTTCTGTGAACTTGTGCTGCTCCAAGTCCACGTCGTTCCAGAATTTGAGTGATGCGTGTGGTCAGTCTGCTATTGCTCGAGTCCGTGGTTTGGGTCGTGCTTGCTGCCTCGTAGGTCTCAGGGCATCCCCTTCGGTCGTCCCGCGTCAGTGTGGCAATCTCTGGATAATCTTCAGCGAGCCATGTCAGCTTCCCTGACCTTGACTTATGCATAGTTGAGGAGTCTGATAGAGCACCTCTCCCGCTCATTATTGGCATTCGGGTATCTAATGGATGATTGGACCCCACGGGTTACAATGCTGCCGAAATACGCCAACTGGCGGGAGTACCTTAGCCGGGAGGTATCTGATCAGCTGGCGGCTGTAAAATTGGCGAAGGCTGATTACCGAGCTATTGCCACTTCATTGAGAGGGGCCGTGGGGCAACTGAGAGATGCTGCTAGCACTACTTCAGAATGCCGGTCCTTCCTCACAGCGCGCATAATGGACCTGCGTGCAGAACTTGCCAGGGCCAAAACCGAATTGCAGGAGACTGAGCACCTGTAGGTTCAGACCATAGAGGAAGCTGACCTATCTGAAGGGCAACTTGCCTCTCTAGATGAAAAATTATCGCAGCTGGTAGCTACCGAGTCTCAGCTACAACAGCTGGCCCAATATCCTTCCTTGGGTCTTTTAGAACTAGAAGATATTTTTCGACGTCCTCTACAGTAGCTTTCCTTTGTTTCCCTTTTTTTGTATCAAATTCCTCTCCTGTTTGTCTTCGAAGCTTATGTACCTCGGGGAACGCCCCGGGCAAAGATGTATTTTGACACTTCATATCAATGAAATATCTTTCTTTGTAGCTCCAATCACGACTTCTTTCTTTCCTTTTCTTTTCTTTCTCCCTCTAGCGGATTAGCTCAATCCATAGATATAAGCTACTAGCGCAGTAGAGCGCTCACGCCTTCAGTGAAGGGGCGAGGTGTTCTCTCCAACGTGGATTAACTATTCTCGGAATCGAGCTTTGGCCAAGGTGGGACATGGGTAGAGTAGGCGGATGCGCCCCACTAAGTTCGTCGATGGTGACGAAAGCTGAGAGTGCGGTTTATTCATCAACATGGTCTAAATGTCGAAGCAATGGTAGTTTGTCTATTAACGAGGACAGAAGGTCCAAGTTAAAGGATAGTTGACCGGGCTCTCCAATGGTGATGAGGGTCGAAAGGTAGTGATCGATCTTGTCGATGGTGACAAGGGTCGAGAGGTAGGCAGTCTTGTCGATGGTGACAAGGACCGAAAGGGTAGCGATCGATCTTGCCGATGGTGACAAGGGCCAAAAAGGATGGCCGGTCTTGCCGATGGTGACAAGGATCGGAAAGGGTAGCGACCGATCTTGTAGATGGTGACAAGGGTCGAAAGGATGGCCAGTCTTGCCGATGGTGATAAGGACCGAAAGGGTAGCGACCGATCTTGCTGATAGTGACAAGGGTCGAAAGGATGGCCAGTCTTGTCGATGGTGACAAGGGCCGAAAGGGTAGTGGCCGATCTTGCCGATGGTGACAAGGGTCGAAAGGATGGCCGGTCTTGCTGATGGTGACAAGGGCCGAAAGGATAGCAACCGATCTTGCCGATGGTGACAAGGGTCGAAAGGATGGCCGGTCTTGTCGATGGTGACAAGGGCCGAAAGGGTAGCAACTGATCTTGCCGATGGTGATAAGGGTCGAAAGGGTAGCGACCGATCTTGCAGATGGTGAGAAGGGTCAAAAGGATGGCCGGTATTATCGATGGTGACAAGGGCCGAACAAGGTAGCGACCGATCTTGCCGATGGTGACAAGGGTCGAAAAGGTAGCGACCGATCTTACCGATGGTGACAAGGGTCGAAAAGGTAGTCGGAAGTGGAATGATGAATGAGGGTAAGCTCGTCACTACATCATCATTTCTTCTCATTCATTTTTTTTAATTTTTTTTAATTTTTTTATCGCTACTCAAGCGCCCTTTCGGGTTTTCGCCGAAGTCAGCCCCCTCTAGCTTTTGCCCACGCGCCCCTTTGGGTTTTCACGTGGCGGGTTACCCGATTTTACCTACAACGCCCTTTCGGATTTTCGCCACAGCCGGGTTATAGCCATTTTTGCCCTTGTCCTAGTTTAGGAACAAGGCCGGCGGGGTATCTCTATTTTTAACCCCATTTTTGTTTCTTTCTTTCTTTCTTTTTTTTGTACTCCATGGAGAATCCGGAACACGGGAGTGCTTGCCTGCTAGAATGCCGACCAGCCTTGTCGATGATGACAGGGGTCGGACCCTGGTTTAGTTCGTCGACATTGGTTAAATGTCGAAGCAAAGGCTATATAGTTCTTAACGGGGACGAAAGGTCCAAGTTAAGGGATAGAGGTCGACCTATCTCGCCGATGATGACGAGAGTAGAACATGGGTTTGTTCATCGACATGGGTTACATGTTGAAGCAAAAGTATATTCATTAATAGGGACGAAGGGTCCGAGTTAAAGGTAGAGATCGACTGATCTCGCCGATGATGACGAGGGTCAAACACGGGTTTGTTCATCGACATGGGTTACATGTCGAAGCAAAGGTATGTTCATTAACAGGGACGAAAGGTCCGAGTTAAAGGTAGAGATCGACCGATCTCGCCAATGATGACGAGGGTCGAAGTAGGGTTTGTTCATCGACATGGGTTACATGTCAAAGCAAAGGTATGTTCATTAATAGGGACGAAAGGTCCAAGTTAAAGGTAGAGATCGACCGATCTCGCCGATGATGACGAGGGTCAAAGTTGGGTTTGTTCATCGACATGGGTTACATGTCGAAGCAAAGGTATGTTCATTAACAGGGACGAAAGGTCTGAGTTAAAGGTAGAGATCGACCGATCTCACCGATGACGACGAGGGTCGAACATGGGTTTGTTCATCGACATGGGTTACATGTTGAAGCAAAGTTGTGTTCATTAACAAAGATGAAGGGTCTGAGTTAAAGGTAGAGATCGACCGATCTCGCCGATGATGACGAGGGTCGAACATGGGTTTGTTCATTGACATGGGGTACATGTCGAAGCAAAGGTATGTTCATTAACAGGGATGAAAGGTCCGAGTTAAAGGTAGATTTCGACCGATCTCACCGATGACGACGAGGGTCGAAGTACGGTTTGTTCATCGACATGGGTTAAATGTCAAAGCAAAGGTATATTCATTAACAGGGACGAAAGGTTCGAGTGAAAGGTAGAGATCGACCGATCTCCCCGATGATGATGAGGGTCGAACACGGGTTTGTTCATCGACATGGGTTACATGTCGAAGCAAAGGTATATTCATTAACAGGGAGGAAAGGTCCAAGTTAAAGGTAGAGATAGACCGATCTCGTCGATGATGACGAGGGTCTAACACGGGTTTGTTCATCGGCATGGGTTACATGTCGAAGCAAAGGTATGTTCATTAACAGGGACGAAAGGTCCGAGTTAAAGGTAGAGATCGACCGATCTCGCCAAACATGGGTTTGGTAATAGACCTCCGGTGGGACTTTTGATGGTTGTCCTTTTTGGAGCTTCATTAGGAGGAGAGTAAAGAGGAACTTTTTAAATTACCACTTTACTGGCTTAAGCGCCCTTTCGGGCTTTCGCCGAAGCCAGCCCCCTCTTGCTTTTACCCACGCGCCCTTTCAGGTTTTCATGTGATGGGGTACTCGATTTTACCTGCGGCGCCCTTCCGGGTTTTTGCCGCAGTCGGGTGATAGCCATTTTTTCCCTTGTTCCGAATATAGGAACAAGTCTGGCGGGGTATCTCTATTTTTAACCCCATTTTTCTTTTCTTTTTCTTTTTTTTTGAAACATGTGGGAGAGGATAGTCGGTATGTCCAGACGTGGTATCTGGCCCTTGACGACATCAAATAGCTGTTGGCTGGGGCACGAGGCCTTGCACCAGTTGAGGAGAGATTTATTCGTTTGCAAGGGGAGAATGCCAACGCAAGGAGAGAGCTTCCTGCCGAGTCGGACGTAAGGCCCGACGTGGCGATATTATCTGAGAGTTGGCTAGAACACGGGGTCTTGCGCCGAGGCAAAGGGTTTATTCGTCAGCAAGGAGACAATGCTGACGCAAGGGACAGATTTGTGCCGGTTCGGGCGTAAGGCCTGTAACGACAATGTTGTAGAAGGGTCGGCTAGTACACGAAGTCTTGTGCCGAGGATGAGTTTATTCATTAGCAAGAAGGCAATACTAACGCAAAGGAGGAGCTTTTCGCTGATTCAGACATAAGGTCTGCATTGGCGATGTTGTTAATTTTATGCGAGCTCGGTTAGGGCAGAGTGCCACTAGACTATGGTGTGGGTAGCTCGATCAGGGCGGAGTGCCACCAGACCAAGATATAAGTAGCTCAGCCAGGGTGGAGTGCCACCAGACCAAGATGTAAGTAGCTCGGCCAGGGCGGAGTGCCACCAAACCAAGATAAGGGTAGCTCGACCAGGGCGGAGTGCCACTAGACCAAGGTGAAGGTAGCTCGATCTGGGCAGAGTGCCACTAGACCAAGATAAGGGTAGCTCGGCCAGGGTGGAGTGCCACTAGACCAAGATAAGGGTAGCTCGGCCAGGGCAGAGTGTCACTAGACCAAGGTAAGGGTAGCTCGGCCAGGGCGGAGTGCCACTAGACCAAGATGAAGGTAGCTCGGCCAGGGCTGAGTGCCACTTGACCAAGATGAAGGTTAGATCAGCTAGGGCAGAGTGCCACTAGACCAGGGTATGTAGGACTTAGCTAGGGCGGAGTGCCACTAGACTAAGGTAGGTGTAGACACGCCATTCCTGACGTCTCCCGAGAAAGTCTCATATTACTATACAACGCCCCGCAACGGCTTACGCATTTTGAATCGCTCGAGTGCTTCCTTTTTTGAGTCTTCTTCCGCCCTTTTCGTCATCCGGAATCGTCTCGTCACGGCATTCGGACGGCATCAACACCAGTCAGACGCATCAGGAGGTTCCGGAACCAAGAAGGGTGTCTGCCGGGCGGCCGCCAACGCTTGTCCGAGGACCCGGGTGGGTCTTGATGGGGGCGTCCAGGCCCCTGGACGCCCCCATTCTCTTAATTTATTTTATTTTTATTTTTCAAAACCCAAAACACAAATAAAAAAATAATATATTAATGGAGGCGTCCAGGCCCCTGGACGCCTCCATAAAAACAAGTATAAAAATATATATATATATAATGCCAGCTTTGGCATAAAAAGACAAAACAAAAATAAAAATAATATATTAATGGAGGCGTCCAGGCCCCTAGACGCCTCCATCAACTTCCTCACGGGCGCCGCCCACCGAACGACGGTTTGTCATGTGTGAAAAATCCAAATTATGGAGACGTCCAGCTCTCTGGATGCGCCCATTTCAAAATCACGAGGTGCCGCTCACAAAACCACGCGTTGTGTCAAACCACGTGTGGCCGTCGGTGGTGTTTGGTGGACCTGTTAGGGGCGTCCGGAGCCCTGGACGCCTCCACAAAAATATTCCAAAAAAATTAATAAAAATAGAATAAAATATTAGTTCGGCCCTGATGGAGGTGTCCAGGGTCCTGGATGCCTCCACCCTCCGGAGCCCTATAAATAGAGGCCCACCCCCTCAGTTCTGGGGGAGCTTCGAAGAGATCCGATAGACTGCCGGAGCCCAGAGGCTACCGGAGTTATTTTCTAACCCGTGGGGTCTTTTGTAGGTGGAGGTTCTGCCGACTTCTCGGGTGCCCACGCTCGCGAGAGGAAGGTCATCTTCATCCACCGCGCTTCCACGCCATCCCTACGCTGCCGGAGCTCCGTCGGATTTCACCATCGGCACATCCAATAAGCCAATCCTTTCCTTTTCTTCTTAGTTCTTTTGCATTCATCATCTCGCATCATCTATCCCCCTTCATAAGGGCGCCTCTTCTTATATACTTCTTGCATCCATCATCTCATTTTCCTCCTACTCGAGTCCGAGAGGGGTTTAAAAGATAACACCAACCAGGTGTGTGTCTTACCATCATTTCGTTATTTTTATCGCAAGGATTTGAATACTACACTTTCATCTTTCTAATCCACTCGTTACTTGTTTGTCATTGTTTTGCAAGGGTACCCAAGGAAAGCCCTCTCCGTCGGTCGGCCGAAGGGGGAGGAAGAAGCTACCCGCCATCTCCCGCTCTTGAGGTAGGCGCGATCACTTTCTTTATTTTGGGGTCTTTCGGCCCCTGGCGATCACATCTTGTTCTCGAGGCCGCGGCGAGCCACTTCCCCAATGGCCGTTTAAATTCCCGTTCTTATACTCTCTTTATATTCTGTTGTATTCTGCTCATATTCTCGAGGCCGCGGCGAGTCACTTCCCCAATGGCCGTTTAAATTCCCGTTCTTATATGTTATATTCCTATCTATTTATATTCTCGAGGCCGCTGCGAGTCACTTCCCCAATGGCCGTTTAAATTCCCATTCTTATATATTATATCCTTATCTATTCATGTTCTCGAGGCCGCGACGAGTCACTTCCCCAATGGCCGTTTAAATTTCCGCTCTTTATATTCTCCTTATATTCTGTTATATTCTTATCTGCTCATATTCTCGAGGCCGCGGCGAGTCACTTCCCCAATGGCCGTTTCAATTCTTGCTATTTAATTTCTGCACCATTCACGTCCCCCCGACGTCGCGGCGGGTCACTTCCCGCTACGGCCGTTTAACCCCCATATCTTGCTATATCACATTTGTCCCGCTCGCCCCACCGGAGCAATCTCCCGTGGTGGTCCCTTCTCCCTTCTCTTATTTCTGTGTTGCAGCAAACAAAAAAGAAGGAGCCCGCGCACTCCGCGTCCTCTCCGCTCCCCGAACCGCGTGACGTTGCTCACAGTAGGTCCGGGTCATTCTGAGAATGTTGGTTGAGCTGCATGATATAGCTTCAAGTGTTTTCCATTAAGGGGGG
Source organism: Amorphophallus konjac (assembly GCA_022559845.1). NCBI lineage: Eukaryota > Viridiplantae > Streptophyta > Magnoliopsida > Alismatales > Araceae > Amorphophallus > Amorphophallus konjac. The sequence continues at coordinate 252,385,398 of CM040119.1, forward strand.
AGAACTATGGTCCGACCCAGTTTTCAACAAACTTTTCTTCGGGGTTGGAGGCCATCACTTCTCTCCTTTTGACCATTACCAGGTCTCCTTTCTTGAATTCTCAACCTTTGACCAGCTTATCGAAAGCACGAGCCATGCAAGCTTGGTAGAGTTGAATGTTTTGTTGTGCACGAAGACGCTTTCCTTCGAGTTCGGCGAGCTCCTCTAATCTTCTTTCTGCATTAGTTTGTTCATTATCGACTAGTCCATGCTGGATGGCGACTCACAACGAGGGGACTTCTAATTCAATCGACACCATAGCCTCTGACCCGTATATAAGGGAGAATGGCGAACAACTGGTTGGGGTTTTATAGACAATACGATAGGCCCAAAGCGCTTCGTACATCTTTTCTTTCCGGTCCTTCTTGTTGGACTTGACAGTCTTTGCCAGCAACCTGCATAGTGTTTTGTTGAAGGCTTCTGTAAGTCCATTGGCTTGAGGGTTGTAGGGGGACGATGTCCTCTAGTCAATCTTATATTTATCAACTAATCGATAAACCTTCTCGTTTCTGAAATGCCTGCCATTGTCTGAGATAATTCGGCTGGGAATCCCGAACCGGAATATTATGTTCCGCCGGAAGAACCTTGCAACCAATTCTCCCGTTACTTCTCTTAGTGCTACTGTCTCTGTGCATCTGGAGAAATAATCTATAGTTGCTAAGATGTATTAGCACCCTGATGAAGATGCTGGCAGTGGCCCTACCATGTCTATGCCCCATTGAGCAAACGACCAGCTCGGTATGGTGGGGTGTAGCGGAACTGGCGGTCTTCTTGACACATTGGCATGCTCTTGACATTTCTGACAAGCCTTGGCAAACTTGCAGCAGTCATCAAACATAGTGGGCCAATAGTAGCCCAATTTCTTTATCTCGATTTTCATTTTTGGGCCGGACTGGTGCGCTCTAGCTGAACCTGCGTGGACTTCTTGCATCACCTGCCTAGCTTCTGCTGAAGATAAGCAACAAAGTAGAACTTTTCTTCGGGCATCCGCCATTATTCAGAACAGGGTCCCGTTTCTCATCTTGTAAGAGTCTTTGACCCTTAACAGCTTCATTCTTTGTTCTTTTTCTTTCGGGAGCTGCTGGTACTGGAACCAGTGTAGGAGATGTTCTCGCAAATCGGGCGGTTGAACCTCTTCCACAGCTACCACTTCATTTTCTTGTTCGTCGGCCAAGACCTCTGTCACACTGGGGACCTATCGGCGATTGATCACTGTTATGTTCAGACTTGTGTCTGGCGGGATTGCCAAAGAACTGGCCAGTTTAGAAAGGGTGTTCACCTGAGCGTTCTATCCTCGGTTGACATGCTTGACGCTGATGAAGTAGAATCATGACATTAGGCGAGTTGCCAGCTGATGGTAGGGGAGGAGCTCTTGCTTTCGCACATCAAACTCTCCTTCCAACTATTTTATAACTAACATGGAGTCTCCGAATGCTTCCAGCATCTGAATCCCCATGGATAGAGCAATTTTCAACCCAATTATCAGGGCTTCATACTCCGCTTCATTATTTATGCAAGGCTTGTTTATTGAGCAAGATGTGTGCACAACTTCCCCCTCTGAGATTTCAGGACTATGCCTGCTCCTGCTCTGACCCTAGCTGACCTAGTGGCTGAGGTGTCAATTTTGGAAGCGCCATCAAAATATAGCTACCACAAGGAGGGCTGCACTTGAGCGGCTTCTAGGGTTTCATCTTCAGGAAGCTCCGGTTCCAGCGGGTAGTCTACCGGCATTGGGTGCTCGGCGAAGAAGTCTGCAATAGCTTGGCCCTTGACAGCCTTTCGCGGCACTTAGGAGATATCAAACTCCATAAAGATCACTGCCCATTTGCCCAGGCGACCCTTGAGCGCCGGCTGGGACATGATGTATTTCAGTGGGTCCTCTTTGGATACCAGGCTGATTTCATGCGACAACATATAGTGTCGAAGCTTCTTGACTACGAAGACCAGTGCCAGACAGATCTTCTCAATGTAAGTATATTTCTCCTCAGTCCTGACAAGTCTCCGACTTAGGTAGTAGAAGGCTTGTTCTTTTCCTTCTTCATTGTTCTCGGCCAGTATTGCCCCCAGGGAATTGCATGTGGCTACTATATATAATATCAATGGCCATCCTTTCACCGGTGCACCGAGAACTGGAGGAGTCTTCAGGTAGCCTTTCAGCTTGTCAACGGCTGTCTGGCAATCTTCATCCCAGTAACAGGGAACATCCTTCATCATCAATTTGTGGAATGGCTGGCATCGCCCTGACAAATTGGAAATGAATCGCCGGATATAAGCCAAGCGGCCCTGCAGTGATCTCAGCTCGGAGAGGTTCCTTGGTGTAGGTAGCTCCTTAATCGCTTTTATCTTCACGGGGTCTATCTTGATTCCCCAATATTTGACAATGTAACCCAAGAATTTTTCACTCGATACTCCAAACACGCATTTCATAGGGTTCATCTGTAATTCATACTGCCTCAGCCTCTGAAAAATGATTCGGAGGTCCTGCAGATGGTCTTCTTTCTTTCTGGTCTTGACCACCAGGTCATCTATGTAGCACTCGACCTTGTGGTAGAGCAACTCATCAAATATTTTGGTCATTGCACGCTGATAAGTTGCGCCAACATTCTTTAGTCCGAACGGCATTGTCCTATAGTAATAGAAGCCCTTAGGGGTTTGGAAGGCAGTGTGGACCCGGTCATGCTCCGCGATCCATATTTAGTTTTAGCCGGATGACCCATCAATGAATGACAGGGCCTCATGGCCGGTTGTAGCATCAATCATGACTTTCGTTATTGGCACCGAAAAGTCATCCTTGGGACAGGTTTTATTCAGATCTCGGAAGTCAACACAAATCCAGATCTATCCATTCTTCTTCTTCACGGGGATGATATTTGCCAGCCACGTGGTGTACTGATTCTCTTCGACAAATCCCACGTCAATGAGCTTGTCGACTTTTGTACAAATTTGAGTGATGAGCTTTGGCCTCATGCACCGCAGTGGATGCTTCATCGACTCGACTTCATAGCTGAGCGCCAGCTCATGTTACGAAACTGTAGGGCTCAGACCTGGCATTTCTTTGTAAGTCCAGGCGAAGCAATCCCGGTACTCTTGTAGTAGCTGGATATACAGCTCCCATTCTTTTGGGGATATCTGGGCGCTGAGGAAGGTAGGCCTAGGGTCTTCCTCGCTTCCCATGTTGACTTCTATCAGCTCGTCGACTGTAGCTTGGCCTCCATCTTCTATCTCCGGAGGTGCCGGTTGGAGGTCGACAAAATCTGGAATGCCGTCTTTGGGGTCGAGGACCACGATTTCCTCATTTGTCATCATTAGAGCCTCCGGAGAGTCCTCTGCTTCATTCAATAGCAGTTGTGTAGATTGCTCTATCAGCAAGTCCGCTGTCGTTGCAGTTTCCGAGGGTGAGAGAGCAGCTTCATCCCCTGTAGATAGAGTTGTAGCCATGATAGGCTGGTGGTTGTTTATTGCGGGGATGGGAGAGACTCCCAGTCTTGTAGCAGAGGTTGAGGAGGTGTCACCCTCTGAGGCAGTGGTATCTTCAATAGAAGTGGCCTTTTCTTTCCTGGCAGCATGTGCCTCTTGATCGGAGTTGGCTAATGCTTCCCCGATTGGTAGGAGAGGTGCTGAGGTCATCATTAGCAGGACTCTACTGGAGGGAGAGGAACCTGCTTCTTCAACCTTTTTGGCTTCGCTGCTGCTAGCCGTATCAAATTTGGCTTGAAGGGCACCCTCCTTGGGATAGACATGCTCCCAACATCAACAAGGAATCACGGTCTCCGCTTCTTGATTTCCGGGCTGAGTCGGCTCAGCATATTCAGCTTCCATTGGGTATTCATCAAAAGTTGCCCCCAGTGGGCTATCTCAAACAGGGTACAAGGCGGAGATGGTGTCCACCTCGTATCGTCCATTGTAGTAGTATTCTTCCAGGGTGAAGCCCAACCCCGGGTGCTAAGAGACGCGCCTCAGTTCCTTGTCTAGACTTGCTGGATGCCACATTTTCTGGAAAGCTTCTTTGTTTTTAGGAGATTGATCGGAGGGGATGTGTTGCTTCTGGAACATCCCGGCCATCCGGTCGGTTGTGAACGCCAGACCTCGAACGTGAACTGACGGATTTTCTATGTCTTCGGGCAGGCAGCAGTCTGTGTCTTGCTGAGTAGGGTGTTCTTCAGCTATGTGGAACAAGCTGCTGGGCCCATCTATCTACGCCACCTCCTAAGCTTTGAAAGGCTTGACAGTGGGGTTATCAATGTCGAGAATCGGCTTGGTGAGGCCATCGGGGACTCCAATGTGGTCGTGCTGATGATCGACTTGGGCTTCATTTACTTCAGGGTATATAGCTGGAGGCACTATTCTACCCACGTCCCGGGTGACAGTGATGTGAGAGACCGCCTTGGGCTTGACATATCCGCTCGGCGATGGTGGATACCCGCTATCGTCAGACGAGCTTTTTGATACCCCTATAGGGGTCTTGACTTCAGGGGCCTTCTAAGGTAGCTCTGCATATAGGTGAGCGTCTGCCAGATGACACTCGAACACTTCGAATGGGTGGGGATCAGCAAAGATCCTCTCCTCCTTCCCTCCGAGGATGTATTTGATGCATTGGTGGAGCGTAGAGGGCACCACCATGTTTTCATGCAGCCACGGACGGCCAAGCAGTGCCTTATACGAGGTGCGGGAGTCGATGACATGAAACTGCACCATCGTAGTGAAATCTGCCAAGGTGAGTGTGAACTCTGCCACCCCCATTAACACTTCACATTTTTGATTGAAGCCGACGATACGCATATCCCTGAATTTCTCGAGACGCACGTCGAAGTGGTGCCTCTCGTATATTTTGTAGGGCAGAATGTTGACTGCTGCACCAGGGTCGATCGGAATCCTGTTTAGCTCCCTTCCGTTCAGGTGCCCCTTCATGTACAGTGGCCTATTGTGGCTGATAGTAGGTAGCAACATATTCTCTTGAGTGAAGGTCATGCTGGTTTCTGGCAGTGCTTCAGCCAAGCAGGTCTCGAAGCGAGCAGGCATCTGCAGAGTAGTGATGATCGCCTGTCGGGTCTCTTCACTCAAAGAGAGGATCTCCCAGATTGTAAATCTAGCAGGGAGCTTCTTGAGTAGCTTCATTATTCAGCTCCCAGCTCGGATATTGGAAAGCTTCATTTCTTCTACCCACCTAGGCTTGGGGGAGTCCTGAGTTGTGGCCCTGGATGGACCCGCTTCATCTGCCTCGGACTCGACACCTCTCTGGTTAGCATCGAATCCTTGCTATTCTTCATCAGCCGTTGTAGGGCGAGCTCCATCTGCATTCAGAGCTTCGACAGACTGTGCTGGCTGTAGGTGAACATCCCCGGGTGTAGGGTTAGCCTCCTGACATGGTTGCTTCCCCTTAGACATCTTCACAAATTCAAGGAATGAAGGGATTGCCTTGCCCCCACTCTTGCTGTAAAGGCCTGATGGAGGAGGGATCTAGACCCCCTTGACCTCCGGGGGAGGTGTCTTGTAGGGCTGCTCTCCCCTGAATATAATGTTATGGTTGGGCGACGGCTGGCGCCCCCATTTTCGGCCTGACCAGGTTGCATGTGCAGCAGTCGCGGCTTTGGCCTTGCCTCCCTCAACAGGGGGTGTGAAGCAAATTTCCTCTTCCTCCTCCTCACGGGGCAGGATGAAGAGTGCTGAGAGGGTATTACAGGAGACAAGCTATGCTTTATCAGCCTTAGCAGCCTTTCTTTTCTTCTTCTTTTCTGTCTTCTTCTTCTTTGCATCAGCAGGCGCCTGCCCCTAGAACAGACTGTCCTCCTTATCAGATGCTACATCAGCTTCTTCCTTTCGCTCGAGTGTGAGCTGCTCCAGTTCTTGCCATGGGACATGGTCCCGCACCAGCAAGGGCTTCAATTTGGGCTGCACGTACTCATCTAGCCCTTCAATAAGGTCTTGAAATCTGCGGATCCCAGGACTGGTTTCCTTGACCATTGGTAGCGGAGTTTGTCTCCTCCAATTGTGTGTAAGTATTTTGATGACTATAGGTGGAGTGGTCGACACAGGTGCCGCCACTGGCAGAGCAGGTCGTGGTGTGATGCCACGGACATGTGCCCCCACTTTTGGGTGAGATGCCCTCTTCCTTTTGTGCTTCGCAGGGACCTGCTGCCATCCCTGTTGTTCTTTCACGGGCTCCAAGAAATGGGTTTCATAGGTGCGCCGTGTGCTTGCTTCAGAGATCTCCTCAGGCAATGTCTGGTATAGGGAGATCATGTTGACTCCTGCCCTTCTGGGAGGGGCTTCATGCGGTTGAGGAAGGTCCATCTTGTACTCTCCCAACTCTATTTCATTTTTCTTCACCATCCCTTCGATGATGTCCTTGAAAACATAGCAGTCTTCGATTGAATGCCCCAGCATCTGGTGGGAGGGGCAGAACCTTGGACTATCTTTTCTCTTCAGGTCTTCCAGCCTCTTTGGCTCTGGTAGGGTGACCACGCCATACTCCGTTACCCAGTCGAACAGAATCTTGGTCTTGTCCTTCGGAAAGGAGTAGGCTTTCTTTATCTTATCCCTCAACAAGGGACCTTCTTTGCCGTCTGCGGCTCTTGCAGGCTGTGGGGCGACCACCACCTTGCCTTTACCTGTCTATTGCTCAAATGCCTTGATGTCAAGAGCGTTTGCTTCTTTAGGCGCCTGGCGTCGCTCCACTGCCTTGCCCTTCTGGGTTGTGCCGGCAGCTGATGTAGGGGCAGGTCTGGCCAGAAAGGCTTCCACCTCGGCCACAACATTGTTTAATCGGTCAAAATGTTGAGTTATGGTTTTGATGATTGTTGTGATTATTGTTCATAACAGTTATGGTTTTGATTATAACTAAACTTAATGTGTGATTACGTGATGATAACTAAACTTGCATAGTTCGGATGGCAAATGGCAACGATTACATGGTCTTCATCCTTGGTTTGTATATAATCTTTGGTTGAATGTTTGATGTCAATGGGATGCATATATAGATCATTTGGATTCACAAAATGAAGGCTTCATGAGAATCTTGGTTGAAAGTGGTAGATGGCATCGAAGTGATTGAATTTGCATTGTCTTAACTTCATTTACTCTCTTATGTAGGTTTAAAATGGAATGCCAATCCCATATGCAAAGGTATCAAGATTCATGGTGAGAACTTGGCACTTTGCATGTGTATATTTTTGGAAGAAAATGGTAAGTTTCTATTTGGAGTTTTTGATCTTGATAGGATATATGGTTGATATGTGTTCTCACATTGCATATACACTTGGCAAATTAGACCCAATCACATTGTTGAATGGCATCCTCATGATATATGAAATTTGGTTCAATGATGCTATCATATTGCACAAATTGGATATCCATATGATCTTGATGTTATGTTATGGTTGATTGAGTTTTTCAAGTGTTTTCATCCTCCTTGTTAATGATTCCATGTATGTACTTCATGCATTCATCACTTGGGATCATTGGGCATGTTTTCTTACATGTTTACTAATGTTTTTATTTTTTCTGTATTTTTTCTGCAGGTTTAGGTCGACCTAAAGGACAGTTTAGGTTGACCTAAAAATACTGTAGCTAGTGGTCGACTGCCAGAAAGTTTAGGTCGACCGAAAATCCCAGAAACCAACGGGTAGCAGTTCTCTCAGTAGCCGTCGACCACCAGCCTCTGCAGGTCGACCGCCAGCCCCGGTAAGCCAAAAATGTTGACTTTTTTGCCTCTCGAAAGAAGCATCTCCTCTTGATATTGTTTAATCCCAAAGCCAACAAACCCTCCAGAATTTGTGGATCTGGTCTAGGGCTATCCATAGACCTTCCAAGGGTTATAAAACATCCTATTAGAGTCATAACCCTAACTATCCAAGAGATCAAAGGGGAGGCTGTCCAAAGAGGAAGAAGAGGGTATTGTAGCTTCGTGAACAGTACCTCGTGCAGCAACAATCTTCATCCAACTTCAAGCCATTCAAGGTAGATCTGAAGCCACCATCCTCCAAGGAAAATAAGCAAGCAAGGAAGCAAGGATTCAAGGGAAGATTGCCCAAGGAAGAAAGAAGAAGAATCAAGCAAGTACGAATTTGAGAAGAAGGTTGTACAAGGGTGAAAAGAGCAAGGTTTGCACAATCCACTTGAAGTCATTCAAGCAAGAGTGAAGGCAACATTCAAGATCAGCAACATACATCAAAAAGGAAGTCAAATCAGGAGTTTTCTAAACTAAGCATCATCGTCTTTATGTTTTGGATGTTGTATATGTGTTCATCATAAACTGCAAGAACTTGTGTGCGTATGGATCGTTGTTGGATCCGTGGTCGTTTGTGTGTGTGTCGTATTTGATTCGTGTGTGTGCGTGGATCTTCCTAGATCTGCATTTGTGTGTGTGTGGGTCTTTTAGATCCGTTCTGTCTTGTGTGTGTGGATTGCTGCACTTGTGGCAGCGGGTGTTTGTGTTGGTGATCCGCTTGTTGGATCGTGTTGGAGACCCCGTCTCCGTGTGTGTGTGTGCGTGTGTGTGTGTTGGGGCGCGTCCCCGTGTGTGTGGGCAGGTGTCGTCCTGCGTGTGTTTGGAGCATCGTCTCCATTTGGAGATTTATCCCCGAGTGAAGCCTCACCGGATTTGGTGAGGGGTGGACGTAGGACTATCGTCGTTGCATCCGAACCACCTTAAAAATCGCTATGCAGTGTGGTTTAAATTGTGTGGTTTGATCCATTTCCTCTACCTCCATTCTACATGAGTGTTAGTGTAAATTGTTATTCCTGATTTATCTACATAGATCTTGCTTAATCCATATCTTCATCAATTTAGTTTGATAAATCCGATTTGTAATCAAATAGTTTTGAACCTCTTGATTAGCATTATATCGCATATTTCAAAGAAAGTGAAAGTTTTCTTAAAATTGGTAAACACCCAATTCACCCCCCTCTTGGGTGTCATTGATCGTGGGACTTCAATTGGTATCAGAGCAAAGGCTCTAATTTCATAGATCTAACGATCTAGAGAGATCCAGGTCAATGACTACCATTATGTACACTTCGAATTCTCCACCGGTATTTGATGGTTGCAATTTTGATTTGTGGTAAGGTAGAATGTTTAGTCTAGTCAATTCATATGACCCTAAGCTATGGAAGCTTATTTCACATGGTCCTCATGAATTGCCTAAAGACAAAAATGTCTGAACTGAAAATCAAAAGTGCAAACATGATCAAAATTGCTTGGTTTTGAAATTACTTATTGTTGCAGTTGATTCTAACTATTTCCCTTTTGTCTCTTATTGCAGGTCTGCGAAGGATATCTTGGATGGCTTAACCAAAGTCTGGAAAGAGTATGAAGACCAAGGCCTTGTGGCAGGTATGAGCGATCAAGGGAGTGATCAGCAAATTGAATCAAGCTCAAAGGTAAATTCTGATTCTGATAATGAAGATGAAGTTACTTATGAGGATTTGTTGATTGCATATGATGATCTTGCTGAAAAATATGAAAATAAAAAATTGAAAAAGGATGTCGAACAAAATAAGTGTAATTCCTCTTGTAAAAAATGCTTGCATCTAGAGGAAATGATTGAGGCTCATGTGTTTGACATTGAATTTCACAAAGATCAAATATATTCTTTAAGAAATGAAAACAAGGAGATGACTGCAAAACTGAATTCTATGGCCGATGATCAAACCTTGATAAATGAACTGATTCAAGATGAAAAGCTTGTTAAAGAAAATGAGAAACTGAAGGAATTGAACAAGGCCATTTTTGAAAGATTGTTAACTCTTGAAAAAGGAAAATATGTGGTTATTAGAGAATGTGAAAATGTGGATGAACTTAGGCAAGAAGTAGAATGCCTTAAGACTACCAATGCCATGTTGAATGTTAGTCTTTCCACTTGTGAAGAAGAACTTGTCAATTCTGAATTACAAATTTCATCTCTTCAATCTGAAATTCTTTAGTTGAATGATTCGCTGTCTAGATTTGTAAATGGTCAAGAAAACTTGAACAAAGTACTTGGGATGAAAGTGAATTTTCAAAGCGAAGAGCTGGGCTATAATCCTGTCAACAAAAAGAAGTTTGAAAACAAAGTTTATACATCCTTTGTGCACAATTCAAATATAGCCAGCACATCAAATGAAAATCAGAAAAAGGAAAATCATGTTGCACACACACATGCATCCACAAAGAAAATCAATTTGCATCAAAAATTCAAAAATGCTGCTAGCACACCCATGCATGTTGAACATTCTTCTGCCACACACAGACAACCAACTAGAAAGAAACTCACATGCTTTTATTGTGGAAAACATGGACATGCTATGCATAATTTGATGCGGGACGGACCACGGACTCGACTCGAATTAGGAATGCGATCCTTGGACTCTAGACGAGCTCGTAATTGTCCCTTAGCGAGGGAAACGTGGGACCAAGCACGGTTAAGAAATCAGCCATGAGTCATGGGTATCGGCCTTTCCGTGTAGACTCGGATCGAGTCACGGGAGGGTACACTCAATCTCGCTCTCTCGCAGCGGTGATAATAGAATAACTAGCTAGAAACCTACACTCGCAGCGGCATTCAAAGCTATACAAGATAAGCAAATGCGATAAAGAGGGGGGAGCGAGTGTACCTCCACGCTCCGGGTGTGGGGAAGACGTTCCTGGCCAGTTACGGTAACTCCCGGTTAACAACAGTTAAAAATGTAATTACAGCAGTAATTCTATTGCCCACTCCACACAGGGAGGTAAAGGGCTACAGTGGGGCCCGGGAGGACTGACCCTTGGTTGACGGGCAGCAATCTGGAGGCGAACTCAGCACGGACTCGGCCTGCTGGTCCGACTCGGCACTATTGCAACTCGGTGCTGTGCCAACTCGGTAGCTGACTCGGTGGACAGCAAGCAATCCGTTCCAAAGGAACGTTGCCTTCCTGATGTCTTCTGGAGGCGCCGCTTAGATGGTACGAAGGTGGGATGTCCCTGACCGACTCCCTGAAGAGGCGGTCGCTGGAGTTGACCTTTGGTATTTATTTTTTAGTTTCTTCTGGGCTGTAAATTCGGACCTACACACAGGACATATTTGCAGGACATGACGGTAAAAATGCTTACGCCCAGATCCGGAGGCCGATAGAGGCATGGCTGGTACCGATGGAAAGAGCACTCAGAGATATACAACATACTTGTTTATTAACTTAATCCACCACATGGATTGAAAATGAAAACTTCTGCAAGCTGACTTTTTTTCTGACCCGGACTGACAGACACACAGGGCAGCAAGCAATCTGCCTAAAACAGACCTTTGACCGAAGGGAAAACGATTTTGTTTGACTCTAAAAACATTATGGTGGAAGGGGGTATACGTGAGAGACACTCAGTAATTTTTTGGGATTTTATAAAAATAGATAAGGGGGTGAAGAAATTACTATAACACGACTCTGTACTATAGATCTGAAGAAGGACAGATTGACAGGGGTTGACTAAAAATTGAGAAACAAATATCAAACGAACTCAGAATGAGACATTAGATATATGGATGGAAAGATAACAAAGAGAGGAACAATCTATCAAAATTTAAGCTTGATCATATCAAAACATAAAAAGATAGATCCATGGAGGTGAAGTTCTGTCCTGATGGAGACAGAACTCCGGTGGCGGTGGCGGCGGCGGCAGCTTCAAAAAGGGAACATAGAGGGGCTAAGGAGAAGATATAAGGGCATCACACCCAAGATTTAGCAAAAATCCATCTGCAAGAGGGGGAGGGAGAGAGGAACAAGGGCACACCCTTCAATGGCTCAAGCCAATTTCACAAATTTTCTTCATTAATCTCTAATGACACTATACATAGGCTTATTTAGAGTATGGCAAGGGGTGGGGGACTGGGAAATTCGTGGGAGAGAGGCCATTTTCTTCCCCCATGTGGTCAAAAACTCAAAATAAATAAATTACATATGGAGGGGACACTCCTTTGACTAGGTAGGTAAGATAGGTGGCCTCCCTTTGACATTTTTAACCACTTGTCTCCCATGTGTCCAATTGACCTTCTAGATGCCACCTAGGACTTTGACCAGCCCCACATGGACCCATATGGCTTATGTGGATTAATAGGAAAGGAGTGAGGGTCCCCTTGCTGGACCTACTGACAATTTGCACAAAAACCCAAAGAATCCAAGAGAATGACACATTGGCTTATAAAGCCTTACAATTGCGCATATACTTTCCCAAGGATATAAAAGTAAATAAAAGGACTCAAATACAAAAACAAAATGTACATGCTCGGAGTTGATTCCCATAAATTCTCCCCGAGTGGGAAGAACTCGACCCCATCGAGTAGGGGTATGGCTGCTCAAGTCGCTCCGGCGGATCTATCACCGTGCCAAGTAACGCAGGTACGCTCCACTCCACGTGACCATCACCTGCTCATTCTGTATATACTCGATATGCACAAGCTGCTATGGGAACGAGGCTGGAGGTGCACACTCCGGGGTGGGGTCACTCTCAAGGGAAAGGAGATGGCTCGAAGACACACTAGGAATCACCGCTGGGTCCCTATAGGTGACTAGATCCGGGTATAGACGTAGAGCTGATCCCATACTCATTGAGCGAGCCCACTCATTTCTTAAGGGACTGACATCAACGAGCTTGCCCAAGACACATGCAGACTCACCATGTACTAACACACGTATGCAAACCACACAAATAAGAACTGACTCATGCACGATTCTAGACAATCCTATTGTTAGTCCGACCCGTACATGGGTGATGGCGGACCAGGACACCCGAATATGTGCCATGCACGCACTAGTGGCAACCGATGGTTGGCGAAAAGTGGGACTCCTACACACCCTACTTTGTCCCTAACATGCGACTGCCTATTGGATTTGGGAGACTCGTGAGGGCAAGGGGAGCCGGATGTAGGTGTATCATGGATGGGCTTGGTGGGTATGGAGGACCCGACCCGTAGGAAGGGGTATGAAAGTGGACTACCCCGACAAGGCAGAATGGAAGGGATGGATCACTATACCCACTAGAGAAGGGGTCGAATGGGTCCAAGAATGTGTGACCCTTTGATTTCTCCATTACATAGTCCCATGGGTGAAATTCATGGAGGTGATGATCACCTCCATCCATCGTGGTAGATGGGACCGTGCATAGGAGATATGACTCCTCCCTCGGAAGAAAAGTAATGAAGTCGGGCTCGTCCGGTAGCGGGAGAAGTAGAAGAACCTCCGTGATAACACAACCCACGGTGCATATGGAGGTAATGGACCCTATGGTCGGATGGGTGAAGCTACGACTAGTGGGTTGGTCGAAGCCTCGGGCCAATAAATGTGTCAACTTCCATTGCCAACCTAAACCAAGAATAAGGTCACCCAATGTGTCAACATGGTGACTAGATCGGAATGTAGTATGGTAGGAGTTGACGGGCACTAGGGGTAAGGTGGAGTCCATGAATGGGTAAGGGGGTGGGACCAATCCATCCTTGAGCCAACTAAGAAGTGACTCGGCTATGTATAGCGTACCCGTAAGAAACCCGGGCGGCTCAGGATGAGGTGGCTCCAAGCGTGAATCCGAAGGTGGAGTGGACCACTGGGGTTGGGTGGCTGAAAATACGAGGGTGCTCAACTGTGCCCTATCCTTGAGGATGATCTTGCCGGGTAGGTAAGGTGGGTATAAGGTGCAAGTCCTCTTGTCCCAGTCAAGGTTGACTTTTCTTTCTCCTAACCACGTTTGCCCTAGAATGATGCATGGACCAGCAAGTGTGCCGATCTTGCACCATGCGCTATCGAAGTAAAGAACGGAGCCGATCTGCCTTTGGAACTCGACACAAGCAAAATCACCATCGCGGATAATCTCGCCTGTCTTGGAGAGGGACTCCACGATATCAAGAGAAATCCAATTATCCGACTCCCTATCGGTGAAATGGAGTTCTGTTGTGGACCCATTGGGTAGAGTGGCTTTAGTAATGAGAGGGGTAAAATCCAAGGGTCGGGCCATGAAGGCCTTTGCTTGAGCCACCAGGGATGACCACATGGACACATGGTCTTGGGGAACGGTCATGGGGGTGGCGGATAGTGGACATGTAGGCACACGGTGACAAGATTGGACCCGTGGATTAGACACGACCCTACTATGCGATGCAAAGTTGGAATGTAGACTCGACTAGCAACCTAGACACAACCAAGACTCGGTACATGGCAGAGATAATTGATCCGAAGATCACTCGTGCAAGTGTGCGGCCTTCTCGATAGGCGTAGCCTAATGTTCGGACAACACCTTTTTATATACCGAATAATGGTATGCAAATGCAACACCGAGGACCAACATAGACTTGAGACACCTAGACCGACTTAGACCTAAATGACACTTTTTTTTATTTTTAGACATAAAGACTACCCTAGACTCAACCTCGCTCTGATACCAAATTGATGCGGGACGGACCACGGACTCGACTCGAATTAGGAATGCGATCCTTGGACTCTAGACGAGCTCGCAATTGTCCCTTAGCGAGGGAAACGTGGGACCCAGCACGGTTAAGAAACCGGCCGTGAGTCACGGGTATCGGCCTTTCCATGTAGACTCGGATCGAGTCACGGGACGGTACACTCAATCTCGCTCTCTCGCAGCGGTGATAATAGAATAACTAGCTAGAAACCTACACTCGCAGTGGCATTCAAAGCTATACAAGATAAGCAAATGCGATAAAGAGTGGGGAGCGAGTGTACCTCCACGCTCCGTGCGTGGGGAAGACGTTCCCGGCCAGTTACGGTAACTCCCGGTTAACAACAGTTAAAAATATAATTACAGCAGTAATTCTATTGCCCACTCCACGCAGGGAGGTAAAGGGCTACAGTAGGGCCCGGGAGGACCAACCCTGGGATGACGGGCAGCAATTTGGAGGCGAACTCAGCACAAACTTGGCCTACTGGTCCGACTCGGCACTATTGCAACTCGGTGCTGTGCCAACTCGGTAGCTGACTCGGTGGACAGCAAGCAATCCGTTCCAAAGGAATGTTGCCTTTCTGATGTCTTCTGGAGGCGCCGCTTAGATGGTACGAAGGCGGGATGTCCTTGACCGACTCCTTGAAGGGGCGGTCGCTGGAGTTGACCTTTGGTATTTATTTTTGAGTTTCTTCTAGGCTGCAAATTCAGACCTACACACATGATAGATCTGCAGGCCTTGACGGTAAAAATGCTTACGCCCAGATCCGGAGGCCAATCGAGGCGTGGCTGGTACCGATGGAAAAAGCGCTCAGAGATCTACAACATACTTGCTTTTCAACTTCATCCACCACATGGATTGAAAATTAAAACCTCTGCAAGCTGACTTTTTTTCTGACCCGGACTGACAGACACACAGGGCAGCAAGCAATCTGCCTGAAACAGACCTTTGACCGAAGGGGAAAAGATTTTTATTGACTCTAAAAACATTATGGTGGAAGGGGGTATACGTGAGAGACACTCAGTAATTTTTTGGGATTTTCTAAAAATAGATAAGGGGGTGAAAAAATTACTATAACACGACTCTATACTGTAGATCTGCAGAAGGACAGATTGACAGGGGTTGACTAGAAATTAAGAAACAAATATCAAACGAACTTAGAATGAGGCATAAGATATATGGATGGAAAGATAACAAAGAGAGGAACAATCTATAAAAATCTCAGCAGGATCAGACCACAACATAAAAGGATAGATCCACGGAGGTGGGGTTCTGTCCTGATGGAGATAGAACTCCGGTGGCGGTGGCGGTGGCGCGACGGCGGTGCCACGGCGGCGGCTGCAGCTTCAAAAAGGAAACATAGAGGGGATAAGGAGAAGATAGAAGGGCATCACACCCAAAATTTAGCAGAAATCCATCTGCAAGAGGGGGGGAGAGAGGAACAAGGGCACACCCTTCAATGGCTCAAGCAAATTTTACAAATTTTCTTCATTAATCTCTAATGACACTATACATAGGCTTATATAAAGAATGGCAAGGGGTGGGGGGCTGGGAAATTCGTGGGAGAGAGACCATTTTCTTCCCTCATGTGGTCAAAAACTTAAAATAAATAAATTACATATGGAGGGGACACTCCTTTGACTAAGTAGGTAAGGTAGGTGGCCTCCCTTTAACATTTTTAATCACTTGTCTCCAATGTGTCCAATTGACCTTCTAGATGCCACCTAGGACTTTGACCAGCCCCACATGGACCCATATGGCTTATGTGGATTAATGGGAAAGGAGTGAGGGCCCCCTTGCTGGACCTACTGACAATTTGCACAAAAACCCAAAGAATCCAAGAGAATGACACATTGGCTTATAAAGCCTTACAATTGCGCATATACTTTCCCAATGATATAAAAGTAAATAAATGGACTCAAATACAAAAACAAAATTTACATGCTCGGAGTTGATTCCCATAAATTCTCCCCGAGTGGGAAGAACTCGACCCCATCGAGTAGGGGTATGGCTGCTCAAGTCGCTCCGGCGGATCTATCACCGTGCCAAGTAACGCAGGTACGCTCCACTCCACGTGACCATCACCTGCTCATTCTGTATATACTCGATATGCACAAGCTGCTATGGGAACGAGGCTAGAGGTGCACACTCCGGGGTGGGGTCACTCTCAAGGGAAAGGAGATGGCTCGAAGACACACTAGGAATCACCGCTGGGTCCCTATAGGTGACTAGATCCGGGTATAGACGTAGAGCTGATCCCATACTCATTGAGCGAGCCCACTCATTTCTTAAGGGACTGACATCAACGAGCTTGCCCAAGACACATGCAGACTCACCATGTACTAACACACGTATGCAAACCACACAAACAAGAACTGACTCATGCATGATTCTAGACAATCCTATTGTTAGTCCGACCCGTACATGGGTGATGGCGGACCAGGACACCCGAATATGTGCCATGCACGCACTAGTGGCAACCGATGGTTGGCGAAAAGTGGGACTCCTACACACCCTACTTTGTCCCTAACATGCGACTGCCTATTGGATTTGGGAGACTCGTGAGGGCAAGGGGAGCCGGATGTAGGTGTATCATGGATGGGCTTGGTGGGTATGGAGGACCCGACCCGTAGGAAAGGGGTATGAAAGTGGACTACCCCGACAAGGCAGAATGGAAGGGATGGATCACTATACCCACTAGAGAAGGGGTCGAATGGGTCCAAGAATGTGTGACCTTTTGATTTCTCCATTACATAGTCCCATGGGTGAAATTCATGGAGGTGATGATCACCTCCATCCATCGTGGTAGATGGGACCGTGCATAGGAGATATGACTCCTCCCTCGGAAGAAAAGTAATGAAGTCGGGCTCGTCCGATAGCGGGAGAAGTAGAAGAAGCTCCGTGATAACACAACCCACGGTGCATATGGAGGTAATGGACCCTATGGTCGGATGGGTGAAGCTACGACTAGTGGGTTGGTCGAAGCCTCGGGCCAATAAATGTGTCAACTTCCATTGCCAACCTAAACCAAGAATAAGGTCACCCAATGTGTCAACATGGTGACTAGATCGGAATGTAGTATGGTAGGAGTTGACGGGCACTAGGGGTAAGGTGGAGTCCATGAATGGGTAAGGGGGTGGGACCAATCCATCCTTGAGCCAACTAAGAAGTGACTCGGCTATGTATAGCGTACCCGTAAGAAACCCGGGCGGCTCAGGATGAGGTGGCTCCAAGCGTGAATCCGAAGGTGGAGTGGACCACTGGGGTTGGGTGGCTGAAAATACAAGGGTGCTCAACTGTGCCCTATCCTTGAGGATGATCTTGCCGGGTAGGTAAGGTGGGTATAAGGTGCAAGTCCTCTTGTCCCAGTCAAGATTGACTTTTCTTTCTCCTAACCACGTTTGCCCTAGAATGATGCATGGACCAGCAAGTGTGCCGATCTTGCACCATGCGCTATCGAAGTAAAGAACGGAGCCGATCTGCCTTTGGAACTCGACACAAGCAAAATCACCATCGCGGATAATCTCGCCTGTCTTGGAGAGGGACTCCACGATATCAAGAGAAATCCAATTATCCGACTCCCTATCGGTGAAATGGAGTTCCGTTGTGGACCCATTGGGTAGAGTGGCTTTAGTAATGAGAGGGGTAAAATCCAAGGGTCGGGCCATGAAGGCCTTTGCTTGAGCCACCAGGGATGACCACATGGACACATGGTCTTGGGGAACGGTCATGGGGGTGGCGGATAGTGGACATGTAGGCACACGGTGACAAGATTGGACCCGTGGATTAGACACGACCCTACTATGCGATGCAAAGTTGGAATGTAGACTCGACTAGCAACCTAGACACAACCAAGACTCGGTACATGGCAGAGATAATTGATCCGAAGATCACTCGTGCAAGTGTGCGGCCTTCTCGATAGGCGTAGCCTAACGTTCGGACAACACCTTTTTATATACCGAATAATGGTATGCAAATGCAACACCTAGGACCGACATAGACTTGAGACACCTAGACCGACTTAGACCTAAATGACACTTTTTTTTATTTTTAGACATAAAGACTACCCTAGACTCAACCTCGCTCTGATACCAAATTGATGCGGGACGGACCACGGACTCGACTCGAATTAGGAATGCGATCCTTGGACTCTAGACGAGCTCGCAATTGTCCCTTAGCGAGGGAAACGTGGGACCCAGCACGGTTAAGAAACCGGCCGTGAGTCACGGGTATCGGCCTTTCCATGTAGACTCGGATCGAGTCACGGGACGGTACACTCAATCTCGCTCTCTCGCAGCGGTGATAATAGAATAACTAGCTAGAAACCTACACTCGCAGTGGCATTCAAAGCTATACAAGATAAGCAAATGCGATAAAGAGTGGGGAGCGAGTGTACCTCCACGCTCCGTGCGTGGGGAAGACGTTCCCGGCCAGTTACGGTAACTCCCGGTTAACAACAGTTAAAAATATAATTACAGCAGTAATTCTATTGCCCACTCCACGCAGGGAGGTAAAGGGCTACAGTAGGGCCCGGGAGGACCAACCCTGGGATGACGGGCAGCAATTTGGAGGCGAACTCAGCACAAACTTGGCCTACTGGTCCGACTCGGCACTATTGCAACTCGGTGCTGTGCCAACTCGGTAGCTGACTCGGTGGACAGCAAGCAATCCGTTCCAAAGGAATGTTGCCTTTCTGATGTCTTCTGGAGGCGCCGCTTAGATGGTACGAAGGCGGGATGTCCTTGACCGACTCCTTGAAGGGGCGGTCGCTGGAGTTGACCTTTGGTATTTATTTTTGAGTTTCTTCTAGGCTGCAAATTCAGACCTACACACATGATAGATCTGCAGGCCTTGACGGTAAAAATGCTTACGCCCAGATCCGGAGGCCAATCGAGGCGTGGCTGGTACCGATGGAAAAAGCGCTCAGAGATCTACAACATACTTGCTTTTCAACTTCATCCACCACATGGATTGAAAATTAAAACCTCTGCAAGCTGACTTTTTTTCTGACCCGGACTGACAGACACACAGGGCAGCAAGCAATCTGCCTGAAACAGACCTTTGACCGAAGGGGAAAAGATTTTTATTGACTCTAAAAACATTATGGTGGAAGGGGGTATACGTGAGAGACACTCAGTAATTTTTTGGGATTTTCTAAAAATAGATAAGGGGGTGAAAAAATTACTATAACACGACTCTATACTGTAGATCTGCAGAAGGACAGATTGACAGGGGTTGACTAGAAATTAAGAAACAAATATCAAACGAACTTAGAATGAGGCATAAGATATATGGATGCAAAGATAACAAAGAGAGGAACAATCTATAAAAATCTCAGCAGGATCAGACCACAACATAAAAGGATAGATCCACGGAGGTGGGGTTCTGTCCTGATGGAGACAGAACTCCGGTGGCGGTGGCGGTGGCGGTGGCGGTGGCGCGACGGCGGTGCGACGGCGGCGGCTGCAGCTTCAAAAAGGAAACATAGAGGGGATAAGGAGAAGATAGAAGGGCATCACACCCAAAATTTAGCAGAAATCCATCTGCAAGAGGGGGGGAGAGAGGAACAAGGGCACACCCTTCAATGGCTCAAGCAAATTTTACAAATTTTCTTCATTAATCTCTAATGACACTATACATAGGCTTATATAAAGAATGGCAAGGGGTGGGGGGCTGGGAAATTCGTGGGAGAGAGACCATTTTCTTCCCTCATGTGGTCAAAAACTTAAAATAAATAAATTACATATGGAGGGGACACTCCTTTGACTAAGTAGGTAAGGTAGGTGGCCTCCCTTTAACATTTTTAATCACTTGTCTCCAATGTGTCCAATTGACCTTCTAGATGCCACCTGGGACTTTGACCAGCCCCACATGGACCCATATGGCTTATGTGGATTAATGGGAAAGGAGTGAGGGCCCCCTTGCTGGACCTACTGACAATTTGCACAAAAACCCAAAGAATCCAAGAGAATGACACATTGGCTTATAAAGCCTTACAATTGCGCATATACTTTCCCAATGATATAAAAGTAAATAAATGGACTCAAATACAAAAACAAAATTTACATGCTCGGAGTTGATTCCCATAAATTCTCCCCGAGTGGGAAGAACTCGACCCCGTCGAGTAGGGGTATGGCTGCTCAAGTCGCTCCGGCGGATCTATCACCGTGCCAAGTAACGCAGGTACGCTCCACTCCACGTGACCATCACCTGCTCATTCTGTATATACTCGATATGCACAAGCAGCTATGGGAACGAGGCTGGAGGTGCACACTCCGGGGTGGGGTCACTCTCAAGGGAAAGGAGATGGCTCGAAGACACACTAGGAATCACCGCTGGGTCCCTATAGGTGACTAGATCCGGGTATAGACGTAGAGCTGATCCCATACTCATTGAGCGAGCCCACTCATTTCTTAAGGGACTGACATCAACGAGCTTGCCCAAGACACATGCAGACTCACCATGTACTAACACACGTATGCAAACCACACAAACAAGAACTGACTCATGCATGATTCTAGACAATCCTATTGTTAGTCCGACCCGTACACGGGTGACAGCGGATAAGGACACCCGAATATGTGCCATGCACGCACTAGTGGCAACCGATGGTTGGCGAAAAGTGGGACTACACCCTACTTTGTCCCTAACATGCGACTGCCTATTTGATTTGGGAGACTCGAGAGGGCTATGGGAGCCGGATGTAGGTGTATCGTAGATGGGCTTGGTTGGTATGGAGGACCCGACCCGTAGGAAAGGGGTATGAAAGTGGAATACCCCGACAAGGTAGAATGGAAGGGATGGATCACTAGACCCACTAGAGAAGGGGTCGAATGGGTCCAAGAATGTGTGACCCTTTGATTTCTCCATTACATAGTCCCATGGGTGAAATTCATGGAGGTGATGATCACCTCCATCCATCGTGGTAGATGGGACCGTGCATAGGAGATATGACTCCTCCCTCGGAAGAAAAGTAATGAAGTCGGGCTCATCCGGTAGCAGGAGAAGTAGAAGAACCTCAGTGGTAACACAACCCACGGTGTATACGGAGGTAATGGACCCTATGGCCGGATGGGTGAAGCTACGACTAGTGGGTTGGTCGAAGCCTCGGGCCAATAAATGCGTCAACTTCCATTGCCAACCTAAACCAAGAATAAGGTCATCCAATGTGTCAACATGGTGACTAGATCGGAATGTAGTATGGTAGGAGTTGACGGACACTAGGGGTAAGGTGGAGTCCATGAATGGGTAAGGGGGTGGGACCAAGCCATCCTTGAGCCAACTAAGAAGTGACTCGGCTATGTATAGCGTACCCGTAAGAAACACGGGCAGCTCGGGATGAGGTGGCTCCAAGCGTTAATCCGAAGGTGGAGTGGACCACTGCGGTTGGGTGGCTGAAAATACGAGGGTGCTCAACTGTGCCCTATCATTGAGGATGATCTTGCCGGGTAGGTAAGGTGGGTATAAGGTGCAAGTCCTCTTGTCCCAGTCAAGATTGACTTTTCTTTCTCCTAACCACGTTTGCCCTAGAATGATGCATGGACCAGCAAGTGTGCCGATCTTGCACCATGCGCTATCGAAGTAAGGAACGGAGCCGATCTGCCTTTGGAACTCGACACAAGCAAAATCACCATCGCGGATAATCTCGCCTGTCTTGGAGAGGGACTCCACGATATCAAGAGAAATCTAATTATCCGACTCCCTATCGGTGAAATGGAGTTCCGTTGTGGACCCATTGGGTAGAGTGGCTTTAGTAATGAGAGGGGTAAAATCCAAGGGTCGGGCCATGAAGGCCTTTGCTTGAGCCACCAGGGATGACCACATGGACACATGGTCTTGGGGAACGGTCATGGGGGTGGCGGATAGTGGACATGTAGGCACACGGTGACAATATTGGACCCGTGGATTAGACACGACCCTACTATGCGATGCAAAGTTGGAATGTAGAATCGACTAGCAACCTAGACACAACCAAGACTCGGTACATGGCAGAGATAATTGATCCGAAGATCACTCGCGCAAGTGTGCGGCCTTCTCGATAGGCGTAGCCTAACATTCGGACAACACCTTTTTATATACCGAATAATGGTATGCAAATGCAACACCTAGGACCAACATGGACTTGAGACACCTAGACCGACTTAGACCTAAATGACACTTTTTTTTATTTTTAGACATAAAGACTACCCTAGACTCAACCTCGCTTTGATACCAAATTGATGCGGGATGGACCACGGACTCGACTCGAATTAGGAATGCGATCCTTGGACTCTAGACAAGCTCGCAATTGTCCCTTAGTGAGGGAAACGTGGGACCAGGCACGGTTAAGAAACCGGCCGTGAGTCATGGGTATCGGCCTTTCCGTGTAGACTCGGATCGAGTCACGGGAGGGTACACTCAATCTCGCTCTCTCGCAGCAGTGATAATAGAATAACTAGCTAGAAACCTACACTCGCAGCGGCATTCAAAGCTAAACAAGATAAGCAAATGCGATAAGGAGTGGGGAGCAAGTGTACCTCCATGCTCCGGGTGTGGGGAAGACGTTCCCGGCCAGTTACGGTAACTCCCGGTTAACAACTGTTAAAAATGTAATTACAGCAGTAATTCTATTGCCCACTCCACGCAGGGAGGTAAAGGGCTACAGTGGGGCCCGGGAGGACCGACCCTAGGTTGACGGGCAGTAATCTGGAGGCGAACTCAGCACGAACTTGGCCTGCTGGTCTGACTCGGTACTATTGCAACTCGGTGCTGTGCCAACTCGGTAGCTGACTCGGTGGACAGCAAGCAATCCATTCCAAAGGAACGTTTCCTTCCTGATGTCTTCTGGAGGCGCCACTTGGATGGTACGAAGGCGGGATGTCCCTGACCGACTCCCTGAAGGGGCGGTCGCTGGAGTTGACCTTTGGTATTTATTTTTTAGTTTCTTCTGGGCTACAAATTCGGACCTACACAAAGGACAGATCTGCAGGCCTTGACGGTAAAAATGCTTACGCCCAGATCCGGAGGCCGATCGAGGCGTGGCTGGTACCGATGGAAAGAGCACTCAGAGATCTACAACATACTTTGTTTTCAACTTTTCCCACCACATGGATTGAAAATGAAAACTTCTGCAAGCTGACTTTTTTTCTGACCCGGACTGACAGACACACAGGGCAGCAAGCAATCTGCCTGAAACAGACCTTTGACCGAAGGGAAAATGATTTTTGTTGACTCTAAAAACATTATGGTGGAAGGGGGTATACGTGAGAGACACTCAGAAATTTGTTGGGATTTTCTAAAAATAGATAAGGGGGTGAAGAAATTACTATAACACGACTCTTTACTGTAGATCTGCAGAAGGACAGATTGACAGGGGTTGACTAGAAATTGAGAAACACATATCAAACGAACTCAGAATGAGGCATAAGATATATGGATGAAAAGCGAACAAAGAGAGGAACAATCGATCAAAATTTCAGCTCGATCAGACCAAAGCATAAAAAGATAGATCCACGGAGGTGGGGTTCTATCCTGATGGAGACAGAACTCCGGTGGCGGTGGCGGCGGTGCGACGGTGGTGCGACGGTGGTGCAACGGCGGTGGCGGTAGCTTCAGAAAGGGAACATGGAGGGGCTAAGGAGAAGATAGAAGGGCATTACACCTAAGATTTAGCAGAAATCCATCTGAAAGAGGGGGAGGGAGAGAGGAACAAGGGCACCCCCTTCAATGGCTCAAGCCAATTTCATAAATTTTCTTCATTAATCTCTAATGACACTATACATAGGCTTATATAGATAATGGCAAGGGCTGGGGGGCTAGGAAATTCATGGGAGAGAGACCATTTTCTTCTCCCATGTGGTCAAAAACTTAAAATAAATAAATTACATATGGAGGGGACACTCCTTTGACTAGGTAGGTAAGGTTGGTGGCCTCCCTTTGACATTTTTAACCACTTGTCTCCCATGTGTCCAATTGACCTTCTAGATGCTACCTAGGACTTTGACTAGCCCCACATGGACCCATATGGCTTATGTGGATCAATGGGAAAGGAGTGAGGGCCCCCTTGCTGGACCTACTGACAATTTGCATAAAAATCCAAAGAATCCAAGGGAATGGCACATTGGCTTATAAAGCCTTACAAATGCGCATATACTTTGCCAAACATATAAAAGTAAATAAAAGGACTCAAATAAAAAAATAAAATGTACATGCTCGGAGTTGATTCCCATCATAATTGCTTCATTGTGAAGAATGATGACTTGAGAGCATGTAGGAACCAAGCTGTTTTGAAAAATGCAAAGGGAGTCTTCACCACAAAACCTTCCATCCATTGTAATCACTGTGGTAAAAGAGGTCACACCAAGTCATACTGCTGGTTACTCATGAAGAAAGAGAGTCTTCACTCAACAAGTCATGCTCACATACATAAACCAGTAGAGCCAATGAGAAAGAAAAATATGATGCCACGTGCTTCCCCCCATCACTTTGGCAAATCTAGGAATGTTAAGCATGATTATTTTCTCATGAAAAATTATGACTTGAATGTTGTTAAAAATTAGAAATTGCATGCCAAAGTTGCTGCTAACCCACAAGGACCCAAAAGGATTTGGGTACCTAAGAAGGCCAAATGAGAAATCTATTTTGCAGGTATGCCTTGGGAATGAAAAGCATGATATCTATTTTCATCAAGAAGGTAAGGCACACGGGCTAGTGACATAAGTCAGCTTAAAAGATAAACCAAAACTAAAATTTGAAAACTCAGGTGATATCCCTCTAACTTTATTCAGTAATTGTGTCATTGGTTTGATTCATATTGTGCTGAATAGTCTTGTGATAATGCACATGTCTGTACATGCATTCCATCCATAGTTGTTTGCATATCTATGTGTACATCACTTGTCATATAGCATCTTGTTGTAGGAGAGCTTGAAGATTCTTCAGATCATGATTTCACTACATATATTGAGTTTGCATACACTTTCACGTACTGTCATGCATAAGTTGAATATTGTGAATTCATGTGGTAATGCATAGTAATCCTTCTACCTTCACCACCCTTGACTATATAGTATATCAAATGGTGACATGTGGAAGGGCAAGTTTCGCCTGTCTGAAAGCTATCACTACGCGTGAGATGATCTTCGGATCTAAATTCTCCGCCCGGTACTATGAGTCAATTAGTTACAGGCTGCATATGGCATTGGATGGTAACTGAACATCTTGCATTCATGCACACACTAAGGGGGAGCAACCACATTCGTTATATGGGATTAATGTTTAGGTTCACACATGAGTCATGCATTGCATCTAGAGTTGTCTAGGGGATGTTGGTTGTTAAAATAATTTGTCATGTCATTGTCAATAAATTTGAATCGAAATTGACAACTCAAGTCCTCTTGTCCCAAGATGCAGATTATACTATAAAAAATTTAAATGATGATAGGCTAGTCATGGCCAAACTTGAGTAAATGAAAGGAATACCTTGTAAGGATGAAAATGATAAAAATCTCCCCAATCCGTCACCAGGAGACAGAAAGTGATCTAAATAAGTACCCAAGGTATGGTATAAAAGGCCCGCAATAGGTAAAGTTAATCAACCATTGTTCATGAGAAAATCAGGTAACGTCCTTTTAGTGGTTCATGCATATGTGATTATTACTATCTCTGGAACTACTAATAATGCTTTATGTGATTATTTTGCAGGGATTATACAAGAATATTTTGAAATGAGCATTATGGATGAACTGATTTGTACCTTCTTTGAATTACAGGTGGAAGACTTGGAAGATGATGGATGCTCAAGGCACAAGTATTGGAAAATTAACTTCTGAGCTCTCTTTGAAAAACTCATAGTTGTTTTAACCATATTTCCATGAGTGAAGATAAAAAAAATTGATTTTGTTATTAGAATGCATATCCATTTTCATGCATAAACATTGTTGATGAATCTTGACATTTGCATGTAGGAGATTATGGAATGCACCTCTCAACAGGTCTGCTGAACTCAGGTAAATATTCTGAAAACCTGACATGTTGTTGCCCTAGTATGATGTGATGATTTTGTCAAATTGCTTGAACCAAATTGACAATCTTGAGAAATGTGTATGAGGTGATTGGCTATTGAATATCTCTTAATTTAAATTACATGATGACATCTGAGCTCAATTGAGTACTTGGTATATCAAATACTGAGTAGTGAAAAGGTGGGTTACATCCACTTGGGAACTCTCACTATGCATGAGTTGGTCTTTGGATCAATATTCTCCGCCTCGTACTAGAACTCAAAGAAGTCAAATGGTTGATCTATAAATGAATCTTTAAACTGAGTTATTTCAATTGAAAATATATTTTTACTCATAATTCAAACATTTGACTTGTGAATGATTTCTAATTTCAAAACTTGTGAAAGATTTCTGAAAATCTATTTTTGAACAATTCTGAAAATTGGGTTGCAATGTTTAATTGTGATCATGTATGCAGCCTCATTCATAAAGATCATGTCATAAAAAGATGCTTGATTGATCCATTAATTGAATGTGAATAGTCTCATGTGGAAGTTATCACATTAGATTGGAATCAAAGCTCTCATCTTACTTTTGCATCTTGTTTGTCATTCTCATCTTGCATACATGCATGCATGCATAATGTGCTTTTAGATCATGCAAATGAAAATCAAAAGTCTGAATCACTTTGCACATTGCATCGCATTCATATATGCTCATACGTTGTATTGCATTGAAACTCATGCATTAGTCGCACTTAGTTCATTCAGTTGACATCCATTCAATTGGTATCATATTGTCCATTCAATTGGTATCAAATTGACATCACATTACTCGTATGCATGTCATAGTGCATATGCATAAACTCCCAATGTGTGCTTGCTTGCTATTATATGTTATTCACCCCTACCCTTGAAACTTCGATGACCTTATGTCTTCTTGATAAATAATGCTGCATTTGAGTCATTATTGGAGTGTTTCATGTTGTATACTCTCGGGGAGTTTATATTTCATAAGAGCATCTATTTAGGGGGAGTTGCACTGTTGTGTATTCATGATATTTTCAGTATACATGTTGAATCAAATTCGTACACCTCATGCACAAAATGTGAAAATGAGTGTTAAAGATAAGGATATATGAATTTCTTCTCAACACTCTCGAGATGATAAACTTGCTGCATGAATGTTGAAGAGATAGTTGAGGAAAAAGCTGCTTACCCATCCTTGTTGAAAAATCTGAAATGAAAATGAAAGATAGAGCAATGCTTGGTCTCACTGAGTAAATTGGACACATGTCACCTAAGACGTGTTGCGGTTCATATCTTAAAAGTGTTGACTAGTATCTCTGTTCAAAATGAGGTGAAATGGTTCAATATTCTGAGTAACCGGAGATTCTGGCATGAGCTCCATGCGTCTACTCGTGTAAAAAGGAATTATTTGAACCTGATCACTCTTGAAATTTTTTGACTATCATATGATATTGGTTGAGTTAAAAAATGATGGTGAAAACTCATTGTGGTAGAGCGTAGCCTCCAATACTATGTTCTCAAAATTGAAGTGCAGTCTATAAAATATCTCCTTGTGTTGATCTGAAAACCTGAATACCCATATTGCAACTATCATTTTTCATTTTACTCACTTACACATCTGAAAATTTGATTCATTATGGATTCAGAAAATTGATTGACTACTTTAGCAATTGCATATATCTCCTATATGATTGTATAATTTCCCATGTGCTACTCATGTGCACTCTGGTTGTCATGACCCTCTTGCATCTTTCTTATACCCATTCCCTTCTTATATAAGTATGGGGGAGCTGTGTTACATGTACATATATGTATTTGTTTGATTGTACATCTCATATGGCATTTCATGCATGTGTTGCATTTCATGCATTTTAAACCAAAATATAAAAATCAGAAAATTTAAAAATCAATGAAAATCTTTTTGATATACACTCATGCTCTTGCTTGTTGTGAAAATTTGACATGGGATCTAGATTTTGAATGCTATCATGCTGAACACCTCATCCTGTGGCCATCTTCCTCCACTGGTTCATATCCTTGAGACCAATCACCACCTTCAATTGGTATCAATATATGCTTGACCGTATTTGCTTTGGATGGTATCATATTGATTTGTGACAATAATCACCAATTAGTTTCTTCTAATTAGCATCATATTGCTTTACTAGTCTATGATTTGCCCTTGCTTCTTCTGATTTGCTATGATGGGCTATTACTACTTCAAAGGGAGTTAGGCTTGTTCTTCCTTGCTTGGCTTCTTCTAGCATTGTTGCTATTGTTGATCATGTCACATGAGGAGAAAGATTTGCCTTATCCCACCTTTTGATTATGTCAAAGGGGGAGAAAAATTGATTAGTGTGGGTGACAGGGAAGAAGAATTTTTGTGCCATTCTGTTGTATCATCATTAATAAGCTTATCATTAAGTTTGTCATTATCAATAAATTTGTCATCATCAAAAAAGGGGAGATTGTTGAGTTATGGTTTTGATGATTGTTGTGATTATTGTTCATAACAGTTATGGTTTTGATGATAACTAAGCTTAATGTGTGATTACGTGATGATAACTAAACTTGCATGGTTTGGATGACAAATGGCAATGATTACATGGTCTTGATCCTTGGTTTGTATATAATCTTTGGTTGAATGTTTGATGTCAATGGGATGCATATATAGATCATTTGGATTCACAAAATGAAGGCTTCACGAGAATCTTGGTTGAAAGCGGTAGATGGCATAGAAGTGATTGAACTTGCATTATCTTTACTTCATTTACTCTCTTATGTAGGTTTAAAATGGAATGCCAATCCCATATGCAAAGGTATCAAGATTCATGGTGAGAACTTGGCACTTTGCATGTGTATATTTTGGGGAGAAAATGGTAAGTTTCCATTCAGAGTTTTTGATCTTGATAGGATATATGGTTGATATGTGTTCTCACATTGCATATACACTTGGCAAATTAGACCCAATCTCATTGTTGAATGGCATCCTCATGATATATGAAATTTGGTTCAATGATGCTATCTTATTGCACAAATTGGATAGCCATATGATCTTGATGTTATGTTATGGTTGATTAAGTTTTTCAAGTGTTTTCATCCTCTTTGTTAATGATTCCATGTATGTACTTCATGCATTCATCACTTGGGATCATTGGGCATATTTTCTTACATGTTTACTAATGTTTTTATTTTTTCTGTATTTTTTCTGCAGGTTTAGGTCGACCTAAAGGACAGTTTAGGTTGACCTAAAAATACTGTAGCTAGCGGTCGACCGCCAGAAAGTTTAGGTTGACCGAAAATCCCAGAAACCAACGGGCAGCTATTCTCTTAGTAGCGGTCGACCGCCAGCCTCTACAGGTCGACCGCCAGCCCCGATAAGCCAAAAATGTTGACTTTTTTCCCTCTCGAAAGAAGCATCTCCTCTTCATATTGTTTAATCCCAAAGCCACCAAACCCTCTAGAATTTCTGGATCTGGTCTAGGGCTGTCCATAGACCTTCCAAGGGTTATAAAACATCCTATTAGAGTCATAACCCTAACTATCCAAGAGATCAAAGGGGAGGCTGTCCAAGGAGGAAGAAGAGGGTATTGTAGCTCCGTGAACAATACCTCGTGCAGCAACAATCTTCATCAAACTTGAAGCCATTCAAGGTAGATCTGAAGCGAACACCCTCCAAGGAAAAGAAGGAAGCAAGGATTCAAAGGAAGATTTCCCAAGGAAGAAAGAAGAAGAATCAAGCAAGCACGAATTTGAGAAGAAGGTTGTATAAGGGTGAAAAGAGCAAGGTTTGCACAATCCACTTGAAGTCATTCAGGCAAGAGTGAAGGCAACATTCAAGATCAGCAGCATACATTGAAAAGGAAGCCAAATCAAGAGTTTTCTAAACTAAGCATCATCGTCTTTATGTTTTGGATGTTGTATAAGTGATCATCAAAAACTGTAAGAACTTGTGTGTGTGTGGATCGCTGTTGGATCCGTGGTCATTTGTGTGTGTATCGTATTTGATTCGTGTGTGTGCGTGGATCTTCCTAGATCTGCATTTGTGTGTGTGTGGGTCTTTTAGATCCGTTCTGTCTTGTGTGCGTGGATTGCTGCCCTTGTGGTAGCGGGTGTTTGTGTTGGTGATCCGCTTGTTGGATCGTGTTGGAGACCTCATCTCCGTGTGTGTGTGTGTGTGTTGGGGCGCGTCCCTGTGTGTATGGGCAGGTGTCATCCTGCGTGTGTGTTTGGAGTGTCATCTCCATTTGTGGATTTATCCCCGAGTGAAGCCTCACCGGGTTTGGTGAGGGGTGGACATAGGACTGCCGTCATTGCATCCGAACCACCTTAAAAATCGCTGTGCAGTGTGATTTAAATTGTGTGGTTTGATCCATTTCCTCTACCTCCATTCCACATGAGTGTTAGTGTAAATTGTTATTCCTGATTTATCTACATAGATCTTGCTTAATCCATATCTTCATCAATTTAGTTTGATAAATCTGATTTGTGCTCAAACAGTTTTGAACCTCTTGATTAGCATTATATCGCATATTTCAAAGAGGGTAAAAGTTTTCTTAAAATTGGTAAACACCCAATTCACCCCCCTCTTGGGTGTCATTGATCGCGGGACTTCACAAACGACCGTATTTTCATTCCAATCATCTTTTCCAGAACCTCCCTTCTGAGGTTCTATTTGTATATTTGTACAACGCCCTCTTGATGTAGGGGCTTACACCTCATTCCGAGGTTCCTCCACCTCTTAATATAGTCTAGGGCTGTCTCATCTGCTCTCTATTTTGTTGAATAGAGTTCGGCCACTGTGACCTCCCTCTCTGTGACATGAAATCTTTCTCTAAACTTCCTCTGCATATCCGACCAGTCGTTGATCTACCCGGCCGGGAGGCTGGAGTACCATTCAAATGCGAGCCCCATCAGCGAGGACCCGAAAAATTTTAACAGGTATGACTCGTACGTGGCCAGGTCGCCCATGACGGTCATGTAATAAGCGACATATTCCTTCGGGGATCCCCTCCCGTTGAACTTATCGAACTTGGGCGGCTTGCTAATCCCTGGTGGAAGCCGTTTAGTAGCATGGTGCGGCGGGTATGGTACCCGATAGGCATCAAACGCGAAGTAGTCGCCTTCACTTCTTTCAGAGAGCTTCAGCTTGATCATCCTTTCCACCATCATCTGATTCATGACCGTGGGGTCAACTGGCTCTGGATAGAAGTGTGTCGGCTGCAGGTAAGGGGTGACCAAAGTGGTCACCTGTGGAGGACGCAGCAGCGGAGGTGTCTGGTGCACCTGAGGGAGCATCGGCGGCATCAGTGGCTGCGATTGTGGTGGCCGTTGTTGTGTGGTTGCCAAGCTTGGCTCTGACGGCTTAGGCATAGTGTAGAGTGGCGGAGGGTCGACATGATGGACCGCTCCCCGGGATGATTCACCGTAGACTTTAGGTAGCTTAGAAGCCGATGACTGCTCCGTCTTCTCCATCAGCTATTTCTTCAGCAAGTCTATCTCTTGTCGGTATCTTTGGAGTAGCATTAGGACTGACAGGTCCATAGTTGCAGTGCTGGGGATGGCCTCTGTTGCTTCCCCGGATGTACCCTCGGGCAGGATGTCGAGGAGGACATCATCTTCTTCTTCCGCCGTCACTACATTGGTGGTTAAAATAGCACCTTCATCATTCCACTGGTGGTAGGCCAGGGGTTGTTTTCCCTTAGCTGCTGCCAGGAGTTCCCTTGCAGATTCTATTCTTCGAGTATTCGGCCCCGGCCTCGCGGCCAATTGAGCCAACTCGCGGGGGTCTTCAGGAAGCCCTCCATAGCAGCCGAACACGCCAGCCATATTGCAGGTGAAAACCTACATCCTTCTTCTTCGTCAGTGGACCCTCCTTCCAGCTTGATCCGGAAAGGTCAACATCTCGAACACAGAAATTCTTCTTTCTTCTTCCCGCCGAGGGGCGGTTTCATCAGCTTCGATCTCAAAGCCGTAATCATAGCCATTATCATCAACTGACGACAACATCATCCTTTCTCCTTCATCTTCTTCGACTGCCATTGAAGGGCATTAGTCATCATTGGATGCGGCTGCTTGCATCAGCCGCTGCTGTCCGAGCGAGGGGTTGCATAGTCCTCGAAAATAATTCTGACCAGATTGGCCATCTCTTCTTGACCCCATTCTTGATGCAGTACGGGGGACAGTTGTCGACCTCTCGTAGGACGAATATAAGCCAGCCGAGCCCGGCCGATAGGTTGCTGAAACCTTCGTCCCACAGTAGGGATGTTGGCTTGGCAGGCACATGCCCTGAAACTTCTGCGACGTGGAGGGTCCGCAACTACCTCTTCTTCTTTCGGGGCCAGGCCCCTTTCCTTCCTCACTTCAACATCATCGTGTGCAGGACAGCGATGAACTGGTGCAGCTTGCTGAATAGGTTGGGCCCTCTTGGGGACCCACACCTGCTTGAACTTTCTTGGCCTTGGGGCCAGCTTCTCTTGGCCATAGTGGCCAACTTCTTCTCTTTTCACCCTCCTTCCAGCGAGGGCTTGGTATGAGTTGTGGACAGGGACGGCGGGGACGACCCGGTCCGAGACTATTCATGCGCCGCGTCTGTTGAGGAAGACACGCACACCGCCAACCATCATGGATTTACCGGACTAAGATAGTGATCCGATAACCACAATAGTGCTCCTCTGGACCTGCTTGCACTGGCGATCTCCAGACTTTTTAGCAGCATTGGGGCGGGCCCTAGGGACGGCATGGTGCACCAGGCAGTTGGCGACCAAGGTTGGACTCTTGAGCGAGTCATGGCAGCATCGAGCCTTCAGAGGCTCATCTTCTTCGTAGCTCCCTTGATGGGCTCCGAGGGTTCCACTTCTAGCATATCCACAAAGGCTAACCCCAAGAATTTAGGGAAGCCAACAACAGTAGGGAAGTTGCCGAACACCGTGGGCACCGCCAGGTACCCTTGCGCATGACCGGCAACGATCGAAGGGTCGAAGCCGACACCAGTCAGTCTAGTTATTATCGTCATCGTTCGCCGGTCAAGACAAACAAACCAATGATCAGCAACCTTTGAGAGGGCCTTGAAGCCCAAGTATCTCGGCAAAGAGATGAAAGGTGACACAGGTCCCACCGGGCGTGCCAGACTATTTGCATATTATTTAAATTATTAGGCCCACCGGGCGTGCCAGATTGTTTCGATGGGATTTATTGGGTTTATTTAGTTTATTCACGCGTCGATCAACTAATTGATTAACCGGTAATTAATTGACTGATTGACTCCGCAGGCGTGCCAGTCACATAAGTGACGAGTTTATTGTGCGCTCATCTTGACCCGTGTCGGGCGAGAGTGAGATTCGATCGGGACCAGCAGTCCGCCATACCATAAAGGCTATGACATTAATTACATCCCCTGCGAGGAGGGAAAACCTTTGATTAATTGTCGAGATAATGGGCTGTCGAGGTCGGAATAAAGACTGCAAAGGATGCAAATGATCATGCAAGATATTATGATCTACCATGCACGGTTTATTAGGGCGGAACCCTTAATACGTGGCGGAGGATATAGGTCCAAAGACCGCCATCATGCATGTCAAGAGCTTCCCGTTGGGCATTGCCCAACTTTCTACTAATGTCATTTGATATACCAAGGGCCCGTGCACTCAAGCATACATTGATGCGGCATGAATGCTTAGCCTAAAACATGATAATGAAGCTATGGAATTAGCCGATTCAGGTTTAGAGAAACCAGTTCACCCAATTTATTGATTACAGGGTTTATTTGATTCTATTATTAGCATTGGAAAT
Source organism: Amorphophallus konjac (assembly GCA_022559845.1). Taxonomy (NCBI): domain Eukaryota; kingdom Viridiplantae; phylum Streptophyta; class Magnoliopsida; order Alismatales; family Araceae; genus Amorphophallus; species Amorphophallus konjac. Next base: position 252,419,634 of record CM040119.1, read on the forward strand.
CACCCCGGAGGCGAGGAGAGGATTGAAACGGCACGACGACGCGATTCGGAATGAAACTGGCGCGCTATGCGGAGCTGAAGGATTAAACGGCGCGATCCAAGCATGGGTAAAGGCTTAAAATGGCGCCTCCAGCCGTAGGTACAAGGGGAATGGGTTAAAACAATGTGCCCCCTTTGATGGCGCGCCGGAATAGGGCACGCCATTTTAGGGTGCTCCGTATTAAGGCGCATCGGGTATTGACGGCGCCGATTTAGCCCCGTTTCATGAAAACTGAGGTTTTATTGGTTTGTTTTTAGACTTATTAAAACATTTTGGAAGATTTTGGAAGTTTATTGAGTCAGTCATTCATCGGATCGGTCTCGTGCCATCCGGAAGTCAAGTGATAGGCTCGCGCGAGGTTCATACTAGAGCGCGGCAATCGTTCCGAACGAGGAAAGTTTATTAAGTTTAGGATTATTAAATGGTTTATTAACTTATTCACGCTGAAAATCCGGCAGCATCTCCCCATCCCGGAGGATCGTCGGGGAGAAGCAGGGAAGTACTCAAGTGACGGAGTAAACCCCTAAGGGCCGCGTGGCATAACGGCGGTCGACAAACCCGAATGAATAGGAAAATCCCGAGGGCTAGCCTACTAGGGGCACCAAGTCCGTGAGTGGAGAATAGATTATTAGCGCGACTCACAGCGGGAGCAAAGACCCTAAGGGATAGCCTACGAGGGGCACGCGACCTGAGTTGATACCACATCCAAATCGAGACGACCGATAGAGAGGGAAAACTCCGAGGGCCAGCCTATGAGGGGCACCCATCTCACGGCCACCACAAGGCCGACTAAGGGCTGTGGATTTGAGGTGTTGGGATTAACCCGTTTACTATTCACTCATTAATCCATAGGAGATTCATCACTGCTGGATGGTCCCTTGTGGACAAAGTGTTATCACAATGGAACAGTGGGGGATGCTCCCCTCTCCCTAGTCACCAAATCTCTTTGAAAGAACGGTACATGGTGCGGATGCAACTCATACTCAGTTAGCAGACTGATCATGATATCTATAGATATATATATATATATGTATATATATGGATTAGCAAGTTAACAGGGTGATTATCGGGATAGCACTCAGAAGACGATGGTGTAGAGAAGCCAAGCATTAAGCTTATAGTGGCGGCCTCATTTCCCTCAGTTAATGATCAAGAACAGAAGGGGGACTAGAGGACAGCCCCAGGGTCGACCAGTAAGACATACGTGCACACATCTCCGACGGTGAAACCCTCAACATTCTAACGGAAAAGAACCCCGGGGAGAGGGGATATTGCTGTAGCCCATGGTATCCCAGGGCATGTGTCCGACGTCGGAGAACATGGGTACGGAAACCATTCGCACGGTGAAGAGATTAAAGCACGGACAGAGGGAAGATGAGTAACTGGGGAATATGGAAATGACGTCGAGCACAACCACAGTTCATTCATCCTTTTTAAGCACAGTAAGTAGGGATGCACATATGCATATCACACATTCCGACGCCGGCACTATTGCACTGCGTCGTCTCACTGGCCACAAGAAGAAAACGTAGGGAGGGGGAGAAGAAGAGATGACGCAGAGAAGGGGAAAAAACGTTAATCCACATGCCTCATTAGTGTAGTCATACATGAAATTCATTCCACGAATAAGGAAAATTGTACAAATTGCATACATCGACGCCGGCATTGCCGCTCGATCGTCGTTAACATCGAGTGAAAGAAGAGGTTGCAGGGAGGGGTTGTGATTAACAGAGATGGTGAAGGGGGGAGTAGGCTCATATCATCGCCTCTCCCCCCTCTCCCATTTACATTATGATGGAGGGGAAAAACAAGCGAAGGGAGATCGGCCGGAAACCACAGTGACCCACCTAGACGGATGACGAAATAGAGGATCTTCTTCTTCGACGTCGAAGACTTCAGGAAGAACAGAGCGGCGGCGGCAGGAACCCTCTCAGGCAAAGATACTTCCTCCCCAAGAACCCTCACACTCCTCGCTTTGATTGGTAGCCTCGAGCTCCTTCTCCCTTCTACTGTCTCTCTCTTTAATTGGTCAAACGAGTGTTACTTTTATAGAAACCCGCTAATCCGATGCCACAGAGGGTGCGCCGGATTCAGTGGCACCGGGGACAAATGTCCCCCAATCACTTTTGCATGCTGGCTTTTGTGGCTCTAGATTAAGGGGCACCGATGACCTTTTGTGCATCGGTTTAGCTTGTTCGCTCAACGCGGGCTAGCCGATGGGTCCGGGGATGGTTCCGAAAACCCCCGTAGACTCTTCCTCTCGCCATGGTCCTTGGAAAACCTTGACGGGGCGTTGACGGAGCTCTCGGCATGATGAATGGCCTAAATCAGAACTTTGTGCGTGTTTGGCTTGAGCATGCAGGTCTTCCGCCGACACGGCCTTTGGCACTGTGATCTGTGCTTTCGGCTCAGCCCGACTCGTGCTCAAAGTTTCCTTGCGAGATGGTATGACATCCGGAATAATTCCGCCCTAACTGGACGATCATTCGGCCGTTAACGGACCCAATATAGCGAGAAGCCGAACCCGTGTCGGGTGATCGGGACCTTCTACTGACAGAGCCTTCGGTTCCTTGTTATGAAGGGCCGATGGCGTTCTTCCTCCACAGGAGAGTATTCATTAAGGTGGTGAGCCACCGGGTAGACTGTCGTCCTTGGTCGGGTGACGGGTGTAGGGTAGCGGCACGACGGAGTCGATGCCGGATCATTAGGCAGGCTTGGTCGCACTGCCGGTTGGTTGTGCATTCATCTCTACTCTCCCGAGGCGAAGTCCCCGGTGTTCATTCCAGGTGACTCGAGGCTCTGGCAACTTGAGAAGTCCTCAGCAGGTTGTTCTTCATCAGCTTCTGTGCTTCAGTAGGCCATATCATTCGTCTTTGTGGCTTGATCGCCGTTCATCACATTTTGAGTGCCAACATACGATCACCAAGGACGTCACCTTAGGAGGAGCTAAAGAATTCACAACAAACCGACAGTGTCATCAGGCCTGTCCAATGAACCGGTATCGACTCAGTCGTGCCGCATACACAACATTCATCATCCGACCAAGGACGAGAATGCTCCTGGCGGTTCGCCACCTGACAAGAGACCCTTCTGAGGTGATAGAATGTCTCTGGATCTTCAGACTAAGGAACCAAAGGCTCCATCAGCAGAAGTCCCGGACAACCCGTCACGGGTATGGCTCCTCAGCAAAGTAGGTCCGTTAGTGGCCAAATGACCGCCCAGTCAGAGCGAAAGCACCCCGGGTAGTATACCACTCCCCGTAAAAGCCACTGATGCAGGTTAGGTCGAGCCAGCAGCATAAACCATTGTGTCGAGGGCCGCGTTAGTGAAAAACCTGCGTGTCTGAACCAAGGATACACGAGGTCCCGAAAGCATCCGTTCAGTGGCCTGGAAGCTTTGTCAATACCACCCACCCTAGTTTTGGAAGACCAAGGCAAGATGAAGGACCACAGTAACTCTCGGAGCCAGTCCGGGGCCCACTGTCAGGCTCGTGGTGAATGAATACGACGGAATGGGCTTAACCTGGCGCGCCCTCTTCCCGGTGCGCCCCCCTTTCCGGCATCCTCTTTCTGGTGCGCAAAAGCCATTTCAGCCTCTTTACGGCGCGCTCACCTCACGCCGGGGAAGGATCACGCTGAGGAATGCTATATATCTAAGCCAATAGAAAGAAAAGAGAGGAGGAGAATAGAAGAGGCAGACTCGAAACGAGAAGGGACAAGAGGAGAGCCTTGGGCAAAAAGTAGGGTTTTCTAAGAGCGAGCAAGAGAGCCACCCTCGCCCTGTCTGTCTACCTGAAGAAACTCGAAGCCAAAGGGGAAGGGCTTTTTTCGATACTCTGTTTTCTGCGGTGAAGAACTTAGGTGGGTTCGGCGTTTCCCCGTCTTCCCCCTTTTATTTTTATTTCTCCTGGCATCATTCCTGTGAATAAATAGGGTCGAAGGAGCGATGACATGAGCCCGATCTTCATCTTCATCCCTCTATCTTTCTTTTTGATTTGGGTTTATACCCATCAGTGTAAGATCGACCGACCTCCGGTCGACCGTGCCATGCCGTGGCGAATGAATGTTGTAATGCCCTCTTCCTGATAGCAATGTTCGACGTTGAGCATAATAATATCTCCCTACGCCCTCTTTCACCCATGTCTTCCTTTGGATGCATTCAATGTTTAGATGATCGCTTCCATTTTTCATCGTGCTGATCTCTTTCTCGCCGGTGTTGAATGTGCCCATAGTTATACCAAAAGGGCTATAGAAATCTTCCCCCCTCTCCCCGGGGCTTCTTTCCAATGGAATGTCGTATTAGGTTTCCATCATTATGACGAGGGTTTCATCGCTAGAGGTGTATGTATGTGTTCCTCCCTGGTTGATCCTAGGGCCGTTCTCTTGTCTCCCTTCCATTCCTGATCATGAACCGAAGGGGATGAGGCCGCCCCTATAAGCTGAACGCACGGTTCCCTGGTATCATTGCCTTCGGAATGCTAACTCAATAACCCCTCTGCTAACCTGCTAATCAACTAACCCCTATGCCTACACCTATGGATATAATCAACCATAGCCGGCCTATTATCCTAGTGTGTTCTGCATATGCAATGTGTGTGACCGTTCATCTCGAGGAGTCTGGGGGCCGGGGAGAGGGGACATCCCTCATCGGTGTTTCTAGTCACCACTGGATCATGGAGTCATGTCTATCAGTGACGTGAATCTCTGTGAGCCGTCGGGTGAACATCAATAGGGTTTATCACCCAAACACTAAACCCACTATACTTAGGGATATTATGGTGACTATGGTATGTGTGCCCCTCGTAGGCTAGCCCTCAAAGTTTCCTTCCCTATTAGTCATCCCTTTTCCGGATTATGAGTTGACTATGGGCCATGTGCCCCTCGTAGGCTAGCCCTCGGGGTCCTCACCTCTCTCATTGGTCACCTTATCCGATTGTGATTGATCCACGGAATGATGGTGTCCCTAGTAGGCTAGTCCTCGGGGTTTCCTATCCGTTTGGGTCTGCCAGCCGTCGTTGTGCTACCCGACATTAAGGAGCTTATCCCATTCATGGGTATGCCTCTGCTTTCCCCCCGTGATCCTCTGGACCAGGGGAGGTGCTGCCAAATTTCTCTAGAACTTATTGATTGATTGCCCTCACAGTTGGGGCTTAATAAGACATATTTTCAAACCATTGAACTTTTGTTCTCAAGTATGAACCTCGTACGAATCTCAAGCCTGCTTCAAGGGCATCCTGGACCTCAATTCGTCCATCAAACAACTCAATATATGTTCATGGGTCAAATAAACTAAAAAAATATCTAAAAGATCATCAAAAATCAACTAATCCGGCGCGGTCCTAACCCAGCGCGCCTAATACGGCGCGGTACCCCCCCCCCCCCCCCCCCCCCCCCGTCGGAATAACCTTAGACTCAAATTCACCATTTTTCACCTGGCGGCCACCTGATGCACCCTATTTCAGTGCGCTATGGGCGGGGCGCGCCTGTTAAGGCCTTCTCGCTTCCGCGTCGTTTCAACACCTATTCCTACGCGACCCCGCGCCGTGTAACCCCTATACCTACGCTACCCCACGTCACTTTGAATAAAGAATGCGCCTGTCGCGCTGTTTTAACTCCTCTCTCATTCTCGAGCCAACCCTTGCCTTCCACGGCTGGTCTCGGTCAACATAATTAACCATAAATCGAATAAAAAGAAGCTTTTCAAGTTGAAACCATCTGACGTCATGCACTTGCTAGTTCATGCATTAGATATACATATGCATTCTTATGTGCTTTGTTAGTGCATGCTTGCCTGAATGAGACCTTGGTATATCAAATGGCGGCGATGGAAGGCCGGGTCATGCACGACCGGAAGTCTTGACTATGCGCGATGGTGGTCTTCGGACCTACGTCCTCGCCCTGTACTGAAGGCTCAAACTTAATGAACTATGCATGCTCTACATGATTAAGAAAATGATCAATGAATCATTCCATGCGGCCCCAAAGGCTTCATCATCACATGCATTTTCCTGCATTCTATTTCAGCCTCAAATGGCTCATTATCTCAGCAACTAATCAAAGGTTTTCCTTCTTATCAGAGGATGTAATTAACGCCATAGCCTTTATGGTATGGCGGACTTTCGGTCTCGGCACGAACTTCACTCTCGCCCGACAAGGGTCAGATTGAGCACACAATAAACTCGTCACCTAGTGACTGGCGCTCCCTAAGATATAATAATATTTTTCTTAAATAAAAGATCACATCCCTCACAGCAATCAAAGTATGCACTGACCTTGGTATGTGCAAAACATAACCTGCACCGACCTTGTGTATGGTCAAGACAAAATCTGCACAGACCTTATGTGCATGAAACATTAACTAGCACGGACCTTAGATGCACGACCCTATAAACTTGCACCAACCTTATGTATGGTCAAGACAGAATCTGCATAGACCTTACATGCAGTTTTAAGAGCTTGCACTGACTTGATATGGCACGAAGCAAAAGATCCACCAACCTTATATGTGTTTCTACAGGAACGTGCACGGACTTTGGTCTCCTATATGCATTAAGAGACAAAAATGCACATACCTTTACGCATGAATAAACAAGACTTGCACTGACATGTCTGCATGGTGCGAAAAGTTGCACCGATCTTAGATGTGTGAGAACCCAACTAGCATTGACCTTGTATGCACTACACACTGTGCTAGCGTCGACCTTGGGTATGCATGAAGTGTAGCTAGCATCGACCTTATATGTGCGATGATGCACACTAGCATCAACCTTACTAAGCACGCAAAGTAACTAACACTGACCTCGCTATATGAGCACCACTACTAGCACCGATCTACTTCATGAGAAAAACAACTAGCATCAACCTCACTATGTAAGTGACGCACTTAGCATCGACCTTATTTATGCAATAATGACGGCAATCATCGAGCATACTTAGTGAGAGACACAACTAGCATCGACTTTGTATGCAGTATGCTTAGTACTAGCTTCGACTACCTTTATGCTAAGTTGAACACGTTGACGTTATATGACTGCTAAGGCAGAATGTGCTTAGACTCAAAAGCAGGAAACAATGACTTCATGCAGACACATTGATTTCAATGACTCAAGTGCACAAACTCCAATGCATAGACTTATGAATGCTTCAGACATATTATATTTGATTTAAGGTGTTTTACTTTTTATGATGTTTGAGTTTGACTTATGGTGTTTGTCATCATCAAAACCATAGGGACACAATAGACTGCTTGCCAATGGCAGTCGAAGAAGAAGAAGAAAGAAGAATGACATCATCTGTTGACGATAATGGGTATGAAGATGGCCCAGATTACGAGGCCGATGGAGCCCCTCCGCAGCAGGAGAAAAGAAAGAGAGTTTATGTGTTCAAAAGACTGACCTTCTCCGGCCATGCAAGGAGGAAAGTCTATAAACAGAGAAAAGAAATGTGAGTCTTTGCTTGCAACATGGCTGGGATGGTGATGTGACACAAATATGCAGCAAGTGAAATGATCCTTCGACTTTATTCGCAATCACAACAACAAGGTTGGAAGCAACTAGAAAGTCGCCATTACACCGCGCACACCCGTTTCCCGAGGTGACTCGGGGATGCCGAGTCGAGGCAGTGGAGAAAGCCCCTGGCTGGCTAGAGGACCAGCACCGCTAAGGTTGTCCTTCCCGAGGATAGGAAGCCCACAAACAAGGGCGGCCGGGTGCCTTGGGGGCACTAGGTCACTCGCTCACTATCACCCACGGTGACCACAGAAGGGTTGGTGGCTCCGGGATCGGGCACTCTCTCACCGACCAGCGGATAAATTTTGCAGATATGAAATGAAAAGGAGTAGTGGAGCAAGGGCAGAGGCTCACCTGGTTGGTTTGAGGAAACCAACCCCGTTCGGAGACGAGGGCGAGCGGGGAAGTGTGGATTCCCCGCACACTGCGCCGATGAAGCTTGACCTGTTTATCGGTTACATCCACTACGCCTCACACAGGAGGGTGAACTTGGGGTGGGGGTTTTGCTGTTACAATCAATTACTACCTCCACACAGGGAGGGGCGTTAAGCCAGCCCGGCGGGGAAGGGAGAGTCGCCGATAAGTCCGAGAGGACGCCGCTGCCGGATAACCCTGCTTGCTGTGGAAGATGACAGTCAGTCGGTGTCGCGGCCGTAGATTCCGATCAGGAATTTTTCCGATGACGAGACCACGGGGGTTCTCTTCGGACAATGAACCTGGACTTCCAAGAATTTTACTGATTTCTTCTAATGTCGTCACTAGCCGCGGCGGGGGTTCGAACAGGGTGGCAGGATCTGGGACTGGCAGCTACTAATCTGATGCAGAAGGATGCAGAAGTTGTCCCAAAGGCTCCCAGACTCCGAATCATGAACCGCCAGAATTTCTGGGTCCGTGCACGAACCCTCTGTGCATAAAAACTGACGGGGCAGCCGTCTGACATCGGAGGAGACGAGGAGATTCAGAAGAGTGAAGGTTGGTCGCTGCAGGCTGTGGGAGGCAGACCCGACCAGTCGAGGGAGAAAAAAGGGAACTTTCACCTCCAGATGCCGAATGCAGTTCTGCTTCTTGATCCTGACCGAAGACTGGAGGACGAAGAACTTTGTAGAAGGACTTGAGGCCGAATTCTTCCGTGGTTCGTCGGGGTACAGCTTCAAAGCCAGTTCAGGTACTCTTCAGGGGGGTCCAGCGCAGTCAGGGGAGAATGGCTCTCCCGGACGGCCCCGAACTTGGAATGGGATGAGGTCACCTCACCTGCAAAGCTGACTGGATGTCCTTTCCAGATTGGTATGGTACGCCTTCAGATGTCGCCGTATGAATCCGGGGTGGCTTCTGCAAGTCGAACCTTCTTCTGCCACCTGCAGACTTGCCCAAATGAAAGGGATGGTGGTGGAGCTAGGCTAAAGGGAATGGAGATTTAGCAATGGTGGGAAGGCTGGTGGTGATGGTAGATGGGGGTGGGATGTTTGGGGATGATGAGTGGGGTGGAGCAGGGGATGTGGAGTTCCAAGAGGGTGGAGGGGAGGGGTGAGGGTCGCAGCTATGAGAGGGGGATCGAGGGGCCGGCCAAGGCAAGGGGGTGAATAGATGGGGAGGGTTGGTGCGCAAGTTGTGGTGGGATAGGGGTTTGATGGCCCTGGGGATATGAATGTATGTGTGGGGGAGTGGAATGGTTGCTTGGGGAAGAGGGAAGGTTGCCTTGGAGGTTGAGAAGTTGTATGGGGAATGGGAAGGGTTGCCTAGGGTGGAGGAGGTATTGAAGGGAGTTATGGGCCTTGGGAAGATGAAGGGGTGGAGGGTTGAGGTGGCAGCTGAGGTGGCAAGGGGGAGGCGAGGTGAAGGGCCAGGTTCGCCCAAGGGAGGGGAGAAGAGAGAGAGTGGGGTACGCCCCCTAGAGAGAGAGGAAGAGAGAGAGCTAGTGTGAGAGAGAGAGAGAGAGAGCTAGAGAGAGGGGGGCACAATTCTTGTGGCAAATTTTACTCAAATATTCATTAGCTCAAAATGGAGGGTTTGGGGCCCTATTTATAGGGAATCCCCAATTTACAATAAGTCCTTGCAAAATAGATAACTGACACAAGACTAGGGGAAGGAAAAGAGGAAGTGGGCCAAGCCCAAGGATTCGGGCCCAGAACCCACATGAAGACTACTAAACATAGGGAAATAAACGCGTAACCTAGATACTGGACTCAAATAAAAGTAAATTACATCATAATGACTCAAAATAAAGGTAACAAGTGCACAAAGATGATCCTCAAGGTGCTGCAGTGAGCGGTGAAGTGATGGAGCTCAGGACTGGATCTCGTCGGAGGGGAGGGAGGTCCCGAGCCAGAGGGAATCATGAATGATGCCCTCATCAATTCCCCCGGGCCCCGAAGAGCTCGACTCTGTCGAGTAGAGGTCCTCCCTACTGTGATACTGCTCCAAGAGGTCGGGGTCCAACCGCTGGAGGTCCTCCCGACTCACCCAGGCGTCATCCGAAGGGGGCCGTCCCTTCCACCTGACCAGGTATCGCTCATACGCCTTGCTCCGTGTATTGGTGACCTGTTCATCTAATATCCGCACCACTTGATCACGCTGGTTTCTCAAGTTGGCTGACACACCATGAGTATTGTTGTACCGCTGTGTGGTTTTGATGATGGCTGACACACCATGAGTCACACTGAAGTGTGCTAATTAATATTGATGACTGATTGACTGCTTGAATATCTGATTGTTTGCTTGAATAGCTAATTCATGAATATGGCTAGATTGGGTTAACATAGTGGCTAATTGTTCATGCAGTGCGTTGACGCAGTTGGAGATTGGGTTGACGCATTGGCTATTTGTTCACTAGCTGCGTGGACGCAGTGGATCAGCGGGGTTGACGCCATGTTGCTTTGTCTCCTTTGTGTTGCTCTTTAAGTCTCCAAGTCTGCACACTGCCTTTGTGATCCAAGTCTATACAGCCTCATTCCTACCTACGTTCCAAGTCAAAGTCTGCACATTGTCTTCGAACCTAATGTCTGCATAGTGGCCTTCACACTTGAAGTCCATACATTTGATGTGCAGAGTTGAAGTCCATACTGTGCCTCAGGCTGAGGTAGTCCATACACTGGTCGGTGGCAAGCCTGTACACTGGCCTCAGCGTTTTCACGTGAAGTCTACACATTGGTCTCTACTTGAAGTCTATACATTGGCTGAGGGTCTTCAAGTCCATACACAGATGTCTGATGCATATTGATTGAAGTCTGTACATTGGGTTTTCACATGAAGTATGTACAGCCGTTCACTGTTGTAGTCCATACACTGGACTGTTAGGTCATGTCTACACTGGGTCTCAATGTACACACTTATTCATTGTGCTGCTTCACGCACAAAGTCTGAACATCCTTCAATGAACTTTGAAGTCTATACACTGATTCACTGTTCATCGCCTTTCGGCATCAAAGTTTGTACATCGCCTTCAATCTTCAAGTCTATACACTGGCTTATTCTTCAAGTCTGTACAGCCATTTTGGATTGTATTTCAAGTCTAGACTTTGCACTGTTGCATTCATCGTCTTCGTGTGGTGTTCTGTCTTCGTGTTGATTTTACTTCGAGCACTCTTCTCTAAGATCAAGCCCGTGTCTGTGCTGTCTCCATGTCGTCCTCAGTTCGAGTCGGTTCTTTGTTATTTCTGTCTTCGTGTTGTTCTTCCTAGACCTCGTGTCTTTCTTGTGTTGAAACCACACTTCGTGTTGGTTTCTGTTTTTCATCTTCGTGTTGTGGTCAGCTCGTGTCGTTCTCGTTGCTATATGTTATGTCGAGTTACTTTTTACTTCTTGTCGTTTTCTCTGAAGTGTTAAGCGTTATTAGTATGTATCTCGTGTCGGTCTCTTCGTAGTGTTTGTTTTGTTACAGTGACACTTCGTGTCATTCTCGTTTTACCTCGTGCTGTTTTCATCTGACCTCGTGTCATGCTCTCCTTATCTCGTACTGTAGTAATCCTGTGTTCTCGTGTCATTTACTGTAGCTACTCGAGTCATATTCTTGCTTTCTTTGTTTTATCACGTGTCGTTTCACCTAATGTCGTTCTCTCTGCTGTTTATTATGTCGTGTTGTTTCTTTGTATTCGTGTATTCGTGTTATTCTTGTGTTTATGACCTAGTGTTGTTCTCTGTGTAGTACTTGTTTTGTCACCTTTGAACCTCGTGTCGTTCTATGTGTAGTGTTTGTTTTGTCACCACTGTATTTCGTGTCGTCCTCAGTGCAGTGCACCTCTTGCGGTTTCTATACACCTCGTGTAGTTTTAGGTTCTGGTGCCCTGAGTTTTAATCGCGTTAATTCCTTGCAGGAGAAGAAGAAGATGGTCGAGGAAATATTCCCGAGTGACTGTCAGCACGTGATCCGAGGTTGAAATAAAGCCTGCTGAGAGACTGCCACGTGGTCCGAATACTTAGGGCTGGAAATGTGGAGGTCACACGTCGGGGGTGATACTGCTGTTGCTGCTATATATATGGGTCTTCATCCTTTGAAGAAGTATCGAAGAAGAAAAGCCTGCAGAGTAGAAAGCCCTTCGATCTAGAAGAAAAGAAGAGAATAGAGAAGAGAGTGAGAGCAGAAGAAGAAAGAGAGAGAGAGATAGTGCCAATGAGAAGAGAAGAAGAAGAAAAAGAAGAGTGGTAGAGTGAGAGAAGCTGCAGAAGTAAAAAGAGAAAGAGAGAGAGCTCGCGAGTGAGAGAAGGAAGCAGAGAAGAAAAGGAAGAGAAAGAAGAAGAGAGAACGAGAGATGGGAAGCTTCATCTGAAGACTTGTTCCTACTGGACCGTGGATCAGATCCAGGCCAGTCAGCTCCATTGAGAGCCACATTTGTGTTTTCATCTTTTACAACTTTCTGATTGCTGTGTTATTTTCGTTTATTGTTTTTCCTTTATTTTTCTGATTACCTTTGGTCTACCGATTGCCCTGTTGGGGATTGGGTTCCTCCTGTTGATTCAGGAGAAGGGAGATCTGATTTCCGGGTTGCAAGTGATAGGTTGTCACTTGAGGGTTCCCTCTGGTTAGAGGAAGGGAGGCTAGCCCTCCGATTCTGGGCTTGTGGTTGCAAGTCCAGGTGTCCCTCCGGTTGGGAGGAAGAGAGGTCTTCGACCTCTGGTTTGCTGGTGACTGGAAGTCACCGGTTGGTTCCCTCCTGGTCTGGAGGAAGAGAGACTTCGGTCTCTGGTTTCCAAGTGGCTGAAAGTCACTTGGGGTGTCCCTCCTGTGGGAGGAAGAGGGGAGCATGTTCCCCTGGTCAAGCTGTTTGACAGCATTTGTTGCAGACTGAGTCTGCGGTTTCTAGCGTGAGCTAGTGGAATCCTCACTCCGGTTGGAGTGAGGGGTGGATGTAGGTCTGGAGGACCGAACCACCTAAAAATCTATTGAGCAGTGGTTTGATTGCTTGAGTTGCTTCCGCTAGATGCTTGAATAGGCTCGCTCCATCTGCTTGTTATTTTTGTTTAATCCAATTTGCTTAATTCCGGAACTTGCCTAGCATCTGAGTCTTTGAATTGGGCATTATTCGTAGTAGGATACATTCACCCCCCTCTGTATCCGGGCTTAGCACCCTAACAGTTGGTATCAGAGCGGGTGTCTGCATACAAGGTCCAGCGACCTGCAGATCGATCTTGCAGTCTTAGGTGCTAATTTGTTTTAGTGCATCAATATTCTTGTTGCATTGAATCTATCTGCTATCTGTTTCAATGGCTTGTCCACCCGTCTTTAGTGGTTCTGATTTCAACCAGTGGCACAGTGCTTTACGTGCTTATGTTAAATCAGTTGATCCAGACCTGTGGAAAGTAATTTCACATGGTCCTCATGAATTACCAAAGAAAAAGTCCAAATGGACTGACAGTCACGAATCAATGTATGAGGAGAATCAGACAGCTATAAATCTGATGAAAGCAGCCACTGACAAAGCCTTTCACTCATGTTTCCTTGATTGCAGATCTGCAAGGGATATGTTGGCAATGATGAAGAGAGCCGGGAAAGGAAATCAAACAAGCTGCATGATGGCCAACAGAAGTGATCAAGGCAGCAATCAAACTGAAGAAGATGATGATGATGAGGTAAATATCTTCGAGAATTTCTCTCTAGAAGATTGGGAGAATGCTTATGCTGAATTACTTGAATCTCATGAGCTGTTAAGAAAATAGTATAAGAAATTGAAGAAGGGTACTGGTTTAGATAGTTCAAGCGTTCCTTGTAGAAATTGTGTTGAATTGAAAAATATTCATGATGCTTGTATGTCTGACTTTCAAATACTGAAGAAACAAGTTTCATTATTGAAAACTGAAAATCAAGAACATATAAATGTGATATCTGAACTCAAAGAAAAATTGAACTCAGATAATGATAATCAGACTGTTGTTAACTATCATGACCAGTATGAAAAATTGCTGAAAAACTTTAAAAGTGTAAACTCAGATTTAAACAAGCTGAGATCCGAAAATGATTCCCTGAGAACATCTGCTAATAAAAATGATAACAAATTTGAGAAACTCAAGCAGGAGAAAAACTTGCTTGCTGAAAAACTGGAAGCCATAAAATCTGTGAATGTGGAATTACAGAAAAACATTGAAAAGAAGGAAAAAGATTTGAAGGAATTCAAGGCTGAAAGAAAACTTGAAATTAACTCAGAAGATCAGACTCTAATAAATGAGTTAATTCAGAATGACAAGCTTAAGGAAGAAAATGAAAAATTAAAAATGTTGAATTCCACTATGTCAGAGAGACTTCTAGCTTTGGAAAGAGGAAAAAGTATTTGTGTTGAAGATTCTAATAAACTGAGCAATCTGGAACAGGAAATTGAAAAATACAAAACTGCTAACAATGTGTTAACTGAATGTGTGAATTACAGTGAACAAGAGATTGCTAGTTATGAGCTACATATTTCCTCTTTGGAAGATGAAATTCAGGATTTGAAAGTCTCTTTGTCAAAATTTGTTGATGGGCAAGAAAACCTAGACAAGCTGCTAGGTGTAAAAGTCAATGTCAAAAGGGAAGGGTTGGGCTACAATAATCTAAATAAAAAGGCTTTGCAGAATAAAGCAATGACATCCTTTGTAAATGCCTCAAACGTGGCCACAACATCAAAAGACAAACAGCCCATTGTTCAGAAAATATTGAGAACAAAGATTAATTTTAAGAAAGAAGGACTGGGTTACAGTCCAGTCATGAGGAAGGCTGATGGAGCCAACCTGAAAACTGTCTTTGTTAAATCCTCTGAACAGGAGAAGCCTTCTACTTCATCTCCAACTCAGTACAAGGCTAAGAAAATAGGAAAACAGGATAAAAATCAGAAAAGGACTGTAAATCAGAAAATAAATGAAAAGGGTTCATCAGTGCATATTGATCATAGTCCTCATACACATTCACGAGCATCCAAAAAGAAAATGATCTGTCATTTCTGTCATAAATTTGGACATCTGATGCATGAATGTAGACTGATGGAAAAGGATGATCTGAGTGCTAGAAAATATCATGATAAAAATCTTTCATCTCAGAAAAGGAAAATTGAGTGTTTTCATTGTGGTAAACTAGGACACAAAATTTCACAATGCTGGTTTGTTAGTGATAAGAATAAATGTCATGCAAACTATCATGCTCTTAACAAGAACAAGTATGTTTCAATGAACCAGCATATGACATGCTTTAATTGTGGAAAATTGGGTCATAAGAGATTTGAATGCTGGCTGAATGCTGGTAAGAAAAGTTCTAATTTATGCTTTCACTGTGGCAAGATGGGCCACATTGCAGCCCACTGTTGGCATGCTCAGGGTAGACAATTCAATTCTAAAACTATTAAACTCCTTGCAAATGGAAATATTTTTGGAAGTAATGTTTTTAGAGGCAAGCACAATGAGTGCTTCAACTGTGGGAAGCCAGGTCACAGGGCTGCAACCTGTTGGCTGGCAGGATATCAAAACCAAACTGGTTTTGACAAACAGAATTTTTATTCTGTTAACAAGAAATCTCATGCTTATGCACATAGAATTCATGCTAACAAGAATCTGCATAAATCAGATCTGAAAACTGCTCCTAGAAATGTGCTGAGAAAACCTGCTGGGAGTAATACTGTTTTGTCAGGACCCAAGACTTCTTGGGTACCTGTTTGTGCAAAATAACATTGCTATGCAGGTGTGCCTTGGGACTGAAATAAAAAGGGGTAATGATCCAAGGCACTCAAGAAGAAAACCCCATACTGAACTTTTCAGGTAAACTTCCTGCTCTTCTTGTTTTTAGTTTTAATGCATAACAAGTTAAATCTATTTTTGCATAATCATTCTTCATCTGCATTGTCTGAAATGATGCCTCTGAACTCTACTAATCTGAAGTGCATATATGTGATTTGCATGTAGAGTACATTCATTGAAAACCTGAATTGCATATAGGACTGTTGGTTTCACCTTGATATTCATGACCTCTATGGTATATCAAATGGTAAGCTACCAAAAGGCAGGGAAATCTATCCGGAGGTCCTTACTATGTGAGAGCTGGTCTTTTAGACCAAGTGCTCCGCCTAGTACCATGGGTCATTTTGCTTGACAGCGCAGTCTGAATGTGCATGAATCATTTGGTATCATATGTTCAGTTTTCAGTGCAAACATTGCATGTTTTCAGGGAGAGTTAGTTGCATATCCTTGCATAGCAATTCAATGTCGAGTCTTTGCATGTCCCTGCATACATATAGTGCATTGCATTTCCTTACATTGAAAATGCCAAAAAGGGAGTTTGAATGCATATTGTGAGGGGGAGTCATTGCATTGCATATAGGTTGTCAAATGCATACATAGGTCAGAACTCATTGCATATCCTCTCTTACTGATTTTGTTGACAAACCTTAATCATATTCTGAAAACTTTGAGCTTCACAATCTCTCTTAACAATTGGTATTTCTACTATCAATTTGGTATCATTTGGCTTCAGAATTCTATCAGTCTTTCATGAAGATTTCAATGGGCTATCTCGATCATAAATCTGAAAACTCTTGAACTAGAAATCTTCTATTATACGTTTTTATGAATGACTGAAATAACTCATGTGGTTTAAGTTTAATGTATTCAATGAGTTTGGCTTTAAAATCTCTTAAAAATATCTGAAGCATGTTTAATAAACCTTAACCATCTGTTTCATGCTATGTCTTGTAAAATCTTCTGAAATCTGCACTTTTGAATATATGACTTCAACTGATTAAGTACATGAAACTATTATTGATTTGAAGCAAATGAATTTTTCTGAAATGTCTAAAGGGTAATATCTGTCAGAGCAATGACATTGGTCACTGAGAAACACATGTCCGAAGGACTGTGTCATGAGGTGCCTTAGTTAACTCTGATTAAGAATTCATTGAAATTCAGGCAGAGCAATGGCATGCACACTGAGAAATACAACTCACTCATCAAGAAATGATTTGGAGTGTGTCATGATGTGTAAATGCTATCTCTGTTCATATATAGCATGACAGTTAGTCACACTAAGTGCTTAGGGACATTGGCCTCTGATCAAGGTATATCCTCTAGTTACAAGGTGTGAACTAAACTAGAGTGCTCGTAAAATTTGTAGCATGGAAAATTGTTGAACAAATTAAAATATCTGAATATTGATGCTAAAATCAAATAGCTACAACCCTAGACAAAATCATATGACTTCATAATTGCTTGACTTCAATATTGGTGCATGTAATTCTGAAAGAAGTCAATAGATTTGATTGTGTAAGAGAAAGGGAGATTAATCAAGATAAATATAAGGGCTTGGTTCATCTTTATTAAAACATGGTTTTAGATATCAATACAGAATTTTATTGATAAACTCTGCATACATCATGTTTAAACCATGCTGTTCAAAAGGCTCATTCATAAGTCCCTATAATGGAAGACCTTGAAAAATTATGTTTTGGATTTATGAGATTGATATCTCCTTGAAAATCTTTCTGCTCACTTTTCTTAGATCATTGACCTGAACTTCTCCTTGTTTGCCCCTGTGGCCTCCTCTCATCTATCTCATATGATTTCACTTATTAAGGGGGAGCTTCCATGTCATGCATCACTTGCATATTAATTGGCATCTATTCAGGGGGTGCATTCCTTGTCATACTGAATCATGTTCATATCATTTGTGACCTTGAATTCAAATCCCTCATGATCAGATTTATGCATGATCAACAAAAACTGTATAGTCAACTCCCTTCTTATCAGTTGACTGATTCCATCTGCATTTTTCTGACCATACAAATGTGAGGTGCCACTCCCATTATTACCTTGTTCACTTGCAGCCTTCTGAACCTCAGAATCTTTATGATGGTGGATTTCAGATTGATTCCTGAGATGTATTTCTCTCTACACTGTTGGAATCTTCCATCTTGTTCTGCAATAAGTTCTGATTCTGTGGTATCTTCACCAGAATTCAGATTCTTTGTAATGGCTGATTTCAGATTGATTTATTGGATAACCAGAGTCCATATCTGTGCTTCAAGAGGAGAGTAGTCAATCATGCATGTTGATAGGGGGAGAGCTGTCTCATTGCATAAGGGAGATCTTCATTTTTTTTTTACCATGACTCATTCTCTGCATTAGCTCTATTTTTTTTGCCATGACAAAGGGGGAGATTTTGATTTAATTGCTTCTGATCTTGAGCTGCCCTCATAAGTTTTTTTGTTTTTGCTGAAGTAAAAGGGGCAGTTTAGTCAAAGGGAGAGTTTTTAATGCTCTCTTCAACTCATGTCTTTTAGCTGAAGGCAAAGGGGGAGAAGAATCTAATTTGAGTCAGTGTAACTCATTGTGTTGCCATCATCAAAAAGGGGGAGATTGTTGTGCCCCTGTGTGGTTTTGATGATGGCTGACACACCATGAGTCACACTGAGGTGTGCTAATTAATATTGATGACTGATTGACTGCTTGAATATCTGATTGTTTGCTTGAATAGCTAATTCATGAATATGGCTAGATTGGGTTAACATAGTGGCTAATTGTTCATGCAGTGCGTTGACGCAGTTGGAGATTGGGTTGACGCATTGGCTGTTTGTTCACTAGCTGCGTGGACGCAGTGGATCAGCGGGGTTGACGCCATGTTGCTTTGTCTCCTTTGTGTTGCTCTTTAAGTCTCCAAGTCTGCACACTGCCTTTGGGGTCCAAGTCAATACAGCCTCATTCCTACCTATGTTCCAAGTCAAAGTCTGCACATTGTCTTCGAACCCAATGTCTGCACAGTGGCCTTCACACTTGAAGTCCATACATTTGATGTGCAGAGTTGAAGTCCATACTGTGCCTCAGACTGAGGTAGTCCATACACTGGTCGGTGGCAAGCCTGTACACTGGCCTCAGCGTTTTCACGTGAAGTCTACACATTGGTCTCTACTTGAAGTCTATACATTGGCTGAGGGTCTTCAAGTCCATACACAGATGTCTGATGCATATTGATTGAAGTCTGTACATTGGGTTTTCACATGAAGTATGTACAGCCATTCACTGTTGTAGTCCATACACTGGACTGTTAGGTCATGTCTACACTGGGTCTCAATGTACACACTTATTCATTGTGTTGCTTCACGCACAAAGTCTGAACATCCTTCAATGAACTTTGAAGTCTATACACTGATTCACTGTTCATCGCCTTTGGGCATCAAAGTCTGTACATCGCCTTCAATCTTCAAGTCTATACACTGGCTTATTCTTCAAGTCTGTACAGCCGTTTTGGATTGTATTTCAAGTCTAGACTTTGCACTGTTGCATTCATCATCTTCGTGTGGTGTTCTGTCTTCGTGTTGATTTTACTTCGAGCACTCTTCTCTAAGATCAAGTCCGTGTCTGTGCTATCTCCATGTCGTCCTCAGTTCGAGTCGGTTCTTTGTTATTTCCGTCTTCGTGTTGTTCTTCCTAGACCTCGTGTCTTTCTTGTGTTGAAACCACACTTCGTGTTGGTTTCTGTTTTTCATCTTCGTGTTGTGGTCAGCTCGTGTCGTTCTCGTTGCTATTTGTTATGTCGAGTTGCTTTTTACTTCGTGTCGTTTTCTCTGAAGTGTTAAGCGTTATTAGTATGTATCTCGTGTCGGTCTCTTCGTAGTGTTTGTTTTGTTACAGTGACACTTCGTGTCATTCTCGTTTTACCTCGTGCTGTTTTCATCTGACCTCGTGTCATGCTCTCCTTATCTCGTACTGTAGTAATCATGTGTTCTCGTGTCATTTACTGTAGCTACTCGAGTCATATTCCTGCTTTCTTTGTTTTATCACGTGTCGTTTCACCTAATGTGGTTCTCTCTGTTGTTTATTATGTCGTGTTGTTTCTTTGTATTCGTGTCTTCGTGTTATTCTTGTGTTTATGACCTAGTGTCGTTCTCTGTGTAGTACTTGTTTTGTCACCTTTGAACCTCGTGTCGTTCTATGTGTAGTGTTTATTTTGTCACCACTGTATTTCGTGTCGTCCTTAGTGCAGTGCACCTCTTGCGGTTTCTATACACCTCGTGCAGTTTTAGGTTCTGGTGCCCTGAGTTTTAATCACGTTAATTCCTTGCAGGAGAAGAAGAAGATGGTCTGAGGAAATATTCCCGAGTGACTGTCAGCACGTGATCCGAGGCTGAAATAAAGCCTGCTGAGAGACTGCCACGTGGTCCGAATACTTAGGGCTGGAAATGTGGAGGTCACACGTCGGGGGTGATACTGCTGCTGCTGCTATATATATGGGTCTTCATCCTTTGAAGAAGTATTGAAGAAGAAAAGCCTGCAGAGTAGAAAGCCCTTCGATCTAGAAGAAAAGAAGAGAATAGAGAAGAGAGTGAGAGCAGAAGAAGAAAGAGAGAGAGAGATAGTGCCAGTGAGAAGAGAAGAAGAAGAAAAAGAAGAGTGGTAGAGTGAGAGAAGCTGCAGAAGTAAAAAGAGAAAGAGAGAGAGCTCGCGAGTGAGAGAAGGAAGCAGAGAAGAAAAGGAAGAGAAAGAAGAAGAGAGAACGAGAGATGGGAAGCTTCATCTGAAGACTTGTTCCTACTGGACCGTGGATCAGATCCAGGCCAGTCAGCTCCATTGAGAGCCACATTTGTGTTTTCATCTTTTACAGCTTTCTGATTGCTGTGTTATTTTCGTTTATTGTTTTTCCTTTGTTTTTCTGATTACCTTTGGTCTACCGATTGCCTCGTTGGGGATCGGGTTCCTCCTGTTGATTCAGGAGAAGGGAGATCTGATCTCCGGGTTGCAAGTGATAGGTTGTCACTTGAGGGTTCCCTCTGGTTAGAGGAAGGGAGGCTAGCCCTCCGGTTCTGGGCTTGTGGTTGCAAGTCCAAGTGTCCCTCCGGTTGGGAGGAAGAGAGGTCTTCGACCTCTGGTTTGCTGGTGACTGGAAGTCACCGGTTGGTTCCCTCTTGGTCTGGAGGAAGAGAGACTTCGGTCTCTGGTTTCCAAGTGGCTGAAAGTCACTTGGGGTGTCCCTCCTGTGGGAGGAAGAGGGGAGCGTGTTCCCCTGGTCAAGCTGTTTGGCAGCATTTGTTGCAGACTGAGTCTGCGGTTTCTAGCGTGAGCTAGTGGAATCCTCACTCCGGTTGGGAGTGAGGGGTGGATGTAGGTCTGGAGGACCGAACCACCTAAAAATCTATTGAGCAGTGGTTTGATTGCTTGAGTTGCTTCCGCTAGATGCTTGAATAGGCTCGCTCCATCTGCTTGTTATTTTTGTTTAATCCAATTTGCTTAATTCCGGAACTTGCCTAGCATCTGAGTCTTTGAATTGGGCATTATTCGTAGTAGGATACATTCACCCCCCTCTGTATCCGGGCTTAGCACCCTAAGACAGGCGTCATCCGAAGGGGGCCGTCCCTTCCACCTGACCAGGTATCGCTCATACGCCTTGCTCCGTGTATTGGTGACCTGTTCATCTAATATCCGTTCCACTTGATCACGTTGGTTTCTCAAGTTGGGTGGAGCTCTCTGAGGTGTGGGGGTGCTCTCGAGGGGTGGAGTAGGCTGGATCTCCTCACTGGGTGTCACCGTGGGGCCCTTGTAGGGTACCAGGTCAGCCACATTGAATGTGGGACTTACTCCGTATTCTTCAGGGAGGTCCAACAAATAAGCATTGGTGCCAAGTCATCTCAGTACCTGGAAGGGGCCGGCTCCTCGAGACCTCAACTTTGAGGTATTCCCAGGGAATAGTCTCTCAGTTCTCACCATCACAAAATCACCAGTTTGGAACTCTTGGTGGCGGCGGTGGGAATCAGCTGACTTCTTGTAAATCTCATTGCTCTTGTTGATGTTTTTGCAAATATTCTCATGTAACTCTCTAAGGTGTTGTGCAAAAGACTCAGCAGTGATGGATACCCTAGCATGAGGGGGCAGGGGAATGAGATCTGTTGGCTTCCTGGGTTTGTAACCATGCACAGCTTCGAAAGGACTCATGCCTATGGACCTATTGGTGGCATTATTGTATGCAAACTCGGCTTGAGGTAGAATGAGATCCCAATTTCCAGGGCGGTCCTCAACGAGGCACCGCAGGAGATTCCCTAGGCTCCGATTGACGACTTCGGTCTGGCCATCGGTTTGAGGGTGATAGGCCGTGGAAAATTTAAGCAGGGTCCCCATTAGATGCCAGAGGGTCTTCCAAAAGTAGCTTGTGAATTTGACGTCCCTATCTAAAATGATGGTTTTGGGCAAACCATGGAGGCGGACCACCTCATCAAAGAACAGACGGGCCACATGGGAGGCGTCAGAGGTTTTAGAACAGGGGATGAAGTGGGCCATTTTTGAGAATCTATCCACTACAACAAAGATGGAGTCATGTTTCCTCTGGGTCCGAGGTAGCCCTAACACGAAATCCATGCTCAGGTCCTGCCATGGCCGATCCGGGACGGGTAGAGGGGTGTATAGGCCTGTGTTCTGCCTGACTTGCTTAGCAGTCGCACATGTGCGACATTGCCCAACAATTTTGGCCACATCCCTTTTGAGACTGGGCCAATAGAACTGTCCTTCAACCAAGGCAATGGTTTTGTGAACCCCAAAGTGCCCAGCCAGGCCTCCTGCATGTAATTCCCAGACTAATAAATCCCGCAGTGAAGTTCTAGGTATGCAAAGTCTATGCCCTCAGAGGATGAATCCGTCCTCTAGGATAAAACCCTGGTGTTCTTGGGGTGAGTGCGTGATTAGGTTGGCATGGACATGTCCAAAATCGGGACAGTTTGGGTATTCCTCCTTAACCCGATCGAACCCTATTACTTCTACCCGAATGGTAGCTAGCAGGGAGATCCTCCTACTGAGTGCATCAGCAGCACGGTTTTCACTTCCGGCCTTATGTTTGACCACAAATGTGTAGGCCTGGATGTACTCGACCCATCGGGCATGCCGGGCATTCAGTTTTTGCTGGGAGTTGAGGTATTTTAGGGCCTCATGGTCGGAGAATATGACAAATTCCTTGGGCAGGAGGTAGTGCCTCCAATGGCGGAGGGATTGCACCACAGCATAAAATTCCTTGTCGTAGGTAGAGTACTTCATCCTGGCATCACACAACTTCTCACTAAAGTAGGCCACTGGGTGTCCCTCTTGGCTGAGGATCCCGCCAATTCCTACCCCGGAGGCATCACAAGTCACCTCAAAGACTTTGGAGAAGTCAGGGAGGCACAATACAGGGGCTTGGGTCATCCTCTCTTTGAGTTCTTGGAAGGCCCTAGAGGCCGACTTGGTCCAAACAAAGGTCCCCTTCTTAAGGCAGTCGGTGATAGGGGCTGTGACTGTGCTAAATCCACGGATGAATCTCCGGTAAAAAGTGGCCAATCCATGGAAACTCCTGACCTCATGGAGGGTGCGGGGCTCCGGCCAGTCAATGATAGCTTGGACCTTCTCGGGGTCCATGGATACTCCCTTAGTGGAAAGCATATACCCAAGGAAAGTAATGGACTCTGTCAGAAAGTGGCACTTTCCTGGGTTGGCATAGAGACTCTCTTTCCTAAGGACAGTGCAGACTTGCCTGAGGTGGTTGAAGTGGGCCTCCCTAGTCCGACTGTAAATAAGGATGTCATCGAAATAGACCACTAGGAAGACTCCTATGTAAGGTCTAAGGACTTCCGTCATGAGACGCATGAAGGTACTCGGGGCATTTGAAAGCCCGAAAGGCATCACTAACCATTCATAGAGCCCATCTTTGGTTTTAAAGGCAGTTTTCCATTCATCCCCAGGCCTTATCCTCACTTGGTGGTAGCCACTCTTCAGGTCTATTTTTGAAAAAATGGTGGCTCCAGCTAACATGTCTAGCATATCGTCAAGTCTAGGTATGGGGAACCTATATTTGACGGTAATCTTGTTGATGGCCCTGCTATCGACACACATTCACCATGTCCCATCTTTCTTAGGTGTGAGGAGGGCTGGGACAGCACAAGGACTTTTGCTGAGATGGAGGAAGCCTTTTCTAATGAGTTCCTCCACTTGCCTCCTCAATTCAGCATGCTCAGTGGGGTTGAGGCGATAGTGGGGGAGGTTTGGGAGGGTGGCCCCTGGGACAAGGTCAATAGCATGTTGGACATCCCTCATGGGTGGCAGTTGATCGGGGAGCTCTTCGGGGAACACATCCTTGAATTCTTCTAAGAGAGGGTGGATTTCCACGGGATCAGGGTTGGAGGGGGTGGGTTCCCCGAGGCATATGACTACATTGTATATGTAGCAACCCTGATAAGTGAAATATTGAAATAAAATTAAGAACATACATATTACAGAAGTAATACAGATAATAAAACAAAGTACAAATAACGCCTCTTTGTAAGGCGTTAATTTAAAAAGACACGCCTCAACAAACGGCGTGACTAAAGAAAGGACGCCCTCACCTGACGGCGTCAAATCCCAACGCCAAAAAGGGCAAGGACAAGAAACGCCCCTATCTTGGGCGTGTTTTAAAAACAAGGAACGCCCTAGTAAAAGGCGCTTCTTAAGAAACGACCTGAACATGGTCGTCAATTCAATAATAAACGCCCTGACCAAAGGCGTTAATTCAGTTCGTGAACCGTTCAAACCCAGAACTTATCCAGGGTAAGTGATAAGCATTAGAAAGAGTTCAAACATGGTAATGACTCTATTATAGAAGTATTACTTCCACACAATCACCAACCCTACTAGGACACCCAAAATCCTATAAAAACTCTTGTGCATCTAAACCCTAAACCTATTTGATTCGTTCGTCTGTAGAGGTACGTAAGAGGAGCATTCCTTCTTATTTTCCTTAAATCCCTACGTCTGTTACATGAAGAACTAACAGTTCTTCATCTTCTTCTGTTACAGGTTGAGAAGCCCCTACGTTCTGAAGAAGCATAGTTCTTCATCCAGGTAAAAATTATTTACCTTCGTATGATGTTCAGATCACAAAGAAACTGATACAGTTCTTTATTTTCTTATAGGATAACTGTAGTTCTTCTTCTACAATCAAAGCCATCGTCTTCTTCCATCAACCAATAGCCGTGGTCTTCAGGAGCCTAACCGAGCATCATCTTCTGCTAGCCAAAAACCCCTCACAGTCATCTCCAAATCAACTCTTCAAGGTAGGATCTTCTCAAGTCTCGTAGCCCAAACTAAAAATAATACAAGAAGCACCATGCATGATATACATATACAGTTTGCATATAGTTTTAATACGTTTTCTATAAAATTTTTAAGAAACGCCCTTGAATAGGGTGCTACTTTAAAAGACACGACCATGCCATTAGTCGTTAATTAAGAATAAACGCCCTGTACATAGGCGTTGCTTTCATGAAAACGCATGTAATTAATAATTGATCCTATTTAAAAATTCAATAAACATGAAATATCGATTCTAATATCTTGCATGACTCTACCTGTAAATTCCTGCTAATTTTCTTGTCATGACCATGTCTACTATCTTGGAAATTTATTTCTTGAAATATTCCTTGAATTCACGACCTTGACAACGTCGTTTTACACGTGTTAACGCCCCACCACAGGGCGTAAATTCAAAAGTAAATGCCCCTTTCTAGGGCGCGTTCTCTGTAAATTCCTGAAAAATATATACTCTGAAAAATTGAATTAAACAGTAACGCCCCTTTCAAGGGCGTGTTTTATATAAATCCTGAAAATGAATTATATTCTGACAGATATGTAAATAATAAGACGCCTTCTGGTGAAGTCGTCAACTCTTGAAGAAACGCCCCTGACCAGGGCGCGTTTTAGTTAAATTACTGAATTATTAAAAATTCTGCAAAATGGGAAAATATGTAAACGCCCTTCTGTTAGGCGTTAATTACTTGAGAAACGACTTTACCTAAGTCGTTATTTTACTGTAAAACTGATTTTTCCCTGTTTCTGTTAACCGATGGTTTCATATGCTATAATATATATATATCGGCACTATTCTCCACTCCGTGAGTATAGTCCCACGTTTCATGTTGATTTATCGATCACACTCAACTCTCATTGACATACAAGCTCTCCATTGGACATTCCGTTCCTTTGGACTAGCGAGTTAGTCATAGAGACCTCCGTAAGACTCCTCGTAGCCTTGGATTCCCTCAAGGCCGACTGAGCTGGTTGTACCCTAAAAACCCATTACACGATCCTTGCCATGTCAATCTAAAGAAACATGGTATACCGGCCCTTATGTTTATACAAAGAGTATATCATAAGAAAATTCTTAATGGGATGATGATATCATGCCATATCATGTCGTTCTTGTAAACCTCAATTCTATGATAAGAATGAGGGTATCTTACTTTGATATACTATTCATGTGGACCTCAATTCTATATAAAGAATGTCCATACTGATTTGTCATGGTACCTAAGTTAAGGGAACCATATTCTACCTAGTTTTATCGATATCGTGGTTATACCGTTATTATCGTCAATCTATGTCCTTTGTCATATTTTGGACTCTATTCTATCCAAGTTGTCATACATGTCTACAAGCTTGATTATTGAAATTCTATATTGGCTATATAAAGAGTGGATGTCAAAAATACATGATAAATGCCTGCGCATATAGGGCCCGATCTGGTCCTGGGAGGAGCACCCGAAAGTACTTGTGCCCATGGGAGTTAAAATGATAAGGTATCTGGCATTATACCGAGTACTTGACTTGCTTGATTGGACATTCCACATACATCTTGTACTTGAATCGTACTTGACTTGACATGAAATGCGTGGCCCGCAAAAGGGTAATTTACTTGCTTGATACATGATAGCCAAAGTTCTTGACATGACTTGTTAAACGTACTTGCTTGAATATCTTGAATACACTTGTTATCTTGTTGAAAGTTCATGATTAGTCCATCTTATTTCCTTGATATTACATTCTCTCTATCTTGTCGTTTTATGCGAGCATGCATAGCTTTATTGCATTCACGAAAGATGTAATTACTTAAACCCCTTGCTAGTACTTGAGATATAATTTCCTACTGAGCGTTCGCTCATTCCGTTTGTCCCTTTGTACTTTTCAGGTAAGTCCGACGACGATGGAAGTCAATCGGATGGGAATGGTCAAGAGTGAAGTGATAGAGATTCTACAAATGTCGTCTAGTCTTTTCTATAGTTTCTTGAGTCAACTATGTATTCTTTTCCTTTTTATTAAACAGAGTATTGGATTTGTAATAGTCTATCCATTATGAAATAAAGGATTGGGTTATCTTGCTATTTTGCGCATCTCTGTCTTTGTGTCGAATACACGACTACTCTGATTGACATGATTGATATAAACTCGTCGCGCATCTCCGGGTATCTTCCGCGCTCGGGGAGTGACAGTTTTTGTGATATCAGAGCCTGAGGTATTCAATTCCTAGGAAAAACCCAAGTCCAAGGATAAGTTGAACCTTTAAACCAGTGAGATTGGGTAGAACCAAGGGTTAGATTTAACATAGTGTATGAGTCTTTTAATAAGATCACAGTGATAGAATACTAATATAGTTATTGTAATTGCAGGATAATGCCTGCCGAACGTGCTCAATGGCGCAACATGCAGCGTACCCTCCAAGGGATGACTCAGGTGCTACAACAGGTAGCACAAGGTGGTGCTCCACGAGCTGGAAGCTTACACCAAGCCTTTAAGAACATGAATCCCCCGAAGTTTATGGGATCGACCGATCCGGAGGATGCCGAGCATTGGGTCCGGGAAACCAAACGCATATTCCGTGTCATGCAATGCACGGACCAGGACAAAGTTCTTTTACCTACATTCCAGTTAGAGAAAGATGCTAGATGTTGGTGGGAGTCTATTGAAGCAACCATAGATCCGACTCAAGTAACATGGGATGAATTTGTGGAATACTTCAATGCTAAATATTTCTCGGACCGAGTCCAAGAAAAGAAGGCTGCAGAATTCACTGCATTAAAGCAACGATCCTTATCATTAGCAGATTATGAAGCTCAGTTCTCCAGGCTGTCTAGATATGCTAAGCATCTTATTAGCACGGAGAAGATGAAAGCCCGTAGATTTCTTAATGGGCTTAGGCCCCACTATATTACTCAACTGGCGCCTATGGACATCCAAGTTTATTTTGAAATAGTGCGCCGAGCTCAACTACTTGAAGATGCCACGGAACTATCTGATAGGATCCGAGGGAAAGACAAGAAGAAACAAGTCACGGGTTCGGGTTCTTTCAAACCCAATTTCAAGAAGAGGCCCAATAATGGAGGTTCATCCTCTCAAGATTCCAAATTCAAGAAAATCAAGCCTTTCTCTATCACCACTACCCCTTCGAACACAGTCTGCAAGCATTGTGACAAGGCTGGTCACAAAACAGAAGAATGCTGGAGGAAATTAGGAGCTTGTCTCCGTTGTGGAAGCCGTGAGCATCGGATTCCCGAGTGTCCATTAATGAATGACCAAGCCGGTGATGGTAAACGCCCGGTGACAAAGAATGCCCGTCTTCATGCAATACAAGAGACCGAACCTGAAGAAGAAGGTGGATTAGTGGAAGGTACATTAAAAATTTGTTCTAAAAGTGCTTATGTCTTATTTGATACGGGTGCATCACATTCCTTTATTTCTAAGAAGTTTGCCGACCCGTTACCGTTAGAACCAGAATGGATAAAAATAGTTCTAACTACTCCTCTGGGAAGTGAAAATGATATTACTCATCACTACCAAAACTGTGAGGTAATGGTTCAAGGTAGGAATTTACCTATAGATCTCATATGCCTCGATCTAAAGGAGTATGATGTTATACTGGGAGCAGACTGGTTATCCAAATACCAGGCAACGGTTGATTGCCGCAATAGCCGAATTACTTTCAAAGATTTTCCAGAATTAGTCTTTACTCGCCCCAAGAGTCGGAGTAAATCCCCTCTTATTTCGGCTCTTCGAGCAAGCAAGCTCGTCAGGAAAGGATGTGTATCCTTCCTTGCTTTTGTCACTGTTAAAGAAGCTAAGGAAACCAAGATAGAAGACATTCAGGTAGTGCGAGAATTTTCAGACGTATTTCTGGAAGATTTGCCGGGATTACCCCCTCAAAGAGAAGTGGCCTTCACCATTGACTTAGTCTCTGGTGCTGGTCCTGTTTCAAAGGCACCATATAGAATGTCCCCTGCTGAACTCAAGGAGTTGAAGGAGCAGTTGATGGAACTAATCCGAAAAGGGTTTATTAGACCTAGTACTTCCCCATGGGGAGCACCAGTCTTATTTGTAAAGAAGAAGGATGGATCCATGAGATTGTGTATCGACTATCGACAGTTGAATCATCTTACTATCAAGAACAAGTATCCACTGCCGAGAATCGATGAATTATTTAATCAGATTTCAGGATCCAAATACTTTTCCAAGATTGATCTCAGGTCGGGATATCATCAATTAAGAATCAAGGATGATGACATTCACAAGACCGCATTCAGAAGCAGGTATGGCCATTATGAATTTGTTGTTATGCCTTTTGGACTAACAAATGCCCCTGCTGCCTTTATGCAGTTAATGAATAGCATATTCAGGCCTTACTTGGATCAATTCATAGTAGTCTTCATTGATGATATATTGATATATTCCAAGACTAAGGAAGAACATGAAGAGCATTTGATTATTGCATTACAAGTTTTGAGGACAAATCAATTATATGCAAAACTCAGCAAGTGTGAATTCTGGCTTGAAGAAGTAGCTTTTCTCGGACATGTCATATCAAAAGATGGATTATCAGTAGATTCGTCAAAAGTTGAAGCTGTGAGAAATTGGGAAAGACCCACTAATGCGAGCGAGATCAGAAGTTTCTTAGGTCTCGCAGGCTATTATCGGCGATTCATCAAAGATTTCTCTAAGATCGCCGTACCACTTACAAGATTAACTCGTAAGGAGATCCGATATGAATGGAGTGAGGAATGTGAAAGAAGTTTCCAAACTCTCAAGGATCATCTCACTACAGCTCCGGTGTTAGCTCTACCAATAGAAGGAGAGAAATTCGAGGTCTACACTGATGCTTCTGGCATTGGCCTCGGATGTGTCCTAATGCAACAAGGAAAGGTCATAGCATACTCTTCACGACAACTAAAGAAGCATGAGGAGAATTACCCCGTCCATGACTTAGAACTGGCTGCGGTAGTATTTGCCCTAAAGATATGGAGACATTACTTATATGGAGTGCAGTTTACTGTATACTCCGATCACAAGAGTCTCAAATATCTATTCTCACAAAAGGAGCTAAACATGAGACAAAGACGCTGGCTAGAATATCTCAAGGACTTCGACTTCAATATTCAATACCATCCCGGAAAGGGTAATTATGTTGCTGATGCCCTTAGTCGAAAGCCGAGAGCAATGATAGCCAATTGTATGATACAAGAATGGAGGTTACTTGAACAATTCTCCGAGCTCAATATAAGCTTGGACACGGGATCTAAATTTATTACATTATCTCATGTAAGCATACAGTCAGATTTATTATCTGAGATACAAGCACTTCAGAATGATGATCCTATATTAGTGGAAATCAAAGGCAGATTAGAAGGGCAATCTGATTTTCAACTAACTTCTGATGGAAGATTATTATTCAAAGGTAGAACTTGTATACCTGACTGTCCGGAATTAAAGAAGAAGATCTTAGATGAAGCTCACCGATCAAGGTACACTATTTATCCAGGATCAACCAAAATGTATCAAGATGTAAAAAGGAACTTTTGGTGGCCTAATATGAAAAGAGAAATAATAGACTATGTATCACGCTGTCTCACTTGCCAACAGGTCAGGCGGAACACCAAAAGCCTGCCGAAAAACTACATCCTCTAGATATTCCTAGGTGGAAGTGGGAGGATATTGGTATGGATTTTATCATGGGTCTATCTAAATCAAAAGGAGGACATGATGGAATCTGGGTTATCATTGACCGATTAACTAAATCGGCGCATTTCTTGCCAATCAAGAGTCGATGGTCAATTGATGTGCTAGCTGCACTGTACATCAAGGAAATAGTCAGGATACATGGAATTCCTGTCTCAATCGTGTCTGACAGAGATCCCCGTTTTACTTCTCATTTTTGGAAGGGATTACAACATTCGTTGGGAACAAGGCTCAACTTTAGTACTGCTTTCCACCCACAAACGGATGGTCAGACCGAGAGAACAAACCAGGTTGTTGAGGATATGCTTAGAGCGTGCATCATGGACTTTGGAGGATGCTGGCATGACCACTTGCCATTAATTGAATTTGCATATAATAATAGTTATCAACCTAGTATCCAAATGGCACCTTTCGAAGCTTTATATGGAAGGAGTTGCCGATCACCCTTATGCTGGAACGAGGTTGGGGAAAAACAACTATTAGGTCCAGACATGGTAAGGGATACAACTGAAAAGATACAAGTAATCAGAGAAAGATTGCAAGTTGCTCAGACGAGAAAAAAAGGCTTATGCTGATACAAGAAGGAGAGATCTCGAATTCCAAATCGGAGATCATGTATTTCTCAAGATATCGCCTGGACGTGGCATACGAAGATTTGGTGTTAAGGACAAGCTTACGCCAAGATTCATCGGACCATTTGAGGTACTTGAAAGAGTTGGCGAGGTTGCTTATCGCATCGCGTTACCTCCTCAATTGTCCGACGTGCATAATGTGTTTCACATATCTATGTTGAAGAAGTATGTGCACGATCCATCTCATATTATTGAACATGGAGATCTGGTGATCCAGAAAGATCTCACCTATGAACAGAAGCCTATGAAGATCTTGGATCGAGAAATACGAGCTCTAAGGAATAAGGTTATTCCCATGCTCAAGGTGCAATGGAATAAGAATCCCGAACGCGAAGCGACATGGGAAACCGAGGAATCTATGAAGAAACGATTTCCCGAGTTATTCTAAGAGGTATATGTTCTACACTCTCCACGTGTATAATTACATATATTGAATTTGGGGACCAAATTCTTTTTAAGTAGGGGAGGGTGTAGCAACCCTGATAAGTGAAATATTGAAATAAAATTAAGAACATACATATTACAGAAGTAATACAGATAATAAAACAAAGTACAAATAACGCCTCTTAGTAAGGCGTTAATTTAAAAAGACACGCCTCAACAAACGGCGTGACTAAAGAAAGGACGCCCTCACCTGACGGCGTCAAATCCCAACGCCAAAAAGGGCAAGGACAAGAAACGCCCCTATCTTGGGCGTGTTTTAAAAACAAGGAACGCCCTAGTAAAAGGCGCTTCTTAAGAAACGACCTGAACAAGGTCGTCAATTCAATAATAAACACCCTGACCAAAGGCGTTAATTCAGTTCGTGAACCGTTCGAACCTAGAACTTATCCAGGGTAAGTGATAAGCATTAGAAAGAGTTCAAACGTGGTAATGACTCTATTATAGAAGTATTACTTCCACACAATCACCAACCCTACTAGGACACCCAAAATCCTATAAAAACTCTCGTGCATCTAAACCCTAAACCTATTTGATTCGTTCGTCTGCAGAGGTACATAAGAGGAGCATTCCTTCTTATTTTCCTTAAATCCCTACGTCTGTTACATGAAGAACTAACAGTTCTTCATCTTCTTCTATTACAGGTTGAGAAGCCCCTACGTTCTGAAGAAGCATAGTTCTTCATCCAGGTAAAAATTATTTACCTTCGTATGATGTTCAGATCACAAAGAAACTAATACAGTTTCTTTATTTTCTTATAGGATAACTGTAGTTCTTCTTCTACAATCAAAGCCATCGTCTTCTTCCATCAACCAATAGCCGTGGTCTTCAGGAGCCTAACCGAGCATCATCTTCTGCTAGCCAAAAACCCCTCACAGTCATCTCCAAATCAACTCTTCAAGGTAGGATCTTCTCAAGTCTCGTAGCCCAAACTAAAAATAATACAAGAAGCACCATGCATGATATACATATACAGTTTGCATATAGTTTTAATACGTTTTCTGTAAAATTTTTCAAGAAACGCCCTTGAATAGGGCGCTACTTTAAAAGACACGACCATGCCATTGGTCGTTAATTAAGAATAAACGCCCTGTACACAGGCGTTGCTTTCATGAAAACACATGTAATTAATAATTGATCCTGTTTAAAAATTCAATAAACATGAAATATCGATTCTAATATCTTGCATGAATCTACCTGTAAATTCCTGCTAATTTTCTTGTCATGACCATGTCTACTGTCTTGGAAATTTATTTCTTGAAATATTCCTTGAATTCACGACCTTGACAACGTCGTTTTACACGTGTTAACGCCCCACCACATGGCGTAAATTCAAAAGTAAACGCCCCTTTCTAGGGCGCGTTCTCTGTAAATTCCTGAAAAATATATACTCTGAAAAATTGAATTAAACAGTAACGCCCCTTTCAAGGGCATGTTTTATATAAATCCTGAAAATGAATTATATTCTGACAGATATGTAAATAATAAGACGCCTTCTGGTGAAGTCGTCAACTCTTGAAGAAACGCCCCTGACCAGGGCGCGTTTTAGTTAAATTACTGAATTATTGAAAATTCTGCAAAACGGGAAAATATGTAAACGCCCTTCTGTTAGGCGTTAATTACTTGAGAAACGACTTTACCTAAGTCGTTATTTTACTGTAAAACTGATTTTTCCATGTTTCTGTTAACCGATGGTTTCATATGCTATAATATATATATATCAGCACTATTCTCCACTCCGTGAGTATAGTCCCACGTTTCATGTTGATTTATCGATCACACTCAACTCTCATTGACATACAAGCTCTCCATTGGACATTCCGTTCCTTTGGACTAGCGAGTTAGTCATAGAGACCTCCGTAAGACTCCTCGTAGCCTTGGATTCCCTCAAGGCCGACTGAGCTGGTTGTACCCTAAAAACCCATTACACGATCCTTGCCATGTCAATCTAAAGAAACATGGTATACCGGCCCTTATGTTTATACAAAGAGTACATCATAAGAAAATTCTTAATGGGATGATGATATCATGCCATATCATGTCGTTCTTGTAAACCTCAATTCTATGATAAGAATGAGGGTATCTTACTTTGATATACTGTTCATGTGGACCTCAATTCTATATAAAGAATGTCCATACTGATTTGTCATGGTACCTAAGTTAAGGGAACCATATTCTACCTAGTTTTATCGATATCGTGGTTATACCGTTATTATCGTCAATCTATGTCCTTTGTCATATTTTGGACTCTATTCTATCCAAGTTGTCATACATGTCTACAAGCTTGATTATTGAAATTCTATATTGGCTATATAAAGAGTGGATGTCAAAAATACATGATAAATGCCTGCGCATATAGGGCCCGATCTGGTCCTGGGAGGAGCACCCGAAAGTACTTGTGCCCATGGGAGTTAAAATGATAAGGTATCTGGCATTATACCGAGTACTTGACTTGCTTGATTGGACATTCCACATACATCTTGTACTTGAATCGTACTTGACTTGACATGAAATGCGTGGCCCGCAAAAGGGTAATTTACTTGCTTGATACATGATAGCCAAAGTTCTTGACATGACTTGTTAAACGTACTTGCTTGAATATCTTGAATACACTTGTTATCTTGTTGAAAGTTCATGATTAGTCCATCTTATTTCCTTGATATTACATTCTCTCTATCTTGTCGTTTTATGCGAGCATGCATAGCTTTATTGCATTCACGAAAGATGTAATTACTTAAACCCCTTGCTAGTACTTGAGATATAATTTCCTACTGAGCGTTCGCTCATTCCGTTTGTCCATTTGTACTTTTCAGGTAAGTCCGACGACGATGGAAGTCAATCGGATGGGAATGGTCAAGAGTGAAGTGATAGAGATTCTACAAATGTCGTCTAGTCTTTTCTATAGTTTCTTGAGTCAACTATGTATTCTTTTCCTTTTTATTAAACAGAGTATTGGATTTGTAATAGTCTATCCATTATGAAATAAAGGATTGGGTTATCTTGCTATTTTGCGCATCTCTGTCTTTGTGTCGAATACAAGACTACTCTGATTGACATGATTGATATAAACTCGTCGCGCATCTCCGGGTATCTTCCGCGCTCGGGGCGTGACAGTATACAGGAGTTCCGAGAGCTACTTCTTCCTCGAGTTCTTGTCTAGTGATGAGGTGTAGGCCCTTGGTGGGGTTCTCATGGGTGGGCGGTTGACTTGTTGGTTGGGTTGGGGGTGATGAGACCCCTGGGCTTTGAAGTGGTGTAGGGAGAGTTCCCTTGGAGGGTGGTTCCTTTCGGGGTGGGGAAGGGTTGAGGCGAATGGTCTTCCCCTTGTGTTCAAAGGTGCATGTGTTCGTTTTCCCATAGATGGTAGCATTAACATCATATATCCAAGGTCTCCCTAATAGGATGCTTCCTACAGCCATAGGTATGATGTCACACCATATTTGTCCTTGGTAGAATGAAAAGGTGACGGGGATAAGACAACATGTGTTGACGGGTAGGGAATGGTTGTTTATCCATGATACCCGATATGGTTTGGGGTGGGGTGTTGGGGTAAGCCCTAGGAGCTTGACGGTGTCCGGGGACACGGCGTTGACACAACTTCCGTTGTCTAGGATGACCTTCCTAACATGGTTCCCGATTTTGATGAAGGTGTGAAAAATGGAAGTCCTCCGCCAATCGTCCTCTTGAGGTTGGGTAAGGGTGCACCTTATCACCCCTAGGTGGGTGGAGTGGGGGTCATCTTCTACACCTTCCTCAAAGAATTGCTCCTCGTATTCCTCTTCCCACCCTAAAGCAGCCTCGTGTTCCTCAATAGTATTCTCATGGGTTTCCTGGGATGTGGTAGGTCCGCCCTCAATAACAAGGCTCGACAACCCCTTGGAAGGGCATTGGGAGGCTATGTGGCCATAACCATGGCACTGAAAACACTTAACCGTACTACTCCCTGGGGTCTTCCCTTTGGAGGCTTCCTCCCTTCGGGGAGGAGGGTTGGATGGAGTGGCCTTTGTGGGGGTAGGATTGGTTGGCTGGGGGTAGGGCTGAGTGGGGGTTCCCCCACTGGGAGGAGGTGTTCTCAACAGGGGAGGGAGGTTGGGTCGGGGTCCCGGGCCCTTGGGGGGGGCAAACCTTGTGTTCCTAGAAAACCTTTCTACATCCCGGGCTATTTGATAGGCGACCTCAAGGCTATGAGCCTCCCTCATGAAAAGTTCCCGTTTGATGTGGGGAAGGAGACCATTCCTAAACCGGGATAAAGTGACGGCTGGCACTTCGACGGCACCACACCTTAAGAGGTATGAGTCAAATTTTTCTATATACTCTTCCACGGTCTTTCCTTCTTGGGTAAGGCTTTGCCACTCATCAAGGAGGAGTTGGCTATAAGAATTGGGAAGGTATTTGCTTCTGAGTTGGGTTTTCATGTCAAGCCAAGTGTCAATGGGTTCCTCCCGCCTAATCCTCCTTTGACTCTCTACCTTTAACCAATATGTCTTGGCTAGTTTGAGAAGGTGCATCTTGGCCAACCTAACCTTTCTCTCCTCGGACATGGGGTACCAATCAAAGTATTGGTCCATGCCATGCTCCCATTCTTCATAGGCACTTGGGTTATGGGACCCATCAAAATTCGGAGCATCTACCTTGATCATCCTTAAGAGGAAGTCATCCGGATCCTCTCATGGGCGCCTCTCTTGGTACCGAGGTTGTGGGGCTCTCTCTTGCTCACGATACCACTCATTCTCTAGGTCTTCCCTCTGATGTTCAACCCGTGGAGGAGGAGCCCTGTGGACATGATTCCTAGGTGGGGCCCTAGCTTCTTCTAATCTCTCTAATCGGGTGGAAAAACCATTCATTTGCTCCGTGAGGGCTTGAATGGCAGCCTCAAGTCGATCCGTAGGAGCTTGGGGAGCTTCCCTAGGGATGTTTTGGTTGCCTTGGAAATTGGGATCCATGGGTGGATCGGAAGTTGAAGGATCGGTCCGGTATATGGTACCCCTACGGGTGGACATGCACAAAGACAAGGTGACCGACACGGGATGGTAATGCAATTGCCCTAGGACCTAGGCTTGTAGAGACAAGTCTAAAACTTGCTCTGATACCGCTTGATGTGACACAAATATGCAGCAAGTGAAATGATCCTTCGACTTTATTCGCAATCACAACAACAAGGTTGGAAGCAACTAGAAAGTCACCGTTACACCGCGCACACCCGTTTCCCGAGGTGACTCGGGGATGCCGAGTCGAGGCAGTGGAGAAAGCCCCTGGCTGGCTAGAGGACCAGCACCGCTAAGGTTGTCCCTCCCGAGGATAGGAAGCCCACAAACAAGGGCGGCCGGGTGCCTTGGGGGCACTAGGTCACTCGCTCACTATCACCCACGGTGACCACACAAGGGTTGGTGGCTCCGGGATCGGGCACTCTCTCACCGACCAGCGGATAAATTTTGTAGATATGAAATGAACAGGAGTAGTAGAGCAAGGGCAGAGGCTCACCTGGTTGGTTTGAGGAAACCAACCCCGTTCGGAGACGAGGGCGAGCGGGGAAGTGTGGATTCCCCGCACACTGCGCCGATGAAGCTTGACCTGTTTATCGGTTACATCCACTACGCCTCACACAGGAGGGTGAACTTGGGGTGGGGGTTTTACTGTTATAATCAATTACTACCTCCACACAGGGAGGGGCGTTAAGCCAGCCCGGCGGGGAAGGGAGAGTCGCCGATAAGTCCGAGAGGAGGCCGCTGCCGGATAACCCTGCTTGCTGTGGAAGATGACAGTCAGTCGGTGTCGTGGCCGTAGATTCCGATCACGAATTTTGCCGATGACGAGACCATGGGGGTTCTCTTCGGACAATGAACCTGGACTTCCCAGAATTTTACTGATTTCTTCTGATGTCGTCACTGGCCGCGGCGGGGGTTCAAACAGGGTGGCAGGATCTGGGACTGGCAGCTACAAATCTGATGCAGCAGGATGCAGAAGTTGTCCCGATGGCTCCCGGACTCCGAATCACGAACCGCCAGAATTTATGGGTCCGTGGACGAACCCTCTGTGCAGCAAAACTGACAGGGCAGCCGTCTGACATCGGAGGAGATGAGGATATTCAGAAGAGTGAAGTTCGGTCGCTGCAGGCTGTGGGAGGCAGACCCGACCAGTCGAGGGAGAAAAAAGGGAACTTTGGCCTCCAGGTGCCGAATGCAGTTCTGCTTCTTGATCCTGACCGAAGACTGGAGGACGAAGAACTTTGTAGAAGGACTTGAGGCCGAATTCTTCCATGGTTCGTCGGGGTACAGCTTCAAATCCAGTTCAGGTACTCTTCAGGGGGGGTCCAGTGCAGTCAGGGGAGAATGGCTCTCCCGGACGGCCCCAAACTCGGAATGGGATGAGGTCACCTCGCCTGCAAAGCTGACTGGACGTCCTTTCCAGATTGGTATGGTATGCCTTCAGATGTCATTGTATGAATCCGGGGTGGCTTCTGAAAGTCGAACCTTCTTCTGCCACCTGCAGACTTGGCCAAATGAAAGGGATGGTGGTGGAGCTAGGCTAAAGGGAATGGAGATTTAGCAATGGTGGGAAGGCTGGTGGTGATGGTAGATGGGGGTGGGATGTTTGGGTATGATGAGTGGGGTGGAGTAGGGGATGTGGAGTTCCAAGAGGGTGGAGGGGAGTGGTGAGGGTCGCAGCTATGAGAGGGGGATCGAGGGGCCGGCCAAGGCAAGGGGGTGAATAGATGGGGAGGGTTGGTGCGCAAGTTGTGGTGGGATAGGGGTTTGATGGCCCTGGGGATATGAATGTATGTGTGGGGGAGTGGAATGGTTGCTTGGGGAAGAGGGAAGGTTGCCTTGGAGGTTGAGAAGTTGTATGGGGAATGGGAAGGGTTGCCTAGGGTGGAGGAGGTATTGAAGGGAGTTATGGGCCTTGGGAAGATGAAGGGGTGGAGGGTTGATGATGTAAAACCAACCTTGGACCTATTTTGCAAGCATTCAAGTTTGAGCAGCGGACTCACACTAGCGAGCTCACCCGTATGGCACACACTAGGGCCCGAAGGCAACTAGGCGATGTTGGAGAGGGTCCGAGGTGGGACCATGAGACTCCAAGGGTTGGCAAGCTTGGGGAGAACCCAAAATGGGCCTAGGATGACCAAATCATGGGCGGCCAACACACCAAGGGTGTGGGTTAAGTGGATTCACTCTCACCTCGCCCGCGGTGGTCACTCAATTTGGTGGCAATGTAAAATCGGACACTCTCTTACCGCCGACGGAGTAACTATAGCAATACTAAGCTAAGCAAGTCCAATACAGCAATGAGGGATGTTCAGGAGCTCACCTAGCCGGCGTGAAGACGCCG
The DNA here is from genome assembly GCA_022559845.1 of Amorphophallus konjac. Lineage (NCBI taxonomy): Eukaryota > Viridiplantae > Streptophyta > Magnoliopsida > Alismatales > Araceae > Amorphophallus > Amorphophallus konjac. Next base: position 252,458,793 of record CM040119.1, read on the forward strand.
ACTCCGGCCGGAGACGGGGGCGAGCGGGGAGGCGAGGGTATGCACCCGCACGCCGCGTCGGTGTCGCTTCAACCTGAAAGTGTAAAGAGTACAACACTACGCCTCTCGCAGGAGGGATGATCTTGGGGTGGGGATTAAGTTAATTACATCCAAAACTACCTCCACGCAGGGAGGGGCCTTCAGCCGGCCAAGCGGGGTGGGGATTACGCAATGAAACTTGACCTCCCGAGCTCCACCGGTTCTGCCCTGCTTCAGGTTCACTGGACAGACAGTCGGAGACGGTGCTGCCACGGGTTCCACAGAACTCGGATCTTGACGAGACCAGCACCAAAAGTTTCCCAACTGACATAGGATGAAGCTTGAATTTTTGGGGAAGCTTTGATACTCGGGGCTGACTGTGCCGGCGACTGGAACAGGACAGCAGCGTTTGGTCTCTGGCGGGTACCGAACTGATGCAGCAGGTTGCAGAAGTCACTGTGGGCTCTCCTGGACTCCGATTGGAATGAAACTGGCGGTGATGCGATCGTGGTCGGGGTAGCTTCGGGCCGGAGTTGACGGGGATGCGATCCGATGTCGGTGGCGGGAGGGGTAACCGGAGGAGTGAGGACTGGTCTAACCTGGGACCACAGGGGGCAGCCTGCCGTCTCCGACGAAGAAAATTGGAGCAGAGGGTTCCGGTGGCCGATTGAGTCCCTTCTTCTTGGAGGTGGCAGATAGCTTGAAGTAGTTTCTTCCCTCCAAAAATGGCTCTCAGATCCTTCACGAGCTGGCCGTGGCAGAGTCTGGGAACGGACTGATTGATTCTGCCTCTATCTGGTGCAGATCAATGTGGCTGGTTGCATAGGGTGCCACGATCTCTAACGAGCTCTGATTGAGGCGAGACCTGAACCGTTGGACCCGTAGCCAAGTCTTCTTTCTGTCGGCACTGACGGTGACATCGGAAGATGTCGTAGAAGACCGGGATGATCAGATGAGTAGAGGGGTGTCGGTTCTGGCTCCTGTAAACTGACCTGACACACTTGGAGTAGAAAATTTGTAACTTGAGATTCCGATGTCCAAATGCAGCTCTGCTTCTTTAGGATGAAAGAGGACTTGAGAGGGAAGAACACTTGATCTGAATCCCAAAAGTTTCGTCGTGGTCGGGCTTCCAATCTGGCTCTGGTTCTTTGCCTGGGGTCTTCTGCGCAGTCGTGGGAGATCAGCTCCTGCGGACAGCTCCGACCTCAGAAGCCGGCGAGACCACCACCGTTGGAAAGCTATCTCGATGACGATTCCAGAAATGTAGGCCTTGCCACCTGAATCTTTGAGAGACGGTCGTGGCTGCCTTTGCAAGTTGCTGTAACTCTGCTATCTGAAACAGAGGCTGAATTAGAAGAAGATGAGGGGGTGGGGAAGGGGATGGCCAAGAGAGTAAGAGGTGGAGGGTGAACTTGGCTGGTATGGGGAAGGGGGGCTGCGACTTTGGGTGGTTTGGGAGGTGGGGAGATGGAAGGGCACTGCCCTAGGGAGAGGGAAATTCAAATTTGGGCTTAGGGAAGAGCCCCTTCAACCTTGGGGAGAGGAAGGGGTGCTTAGGAAGTGGTGTTGGGTAGTTGGGGGTTGAGAGGTGGGGTGTGGATTGGAGGATGCCACCTTGGGTTGGGGGGGAGTTAAATGGGTGTATGGGGAAGGGGAGAGGTCCTAATGAGGGGTGAATGGGGAGGAGAGAGAAAATTCCGAAAATTGGGTGGAGGGAGAGAGAGAGAGAGATAAAGAGAGAAAGAGAGATAATGAGAGAGAGAGATATTGAGAGAGAAGGCTAGAGGGATTTGGAGTATATCTGGAATTCAATATTGATGCATAAGTTGTTACATATGAGGAGTGGGGTGGCCTATTTATAGGCACATGACTTTTTTCACAAAGGACCCTAACAAAAGACACAATGACTAATAACCGAAGGGAAGGGGGGCATCCATGGGCCTAGCCCAATGAGATGGGCCCAATAACCTATCAAACCAACATAATGACTCAATACTTAGGAAAATGACTCAACAACCTAGGTACATGACTCAAATAAAGGGAAAATTACATGATATTGACTCAAAGAAAATGTGAAGATTACATGACTAGACTCAAAAATACATGACTAACATAATGGCGCTTGCCGACGAACAATCCAAGTCCGGAGAAAATGTGGAGGGGCAAGGGATGCCCTCATCATACTCCCAGGGTGGGGAAAACTCGACCCCGTCGAGTATGGGTCCACCAGGGAAGTAGTACATCGAACTGCGGCTCTGGGTGATCCTCGATCTTCATACTCAACCCGTGACCATAGTCGGAGAACGGCGCTTCAGCTCGACAAAGTGACTCGGTCATACCCTCATGCTGGCGATGGGATCTTGCTTGCCTAGTATTGCCACTGTGTGCTCACGTCGGGCTCTCAGGCTATTTGTGGTGGCACTCCGAGGGTGTCTCTCACAAGGGTAGGTGTAAGCTGGAGGCAACTCACTAGGATCCACCGTGGTGCCCTTATAAGGTGCTAGATCCGCCACATGAGAAATGGGGAGAATCCCAAAACCCTTTTTGAAAGTTCAACCCATAAGCCAGGTTGCCAAAGCCACTCGGAACTTGGCAAGGTCCAAGTCCTCGTGCCCTCAATTTGGAGGTGACCTTGGGGTAGAGCCACTCCAAAGTCATCATCGTCAAGTTACCAACTTGGAATTCCAAGTTGTGCTCATGAGTTTTTGCTCGCTTGTTGTGAATATCACCGCTTGTTGCTTGATATGTGCTTGGATGCATATGCCATGCTTGATGATGTGATGTGAGTGGGCAATGTTTGGTATGCAAAGGTGGTCCGGGGCAGCCACATGTAGATCGATCATGCTTTGATGCTATGAAGATTGTGACAGACTCAGGGGGGCCGGGACATCCATAGATGAACCTTTTATGCATGGGTATGACAAATGTCGGGGGACCCGGACATCCATGTATGCTCCTCTCATACTTAAGACTCATGATGAATGAGGGTGGGCCAATACGTCCAAATACGGTCCACTTATGCTTCCTACTTGACATGTGGGTGATGTAAATGAATGTACCCGACTTATGAATCATGCCAAGTGGTGTTGTATGCCAAGACTTATGCACTCTTGTGACAAAGATGTCTCCTATGTGTGGGCCTTTGGACTTCCATTGGAATGGGTCGAAGGGGTCTAGAAAGGTGGATATCATGAGATGGGGCACTTCCTCGATCCCTAGGTGTATACCACCCAAAGTCATGGTTCCCATGGTATAACCCGGGTCTGGGATGGGGTGGATTGGATCAAACATGGTGGGTTGGGGTAGGGAAAGGTAGGTGGTAGTTAAGGTGGTTGGGTTACTCGGGTTCATTGACTCCCATTGGAATGGATCATAGGGATCATAAAGTGGGTTACCAAGGGGCTCCATGTCCTCAAGGTCCTCAAAAGGTGATGAGTCGTCTTCTTCTAGTGGAATGGTTGGGCCGGTGTATGGGGTGGGCTGGTTGGTCAAGGTTTTAGGAATCACAATGGTAGGGGAGTGGACCAGGATGGGCTCTTCCACTATGGGGAGAAGGAAAATGATGTCACTAGTGTAGCAACCAATAGTGCAAACCGAGGAGATAGACCCAATGCATGGATGGATGAGGTTAAGGCTCTTGGGTTGGTCCGCTCCTAGGGCCAATAAAGAAGTCAAGTCTGATTGCCACTTTAGACCTTTGAGGAGATCATCCCAATCTTCTACCTCATAGTAGGATTGGATTGTGGTGTGATAGGAGTGGAGGGGAACAATTTGGGATGGATATCCCAAAGGTGAGAGAGGTGGGGGTGAGCTAGGAAGGGTGGGTCCTTGCTTGAGGCATTGGAGTATATGCTCATTCATGGTGAAGGTGGGTGACTCTTGAGGATCCGGGCTATTTGAAGTGGTAAAGGGTTGAGGCTTTTCCTTACCATTGGTGTGATCTTGGGCTTCTTTATGGGTGAGAATGGGTTCCGGACTAGCATCTACTCTCATGTGGAGGGTTGTGGAGATTTCAATTCCTAGTGTTAATGGGTTGGGTAGGTCTAATGCGGGAGAATTGGTGATAGCTGGAGCATGATGCACTTGGGGTGGTGGGCAAGGGTGGACTTGGATCGGAAGGGGAAGTAGAGGAGGCCTAGGTTGGGGAAAGATTGGTGTAGGAAGCGGGAGGTGAGTTGGGTGAGGGGTTTTAGGTTTGGGGATGGTGGCCATTATGGGCCTTGGTAGAGGGGTGGACACGGTGTCCACATGGTTTTTAATGGTGAGGGTTGGATGAGTGATGGTCACCATGGAGGGAATTGGGTCGGTTAGGGGTCTCTTGCCATTGGGATCATTTGGGGTGGAAGTGGGGGCTAAAGAGGCTTGACTAGTGTAGGTTAGTGAAGGGGGTTTTGGTTGGGGTGTGGGGGCCCTCATGGGATTAGGTGGGGAGGTGGAGGCCTTGGAGACTTGGGTTCTAGTGGTAAGGGTTTGGACGGGTGGGTTTGGTGGAGTGAGAGTGCTCCTCGAGTTTTGGTAACCCGGGTAGGAAGGGGACATATATTTTACTGTAAGTTGCTCCTTCATGTCCTTCCAAGTGGTGATGGGAGTTTCCCTTCTAAGTATCTTTAGCCCGACAATTTGCATCCAATAAGTTTCCGCCCGTTTGGTAAGTTGCATTTTGGCAACCAATGCCTTTTCATCCTCGGATATATGATACCAAGTGAAGTATTGGTCCATTGTAGTTTCCCAATCTACATATTCTCTAGGAGAGGTTCCATCAAAGGTGGGAAGTGGGAAAGGGACCATTCTATCGTCTGTCCTTGGGGCGGGCCTATTTTCTCCAAGTTGGTTGAGTCGGCCCGATATGTTATCAAGCCGCTCATTGGCATAGGTCAAGGCTTTCATGAAGTAGTTGACATGGCCAGGGAAGTTATGGGTGTTAGTGGTAGGCATCTCTTGGTGGCTTGGATTTATGGAGTGGGCCGATTGGTAAGGTCGATATGAGGTGGCCATACTAGGGGACAAGAGTGATGCACTTGAAGACTCTAAATACATAGACATGCCCTAGGACCAACTTGATAGAGACAAGTTATGAACTTGCTCTGATACCACTTGATGTAAAACCAACCTTGGACCTATTTTGCAAGCATTCAAGTTTGAGCAGCGGACTCACACTAGCGAGCTCACCCGTATGGCACACACTAGGGCCCGAAGGCAACTAGGCGATGTTGGAGAGGGTCCGAGGTGGGACCATGAGGCTCCAAGGGTTGGCAAGCTTGGGGAGAACCCAAAATGGGCCTAGGATGACCAAATCATGGGCGGCCAACACACCAAGGGTGTGGGTTAAGTGGATTCACTCTCAACTCGCCCGCGGTGGTCACTCAATTTGGTGGCAATGTAAAATCGGACACTCTCTTACCGCCGACGGAGTAACTACAGCAATACTAAGCTAAGCAAGTCCAATACAGCAATGAGGGATGTTCAGGAGCTCACCTAGCCGGCGTGAAGACGCCGACTCCGGCCGGAGACGGGGGCGAGCGGGGAGGCGAGGGTATGCACCCGCACGCCGCGTCGGTGTCGCTTCAACCTGAAAGTGTAAAGAGTACAACACTACGCCTCTCGCAGGAGGGATGATCTTGGGGTGGGGATTAAGTTAATTACATCCAAAACTACCTCCATGCAGGGAGGGGCCTTCAGCCGGCCAAGCGGGGTGGGGATTACGCAATGAAACTTGACCTCCCGAGCTCCACCGGTTCTGCCCTGCTTCAGGTTCACTAGACAGACAGTCGGAGACGGTGCTGCCACGGGTTCCACAGAACTCGGATCTTGACGAGACCAGCGCCAAAAGTTTCCCAACTGACATAGGATGAAGCTTGAATTTTTGGGGAAGCTTTGATACTCGGGGCTGACTGCGCCGGCGACTGGAACCGGACAGCAGCGTCTGGTCTCTGGCGGGTACCAAACTGATGCAGCAGGTTGCATAAGTAACTGTGGGCTCTCCCGGACTCCGATTGGAATGAAACTGGCGGTGATGCGATCGTGGTCGGGGTAGCTTCGGGCCGGAGTTGACGGGGATGCGATCCGATGTTGGTGGAGAGAGGGGTAACCGGAGGAGTGAGGACTGGTCTAACCTGGGACCACAGGGGGCAGCCTGCCGTCTCCGACGAAGAAAATTGGAGCAGAGGGTTCCGGTGGCCGATTGAGTCCCTTCTTCTTGGAGGTGGCAGCTAGCTTGAAGTAGTTTCTTCCCTCCAAAGATGGCACTCAGAGCCTTCACGAGCTGGCCGTGGCAGAGTCTGGGACTGGACTGATTGATTCTGCCTCTGTCTAGTGCAGATCAATGTGGCTGGTTGCAGAGGGTGCCACGATCTCTAACGAGCTCTGATTGAGGCGAGACCTGAACCATTGGACCCGTAGCCAAGTCTTCTTTCTGTCGGTACTGACGGTGACTTCGGAAGATGTCAGAGAAGACCGGGACGATCAGATGAGTAGAGGGGTGTCAGTTCTGGCTCCTGTAAACTGACCTGACATACTTGGAGTAGAAAATTTGTAACTTGAGATTCCGATGTCCAAATGCAGCTCTGCTTCTTTAGGATGAAAGAAGACTTGAGAGGGAAGAACTTTTCTGAAGAACACTTGATCTGAATCCCAAAAGGTTCGTCGTGGTCGGGCTTCCAATCTCGCTCTGGTTCTCTGCCTGGGGTCTTCTGCGCAGTCGTGGGAGATCAGCTCCTGCGGACAGCTCCGACCTCGGAAGCCGGCGAGACCACCACCGTTGGAAAGCTATGTCGATGACGATTCCAGAAATGTAGGTCTTGCCACCTGAATCTTTGAGAGACGGTCGTGGCTGCCTCTGGAAGTTGCTGCAACTCTGCTGTCTGAAACAGAGGCTGAATGAGAAGAAGATGAGGGGGTGGGGAAGGGGATGGCCAAGAGAGTAAGAGGTGGAGGGTGAACTTGGCTGGTATGGGGAAGGGGGGCTGCGACTTTGGGTGGTTTGGGAGGTGGGGAGATGGAAGGGCACTGCCCTGGGGAGAGGGAAATTTAAATTTGGGCTTAGGGAAGAGCCCCTTCAACCTTGGGGAGAGGAAGGGGTGCTTAGGAAGTGGTGTTGGGTAGTTGGGGGTTGAGAGGTGGGGTGTGGATTGGAGGATGCCACCTTGGGTTGGGGGGGAGTTAAATGGGTGTATGGGGAAGGGGAGAGGTCTTAATGAGGGGTGAATGGGAAGGAGAGAGAAAATTCTGAAAATTGGGTGGAGGGAGAGAGAGAGAGAGATAAAGAGAGAGAGAGAGAGATAATGAGAGAGAGAGATATTGAGAGAGAAGGCTAGAGGGATTTGGAGTATATCTGGAATTCAATATTCATGCATAAGTTGTTACATATGAGGAGTGGGGTGGCTTATTTATAGGGACATGACTTTTTTCACAAAGGACCCTAACAAAAGACACAATGACTAATAACCGAAGGGAAGGGGGGCATCCATGGGCCTAGCCCAATGAGATGGGCCCAATAACCTATCAAACCAACATAATGACTCAATACTTAGGAAAATGACTCAACAACCTAGGTACATGACTCAAATAAAGGGAAAATTACATGATATTGACTCAAAGAAAATGTGAAGATTACATGACTAGACTCAAAAATACATGACTAACATAATGGCGCTTGCCGACGAACAATCCGAGTCCGGAGAAAATGTGGAGGGGCAAGGGATGCCCTCATCAGTTGAGGTGGCAGCTGAGGTGGCAAGGGGGAGGGGAGGTGAAGGGCCAGGTTCACCCAAGGGAGGGGAGAAGAGAGAGAGTGGGGTTCGCCCCCTAGAGAGAGAGGAAGAGAGAGAGCTAGTGAGAGAGAGAGAGAGAGCTAGAGAGAGGGGGGGCACAATTCTTGTGGCAAATTTTACTCAAATATTCATTAGCTCAAAATGGAGGGTTTGGGGCCCTATTTATAGGGAATCCCCAATTTACAATAAGTCCTTGCAAAATAGATAACCGACACAAGACTAGGGGAAGGAAAAGAGGAAGTGGGCCAAGCCCAAAGATTTGGGCCCAGAACCCACATGAAGACTACTAAACATAGGGAAATAAACACGTAACCTAGATACTGGACTCAAATAAAAGCAAATTACATCATAATGACTCAAAATAAAGGTAACAAGTGCACAAAGATGATCCTCAAGGTGCTGCAGCGAGCGGTGAAGTGATGGAGCTCAGGACTGGATCTCGTCGGAGGGGAGGGAGGTCCCGAGCCAGAGGGAATCGTGAATGATGCCCTCATCAGATGGCCAGTAGATACGAGTGTCTGTCATAAGAGCCCGAAGAATTGGTCTGATTGGCCGAAAGGCCAAGGCCGAATACTAGGAGAACTGAAGCCGCTAGAGAAATGCTGAGGGCGGCAAGAGGGAAACAAATATTGACCGAAGAAGTCACCACCCTCACGGCAAATGTGATAACAGCTGAAGAGGAAGAGGTCTTGCTAAACACCTTGCCCGAAGGCACTTCAGGGGAGGCAGTGGAAGCCACTACCAGCACTGCAACTATGAACCCATTGGTAATGATGCTACTACAACAATACTGGTAGGAGATAGAACTTCTGAAGAAACAGCAACATGAAAAAGCGGAGCAGACTTCGGCTTCAAAACAGCTCGAGATGCAGGGCGAATCGTCACGAGGAGTTGTCAACCCTTGCGACTTCCCTCCATTATATACTCTACCCCAGCCAGTACAGCACAGTCAAGCGGCTGCCCATCAGCGCCCATGTCAACCGCTGATGCCACCAATATCTCCTCATGTGCACCAGCCACCTCCCGTGCTGCGTCCTCCGCCGCAGGCGACCACCCTGGTCACCCCATACCTGCAGCCGGCACATTTCTATCCTGAACCCATCGATTCAACCGTCATGAAAAAGCTGATGGTGGAAAGGATGATTGGGTTGAAGCTTGTTGAACGAAATGAAGGTGATTATGTCACATTTGATGCTTATCAGGTGCCATATCTGCTGCATCATGCTACGAAGTGGCTCCCTCCGGGGATAAGTAAGCCGCCTAAGTTTGACAAGTTCAGCAGGAAAGGATCCCCGAAGGAACGCATCGCATATTGTATGACCGTCATGGGTTATTTGGCCACAGATGAGTTATATCAGCTGAAATTTTTTGTGTCCTCATTAACCAGGCTCGCATTTGAATGGTACTCTAGCCTTTCGATCGGGTCGATCAACGACTGGCCATACATGAAAAAGAAGTTCAGGGAAAGATTTCATGTCACCGAGAGGGAGGTCACGGTGGCTGAACTTTACTCAACAAGACAAAGGGATGATGAAATGCCCTTGAATATATTAAGAGGTGGAGGAACCTCGGAATGAGATGCAAGTGGCCCCCGCATCAAGAGGATGCTGTATAGATTTACAAGCAGAACCTCAGGAGGTAGGCCCTAGAAAACATGATTGGTATGGAAATCTGGTCGTTTGACCGCTTGAACAATGTAGTGGCCAAAGTGGAAACTTTCCTGTCAAGGCCTGCCCCTACCTCAACCGTAGCCACCGTACAGCAGGCAAAGGTACTAGAACGGTGCCCGACACTTAAAGAAGCAAATGCTCTTGAGATCAAAGCATTTGAACAACAAAGAGAAAAGGGTAAGAAGGCAGCTGAGCCTTAGCCTGACAAAGCAGAAGAGAAGAAGGAAGGTCCCTCACTCAGGGATAAGATGAAGAAGGCTTACTCTTTTCCAAAGGAGAAGACCAAAGTTCTCTTCGACTGGGTTACCCAGTACAACAAGGTCACCCTACCTGAGCCCAGAAGGCCTAAGGACCTAAAAAGAAGAGACAGTATGATATTTTGCCCTTACCATCAGATGTTGGGGCACCCAATTGAAGATTGTTATATATTCAAGGATGTCATTAAAGGCATGATAAGAAAGGAAGAAATAGAACTGGGAGAGCATAAAGTTGACCCTCCGTAACCCCATGAAGCACCTCTGAGAAGGGCTGCAGCCAACATGGTTTCTCTATACCAGGTACAGTTAGAAGAAGTCGCGAAAGCCAGCACTCAACATACTTATGAGACCTGTCTCCTGACACCAATGAAAGAGCAATAGGGATGGCAGCAAGTCCCTGCAAAGACCAAGAAGGGGACTATATCCCGCCCCAAAACGGGAGCACACGTCCGTGGCATCACACCGCAACCCACACGTCAGGCGCCAGCATTAATCTGGACCAGCCCGCCTGTGGTAATTAGGATACGCACCCACAACTGGAGGATTCAAATTCCGTTGCCGGTAGTCAAAGAAATCAGTTCAGAGGCTCGGCGGCTTCAAGACTACATAAATGGGCTAGATGAATATGAACAGCCCGAACTGAGGCCCTTGCTGATAAGGGATCATGTCCCATGGCAAGAGCTGGAGCAGCTCTCACTGGAGCAAAAAGAAGAGACCAATGAAACAACAGAAAAGAACGATAGTCTGTTCTGGGGGTAGGTGCCGTCGAAGAGAAAGCAAAGAAAGAAAAGAAAGGTCAGCAAGGCCAAGAGGGAGATAGTGCTCTCCTACAACAACCTGTCAGCCCTCTTCAACCTGCCCAGTGATGAAGATGGGGAAGAAATATGCTTTACACCTTTGATCGAGACAAGCCAGGCCGAAGCCACGACCATTGCTCATGCAACCCGATCAGGCCGAAAATGGGGCCGCCAGCCGCTCGCTAATCACAACATTATTTTGTGAGTGGAGCAATCCTATAAAATGCCCCCTCTAGAGGTCAAGGGAGTTCAAATTCCTCCTCTGTCAGGGCTATACGATCAGAGTGGGGGTAGCAGGGGCGTCCTTTCCTTCCTTAAATTTTTGAAGACATCCAAGGGCAAGCAGCCATGTCGGGATGCCAGCCCTGCAGCAGGGGGCACTTCCCCGCAACTTCAACAACCCTCTGGTACTCCAGATGAAGATGAGGCCGGCCTAACGACAGACGACAAGGGACAACAACAGAATGACACCCAACAGACAGGTGCAGAATCAGGTTTCGATGAAGCAGGCCTATCAGGGGCCGTGGTACAAGGCTCTTCCAAGGCAAGATGGGTAGAAGAAATGAAGTCTAATGTCCGGGCAAGAAGCTGGGTGGTTAAATTGCTGAAGAAGCTCCCGAAAAGATTCACTGTTTGGGAAATACTCTCCGTGAGTGAAGAAACCCGACATGCGATTATTACTGCTTTGCAAACGCCTACTCAATACGAGAGCTGCTTGGCTGAAACACTGCCAGGAACAAATATAGCTTTCACTGAAGAAGATATGATGCTGCCTACCACCAGCCATAACATACCCTTATATATGAGGGGGCAATTAAATAACCAGGAGCTGAATAGGATTCTAATAAACCCGGGTGCAGCTGTTAATATACTTCCCTACAGGGTGTACTAGAAGTAGTACTTCAATGTCCTCCTGCACAAAGTCAGGGATATGCGTATCGCCGACTTCAACCAGAAATGTGAAGTCCCGCTAGGGGTGGTAGAATTTACCCTCACTATGGCAGACCACACTACTAAAGTTCAATTCCATGTTATCAACTCCAACACCTCGTACAAGGCGTTGCTTGGCCGTCCTTGGCTGCATGAAAACCTAGTGATGCCATCTACTTTACACCAGTGCATTAAGTATAACCATGATGGAAAGGAGGAGAGGATATTTGATGACCTCCACCCATTCGAAGTATTTGAGTGCCATCTGCTGGATGCTCCTTTATATGTGGATCAACCACGAAAAACTCCCAAGATGAAGGCGCCCGCCAAGTCAACAAAAAGAGCCTCTGGTGATGACTGGTTCCCACCCCCAGGATATGTAAGTCCCAAGGCAGTGTCGCACATTGCCACCACAGGGAATGTGGGTAGGGTTGCACCTCCGGCCATTTACCCCGAAGCTAATGAGGCTGAGATCGACCAACATCATGGCTATATCAAGATTCCTCAGGGTCTCATCAAACCAATAGCTGGCCTCGACCCCCTCACTGTTGAACCTCTCAAGACATTCGAGGTGGCACAAGCCGAAGGCCCCAGCAGCATATTCTATACAACTGAAGAACACCCTACACAAGAGGATACCAATTGTCATCTCCCTGAAGATATAGGGAACTCGTTGGTCCCCATTTAAGGGCTAACATTCACAACGGATCAAGTGGCTAAGATGTTCCGGAAGAAACACATCCCCTCTGGCTAGCCTCGCAAAGAGAAAGAAGCGTTCAAAAGGCTTTGGTATCCTGGCAACTTGGATAAAGAATTAAGGCGTGTCTCCCAACACCCAGGACTAGGCTTCACCCTAGAAGAATATTACTACAGTGGGCGCTATGAGGTGGATACCATCTCCGCTTTCTTCCCAACAAAAGATAGTCTGCCGGGGGCAACATACGATGAATACCCGATGGAGAATGAACATTCTGGGTCAGTTCAATTGAGAGACCCAGAATCAGAAGCCATAGCCCCTTGCAGATGCTGGGAACAGGTTTATCCTGAAGAAACGGCCTTTCAAGCTAGATTTGACACGGCTAGTATCAGCGAAACCGAAGACACTGAGGGAATAGAACTCTCTTCTTCCTACAGCCCTTCTTTAGCAACGACTTTAGCCCCCCCTCGGCCAATCAAGGAAGTTTCCTTTGACACCGATCGGGGAATACCTGCTGGAAGAGAACAAGCCACCTTTGCTGAGATTGCGGCATTCGAAGCAACATGAGGTCGAATCATCTGTACCCATTGCAAGGCCAGAACACCATCCCTCCGAGCCAATAATAAACAAAGGTTAGCCGCTCCAGATTGCTAACTCATCAACTGAAGTTGGAACTGTAAAAAGTCTACTGCCAGAACAATTCACACAACTGTCACAGGTTGAACTGGAAGCTCCCAACAAGGTCCGAAGGCAACATAGTGAGGAGGTTGAAGTTTTTTAACTTGAGGATGATGTTCCATACTTCATCGATCTCCAGCGGCTCCCCCAGAAATAGAGGACGGAGGCCAAGCCACGGTCGACGAGCTAATAGAAGTCAATTTGGGAAGTGAGGATGACCCCAAGCAAACCATCCTTAGTGCTTAACTATCTTCTGAAGAGCAGGAGCTGTACGTCCAGTTGCTGTAAGAATGTCGGGATTGCTTCGCTTAGAGTTACAAAGAAATGCTAGAGCTTAGCCCCACAGTTTCACAACATGAGCTGGCCATAAATCTTGAAGTAGAGCCAGTATAGTAGTCACCACGGCACATGAGACTCGAGCTCATCACTCAAATATGTAATGAAGTTGACAAGCTCATTGATGTGGGTTTCGTCGAAGAGAATCAATATACCACGTGGCTAGGCAATATTGTGCCCATGAAAAAGAAGAATGGGCAGATCCGGATTTGAGTAGCCTTCCGAGATCTGAATAAGGCATGCCCTAGAGATGACTTTCCGGTGCCAATAACGGAAGTCATGATTGATGCCACAATTGGTCATGAGGCCCTATCATTCCTGGACGGGTCATCTGGTTATAATCAAATATGGATCACAGATCATTACTAGGTCCATACCGCCTTCCGAACCCCCAAGGGTATCTACCACTACAAAAGAATGCCGTTCGGTCTAAAGAATGCTGGTGCGACCTACCAGCGAGCAATGACCAGAATCTTTGATGATCTGCTCTACCACAAGGTCGAGTGCTACATAGACGATCTAGTAGTCAAGAGTAGAAGAAAAGAAGACCATTTGCAAGACCTCCGAGTCATATTTCAGAGGCTCAGGCAATATGAATTAAAAATGAACCACATGAAGTGCCCCTTTGGAGTGTCCAGCGGCAAGTTCTTAGGCTTTATTGTCAAATATCATGGAATTGAAATAGACCCCGCAAAGATCAAGGCAATGCAGGGGTTACCTCCGCATCTCCGAGCTGAGATCTATTCAAGGCCGTCTGGCATATATCCGACAGTTTATATCCAACTTGTCAGGCCGGTGCCACTTTCACAAGTTGATGATGAAAGATGTTCCTTTTTATTGGGATGAAGAATGCTAAACAGCTCTGGAAAAGCTGAAAGATTACCTGAAAACTCCTCGAGTGCTTGGCATACCGGTGAAAGGACGGTCGCTGATTCGGTATATAGCAGCCACCTACTACTCTCTGGGGGCAATGTTGGCCCAGAATAATGAGGAAGGAAAATAACAAGCCCTCTACTATCTCAGTCGAAGATTGGTTAGAACCAAAGAAAAATATACTTTCATTGAGAAGGTCTGCTTGGCGCTGGTCTTTGCCGCCAAGAAACTCCAGCACTATATGTTGTCGCATGAAATAAGGCTGATATCCAAGGTAGATCTGCTAAAGTATATCCTATCACAACCGGCACTCAAAGGCCGCTTAGGCAAATGGGCAGTAATTCTCATGGATTTTGACATCTCCTATGTGCCGTGGAAACCTGTTAAAGGCCAGGCCATCGCAGATTTCTTTGTTGCGCATCCAACACATGAAGAATGTCCGCTGGAGACAGAACTCCCTGAAGATGAGACCCTAGAGGTAGATCAAGTACAACACACCCTGTGGCAGTTGTAGTTTGACGGCACATCCAGAATTGATACTCCGACAATCGGGTCGGCTAAAGTCAGAGCTGGCGCTGGTATAGTCCTGAAGTCTCCTGAGGGGGAAGTTATATATACCTCCTGTTCAATAAACAAGCCTTGCACAAACAACAAAGTAGAATATGAGACGATGATTATTGGGCTGCAAACTACTCTATCTATGGAGATTCGAATGCTTGAGGCGTTCGGGGATTCCATGCTAGTTGTAAAACAAGTGGGAGGAGAGTTCGATGTGCGGAAGCAGGAGCTTCTCCCTTACCACCAACTGGCGCTGCACTTAATGGCAAAATTCTACTTCATTAAAGTGGAGTACATCAATCGAGGATAGAATGCTTAGGCTGATGCCCTCGCAAAGCTGGCTAGTTCCCTATCTGTCTCATCAGACACAAGCCTGAATATAAACGTCATTGGAGAGGGGGATTTCTGTAGCCCACCCAAAGAGCAGCCCAACAAGACCCAACAGGGTCCAACGAGGCAAGCTCACCCGAGTGATAGCCCACCGGGCCCACTCAGGAAAGGAAAGCCCAATGAACAAACACTCGAGGAACCAACTCTCCCCGGCGGCCCCTAGGCTCGGAGGGCCCGAGTGATGGTCAGGTCACAAGGAGGGTCCGGTCTAAGCCGTCTCCCCGCTCGGGAGAGATAGGCGCCAGCCGACCTATCCGACCCCCCCTTTTTCCGAGCTATGCTCATCGCCTGGACAGGACTGGCATTTCAGTAGCTCGGCCGGACCAGACACTAGCCGTTCGTGCTGCCGTTAAGAGTCCCCAACGGACAGGGGAATCAAGAAGCCGTCGGGCTTCAAGGCGATAACGTCCCCACGATAAGGGCCATGAAAGCCCACGTTGAGGACATAACTCCCGCCGGAGACCCCTCAGCTTACAGGACTCTTGAAGGTGGTATACTACTTAAGCCAGGGCTACCCTCCGGTAAGAAAAAAGAACTCCTGAGCAATCCGCTTCACCCCCCTTTTTGGTGGAGAGGAGTCTCGCGCACCAGCTTTCCTCCTCCCCTCATTACTTCCACCGCAGCTCTACTGACTTAGCCATCGGAGGGTTTTGCCCCAGGGAGATCCCCTGGGCCCTCTGATACGTTTTCCTATCTTGCAGTTTCATCTTCTGGTGATCCACGGCCCGCTCAGGACGCAGCGCGAGATTCCGCCTCTTCATCTGGCGCCGTCTATGGGAAACGCACGAAGAGCCAAGATGGTGAGAAGAAGCTCGGGGAGGAGATCCGCCGTCGAGAAGGGTAAGGCCGTGGTGGCGGCAGGAGATGGCCCCTCCGGGGCCTCACAGAACCCTCCCTCCAACACCAGCGTCCCCACCAACGGGCCGCCGCCCCCTCCGACGACGACGGGGGTAGCCCCCAACGGCGGCAACGAGATCTTCCAGGCCCTCAATAAGAAGCTTGACGTCCTCGTGGAGCTCATGAGGGCCCAGGCGGAAAGGGATGCCAGGTCTCGCGCCCCGTCCGGGAGCCCCCCCCGTCGAAGTGCGTCCCAGCATACCGCTGGAGGTCGCTTCACCCTCCGCGGTCAGCAGCTCATCCGCAACAACGCGGGAGGACCCTCGCAAGCTCCACCCCCGGAGCAAGAGGCTTCCTCTACGCCCAGGAGAGGGAAACAGGGGGTGAGGCCTCCACGCCCGAGCGCCGGCGGTCCTGAGGATCGCCACGACGCTCCCCCCAGCCCCACGGCGCGACCGCAGCCGGAACTATCCCTTCGGCTGAGGGATTTCGAAAGACGCTTCGCAGAGCAAGAGCGCGCCCTCCGCTCCCTACAGAAGACCTCCCTCCCGGAGGATGAGGAGAAATCCCCTTTCTCCGAGCACATCCTGAAGGCAGAGGTATCTCCCAGAACCTCCATTCCTACCTTCAAGCTCTATGATGGCCAGGGCGACCCAGACGACCACTACGACAGCTTCGACGCCCTGGTGACCCTGCATGGAACACCAGATCCTATTAAATGCCGAGCCTTTGCGGCCACCCTGGTCCAAGGCGCTCAGGCGTGGTTCCGGGCCCTCGCCCCTGGGTCCATCCGGGACTTCAGGCAATTCGGGCGAGTCTTCAAGGAGAGCTTCGCCGGAAGCGCCCCCCCGAGGTCAGTAGCGGGGCTCCTGGCCCTCAAACAGGCACAAGGGGAAAGGCTCCGGGCTTACGTCCACCGATTTAAATCGGAAGCCCTCAGGATTCCCCGCCTGGATGTGGCCTTAGCCACGACCGCTCTGACTAGGGGCACCCGGGATGAAAATCTCCCCCGCGAACTGGTCCTCCACCCTCCCTCGACCCTTGCTGAGCTAGTGACTCTGGCACTGCGCCATGCCGAGTGCGAAGAAGTACTCAGCGCCTACCGAGACACAACCGGCTCGGGTCGGGAGGGGGACAAGAAGCGGGCCCCCGAGTCAAACCCTGGCTCGGGCAAGAAGCGTGATCGGGAAGGAGAGCACAAACGGCGGTGTGAGCGGTACACCCCGTTGACCACGCCAGTCTACGAGATCTATGAAGACATAAAAGACTCGGGACTCCTCCGCCAGCCCGAACTAATGACGTCAAAGAACCGCAAGCGCGACAGACATTGCATGTTCCACGGCGACCACGGGCACCACACCGGCGACTGTCACCAGCTCCAGGACGAGATCGAACGCCTCATCCGTCAGGGGCACCTGGCCCGGTTCGCAGCTGGGCACAAAGGAGACAAAGACGCCGCCGAGGAGATTGACAACGCCCCCCGAGGGGTCCACATCAACGTCATCTCCGGAGGAACGGCATCGGGCGACGACACCAGCCGAGGAAGGAAGCGCCATGCCGAGTGGGCCAGCCGGGTCTCAGAGCCCTCAGGGGGCCCGCCGAGGGAGCCCCAGGTCATAGTCTTCTCCGACCAAGACCTGGAAGGGCTAAGCACCCCGCATGATGATGCCCTCGTCATCTCGGCCACAATAAACCATTGTAACGTCGATAGGATTCTGATTGACAATGGAAGTGCCCCCGATGTATTATCTTATGACTGTTTCCTTAAGATGGGGGAAGACCCATCCAAGCTCCGCCCGATCCGAACCCCCCTTTGCGGGTTTAACGGCCTGGCCACCTACCCCGAGGGAGCCCTAAGCCTGCCGGTCACCATCGGCACCCCGCCCAAAATCGTTACGGTCATGGTGGACTTCATAGCGATCAAGGGTATGATAGCGTACAACGCCATTTTCGGTCGGAAAATTCTCAGCCGAATAAAGGCCGTACCATCTACCTATCACCAAAAAATGAAGTTTCCCACCAAAAACGGGTTGGGGGAAGTCCGAGGTAACCAGGCCACGGCTAGAAGGTGCTACAACATCTCGGTGGAAGCCTCAAGGCCGGACGGAGGGGATAAGGGCCCCAAGGGAATCGAAGGGAAGACCGTAACCGCCGAGCCCGGTGGCGAATTGCTAACTGTATTCCTAAACGATGACCTGGCCCTCGGAGTAAGGATCGGAG
This sequence comes from Amorphophallus konjac, assembly GCA_022559845.1. Taxonomy (NCBI): domain Eukaryota; kingdom Viridiplantae; phylum Streptophyta; class Magnoliopsida; order Alismatales; family Araceae; genus Amorphophallus; species Amorphophallus konjac. Next base: position 252,476,823 of record CM040119.1, read on the forward strand.
CCGACCTATCATCCAAGGAACAGCAGCAATACAAGAAATTTCTTTCTGAGTACGCTCAAGTCTTCGCTTGGGCCGATGATCAACTCCCTGGCATACCAGGGGAGACCGTGATGCACAAGCTCAGCCTCGACCCCACCGTCAGGCCCGTACAGCAACGGAGAAGAAAGCATGCACCCGAGAAGCAGGCGGTCATCAAGGCGCAGGTCACCAAGGGACAAGAGACGGGCCTCTTCAGGCCAGTCCTGTACCCTACGTGACTAGCCAATGTCGTCCTGGTGCCAAAAACCACAGGCAAGTGGCGAATGTGCGTGGACTTCACCGATCTGAATAAGGCTACCCCCAAGGACTGCTATCCGCTACCGAGCATCGACCAATTGGTTGATTCAACCTCGGGCAACGAGATGCTCAGTTTCCTGGATGCCTATTCAGGTTATCACCAGATCAGAATGAATCCAGAAGACATCGAGAAGACAGCCTTCATCACTGACTGCGACGTGTACTGCTACACCCGGATGCCCTTCGGGTTAAAGAACGCTGGAGCCACATATCAGTGGCTGGTAAACCACGTGTTCGAGGGACAGCTAGGCCGGAACGTCGAGGCTTACATCGATGACATGCTCGTCAAGACCCCCAAGGCCCAAGACCACTTCGCCGACCTTGCTGAAACCTTCGGCACCCTCCTGAAGTACAACATGAAGCTCAACCCCGCCAAGTGCGCCTTTGGAGTAAAATCTGGGAAGTTCCTGGGTTTCCTAGTCACTCAGCACGGGATCGAGGCCAACCCCGACAAAGTCCAGGCCATCTTGGACATGCGTCCGCCCACGTGCCTTAAAGACGTCCAGCGTCTGACGGGGCGTGTTGCCGCTCTCAGCCGTTTCCTGTCCCGTGCGGCCGAACGATGCTTGCCCTTCTTCAAATTGATGAGGGGGCCCAAGCTAGCATCTGCTACGTTCGCATGGGATGAGGAATGCCAGACAGCATTCGCGGAGCTTAAGGAATTCTTGGCCTCGCCACCGGTGCTCTCCAAGCCCGTCCTAGGCGAGGTCTTGCTGCTCTACCTCTCGGCGACGCCATCCACGGTCAGCTCGGTCCTAGTCAGAAATGACTCGGGAATCGAAAGATCGATATACTACACCAGCAAGATGCTCAGTGGGGCCGAACGGAGGTACCCCGCAACCGAGAAACTCGTGCTAGCGTTGGTCACCTCCGCGAGGCGCCTCCGCCCCTACTTCCAGGGGCACCCCATCACCGTGCTAACCGGTGAGCCGCTGAAGAAGATTCTGGCCCACCCCGAGGCCTCGGGGCGACTCGTCAAATGGGCCATCATGCTCGGGGCCTACGACATCTCGTACCGGCCGCGATCGGCAATCAAAGGCCAAGCACTCATCGACTTCATTGCCGAAAGCACCATCCCTGCCGAGGACAGGCCTTCGACCACAACCGGGCCGGCCTGGGAACTGTTCGTCGATGGATCGTCCAATTCGGCAGGCAGTGGTGCGGGGATCCTCCTAAGGTCTCCCGAAGGGATAGAGCTACAGTACGCCTTAAGATTCAACTTTCAGGCGTCCAACAACGCTTCCGAGTACGAGGCCCTTATCTCGGGAGCACGCATGGCCCGACGGCTGGGGGTCGAGCGAGTCAGGATCCACACCGACTCTCAACTAGTCACAGGTCAGGTCAATGGTGAGTATGAGGCTCGGGAGGTACCCATGATCAAATACCTTCAGTTGGTCTGGAGCCTGGCCCGACAGTTCGAGGGATTTGAGGTAGTCCGGATAGCTCGGGAGCAAAACTCCCGGGCGGACGCCCTCTCTTGATTGGCCTCCTCCCTAGACTCGGAAGGTACACGATCGGTCCTCCTAGAAGAGCTAGAGCGCCCGAGCATCGACACGGAGCTCCTCGCTGTTGACTCGGCCACCCCAAGTGACTGGCGCTCCCCCTACCTGTCCTGGCTAAAGACTCTCGAGAGCCCTCTGACCCTCGAGAAGCCCGCCGAATGAAGTATCAAGCTTGGCGCTTCGTCGTCCTCGACAACGCCCTCTACGGAAGATCGTTCTCCGGTCCCCTCCTGAAGTGCCTCGGTCCCGACGAGGCAGGCCGAGCCATCCAAGAGATTCATGAAGGCCTGTGCGGAGCGCACTCAGGGGCACGGTCGCTGGCCAGAATCCTGTTACGACAGGGATACTGGTGGCCCACCCTGCAGCGCGACTGCTCAGCCTATGTTCAACAGTGCGACCGATGCCAGCGGTTCGACCACCTGGTCCATCAGTCGGCTACGGAACTGGTCACCCTAGCCGAGCCTTACCCTTTCGCTCGGTGGGGAATCGATATCCTTGGGCCATTCCCAACGGCCCAGTCCCAGAAGAAGTTCATCATCGTCGCCATCGACTACTTCACCAAGTGGATCGAGGCCGAGGCTACGGCAAGGATCACCGAGACAGTCGTTTGGGGCTTCGTTTGGAAATCGATCATTTGTCGCTTTGGCATCCCCCGAGTGATAGTAAGCGATAACGGTCGGCAATTCGACTCTCGGTACTTCCGAGACAGATGCGCCGACCTAAATATCCGCAACCACTTCACTTCGGTCGCCCACCCCCAGGCCAACGGGCTGGTTGAAAATGCCAACAAGACTATCTTGAAAGGCATAAAAACCAGACTCGGCAAGGCTAAGGGTAGCTGGCTCGAGGAATTGCCTAGCGTACTGTGGTCGCACCGAACAACGCCCAGGACGGCAACTGGTGAAAGCCCCTTTCAGTTGGTATATAGCACCGAAGCCGTCATTCCGTTGGAGATCGCCAATCCGTCACTCCGAGTGATCAGCTTCTCACCCGAGGCCAACGGGCAAAAATTGCTCGAGAACCTCGACCTGACAAGCGAACTCCGAGAAATCGCGAACGTCCGGGCAACGGAGTACCAGCGCCGCCTCACTCGATACTACAACGCCAAAGTCCGAGACAGACGTTTCCAACTAGGGAACTTCATCCTTAGGAAGGCCGAAGCCTCTCGACCACTGGAGGCGGCGGGCAAGCTTTCCCCCAACTGGGAAGGTCCCTACCGAGTGGTTGAGACGCTTGGGAAAGGTACGTACAGGTTAGCGACAATGGAAGGGGAGCCTATTCCTCGGACGTGGAACGCAGCCGCGCTACGCAGATTCTACTTTTGAAATTGTACAGCAAGAGGGACAGAATAGAATCCCTGTTTCTTTTCATTCCAAACCCTTGGTACATCAGGTAGGCAAATGCCAGTACATCACATAGCAAAAACAAAGCAAAAGTCCGTCTAACATCGTTTCAAGGGGTCATCGCTCGACTGACTCGGTCTTGATCTCCTCGCATCCAGCCACTGACTCTGCCTCGTGCGGAAACTGGCTCGGACAAAAGGTGGTCGAGCCAGTTGGCTCGGATGGCCCGTGACAAAGGTGACAGAGGGACTTCAGGAGGAAGGCGGTGAACCAGGAAAAAGGAACTTGAGGAAGGCCACCTCCCAAGTTGGCAACAACCATGAAAAAGGAGCACCATGAAGGCCTCCCCTCTTCCAATCTGCCAACTCCTTGGAAGGAAGGAGAGAGCAAGCAGCCCCCGAGGAGTGAAACAAATGAGGAGCATAAGAGGGAGAAAGAGGCTGCAGACGGAGGAAGGCCTCGGTGAGGAGGGAGCCGGATACGCCTCCTCCCCTCACACGGAGGGAAGTGACGGCCGACTCCCCTGATGCCCCCATCCATCCTCCGCCTCGGCGTCAACCCGGAAGCCTCGCCGGAGCTAAGAAGAGGCCAACGGCGTGCGTCTAACACGCCGAAGTCCTCCCCAGATCCACGCGGCGACCGTCGGACCCGTCTCGTGCACGGGCGGCGACCGTGGGATCCGTTCAACATCACCGGACAGCAGGAGCCAGCCGCTCCCCGTCATCGACGGCGTCGCCCTCCGAAGGATCCTCCATGCTCCGAATACAAGGGCACAACGTAGAGTGAAGAGGAAGGAACGAGGAAAGACTGTTAGAGAAAATCCCAAGCGGTGGAGAGGAAAGGGCACCTTTCGGTCCTTCTTATAGGCCAAAGGAGGCTACACGCCTTAAATGCCCCCCTCGAAAACACACCGAAGGATTTCTCCCCTGAACAGTTACCTCCAACTCCTCGTTTCCCGCCCTCGCGGGATTCACGAAGCGGCTTGACATTTAAAGCGTGAGGGGACGGAGGGACGCCCCGTCAGAAACCTACCAAAACAGCGTGCGAAAACCGTGCAGGACATATCCTCTCAACCACTCAAGACTCGCCAACCAAATCACGGCAAGGATAGTACTTAAACAGAGCAAGTCATTTATTATCGTACCAAAAGGAAACCCTCTAAAAAGAGGAAAGAGAGACAAAAAGGGAAAGATGCAAAATACATCAGGCCTCGTGCCCACTTTGACGCTCGAGACCGGCGGAAGGAGACGCGTCACCCCCGGCGCCTTCGATGACGGCCGGCTCGGACACTGACCTCGCCTGTGCGAGAACTGTCTCAGTCGTGAGCCCTCCCGAGATGCCCGGAGCCGGTGACCCCGATGGTGGCGACCCCTCCGAATCTTCCCCGACCGATGAAGAAGAGCTGGAAACCGACTCATCCGAGTCATAACACTGGCCAAAGGGGAACTCGACCATGGAGTTTTGTTCATTGGCGCAGTCTACCGCCCGGCGATAGCCCTGCTTGAACCCCTTTCAAGCACCTTGGAGTAGCGCTACCTCGTAGTAAGGCTGGGCGGCTTCCAACAGGTCAGCCGAGTAAGCATCCGAGCTCCTGTAACGCGCGATTGCCTCCGCCTCGATCTGTTCCGCCCTTCCGACGAGCTCGACCCGAGCCCGCTCCGCCTCGGCCGCACGTTCCTCTGCCCGGGCCCGATCCACCTCAGCCTCAGCTCGGAGACGCTCCGCCATCTCCGCCCGATCTAGTAGCTCGGCACGCTCGAGCTCCCAGTGATTGTCCAGTTCGAGGCGATGCAGACGCTCCTCCTCCAAGGATCGGCTTGCCCTCTCAAGAGACTCTCGGGTCTTGGCGAGCTATTCGGTCAGCACACCGACTTCCAGTCGGCTCGCCCGCGCCACCTCTCGGAACGCGGAGAACTCCTGCCGGAGCCCCTCATGCTCCCTCTTTAGTCGGGCCACCTTCCTCTCGCATCCCCCGAGGGTCCAGGCAAGGTTCGACCGCTCCGCCTCCGTCCGTGCGTGCGCCTCCGCCATCAAAGCCGCCGACCGAGCTAAGACCAAGCCGCCCTCCATCAGAACATCGAGGATCCCGGGGGGGGGGGGGGGGGTACTGCACCTTTCTCCCCCCTTCGTCCTCGCGGCAATCGATCGGCAGACCCGATACAGGTCGCCCGTAATGCCAAGCCTATCCAAGGACTCCGGCAAAGGAGACCGCTCCGCCCGGGGCACTCCACTAGAGGGCTCTGCTCGAGCAATGGGACCGGCCACCTCGCGCGCCACGGTCGGTTGGGGTTGCGACGCCTCCCTGGGCGAACCCCCAACCTCGACCGGTGCCGCGGGACCAACCGCACCTGGAGCTCCAAGCACCTGGGGCTGCAACGCCCTCGCGGGCGAACCCCCATCCCCGCCTGTCTCGGCCCGCACCTCGGCGACCGGGACGTCACCGCCTCCGGCCGACCCCCGGCCCTCGGTGTCAGCTACTTCAGCATCGGCCCATCTACCCCCGTGGGGGGGAGAGCCGACCTATCGCCGTCCTCTGAAGGGCCCCCGGTCTCCTCGGCCCCCTCTCGCCTGGCAGATGGGGGAGCTAGCCCCCGGGAGGGGAGCGCCCCATCTTGCCCCCCGGAGGGGAGCGCCGCCGAGCCAGAGTCGCCCCCGGCGGTAGGAGGGAGACCTGCCTTCTTGGCCAGTTTCTTGGCCTTCGCGGCCTCCCGCAACTTTCCCGCCATGGGATCCTTGCGCTTTGTGCCAGTTGGCCGTGAAGACCCCCCGGGGGCCACCCCCTTGCCCTTATCCCAGGCTTGGGCGCGACCCACAGGAGCCTCCGGCTCGTCGGCCGCCGAGTCATCTTCTCCCAGATCGATGACCTCCGCAGTTTCCTCCAGAGGTTCCCGCCTCACGTCTACAGCAAAGAAAGAAGACCCGGTCAGGAGAAGAAAAGTAACTACCACCCCAGGGGAACAACCTAGAGGGCGGTACCTGTCGACGTCAACCGCGTAAGCAGACACCGTTCGATATTCTCCGACGTCACCAGCTCCTCGGTCGATTGGCGGTTATCCAGCAGATGGGCGGCCTGCCGCTCCACGTGGGGAGGGAACTCCTCCTGGCGAGGAGGAATGTTCGGATGGAAATTAGGCGAGATCCGACATCTCCAAAACTCATCCGTCGCCTCCGCCTTCACCCAGAAGAATTGGGTTTTCCACCCCTTGTGCGAAGAATCCTTCGCCGCGAGTGAGATGCAACTCCTGTTCCTCCTCGCCTGGATAAAGTAGAAGCCCTTCCCCGCCGACGGGTGCGCCTTCAACTCGAAAAAATAATGAAAGAGGTCCAAGGAAGGAAAAATGTCGTGCTGACGATAGAGGATCCGAAAGGCGGAAAGGAGGAGGTACGGGTTGGCCACCAACTGAATGGGCGCCAACCGGAAAAATTCGAGAATCTGGAGTACAAGGGGCTCAAAGGGAAGGCGGAACCCGCTTTTCCAAGCCAGAAGGAACGTGCAAATGTGCCCCGTTCGGTCGTCTAGACTCGTCTCGTACGGGGTGGCGGTAGCAAAGCTATACCTGAGAGGCAAACGAAAGCGATGCTCCAGCTTCCTCACCTCGGCCTCCCCCAACTCACTACGGTTGGGGATGGGCTCCCGCCTCACCTGCCCGATTTCTACAGGCGAACCAGCCATCGAGCCGGAAGATGATCCCTCGTACGAGCTCGAGGACTCCAGGGGGGGAGGAAGTTGCCGGACCACCTCCGTGGTTATCCTTGCCAACTCCTCGAACGCCGTCGCAAGACTTCGCGCCTCCACTGTGCCCTCACGGTGCATCAAGGAGCCCCAAAAGCTAAGAGACTACGGAAAGCCCGAAACCCTGGAAGCCTAGAATGATGAACAGCGCCCAACGCCTATAAAACCCTGGAGGGAGGCGGCGCGTCGTTCTGTGCTCCGAGAAAAGGGGGGCCCCTTCGTTTCAAATCCGTCAGGATCATCATTACGGGCCCCGGCGACCACTACACGTGGCTTCATAAACGCCAACAGAATTCCACCCACCTGAGCCACGCCAGTCCAAAGCCTCAAAAACTACTCAACCGAGCCTCCATGGCTCGGGAGTAGGAGGGGGACAAGTGGAGAGGGGAATTTCTGTAGCCCACCGAAAGAGCAGCCCAACAAGACCCAACAGGGTCCAACGAGGCAAGCTCACCCGAGTGATAGCCCACCGGGCCCACTCAGGAAAGGAAAGCCCAATGAATAAACACTCGAGGAACCAACTCTCCCCGGCGGCCCCTAGGCTCGGAGGGCCCGAGTGATGGTCAGGTCACAAGGAGGGTCCGGTCTAAGCCGTCTCCCCGCTCGGGAGAGACAGGCGCCAGCCGACCTATCCGACCCCCCCTTTTTCCGAGCTATGCTCATCGCCCGGATAGGGCTAGCGTTTCAGTAGCTCAGTCGGACCAGACACTAGCCGTTCGTGCTGCCGTTAAGAGTCCCCAACGGACAGGGGAATCAAGAAGCCGCCGGGCTTCAAGGCGATAACGTCCCCACGATAAGGGCCATGAAAGCCCACGTTGAGGACGTAACTCCCGCCGGAGACCTCTCAGCTTACAGGACTCTTGAAGGCGGTATACTACTTAAGCCAGGGCTACCCTCCGGTAAGAAAAAAGAACTCTTGAGCAATCTGCTTCACCCCCCTTTTTGGTCGAGAGGAGTCTCGCGCACCAGCTTTCCTCCTCCCCTCATTACTTCCACCGCAGCTCTACTGACTTAGCCATCGGAGGGTTTTGCCCCAGGGAGATCCCCTGGGCCCTCTGATACGTTTTCTTGTCTTGCAGTTTCATCTTCTGGTGATCCACGGCCCGCTTAGGACGCAGCGCGAGATTCTGCCTCTTCAGTCATCAATAGACGTCAGGTCCCCAATATGATCCAGCTCATGGCCAATGAAGAAGAAGATGAAGTGGCAGTAGTGGAGGAAGTCCAACAGCCTGATTGGCGGGAGCACCTCCTACACTGGTTCCAGCGCCAACAACTCCCGAAAGAGAAAGAACAAAGAATGAAGCTCCTCAAGATCAAGGATTCTTATGAGATGAGAAACGAGACTTTATTCCGAATAATGGCAGATGCCCAAAAGAATATTCTACCCCATTGTTTGTCTATGGCAGAAGCATGGCAGGTGATGAAAGAAGTGCATGCCGGGTCGACCAAAGCCCACCAGGCTGGTCCGAAAATGAAAACCGAGATAAATAAAATGGGCTACTACTGGCCCACTATATTTGACGACTGCTGCACGTTTGCTAAGTCATGTCAGAAATGCCAAGAGCATGCTACTGGGTCTCGAAGGCCTCCAGTGCCACTGCACCCCACTATCCCAAGTTGGTCGTTTGCCTAATGGGGCACGGATGTAGCAGGACCTTTACCATCATCATCATCAGGGTGCAAGTATATTTTAGCAGCCACAGACTATTTCTCAAGATGGGCGGAGGCAGTGGCATTAAGAGAAGTGACAGGGGAGCTGGTCGATAGATTCTTCCGTCAGAATATAATATTCTGGTTCGGGGTCCCCGGTCGAATTATTTCTAAGAACGGCAGCCATTTCAGAAACCAGAAGGTATACCGGTGGTGGAACGAATTAAATGCGTAGGTGTGCCAGTCACCGGAGTGACAAATTATCGTGCGCTCGATCTGACTTGGTTAGACGAATGTGAAGTCCGTGTCAGGACCAGAAGCCCGTCATACCATGAAGGCTATGACGTTAATTACATCTCTCCAGAGGAAGGAAAACCCTTGATTAATCGCCAGAGATTGAGGGCCTTTGGGGCTGAGTAGAAAATACATGATGACAATTTCCATCGTGCAAAGCAAGTTATGACATGCGTGAATGCAATAAACCTTAGAAATATATGATATCACTAAATCAATGGTCCAGGGACCGTGCTTGAAAGGGAAGGGAGATTTTCAGTCATGAGCAAACTGAGTCATGGCCATGATGGGGATGATCCCCTGGAATCCAGACACAGCTGCTGGGACTTCAAGTGTATATGCCCCTTGTAGGGTTCGAGGGAGATGAGAAGTCCCCAAAGTTTCACCAGAACGTATTGCTTATTATGTTGTCTTTTGTTTTGTTATTTATTATTATTATTATTATTATTTTTTACTATCTACTTATTTTTTTAATAGATTATGGCCCGTATGGGAATGCAAGCCTTGTTCAAAAGTCGGCCCTCAAGCACTCCTGTTTAGACTGCTTTCCAACAAAACACCTGTCATTGATTCTCTTTATTGCTACATTAGAGACACTCCATTTGTAGATGCTTTGAGGTGATCCCCTTAGTTATTTGCATATTGGAATTCCCTTGGTTCAGACCATCAAAATTAGGAAGGTCATCATCATCCCACAAATTCAAAGCTTCCAATTCACCTATGGCTGGAGTAGTACAGGATTCGGATGCCAGGGATCTTTCCATCAGAATAAGCACTATTGTGGGCACTGTTTTACCCAAACCCTGATTGTCTGCAAGAATTCCTCTAGAGTAGGGCAGACTGTGTCTCTTTGTGGACCATCCAAGACAAAGCTATGTGCTGGTGTCTCAGTAATGGAATAGCCAAAGCTCACTCAGAAGGGCTTGCTTCAGACTAAAGCTGAGCCAAGTCCTGCAGTGTAGTCTGAAAAAATTAAGCTCCCATCATCTGCCTGACTCCTTGAGGAACTTGTTTGAGGATAATAAGGAGGCACAACATATGACTTTTTGGAGCTGCTGGGCAAGGTAGATAATTAACATTATTTCCATCAATAATGCATATATCAGGATCGTCATCCACATTCATGCTGTGTCCAGAAAGGTCTTTTGGTGGGATATGCTACTCTTCGTGAATCCATATAGAGGTTCAAATGCTTGATGCAAATGTATCTTTCCTTTTCTTGATGTGCAACTTTTTAGAAGGTTGACAAATATTTCTTTAGATATTAACCGACTTTTACCATTTCTTGCACAGTACATAGTGTACTTCTTTGCATTCTCTAGACACTGATTGTCATAATTCTAGTTGCCATAACAAATGCAGCGTGGAGAAACTGATGTGCTACCTTGAGCTGATGCCGATAATGCACCATTGCGTTCCAATTTATTCATCTGGAGATTTCTTTAAGTTTCATCCAAAGTTTCTACCATAGCAACTGAGACCAAATTATCTTGCACAAGAGATGCAGCTTCTCCAGTCAATAAAAGATTGTCATGGCTTACATTTGAGGTAGAAATAATCTCTGGCATTGTCTCTGCTCCATGCTTTGCCTTGACATTACTCCCAGAATAAGTTAGGAGCCTCCCAGCAGCCACTGAATCATCAGCTCTGTGAAGTTGATGTTTTTTTGCAAAATGCAGAGCCTGATCTAGCTCGGTGCTTACATTTCCTATCATGAGTAATTGTACCTTCATACATGAATGTTTTTAATGCAGGAGTTAGCTCCACTTGAGAAGGTTTGTTCACAGAATGATTGCTCAGATGCACACAACAGAAAATATCTCCATCATTGGCCCACCCCCGACATTGTCTTCCTTTAGCTTCTTTGAAAGCCAAACATCGTCGGTATTTAGAAGAATCCCGATCATGACTGTGATTGAGAAAATCTATCTTCCCATTGCCATCCACTAACATATCCATAGCTGAGGTCTGGGTGTTACTCAGATTAACACCTCTGACTATGGTCTCGTCATATTTGTTAGCCATGCTTCTGGAGACAGCTGGTTATGAGAGGATTTATTTGCAGGGGCATATGGAGATGATGGCGTTGAGTGAAGTTTATGAACAAATGCCACAATGAGGATCGATCGTTCAGGTAGAAATGGTCTTGGGAGGGATGGAACACTGAGGATCGAAGGATCAGGAAGGGTGCTAATTTTGAGGTTTTCCTTCAGCCGCCTCGACCTGCCCACGCAATGCATCGACCTGCCTTGGCCATTCTTCCTTTCAGCTGCATCGACCTATCCACACAATGTGTCGACCTCACCATGTGCATCTCATGCAGCCCAAACTCACCACAACGATGAGGGTGCCAAGAAGACCAACAGTCAACGAGAGAAAGTGTGGGCCGATGGCGCTGCCGCAGTGCAAGTTAGCTACTGGACTACGAGATTGTAGAGTCTAGCTTGCTGAAATAGAGAACCCAAAGTTTGCTGAAGTTCCACTTGAATTTTTTTACATGCAGGTTGATCTGTTGCGCGAGCAAGGTTGAGCTAGTTGGGTTGCAAGATCTGTTGAATCCAACTTGCAGTTGTTCCTAACAGATTTGGGCCTCACTGTTGTTGCTACTATTGTTGTTCAGTTGATGATCTGCACTGCTGCTGCTGCAAATGGAGCTGCTACAAACTTTAGTGCCACTGTTGTATCTTTCTTTGCGATAAGGTTTTGCAGGTGCTTGAAGTGTTCCACATGATTGAATAGTTGCTAGAGCATCAACAAATATGACTTGGGCCTTAAATCAAATGTCATTCAAGAACTTTTTACGTTTCACCTATGGCATAGCATATGGAGCGAAAGGACCCAGTAGAGACCGCACAACCTCAAAATCATAGAAGAGATATTTTGGTAGTGATGTTCTTCATCTGCACTTGATGCTATCCATCAGAAGTCATGGAGGCATTTCAAGAAAGATGCCTGAGGAGGATGCTTACCCTCAATGGTTTCCACCATTACATATTTTATCATGTCTGAACTATTGCATTCATCCCATGTTTGATCAGGAACTTCCAATAGGCATAACTGATGCGGGACAGGCCACGGACTCGACTCCAATTGAAATGCGATCCTTGGACTCTATGCAAACTCGCGATCGTCCCTTAGCCAGGGAAGCGCCGGACGTGCACGGTTGAAAAACCGACAGTGAGTTAGGGTGGTCGGCTCTCTTTTCGTGCCCGGATCGAGTCACGGGATGGTATCTCTCTCTCGCTCACAGCAGTGAATAACAATAAATAGCGAGCTAAGTTACCCTATCATGCTCTCTAGCAGCGGCATATAAAGCATATACGAACTAAGCAAAGTGTCGAGTAACGAGTGAACACGATACCTCCACGCTCTCGTCGTGGGGAAGACGACCCCGGCCGAACTGATACTCCCGGAACAATTATTAAACAAATATTACAGCAATGAATATGAGTGCCCACTCCACGCAGGGAGGTAAAGGGCGACATAATGGGACCCAGGAGTAGCGGGTTCGGGTTGACGGGCAGCTTCATGTGGAGCTTCGGCGGCATGTGTACTCACGACCGTGGGACCCACGTGCTGGTCAGTGTGGCCACGTGGAACTGGGGTGGCACCACTGTGGTGGGGACACCCGGAGGGGTGCTCCCTGGGAAGGCGGTGCGCTGATTCGTCGGCCGGAGTGGCTGCCCACGGATCTGAACTGCTATTTTAGACCCGCGCACCCTGACGAAATCCGCTGCTGCGGTCACTCCCGATGTAGGATCGATGCACAGAAGGTGCGATGGAAAGCTACCTTGAAATTCTTCGATCTATGGCCTAAGAATGAAATTTGAATTTCCTGTTGATGGCCTTTGTCAAATTTTCAAGCTACTGACTCACAGGATCTGAAAACTCAGGGTAGATTTGAGTTTTCCTGAGAGTTGGCATTGACCGTGATGTAGGCCTTCGATTCAGCCTTTGAGCCCTTTATGAAAGTTGTAGAGGCCGAAAAGAGGAAAATGGGGATATATCTTATGCAAGATTTGGTGGACGTTTCGATTGTGTGGGGATTTTATACTGACTCAGGGTCGGATCTGGACAGCAGAAACAGAACTGAAGTTGGGGAAAAGACACAATTTCTAAAAATAGGTAGAGGGCTTTTAAAATTCCACGAAAATTTGTGGAGGATGGGGATGGTAGAAAGATCCTCCAATAAATTTGGAGATTCAAACAAAAATCAAGAATGGGGTCGAAAGGGGGAAGAACTAAGCTTCTACTACACAGATCTGAAAAGGGACAGATCAGGAAGACAGAAAGACAGAAAGACACGAAAATAAAAAAAATATAAAAAGAAGGTGAAATGATTGGATAATTTTACTGGCGGTTGGGGATCAAGTGGGGAACCAACCCTGAAAATCTAAACTCCAGATGATGTTGGAGTTTGGAGTTAAAAATCCCGGAGTGAACCCTTGTCCAGCAGAACAGAACCTTGGACAGCACTTCAGAAGCGGCTTCGCGGCGGCTCGATGGCGGCACGAACGGCGGCGGCGGCACCAGAGATGAATCTAGAGATAGAGGGGCTGAGATAGAAAGGGTTTCCACCCTGAAATCTTGAAGGAGGAGGGAGGAACCAGAGGGAGAGAGGAGGGGGCGCACCAAGCTCCAAGGTAATTCACAATATTTTCTTCTTCATTAATTCATTCAAATGGAAAATACATGCTTTATATAATTAATGAAAAATGACTCAAAATGCCCTCAGATCTAGAATTGGGAGGGGTATACAAGGTATATAACTAATTAGTTTTTATGGCCTTTTTACAAAAATTAAAATGGAACAAAATAGGGGGGGCTTGACTTGGTGGGTGTGGTAGGTGGCCTACCCTTGACATTTTAAATCACTTGTCTCCCCCATGTGTCAATTGACTTGTCAAACCTTCTAAATGCCACCTTGGCCTTTGACCCGCCCCACATGGATGAGGTGGACCAATGGGATAGGAGTGGGGGCCCCCTTGTTGATCTTACTAGCATTTTGCACATAAACCCACACAATCCTAAGGAAGAATAAATAGGCTCATAAAGCCTTACAATTGCGAATCTACTTCCCCCAGGATATATAAATAAATAAAAGGACACAAATACAAAAATAAAATGTACATGCTTGGAGTTGATTCCCATCAATTCTCCCCGGGTGGGAAGAACTCGACCCCGTCGAGTAGGGGTACGGCTGCTCGAGTCGCTCCGACGGATCCTTCATCATGCCAAGTAACGCGGGTACGCCCCACTCCGCGTGACCGTCACCTGCTTATTCCGTATATACTCGATATGCACAAGTTGCTGTGGTAACAAGGCCGGTGGTGGACACTCCGGGGTGGGGTCACTCTCAAAGGGAAGGGGGCAGCTCGAAGACTCACTAGGAATCACCGCTAGGTCCCTATAGGTGACTAGATCCGGGTATAGATGTAGAGCTGATCCCATACTCATCGAGCGAGTCCACTCACCTCTCACTCATAGGGGACTAACATCGACGAGCTTGCAGATGACACATGCAGACTCCTAACAAATCACAAACTACACAAATAAGCCACTCAAAACAAACCACACAAAAAACTAACTCATGCATGACCCTAGACTTAAGGTGGTGGTGACATCAACCCCACTAAGTGGCCGCATCCTGAGCATCGATAGGTTCCTCCAGAGCTTCATACTCATCAGCTAGTTCCAGATCGGCCTCGTAGATGACAGACACAAGCCCAGAAGGTGAGGATTCTCCAACACCTAGGGCTAGAGTTGAACGAGAGGGACACTGGTTGGCGACGTGGCCAAACCCATGACAGTGGAAACACTGCACCCGTGACCTACTGGTCTCTCCGATAAGAGGTCTCTTACCCTTATCCTCCCGACGAGCAGGGGGTGTAGGCAACAGGGGTGGAGCTATAGGTGCCGTGGGCAATAGGGGTGGGGGTGTTGGTGCTTGAGGGCGGGCAATGGGTGCCAGGAGTTGGGATGGAGGTAGATACCGTGGTGGGGAGGGCGAGGCCGTGGAGCAAAATGCTCCTGACGGGTGGGCTCCTGAGATCGAGCCATGGGGGCCCGCTGAGGTGGGCCTAAAGAGTGACGGGGCTCGGTACTATGAAGAGGGGTGGGGCCCGACCGATGTCTAGGCTCGAACTCTCCCTCAAATTGCTCCAACTCGAGAGCAACCTGATATGCCTCTTCTAACATTTTGGCATTGCGGCGGAAATGCTCATACTGATAGTGTGGCCGCAAACCACGTCGAAAGCGGGAAACGGACATAGTACTCTCCTCCATGACACCACATCGCAGAAAGTACTCATTAAATTCAGCGATGTATTTGGAGACAGACCGATCTCCCTGGCTAAGACTCTGCCACCTATCGATGAGTCGCTGACGCTACGTGGGAGGAAGGTACTTTTGCCGAAGCTTAAGCTTCATTTCTCCCCATGTATCAATTGGGGGTTCTAGCCGCTGAAATAACAGGCTCTCTACATTCTTCCAAAAGGTTTGTGCTTGTCCCATGAGCTTCATGGTAGCAAATCGGATCCTTCGACGCTCCGACATATCATACCAATCGAAGTATCGGTCCATGCCGAACTCCCAATCTAAATAGACTTTCGGATCCAAAGACCCGTAAAAAATGGGAGGGTCCGCTCGCACGGTCTTAAGGACCCAATTGTCCTCCACATCTCTCTGTGGCTGGAGGCCAAGACGGTGTTGACCATACCCCCTCATAGGCGTTATCGGACCCATAGTCCTCGGAACCAAGGTCACGGCGCAGTAGTTCGGGAACCCGAGGAAGGGCGGGCGGAGAAGCCTGTGGTGGCGGAAGAGCATGTACGGGCGGATCCTGGGCCACAACGGTGGGCTGGGCCTGGGCTATGGGAAGGGCTTGGCCTTCGGTAGTCGCCTGAACGGGTGCGGGTGGGCCCTGGGTGACCCTAGGAGGGTCTCCGTGTGACATCCTATCCAACCGTCCTACCAGACCTTGGACGGATCTATCGGATGACTCCATCCGTTCCTCCATGGCGTTAAACTGACCATCTATACGGTCCGAGAAGCATTGGAAGGCGGCCTCGGATTGGTCCATCCGGTCTACGAAGGCCATGATCGCCTCGCGCAAGGAATGAAGGTCTCCCGAGATGGTATCCCGTGGGTTTGCCATAGGTGCAGGGCGATGGTATTGGGTACCTTGCCGAGTGGGCATGCAACGACACACGGACTAGGAGACACGGGCTAAGGCAAAGATGATGCACCTAGACTTAAACCAAGACTCGGTACGTGGTGGAGTTAATCGATCCGAAGATCACTCGTGCAAGTGTGTGACCTTCCCGATAGGCGTAGCCTAACGTTCGGACAACACCTTTTTATATACCGATTAATGGGATGCAAGTGCAACCTAGACCGACTTGGACAATGACTGGACGTAAATGACACCCTTTTTTATTTTTAGACACCCTAGACTCAACTAGCACTCTGATACCAAACTGATGCGGGACGGACCACGGACTCGACTCCAATTGAAATGCGATCCTTGGACTCTATGCAAACTCGCGATCGTCCCTTAGCGAGGGAAGCATCGGACGTGCACGGTTGAAAAATCGGCAGTGAGCTAGGGTGGTCAGCTCTCTTTTCGTGTCCGGATCGGGTCAAGGGATGGTATCACTCTCTCGCTCACAGTAGTGAATAAAAATAAATAGCGAGCTAAGTTCCCCTAATGCTCTCTAGCAGCGGCATATAAAGCATATATGAAGTAAGCAAAGTGCCGAGTAAGGAGCGAACACGATACCTCCACGCTCTCGATGTGGGGAAGACGACCCCGGCCGAACTGATACTCCCAGAACAATTATTACACAAATATTACAGCAATGAATATGAGTGCCCACTCCACGCAGGGAGGTAAAGGGTGATACAATGGGACCCAGGAGTAGCGGGTTCGGGTTGACGGGCAGCTTCTTGTAGAGCTTCGGCGGCACGCGTACTCACGACCGTGGGAACCACGTGCTGGTCAGTGGGGCCGCGTGGGACTGGGGTGGCACCACTATGGTGGGGATGCCCGGAGGGGAGCTCCCTGGGAAGGTGGTGCGCTGGTTCGCCGGTCGGAGGCCAGGCGGCTCCGTTCTTCACTCGTCGGAGTGGCTGCCCACGGATCTGAACTCTTGTTTTAGACCCGCGCGTCCTGACGAAATCCGCTGCTGCGGTCACTCCCGACGCCGGATCGATGCACAAGAGGTAACGATGGAAAGCTGCCTTGAAATCCTTTGATCTATGGCCAAAGAAATAAATTTGAATTTCCTGTTGATGGCCTTTGTCGAATTTTCAAGCTGCTGACTCACAGGATCTGAAAACTCAAGACAGAATTGAGTTTTCTTGAGAGTTGGGGTTGACCGTGATGTAGACCTTCGATTCAGCCTTTGAGCCCTTCATAAACGTTGTAGAGGCCGAAAAGAGGAAAACGACGATATATCTTATGCAAGATTTGGTGGAAGTTTCGATTTTTTGGGGATTTTATACTAACTCGGGGTCGGATCGGATCTGGACAGCAGAAACAGAACTGAAGTTAGGGAAAATACACAATTTCTTAAAATAGGTAGATGGCATTTGAAATTCGACAAAAATTTGTGGAGGATGGGGATGGTGGACAGATCCTCCAATAAATTTGGGGATTCAAACAAAAATCGAGAAGGGGTCAAAAGGGGGAAGAACTAAGCTTCTGCTACACAGATCTGAAAGGGGACAGATCAGGAAGATAGAAAGACACGAAAATGATAAAATATAAAAAGAAGGTGAAATGACGGGATAATTTTACTGGAGGTTGGGGATCAAGTGGGGAACCAACCCTGAAAATCTCAACTCCAGATGATGTCGGCGTTGGGAGGTAAAAATCCTGGAGTGAACCTCTATCCAGCAGAACAAAACCTTGGACAGCACTTCGGAAGCGGCTTCGCGGCGGCTCGATGGCGGCACGAACGGCGACGGTGGCACCAGAGATGAATCTAGAGATAGAGGGGCTGAGATAGAAGGGGTTTCCACCCTGAAATCTTGAAGGAGGAGTGAGGAACTAGAGGGAGAGAGGAGGGGGCGCACCAAGCTCCAAGGCAATTCATAATATTTTCTTCTTCATTAATTCATTCAAACGGAAAATACATGCTTTATATAATAAATGAAAAATGACTCAAAATGCCCTCAGATCTAGAATTGGGAGGGGTATACAAGGTATAGAACTAATTATCTCTAATGGCCTTTTTACAAAAATTAAAATGGAACAAAATAGGGGGGGCTCCCCCTTGACTAGGTGGGTGTGGTAGGTGGCCTACCCTTGACATTTTAGATCACTTGTCTCCCCCATGTGTCAATTGACTTGTCAAACCTTCTAGATGCCACCTTGGCCTTTGACCAGCCCCATATATATGAGGTGGACCAATGGGATAGGAGTGGGGGCTCCCTTGTAGGTCCTACTGGCATTTTGCACATAAACCCACACAATCCTAAGGAAGAACAAATAGGCTCATAAAGCCTTACAATTACGAATCTACTTCCCCCAGGATATAAAAGTAAATAAAAGGACACAAATACAAAAATAAAATGTACATGCTCGGAGTTGATTCCCATCATGTACACTTTTCCATCTGCTTTCCTGAAGAAAGGGCTGATAATAAGCTTGTTTTTGTCTACAAGGTTCCCAAACTCCCTACCAAAGTAAACGGGTTCCGCAACTGGACTCTTGTAACCATGATTCGTAACCAGAATCTGCCATAGTTGCTATCATATGAAGGAAATTTTCAAGATGAAGCTCAGCAAATCCATCAAAGAAATCTCTTGAAAGCTCCAAGAATGGAATGAGAATCAGTGGTAGGAGTCACATATAAGACATTGTAATGCAAAAGACAACTACATTAGAATCATTTTCGGGAAGTGCCACCACAACCTCTGATAGCATGCCTGCGGGATAGCTTGTCAACTACAGTAATTTGCAGTAGTGCAAGCTTTTCAACAACTAACTTCTTCAGTGTAGGATACTTATCAGGACATAACTTAAACATGTATCTCAATGCATATGGGAGAACCCAGTTGACTAAATAAGTCTTTCCTCTGCAATCTTCCGTGCCATAAAATATTGCTTCACGGGACTCAACCTCCGAAGGAGCAGGAACATCTTTGTGTAATAGCAGAGCTTGCTGGGATTTCACACGAGCTGGTGCATAGCGTTCCATCCGAATCAATGCAGGACCCTTTTTTGGATAAGAATATCCAATTCTACTACATCACTTGCGTCACTCGAGCATCATGAACCTTGGTCACAGCTTTGGTTGTGTAGCTTCCCGTGCATGTCTGGGTTATGCAAATGGGAGGTCAGTGCATATGGGAGGAGGTTGGTGCATATTGAGTTGAAGTCTAAGCATGTTGGCTGCTGAGGTCGGTGCACATTGGCTGTTGCAGCTAAGGTCTGTGCACATGGGCCATGGTCTGAGCATGCTGGCTGCTGTGGTCGGTGCATATTTGCTGAAGTTCGAGCATGTTGCAGCTAAGGCCAGTGCACATGGAAGCTGTGGTGGGTGCAGATTAAGCTGAAGTCTGAGCATGTTTCAGCTAAGGTCGGTGCACATGGGCCAAGGTCCGAGCATGTTGGCTGTTGAGGTCGGTGCACATTGGCTGAAGTCGGTGCACATCAGCTTGGCCTGTGCAACTGGGAGGTCGGTGCAAGGATATGCATCGATGCATGTTTGGGCCAGTGCAAGTGGCTTCAAGTCGGTGCAAGTAGCTAAAGTCTATGCACGTTGGCTGGAAGGGTTCATACATTACAATTTGCTATATTTTTGGGGCTTTCTTGAATGAAGTTTGCTAAGCCCCTTGAAGACCTCTGTTGGCATACTTGGCTGGAGTGAATGTCTTGTAGGGAGGACATAAGATGAGATTTGAACTACAATACTCTTCTAAAATAAAGCCTGCTGACTTATGCCGAGATATTGCTGCATATACTACACTATGGTCTGCTGTGATATACAGAATCAATATGCTCGGCATTTCATCGAACACTCTGACAACTCGATCTGGATACCTCCGAGAGGTCTGGATTTCCCTGACCCTTTAGAGTATGATCTCAATTCACTCCATCTCTCAGTGATCTACTGAAAGGGACCTACTAAACTTGGGTTACATACATGGTTAGCTTGCCACGCATGAGGCTGCTAGGCTTTGCTTCAAAATCTGCTAAGCTTGATAAAACTACCAAGAGGTCTGCTAACCTCTGAGGGTTTGTTGAATCTCTGTGGAGCCACTACTGCTGCTAGCTTAGTTCTCGAGGGGCATTTAATCATACCATCAGTGAATCCCAATGCAATGGGCATCACTTGACTTAGGTTATTGAATTTGACATCTTTAATGGTTTAGCGTACTAAGGTAGCCTTGAACTCATTCATGCAGGCACATCAGGCTTGATTAAAGGGGAACCTGTACAATCCAGTATGTTGGCGGGAATGTTTATTGACCTGTTCAGTTCCTCTGTAATTTTGCCCTTGAGAATGATTGGCTTGAGCTCCACTAGTGTTGGAGTGCTTATTTGACCTTTAAAGGCCACTGAATCATAGAGCATATTTGTTGGGCATGTATGTAACATGCTTTAATTCAATTGTTTTGATGATGTCTGACTATGACGCATTAATATGTTTGACATGCATTCAATAAATGTCAACAATCGTGCATTTCAGGTCAAGCCAGCTTTGGCAACAAAGTAAGAAATATATTGAGTAAGACATAGAAAATGAGGCATGTGGCTACACAAGAATCAAGGCAGAATTCAAGATTCATGGTTGCACAAAAACCAAGGCACAAGCAACACAAGGCAAATGGTTTCTAAGGAATCCATGTAGATAAGGTCAGTGCACAGCACTGCTCACATGCATGCAAGGTCGGTGCATCTTCTAGCAACATCAGGTCGATGCACATTTCTCTCATACCTCAAAGGGTCTACACGCATGCAACAAACCAAGTCCGTATACATCTGCAAGCAAGATCGGTGCAGTCCCTCTATAGAGCAGAGCAAGGTCGGTGCAATCCTTCTCAACTGTAAAGGAAGGTCAGTGCACAGCTGAACTAAGGTCGATGCAATCCTTTTCTAAAGTACAGTAAGGTCAGTGAACATCTGCTACAAGGTCAGTGCATGCTTCGTCAGCGTAACATACAAGTTTTGTGCACAACCTAGACTCGTACGAACCAAGGTCGGTGGATGTCCTGCTTCAGTGCAAGACAAGGTCGGTGCATGTCCTGCCTCAGTGCAAGACCAGGTCGGTCCAAGTCCTGCCATCAACACAAGACCAAGTCGGTGCAAGTCCTACCGTCAACACAAGACTAGGTCGGTGCAGGTTTTCTCAGCAAGGTCAGTGCCAGTATGTGCATTAGGTCGGTGCTAGCTCGATCAAGGTCGGTGCAACTTTTGGCTAGCTCAAGACAAGGTCGGTGCAGGTTTCTATTCTTATGAACCAAGGTCTAAGCACTTATGAAGATCAAGGTCGGTGCAAATGTCTATTCCTATGAACTAAGGTCTGAGCACTTATGAAGATCGAGGTCCATGCAACCTCTGGCCAACAGATAACCAGGTCTGTGCACATTCTCTATGTGATAAATCAAGGTCTTCAACACTACATGGTCCATGCACAAATGAAGACAAAGTCTAAGCACGATGATGAAGGTGTTTGCAATGCTTCCTTAGAACAAATATAGAAGAAATTCTCTTGTGGTGTCTCGACACATCTAACCCATGTCTCGACACATCCAGAAGAATTCAAGCTGAAGCCGTTCTAACTAAGCATCTGGATTCATCGATGTCTCGACACACTAAGTGAAAAGTGTTGACACATTCGTGTGATAATCTCTACACATGGCGCTTTTGTCTCGACACCTTCTTCCAACAACTCTGCACATGACTCACATGTCTCGACACCTCTTAGTGTTGTCTCGACACATCAGCCATGGATCTTCAAGACATTCACTGGATGTCTCGAGACATCCATGTTCAACAGGAATGATTCTTGAAGGCTTTCAATGAGATGTCTCGACACACTACTAGGAAAGTGTCGACACACCCTTGTTCTTCGAGAAATCGTCAAGCCAATAAACTATCAGATCAGTGGGCCATCCAGAGAGAGAAAAAGGAACCACAAATCATTTGATTTAAGGATTTTTGGGTCTGGACCACGTCCCTAGGTCTGACCCTTGCTCTACCATCTCATCACTCATTTGTCTACCTTTTGGAGATGGTTTTGTCAGAAATCTAGCTGGAAGAGCCACTTCTGTCTGCCATGATATAAGTCTTATCTGTCTGCCTGTCCAGACTATCTGCTACTGAGAATAGGACACTCTGCAGTCTGGTACCATCTTGCTGTCGACCAATGGGCTGTCCGACTAGGCAGAGTTCACAGAAAAGTACACTTCAAGCAGAATGAGAATACTACTTGTCTGAAGGGGATTTAATGTGAAGATCTAAGACTGACCAAAGGGAGATTTAGTCTGCCTCTTCACACAAGTCTCTCATCATACTATTCTTGTACTAAAAGCAATTTAACTCACGCCAAATCTTATAGAGCATCATCTTCAAAGTAAAGAATGCACTTGGCGGGAAAACTTGGTGGGAAAAGGTTCCTCACCAAGTGACCGCGTGGCACGCTGTATATATGTATAATATCTAGCTTCCCATGTAGCTGATGCTGCTGTCGTCCACAAAGTGCCATGCCTTAGACCAATCTACGAAAAACATTCCTAAGTAGCGTGAGAGCAGCCCGAGCACCTATTGGACGTAGTCCAGTGCTATGAGAGAACTGCAACCACCAGCTCCCATGTCTTGATCTATTCCTTTAGCTGGTGTCTACATTGTCACTATTGTTTCTCCACTGCAATTGTAGTATTTCCTTTCTTTTGTTTCGGTTCGTCTATCATCTTTTCATCTTGATCATTTGATCCCCTATTTAGGGATCGGGTTCCCTCTGTGGTTTCAGAGGAAGAGAGGATCTGTTCCTCTGGGTGATTGGCAAGCTGTTAGTTAGCAGTTCAAGCTGTTAGTCAGCGGATAGCAAGCTGTATTGCTTAGCCGTGTAAGCAAGCTGTGCTGCTCAGCGGATCAAGCTGTGTGTCAGCCAGAAAGTCTCACCTAGTTTGGTGAGGGGTGGACGTAGGTTGTGGGGTAACAATCGAACCACCTTAAAATCCCTGTGTTGTGGGTAGTATACTTTGTGAGCTTGTTCCATATCCTCTATCCCTACTTCATAGGTTCGTGTGCTACTTACGCTGTTTATTTTCCTTGAACACTCAAGCGTTCAGCTTGCACAACAGTCTCATCTCGATCCTCCTGCGATCATAGCTAATGTTGATCCTCTCAGGTGTCTGTAGCACTCTTGCTTACAGACACTTTGGAGCATCTCCCAAATAGAGGAAGTTATCACGATGTTTGAGCAGCTCTCTCCCTTGTGTATCTAACTACATTTACGCCTTAGGTTGCCTGCTGCACCCTTGCAAATAGGGACCAAGGTGAAAGCTTTCCCAAGGGACTTCATCTTGCAGAACACTCACTCTTCTTCGCTGATCATCATAGCTCTCCCACCTGAGATGATCTTTTAGCTTAGCTTTTCTGTTTCAAGATCTCTAAGGTGTTTTGGATTACATCTCATTCGGATCTGAGTTGCTAGTGAAGAAGTGTCAACCTCTCTCTTGAGGCATGTCGACCTGTCTAGATTGATCTATTAGAGGTGTTGACCTCACTCCCTAAAGAGCAGACTCCAGCTCACTTCATAGCTGAATTCTGCTAAAGGAGTGTCGACCTGCCCGCTGGGAGTGTCGACCTTTCTGAACTGAGCATTAGAGTTTAACATCATTACTTGTTCCATTCCTATCAATTCCGCTGTGCTGTATTCTTAAGTAATTCATTTACCTTATAAGAGTGGTTTATGTTTTTACGAGTCAAGATTTAAATAAGCCAAAGTTATTAATAGGATCTATTCAACCCCCCTTCTAGATCCGATCGTACTCCGTGGGACCCAACAATTGGTATCAGAGCCTAGCTCTGCTATTCCCAGATCCCACGATCTACAGAGAAAGATCCCGGTGCATTTGATCAAATGGCTTCATTTGCTACACATGATTCGATGGCTTCTCCGCCTATTTATGATGGTTCATATTTTTCTATATGGCTAGGGAGAATGTTCATCTATGTCAAATACATAGATCCATAATTGTGGAACCTTATATATATTGGTCCTCATGAGCTGCCATCAAATTCAGATGAATGGTCTGCTGAACATGAGACCAAACATATTGATAACCTTGCAGCATTCAATTTGATAAAAGCTACCATTGATTTCAGGTTATCTCATCTTGTGTCCACCTGCAGCATAGCCAAGCAAATCTTGGATAGATTGGTGACCATCCATGAGAAGGGAGAAGAACTAGAGCATGAATGCCTTATGGCCGACCATCTTGAATAGTCCAGTGATCCGTCCTCATCTCAGGTAAGCTCTGACACCGAAGATTTTACTTTTGAAGAACTTATGGAGGCCTATGATGAGTTGATCAAGCAGTTTAGAAAGGTAAAATCTAAAAACAAAAAGTTGATAAAGGATCTTAAGAAGAACAGTCAATATAAGAGCTCTTTCTGTAAAAATTGTTCTGCTTTTGAGGAGCTTAATGACACTCTCTCTATTGACTTGGATGTGCATAAACAAACGGTTGCATGTCTAAGAGATGAAAATGGAATCCTTCAAGCTGAGATCAGTAGATTAGAAGAAATTGTAAGAAGGCTACAAGATAAATCTAAATCTGAAATACATGATCAAAGCTTGATTGAAAAGAAGGCGCTTGCTAAAGAAAATCAAATTCTTAAGAGAGAAAATAAAATGATGAAAGATCAAATAAATCTCTTGACTGAAAAGCTGGTTGCTCTTGAAAAAGGCAAACATGTTGTTGATAATTGTTCTGAAAGAATGCATGCTTTAGAACAAGAAAGAAAAAATCTTAAAACTGTGAACGCTATGCTCAATGAGCAACTTACTTCTTGGGAAGAGGACCTTGCCAACTCCGAGCTGGAAATATGTTCCTTAGAAAATGATGTCAAAGATTTAAATAACTCTCTATCTAAGTATGTGCAGGGTAAAGAAGACTTGGACAGACTCTTGGGAACTAAAGTGAATCATCAGAGAGAAGGATTGGGTCACAACACCGTGAACAAAAAATCCTTCGGAAGCAAGGCGTACACCTCCTTTGTCTTTGGTTCACTTGAAGCTAGCACCTCGTATGGTCACCCAAAACTGCATGCAGCTCAAAAGAAAAACAAAAATCAGTCTCCTCATCCTGATATGCACAATAAAAAGTTCTATGCTAAACACCATGTTTCTCATAAAATGAATGTTCATTGTTTTTATTGTGGTAGGCATGGTCACACTGTGCATGATTGTTTTATCTTAAAGAATGATGAACTAACAACAGGTAAGATCAAGAGAAACAATGCAGAAAGCAATGACAAGAGGCAGGTAAACACTGGGAGAAAGGTTGCTCAGCATATTACCATTCAGAATCCCAGGTATGACCCTGTGCATCGAGGCACCTATCAGGACAGATCGACGGACTCCAAGGCTGCCAGAAGAAGTATGCCTCCTTGCTGCCACCATTGTGGAAAAATTGGCCACACAGTCAAAGACTATTGGCATCTAAAAGGTAGGAGTCACTCTCATGATCAACATGGTAGTATACATGCTCATTCACAAAGACTCAATGCACCTGCACATAGAAAGAATGCTACATCCTTTGTGCATTGCTTCTATTGTGGTGAATATGGACATACATCTAATCACTATCCTTGGATGAGAGTGGATGATCAGAAAGCAGCAAAGAAAATAAAGTCATTTGCTAGAAGTGCTGCTAACCAACCAGGACCCAAGCAAGCTTGGGTACCTATAAACTCGAAATGAGAATTTTGAGTGCAGGGTGTCTTGGAGCTGAACATAGGATGATCAGGTAAATAAAAGCTCAAGGCACAAGTATGTAAATAAACTTTTCAATTCATGTTCAAATCTTGCATGATAGGCTTGCATTTTAGTTATTGTATCATAAGTCTATCTTGCTATCAATAAGTGCTGAAAACTGAATTTGTCTCTTTGGACTACTAAATTTTCCCCCATGGTGTGAGATGAACATCTAAGCTAGATCACTTGCTAACACCGTGTTTTGACCTCCGGTATATCAAATGGTACATAATAGAAAAGCGAGTCAAGCTTGCCCGGAACTCTCACTATGCGTGAGAAGGATCTCAGATCCAAACATCTGCCTTGTACCAGAGATCAATTATTTCAGCTGCGTAATCCATGAAAAATTTGTCATGCTGATGGAATTGCTATGATGATGAGTTGCTGTTGGATTTTTGCTACCTTTTAGCAACCATGTGAACTTCTTGCTTAACATTGATGATCATTGTTTTTGATGATGTCTTCCATGGCTGCATATATCCCAACTCATCACTCACATGGACAAATAAAATGGTGATTGTCTATCTTCATTTCCATAAGCATTCAACAAAGGGGGAGTTTAAAAGTTTGCACTTTAGTGTAGAAATGCATTGCATATGTTTGAATCTGTATGTGTTGTGGTCATTAAGTGTCATCTTGGAATTTCATTCACAATCATACATTTCATGATCAAGGGACCCAGCGCTGCATGACTGGCATGTTTTACTCCTACTCCCTTGCCATCTTGTTATGTCTAATTCACACACTTAGAACATTTGGAAAGAGGGAGTAAGTAGCATGTATCCATCAGCACATTAAAATATCCAGTCTACATTACAGTTCAGAATGCATTGCAAATGATCCATGATTGCATCATTTTGTGATCTCATGCATTTTAATACACATCATGTTAAAAGGACACAAAAATGCATAATCTATTGGCAGCATCTCTAATGCATTGTGCATTCATTCATGTCATAGGTTGTACATTCCGTTGCCAACAAGTGCATAAATTCAGGGGGAGTCATCATCAAAATTCAGCATGCATCATTGCACATTTTTGTTGACATTTGCATGGAATGCATCATCTTAGGGGGAGCATATTCAACCTTGACAGATCGACCTCTCAATTCATTCTGCCTGGAAGCTTCCTCCAGTCTGAGCTCACTGCATATCCTCAGGGGGAGTGTTCCATATTCTGTGTCACTGTGTACTCATTTGTGCTCAATCAGACCTATGCGTAATAATGTTAATATTCCATAATTGTACCTTAGGTCTAAAATACCTTGGATGTCCGTGAAGCCTTCTACACTGTCTGAAATCTGCCATCTCTTGCATGTTCAGCTAATTGGTTCCAGAATTCCTTGAATGCCTTGATCTCCTTGGAAGGTTTTTCGGTCTGTTATTGAGTTTGCTAATGTAGCACCATGTATAAAAAAATGATAAAATTTTTTTTATTAATAATATTTCTCAAAAAAAATATTTGATAAAATCTAGAGGAAGCTTAAGTAAGAAGTTGGAACACGGAGTTATCATATGTAAAGATTATTCACTTAACAAGTGACTTCCTACTGTAGTTGGTTAAGTGATGTGCCTTTCAACCTAGTGACCAGGGTTCAAATCCCAACATTCACCATTTACCTTTTGTGCCAAATAATTATACGTTATAGGCTAGCAAAACTTGCACCGAGGCAGAAACCTATATGCAACACAATGTACAGACTTGGTAAATTGATGCACGAACACAACAACAAGCAATGTATAGACTTTGCCTGAAGGATTGCACAAATGCAGATAGTAAGTTATGTAAATTGGAAATGGATGCTCAGACATGCCATGAACGAATGTATGGACTAAATGTGCTTGTGACAACAATGTATAGACTTTGAGTAATGATGTACCGACTTATTAACGGAGAATGTACAGACTTTGTGTTGCAGCAACCAGCCAATGTATAGACTTTGAGTTGTAGCAAATGGACAATGTACAGACTCTGCGTGTGTGCTAGCAGATGATGTACAGACTTTGAGTTTGTAGCAAATGAGGAATGCACCGGCTATGCATGGCAAGCTATGCAACCAATGTATAGACTTGTGTGTTTGCTAAACCAGTGAACGTAGGTAAAGATAGGAATGCATAGACTTTGAATGCATGGAGCACATGGGCTGTACAGACTTGGTCCGAGAGTGTATAGACTTTGAGCTGATGGATGTATAGACTTAGTATGCATGCAACAGGACGATGCACAGACTTTGAGCTGATGGATGTATAGACTTAGTGTGCATGCAACAGGATGATGTACAGACTTGGAGAAGAGTGTACAGACGTTGAATGCATGCAATGGCAAGGAGTGTATAGACTTTGAATGCGTGCATGCTACAAGGTGATGTACAGACTTTCTATAACGATGCACAAATGCATATATCAAAGTATGCACATTGAAGAGGGATGCTCAGGCATGCGATGTATAGACTTTGAAGTGAAAGATGTATGGACTTAGTGTGTATGCACGACAAATCAATGCATTGACTATGTATATGCATGAAGAGCACTGACTGTACTGGAAGTGTTGTTCAAGCTCTTGATCGTGATCGTTTGCACTGGAAGTATAATGACCTGAAATGTATGAATATTAACATTATCAAATGCAGGTATAGTTCATTAATGACTACAGAGGCAGACATCATCAAAACCATAAAATTAATCATGTTGCACACATGTTCAACAATAAGGTCAGTGCAATCCATAAGCAAAGGTCAGTGCAACCTTAACATAAACCTACACCAACCTTATTGACCTATACCTACGCTTGAACATGTTTTGCACAAACCTTAGGTACATGAAGAGTGTCAGTTTTATTTAAAGAAAATTTTGAGAAATAAATTTTATGAAAAATAAAAGAAAAATATAAGGATCCTAGCCATGAAATTTCATAAATTGATTCCATCAATTTTTAAAGATAAAAATCTTTAAAGTTAGATATAGAGTTTCGGGTTGAATTTTATTCTGACATATTTTAATAAAATAAAAATTTGATAAATATCAGAAAAATATAGGGATCATAAAAATATATAATTTACTATTTTTATTAACACGGTTCATTAGATATAAAATTTCTAAACGTTGTAATCATTATAGTGGTGTGCCCAGACAAACCATAGTTGGCACCCTATTATCATGTGTCCTTTTCGACACATACAACCCCTTTTTGTTGGCATCGCACTATAGTATGGCCATGGGACGCTATGATTTCGGATCTTGTTCCCCTCCTGTCTACCCAAAACACTATAATATTCCCTATATTGAGGCTCCCTCCATTCTTCCGAAGGCTTGCTGCAGAGAAGGGGGAGCATTCTCTGAAGTTACAGAGGAGGGAGAAAGCTGCCCTTTTCTTTTGCCTGTACCCAGTGGTCATCTCAGAAAGGTAGGTGTTCTCATCTTTTAACTAAACCAGTAGCTAATTAACCAAGCAATCTAGGTAATTAGGCTCATCTCCATGAGATATTATTGTCTATATAGCATGTTTTATCCTGACTTGTAGAGATCTATCATGCTTTTGTAATCCATAATCAATCATCTCTGTAGCCAACCTGTAAGAACATGTTAGTTACCAAAGTTAATCGAAGTAAATCTTCATATTAAGTGTTTTAGGCAGACATGTCTGATCCAAGGCATGTTTAGAAGTATATTTGAGTCACGTCTCTTATAAAACAAGAGCTCACATCTGTTATGCAAATAAGAGTTCACGTCTGTTATAACAGACGCTACCATAAACTTGTTTAACACAACATTGCAATTGAATCAAATAATACGCTATGAAAGTTGAATTTGAGCCATTTATATTGTGTAGACAAGTATTAAACTTGTTAATGTCATATCTATCAACATTTGCATTCACTGTTTAAACATCTTAAACTTGTCAAAGACTATTCACTGTTTAGACAACAAATTTAATGTTTAGCCATCTTAATTAAACTTGTTTAGCCATGTTATGTGTATAGCATCATATTAAAATATTCTAAGTTAACCTAAAAGTATATGTCTATATTTCAGAGATTATAATACTGAAAAATTATTTTTGTATGAAATACTTTTTATTTTTAGTAAATTAATTTCTGAAAGCATAAAAAAATTAATTTAACCCCAAGACGGACCTACTGTCTGGTATATATTAGAATATATACCAATCAAAATATGCTAGAAAATGTTATTAATAGTTAGCCAACCTGTAACTCTTAATAATTAGAAAAGTGTTAGAATATATACCAACATGTTAGACTAGTTACCAACCTGCAACCTGTTAGAAAATATTAGAATGTAACATGCACGGACCTACTGCCTTGGTATATATTAGAATATACCAACCTGAAATATGTTAGAATATATTACTAATTAGCCAACCTGTTAAACTGTTAGAATATGTTAGAACATATTAACCTGTAACCTATTTGACCATGATAGCGATCCGGCTAACAACCTGTTTAGTTAGCCAACCTATATGCTAGAAAATGTTAGAACATATTACTAGTTAGACCACTTGCAACCTGTTAGAATACATTAGAATATATTACTAGTTAGCCAACATGTTAGAAACATATATATGTTAGAACATATTACTATCCATTTTAAGTGTTCTAACGACCTATTAGAATGTGTCAGTTACCAAAGTTAAGCAAGTAGTAAATCTCCATATTAATTGTTTAACCCATTGAAAATCCATAACTATTGAACTAAATCATGAAAATCTTACAATTTTTATACTGAGAAATAGTAACCCCCATCTAAAATGATGCCCCTGACCAGGGTGCCAATTTCAAAATTTAAGACGCCTGATGGCATCGTAAAAAAAATGAAATTTCAGAAAATTACACCAAATCACCCACTTGTAAACCTGCTTAACCCAAGGGCGCCAAATTGGTCTAATACAATTTCTGATTTTAACCTGTCTCATAATTTGCATTGATTTTACCCTTTAACCTGTCGCATAATTTAAATTGATTTTCCTACGTAATGTGAGTTCTTGACTTCCATTCCACAAAATCTATCTTATATCTCCTACTGGTCAAGCCTTGAAATTCCGTATTGGCTATAAATGAGAGTGGATGTCGACAAACATGACCAATACTGTGCATATAGGGCCCGGTCTAGTCCTGAGAGGAGCACCCGAAGGTACTTGTGCCCATGGGAGTTTATTGACCACGGTGTTTGGTATTGCACTGGAGTACTTACTTGCTAGACTTAAGGCATTCCACTCATTCTCGTGATATTAATTGATTGATTGACTTGAGACCCGCAGAAGGGTAAAAGTGTTTACTTGAATGAATTGATAAATAGCCAATTCCAGTTATACATGCTTGAAATTAATTTGCTTGCTATTGCTTGATTGACATGTTGTTATTCCAGTTATTACTCCTCAGTTATCACTTGCTTGATATCATTTGCTATCACTTGCTACTGCTGCTTAAAAATGCGAAATCTATATGCTCTCACTTTCTACTCTTGTCGATCTTACGATTCCTTGATATCTATCTGTCTGCATGCATAGATTACCTACATTAAATGAACTTGTAATTCACTTAAAGCATGTTAAATCTTGAGATGTAATTCCTACTGAGCGATTCGCTCATCTAGTTGTTTTCTAACCTTTTCAGGTAGTTTGGATATCGGTCAGAACACGGAAGGGGATGAGTCTGAGTGATGAGTGTATGGATGGAGTCATCAATTGTCATGTTGTTAATTCCACTATTTTGTGTTAAATTGTAATCCCTACGTATGTTAGTTGTTGTCCAGTTATGTCATTTGTATTTCCTTTGATCAAAACTAATAAAGGAGTGAGGACTAGTAGTTGATTCTATGAATTTGACATTTTGGTTAGTTGTAATAATCGATAGCTCGAACTATTTATGTTATTTTCAAATCTAGGCTTAGTAATTTTCTTAGTCATTTGCACACTCTTTAAATTATCTAAGGAAGATCTCCACTAATTAGCTAGATCGCTTTGGTTCTATATAAAGGACTGTCGCGCCACGGGTAAGCTTCCGCGCTCGGGACGTGACAGCTTTCTTGATATCAGAGCCTAGGATTTCAATTTCCTAGTTAAAACCTGAGTCCAAACATAAAAATGTCTAATAGAATTGTCTAGGGATAGGTTTAGATCTTACCTGGTGAGATGGGTAAAGCCAAGGGTTAAGTTTAACAATGGTAATTGACCCCATAATAACGAAACCCAATATTTATTACACCTTAATTCTTTTGTAGGATTATGGCCGCTGAAAGAGCACAATGGCGAGAGATGCAGCGCATTGTGCATGGACTTACGTAGGCGCTACAGCAAGTGGCGCAAGGCGGTGCTGGCGGTGCTCACCGTGGAGCTGGTGACCTTCACCGGGATTTTCGTAACATGAACCCACCAAGATTCATAGGTTTGGTGGACCCCGATGATGCCGAGAATTGGCTGAAGGAAATTGAGAGGATCTTCCGTGTAATGCAATGCACGGATACAGAGAAGGTTCTATTGGCTACGTTCCAATTGGAACGGGATGCTCGATGCTGGTGGGAATCCGTAGAAGCAACACTGCCCGACAACCATGTCACCTAGGCGGACTTTGTTGAACACTACAACAGCAAGTATTTTTCTGACCGTGTTCAAGAGAAGAAGGCCGCGGAATTGTCGTGTTAAAGCAACGGAGCCTGAAGGTGGCCGAATATGAGGCCCAATTCTCAAGACTTTCTCGTTATGCACCCCACTTGGTGTGCATGGAAAAGATGAAAGCAAGGAGATTCCTCAACGGGCTACGGCCCCAATATATTACACAACTTGCGCCAATGGACATCCAAGTCTATTCGGAAATGGTTCGGCGTGCTCAATTGCTGGAAGATGCCACTGAATTCTCTGAAAGGATTCGAGGCAAGGACAAGAAGGAACCCGTCCCTAGTCCGGGAAACTTCAAACCACCATTTGGCAAGAAGCGATTCTTCAATGGAGGAGAATTTTCCAAAGAGAAGAGGTTCCAGAAAAGCAACAAGCCCTTCTCCATAATCGACAATAAGCCTTCCTCCGCCATCACACCTTCCAAGGAAATTTGCAAGTATTGTGACAAGGCTGGTCATAAGACTGAGGAATGCTGGAGGAAACTGGGAGCGTGTCTCCGATGTGGGAGTCGAGAGCATCGAATCCCCGACTGCCCCATGATGAAGGATCAAGCCAACAAAGACGAGAAGTGTCTAGTAAAGAAACAAGGCCGTCTACAAGCTCTTCAAGGGACGGAACCCATGGAAGGAGGACTCGTGGAAGGTACATTAACTGTTTGCTCTAAACCTGCTAAAGTTCTATTTGATACTGGAGCAACTCATTCATTTATTTCCAAGAGATTTATTGCCTCGTTTTCTAAAGAACTTGAATGGTTAGATTTAGTAATATCTACACCTCTTGGAAACAAGTCTGATATCATGCATCACTACCCAAGTTGTGAGGTTATGGTCCAAGGTAACAATCTGCCAGTTGACCTGATATGCCTTGATATAGAGCATTATGATGTCATATTAGGAGCTGACTGGTTATCCACCTATCAAGCAACGGTAGACTACCGCCATGGCAAGATAACTTTTGCGGATTATTCTGAGTTAGTTTATGTTAGCCCTCGGAATAAATCCCCTCTCATCTCAGCTCTTCGAGCTAGCAAACTTGTGAATAAAGGATGTGTGGCTTTCATAGCTTTTGTGACTGCCATGGAAGTCGAGAAGACTGAAATTGAAGACATTTGTGTAATTCGGGACTTTTCAGATGTTTTTCCTGAAGAATTACATGGTTTACCCCTGGAGAGGGAATTGTCGTTCACTATCGACATTATTCCTGGTGCCGGTCCTGTGTCTAAGGCACCTTATAGAATGTCTCCCGTAGAGTTGAAGGAGCTAAAAGAGCAGCTAATGGATTTACTGAAAAAGGGATTCATTAGGCCGAGTACTTCCCCCTGGGGAGCACCCGTGCTCTTTGTTAAAAAGAAGGATGGAACATTGAGGCTATGCATTGATTATCGGTAGTTGAACCATCTTACAATCAAGAACAAGTACCCGCTGCCGAGAATTGACGAGCTGTTCGACCAATTGTCTAGAGTTAACTATTTCTCCAAGATTGATCTTCGGTCTGGTTACCACCAATTGAGGATCAAAGAAGAAGACATATAAAAAACTGCATTTCGAAGTAGGTATGGGCATTACGAATTTATTGTTATGCCTTTTGGACTAACAAATGCCCACGCAGCTTTTATGCAGTTAATGAACAACATCTACAGAACTTATTTAGACCAATTTATTGTGGTCTTTATCGATGTTATATTGATCTATTCAAAAACTGAAGAAGATCATGAAGTGCATCTCAATAAGGCATTACAGATATTGCGAGACAACAAGCTATATGCCAAATTCAGTAAATGCCAGTTCTGGCTTGAAGAAGTGTCCTTCTTAGGCCATGTCATATCAAAGAATGGAATTTCTGTTGATCCTACGAAGGTCGAAGCTGTACAAAATTGGGGGCGACCAACGAATGCAACGGAGATTCGTAGCTTCTTGGGTCTAGCTGGCTACTACCGGCATTTTATTAAGGACTTCTCCAAGATTGTTGTCCCTCTTACCAGATTGACTCGCAAGGAAGTGCCTTATGAATGGAGTGAAGATTGTAAGAAGAGTTTCCTAACTTTGAAGGATCTCTTGACTACTGCTCCGGTCTTATCTCTACCAATTAAAGGAGAGAAGTACCAGGTATATACCGATGCATCTGGTATCGGTCTCGGATGTGTATTGATGCAGAATGGAAGAGTCATTGCATACTCTTCTCGGCAATTAAAGAAGCATGAAGAAAATTACCCTGTGCATGATTTGGAACTAGCCGCAGTGGTATTGGCTTTAAAGATCTGGAGGCACTATCTCTACGGAGAGCAATTCACCGTATACTCCGATCATAAAAGCCTTAAATATATATTCTCTTAGAGGGAGCTGAACATGCAACAAAGGCGTTGGCTCGAGTATCTCAAGGATTTCGACTTCACTATACAATATCATCCTGGTAGGGGTAATTTCGTAGCAGATACCCTTAGTCGGAAGCCGAGAGCCCTAGTAACCAACTGTATGGTTCAAGAATGGAAGCTGCTGGAAAAATTCTTTGAACTCAATATAAGCATGGATGAGAATGACGGGTGTATTACTCTATCTCTCATAAGTGTACATTCGGATTTGCTAGCTGAAATCAAGATGTTGCAAGAAGAAGATCCTACCCTAGTGGAAATAAAAGAAAAGCTGGACGAGAAATCTGATTTCAAGTTGGCACTCGATGGCAGATTATTATACCATGAACGGACATGTGTACCAGATAGTCCTGAAATGAAGAAGAGGATTCTTGAAGAAGCTCACCGATCGAGATATACGATCCACCATGGAGCCACTAAGATGTACCAAGACATAAAAAGAACCTTTTGGTGGCCCAACATGAAAAGGGAGATAGCAAACTTTGTGTCTAGATGCTGACATGCCAACAGTGAAGGCGGAACATCAGAAGCCTGGTGGAAGATTGCATCCACTAGATATCCCCAAGTGGAAATGGGAAGACATCGGTATGGACTTTATCATGGGTTTGCCCAAGTCTAGGGGCGGATATGATGGAATTTGGGTAATCATCGATCGCCTTACTAAATCGGCTCATTTCTTGCCTATCAAGAGTCGATGGTCGGTTGATGTTCTTGCTGCCCTATATATCAAGGAGGTTACTAGATTGCATGAAATTCATGTGTCTATAGTATCTGATCGAGACCCGCGCTTTACTTCTTATTTTTGGAACGATCTACAACACTCTCTGGGGACGAAACTTAATTTCAGCACTGCTTTCCATCCCCAGACAGATGGTCAGACTAAAAGGACAAATCAGGTTGTTGAAGATATGTTAAGTGCATGCATTATAGATTTCGGCGGAAGCAGGCATGACCACTTACCCCTAGTCAAATATGCCTATAATAATAGTTATCAAGCCAATATCCAGATGGCACCTTTCGAGGCACTTTATGGCAGGAGTTGTCGATCTCTAATATGATGGGATGAAGTCGGTGAAAGACAACTTCTAGGCCCAGATATGGTTAGAGATTCAACTGAAAAGGTACACCTTATCAGAGAGAGACTCAAGGTAGCTCAGTGCAGGCAAAAATCTTATGCTGATAACAGAAGGAGAGATTTGGAATTTCAAGTGGGTGACCATGTATTTCTCAAGGTATATCCTGGCCGAGGTATTAGAAGATTCGGTGTTAAGGGCAAGCTTAAACCAAGGTTTATCGGTCCATTTGAAGTATTGGAAAGAGTGGGCGAGGTGACTTACCACATTGCCTTACCTCATCAACTCTCGGAAGTGCACAATGTATTCCATATTTCTATGCTGAAGAAGTATGTGCACAATCCTCTCCACGTCTTCGATCACACTGACTTGGTGATACAGAAGGACCTTACCAATGAGCAAAGGCCAGTAAAAATCCTCGACCAAGAAATCCGAGTTCTAAGGAACAAGACGATCCCTATGGTTAAAATTCAATGGAATCGATGCTTAGAACAAGAAGTTACATGGGAAACCGAGGAGTCTATGAGAAGGAGATTTCCAGAATTATTCTAGTCCGTAAGTAATTCTCACCCTCCTTGTCTCCATATATGCAATTGAATTTGGGGGACCAAATTCTTTTAAGTGGGAGAGGGTGTAGCACCCCGTATAAAAAAATGAAAATTTTTTTTTATTAATAATTGGAGAGGGGGATTTCCGCAGCCCACCACAAAGGCAGCCCAACAAGACCTACAAGGTCCAACCGGGCGAGCCCACCCAAGTGATAGCCCACAGGGCCCACTTCGGGAGAAAAGCCCAATAAATAAAGACTCGAGGAACCAACTCTCCCCGGCGGCCTTCTAGGCTCGGAGGGCCCGAGACAACGGTCAGGTCGCATGGAAGGTCCGGTCTAAAACCCACTCTCCGACCGAGAGAAAGAGGCTCCAGCCGACCTATCCGACCCCACCTTCGCCGGGCCATGCCTATCGCTCGGACACGAGCTAGCATCCCCGTAGCTCGGTGAGACCGCTTGATTATCTGTAGGTGCGGCCGTTCAGAGTCCTCCGCCAGCGGGAGAGTCACGGGAGCTGCCGAACTCCAAGGGGATAACGCCCCCACGATCCGGCCATGAAAGCCCCCGCTGAAGACGTAACTCCCGCCGGGAAGCCCTCAGCTCACCGGACTCTTAAAAGGCGACGCACTATTTAAGCCAGGGATACCCTCCGGAAGATGGTAAGGAAGATGAACTAGCCATTCACATACCCTAAGCTCCTGAGCACGATTCGCTTCACCCTTGGTGGAGAGGATTCTCGCGCATCAGCTCTCTCCTTCCCCCGTTATTGCTTCCACCATCGCTCTACTGACATAGCCATCGGAGGGTTTTACCCCAGGGAGATCCCCTGGGCCCTCTGAAACGTTTCCCTTCTCTTGCAGAAACATCTTCTGGTGATCTACAGCCCGCTCAGGACACCGCGCGAGATTCCGCCTCTTCATCTGGCGCCGTCTGTGGGAAACGCACGAAGAGTCAAGATGGTGAGAAAAAGCTCAGGGAGGAGATCCGCCGGCGGGGCAGGTAAGGCAGTGGCAGCGGCGGGAGGCGTCCCCCCCTAGGGTCTCGCAGAGCCCCCCCTCCAACGCCAGCGTCCCCACTAACGGACCACCCCCCCCGGCAGAGACAGGGGCACCCCTCGACGGTGGCGCCAACGCCTTCCAAGCCCTCAACGAGAAGATGGACGTCCTCGTGGAGCTCATGAGGGCCCAGGCAGCCCGGGACGCAAGGTCCCGCGCCCCGTCAGGAAGTCCCCCTCGAAGGAGTGCAACGCAGCACAC
This sequence comes from Amorphophallus konjac, assembly GCA_022559845.1. Lineage (NCBI taxonomy): Eukaryota > Viridiplantae > Streptophyta > Magnoliopsida > Alismatales > Araceae > Amorphophallus > Amorphophallus konjac. The sequence goes on from CM040119.1 coordinate 252,514,556, forward strand.
CGCCGGAGGCCGCTTCACCCTCCGCGGCCGACAGCTCCTCCGCAACGACGTCGGAGGACCCTCGCAAGCTCCGCCTGCGGAGCAAGAGGCTTCCTCCACGCCGAGGAGAGGGAAGCAGAGGGCGAGGCCGCCGCACCCGGGCACCAGTGCTCCGGGAGATCGCCACGACGCCCCCCCCAGCCCCACGGCGCGGCCGCAGCCGGAACTGTCCCTCCGGCTACGAGATTTTGAAAGACGGTTCACAGAGCAAGAGCGCGCTCTCCGCGCCCTGCAGAAGACCTCTTTCCCGGAGGACGAGGAGAAATCCCCTTTCTCCGAGTACATCTTGAAGGCAGAGGTCTCTCCTAGAGCCTCCATCCCAACCTTCAAGCTCTACGACGGCCAGGGCGACCCAGCCGACCACTACGACAGCTTCGACGCCCTGGTGACCCTGCATGGAACGTCGGATCCCATCAAATGCCGAGCCTTCGCGGCCACCCTGGTCCAGGTCGCTCAGGCATGGTTCCGAGCCCTCGCCCCGGGGTCCATCCGAGACTTCAGGCAATTCGGGCGAATTTTCAAGGAGAGCTTCGCCGGTAGCGCCCCCCCAAGGTCAGTAGCGGGGCTCCTGGCTCTCAAACAGGCGCAAGGGGAGAGGCTCCGGACTTACGTCCACCGATTTAAATCGGAAGCCCTTAGGATCCCCCGCCTGGATGTGGCCTCAGCCACAACCGCACTGACCGGGGGCACCCGGGACGAGAATCTCCGCCGCGAGCTTGTCCTCCACCCTCCCTCGACCCTTGCCGAGCTAGTGACTTTGGCACTGCGCCACGCCGAGTGCGAAGAAGTACTCAGCGCCTGCCGAGACACAACCGGCTCGGGTTGGGAGGGGGACAAAAAGCGGACCTCCGAGCCAAACCCTGGCTCGAGTAAGAAGCGCGATCGAGAAGGAGAGTGCAAGAGAAAGTACGAGCGGTATACCCCCTTGACCGCACCAGTCTACGAAATCTATGAAGACATCAAAGACTCGGGACTTCTCCGCCAGCCCGAGCCGATGAGGTCGAAGAACCGCAAGCAGGACATGCATTGCCTGTTCCATGGCGACCACGGGCACCACACCGGAGATTGCCATCAGCTCCAAGACGAGATCGAGCGCCTCATCCGTCTGGGGCATCTAGCCCGGTCCACAACCGGGCACAAAGAAGACCGAGACGCCGCAGAGGAGATCGACAACGCCCCCCGAGGGGTCCACATCAACGTCATCTCCGGAGGAGCAGCATCGGGAGGCGACACCAGCCGAGGAAGGAAACGTCATGCCGAGCGGGCCAGCCGAGCCTTAGAGCCCCCCAAAGGCCCGCCAATGGAGCCCCAGGTCATAGTCTTCTCCGACCAAGACCTGGAAGGGCTGAGCACCCCGCATGACGATGCCCTCGTTATCTCGGCCACGATAAATCACTGCAATGTAGACAGGATTTTGGTTGATAATGGGAGCGCCCCCGATGTATTATCTTATGACTGTTTTCTCAAGATAGGGGAAGACCCATCCAAGCTCCGCCCGGTCCGAACACCCCTGTGCGGGTTTAATGGCCTGGCCACCTACCCCGAGGGAGCCCTAAGCCTGCCGGTCACTATCGGCACCCCACCCAAAACCGTTACGGTCATAGTGGACTTCATAGTGATTAAAGGTATGATAGCGTACAACGCCATTTTCGGCCGAAAAATTCTCAGCCGAATAAAGGCCGTACCATCTACCTATCACCAAAAAATGAAGTTTCCCACCAAAAACGGGTTGGGGGAAGTCCGAGGTAACCAGGCCACGGCTAGAAGGTGCTACAATATCTCGGTGGAAGCCTCAAGGCCGGACGGGAAGGATAAGGGCCCCAGGGGAGTCGAAGGAAAAACCGTGACCGCCGAGCCCGGTGGCGAATTATTAACGGTATTCCTGAACGACGACCCGGCCCTTGGAGTGAGGATCGGTTCCGACCTACCACCGAAGGAACAGCAGCAATACAAGGAGTTTCTTTCTGGGTACGTCCGGGTCTTCGCTTGGTCCGATGATCAACTCCCTGGTATACCAGAGGAAACTGTGATGTACAAGCTCAACCTCGATGCCACCGTGAGACCCGTACAGCAGCGGAGGAGGAAGCATGCACCCGAGAAACAGGCGATCATCAAGGCGCAGGTCACCAAGGGACAAGAGACTGGTCTTTTCAGACCGATCCTGTACCCAACGTGGCTAGCCAACGTCGTCCTGGTGCCGAAGACCACCGGCAAGTGGCGAATATGCGTAGACTTCACCGATCTGAACAAGGCCACCCCCAAGGACTGCTATCCGCTACCGAGCATCGACCAACTGGTTGACTCAACCCCGGGCAACGAGATACTCAGTTTCCTGGATGCCTATTCGGGTTATCATCAGATCCGAATGAACCCTGAAGATGTCGAGAAGACCGCCTTCATCACCGACTATGGCGTGTACTGCTACACCCGGATGCCCTTCGGATTGAAGAATGCTGGAGCCACATACCAGCGACTGGTCAACCATATGTTCGAGGGACAGTTAGGTCGGAACGTCGAGGCCTACATCGACGACATGCTCGTCAAGACCCCGAAGGCTCACGATCACCTCACCGACCTGACCGAGACTTTCGGCACCCTCATGAAGTACAGCATGAAGCTCAACCCCGCCAAGTGTGCCTTTGGAGTAAGATCCGGAAAGTTCCTGGGTTTCCTGGTCACTCAGCGGGGGATCGAAGCAAACCCTGACAAGGTCCAGGCCATCCTGGACATGCGTCCGCCCACGTGCATTAAAGACGTCCAGCGTCTGACGGGGCGTGTCGCCGCTCTCAGTCGTTTCCTGTCCCGTGCGGCCGAACGATGCTTGCCCTTCTTCAAGCTAATGAGGGGGCCTAAAATAGCGTCTGCTACGTTCGCATGGGACGGGGAATGCCAAACAGCGTTCGCCGAGCTCAAAGAGCTCCTAGCTTCACCCCCGGTGCTTTCCAAGCCCGTTGCGGGCGAGGTTTTGCTGCTCTATCTCTCGGCGACGCCATCAACGGTCAGCTCGGTCCTAGTCAGAAATGACTCGGGAGTCGAGAGGTCGGTCTACTACACCAGCAAGGTGCTCGGCGAGGCCGAGCGGAGGTACCCCGCAACCGAGAAACTCGTGCTAGCGTTGGTTACCTCTGCAAAGCGCCTCCGACCCTACTTCCAGGGGCATCCCATCACCGTGCTGACCGGCGAGCCACTGAAGAAGATTCTGGCCCACCCCGAGGCCTCGGGGCGACTTGTCAAATGGGCCATCATGCTCGGATCAGCTATCAAGGGGCAAGCGCTCGCCGACTTCATCGCCGAGAGCACCGTTCCGGTCGAGGACAGGCCTCCGACAGCAACCGGGCCAACCTGGGAGCTGTTCGTCGATGGATCGTCCAACTCGGTCGGCAGCGGCGCAGGGATCCTCCTAAGGTCCCCCGAAGGAATAGAGTTGCAGTACGCCCTAAAGTTCAACTTCCCGGCGTCCAACAATGCTTCCGAGTACGAGGCCCTTATCTAGGGGGCCCGCATGGCCCGACGGTTGGGGCTGAGCGAGTCAGGATCCACACCGACTCCCAGCTGGTCGCAAGCCAGGTCAGTGGCGAGTACGAAGCTCGGGAGGCACCTATGATCAAATACCTCCAATTGGTCCGGAGCCTGGCCCAGCAGTTCGAGGAGTTCGAGGTAGTCCGAATAGCTCGGGAGCAAAACTCTCGGGCGGACGCCCTCTCCCGACTGGCCTCCTCCCTAGACCCGGAAGGTACACGATCGGTCCTCCTAGAAGAGCTAGAGCGCCCGAGCATAGACTCGGAGCTCCTCGCCATTGACTCGGCCACTCCCGACGACTGGCGCTCCCCCTACCTATCCTGGCTACGAGACTCCCAGGAACCCTCCGACTCTCGAGAAGCCCGCCGGATGAAGTACCAAGCTCGGCGCTTCGTCATCCTCGACAACGCCCTCTACCGAAGATCGTTCTCCGAGCCCCTTCTGAAGTGCCTCGGCCCCGACGAAGCGAGCCAAGCTATTGAGGAGATTCATCGAGGCCTGTGCGGAGCACATTCGGGAGGTCGGTCGCTGGCCAGAATCCTGCTAAGGCAAGGATACTGGTGGTCGACCCTCCAGCGCGACTGCACGGCTTACGTACAACATTGCGACCGTTGCCAGCGGTTCGACCATTTAGTCCGCCAGCCGGCCACGGAACTTGTCACCCTTACCGAGCCCTACCCTTTCGCTCGGTGGGGGATCGACATCCTTGGGCCATTCCCAACGGCTCAATCCCAGAAGAAGTTCATCATCGTCGCCATCGACTACTTCACCAAGTGGATCGAGGCTGAAGCAACAGCGAGGATCACCGAGACAGTCGTCTGGGGTTTCGTATGGAAATTGATCATTTGTCGCTTTGGCATCCCCCGAGTGATAGTGAGCGATAACGGGCGGCAATTCGACTCTCGATACTTCCGAGATAGATGTGCCGACCTAAATATCCGCAACCACTTCACTTCGGTCGCCCACCCTCAGGCCAACGGGCTGGTTGAAAATGCCGACAAGACCATCTTGAAGGGCATAAAAACCAGACTCGGCAAGGCTAAGGGTAGCTGGCTCGAGGAACTGCCTAGCGTACTATGGTCGCACCGAACGACCCCCAGAACGGCAACCGGTGAGACCCCTTTTCAACTGGTATATGGCACCGAAGCCGTCGTTCCATTGGAAATCGCCAATCCGTCTCTCCGAGTGATCAGCTTTTTGCCCGAGGCAAACGAGCAGAAGCTGCTCGAGAACCTCGACCTGGCAGACGAACTCCGAGAGATCGCGAACGTCTGAGCTACGGAGTACCAGCGCCGCCTCACTCGGTACTACAACGCCAGGGTCCGAGACAGACAATTCTGACCAGGGGACTTCATCCTCAGGAAGGCAGAAGCCTTTCGACCACTAGAGGCGGCGGGCAAGCTATCCCCCAATTGGGAAGGCCCCTACCGAGTGATCGAGACGCTCGGGAAAGGTGCGTACAGGTTAGCCACAATGGAAGGGGAACCCATTCCCCGGACATGGAACGCAACCACACTACGCAGATTTTATTTCTGAATACTGTATCAACAAATTGGGTAAAATAAACCCCCTTATCTTTCTCATTCATTCAAGATAACTGTTGGTACATCAGAAAGGCAACTGCCAATACATTACATAACAAAAAGCGAAAATCCATCTAGCACCGCAGCAAACGGCCATTGCCCGGTCGACCCGGTCTTGACCTTCTCGCATCCAGCCACTGACTCTGCCTCGCGTAGAAACTGGCTCGGACAAGAGATGGTCGACCCAGTTGGCTCGGGTGGTCCGTGACAAAGGTGACAGAGGGACGGCAAGGAGAAGGCCACCTTTCACGCAAGGAAGGCTACCTTCCAAGTTGGCAACAACCTGGAAAAAGGGCACGCCGCGAAGGTCCCCTTTCTTCCAAACTGCCAACTCTTTGGAGGCGAACAGAAAGCAAGCAGCCCCCGAAGAGTGAAAGAAATGAAGAACAAAAGAGAGAGAAAGAGGCTGCGGACGGGGGTGAGGAAGGGACTGGAGCCGCCTCCTCCCCTCCCACGGAGGGGAATGGCGGCCGGCATCCCTAACTCCCCCGTCCACCCTCCATCTCGGTGTCCGCCCGGAAGCCTCGCCGGAGCCAAGAGGAGGCAAACGGCGTGCCCCCGCACGTCGAAGCCCTCTCCCGATCCGCGCGGCAACCGTCGGACCCGTCTCATGCACGCGCGGCGACCGTGGGACCCGACCGATATCCCAGGACAGCTGGAACCGGCCGCTCCCCGTCGTCTGCAGCATCACCTTCTGAAGGGTCCTCCATGCTCCGATCGCGGCGGTGCAACGCAAAGCGAAGACGAGGGAATAAGAGCAGACCGCCGGTGAAAGTCCTAAGTGTTAAGAGAGAAGGAGCACCCTTCGGTCCTTTTTATAGGCCAAGGGAGGCCACGCGCCTTAAATGACTCCCCCCTCGAAAACACGCTACAGGACCTCCCTGGGAAGGTCACCTCAAAATCCTTGCCCCCCGCCCTAGCGGGATTCGCGAAGCACCTCGACTTTCAAAGCATGGTAATACGGAAGGACGCCCGCCAGAAGTCTCCCGAATCGACGTGCGAAAACGGCGCAAAAAATATCGGCACTTTCCAACTGCTCCGATACGCCAACCAAATCACAGCAAAGATAGCGATCAAATAAAGTAAGTTATTTATTGCCTCCCATAAAAGCCTCTTACAACAAGGAAGACGGACAAAAAGGGGAAGGGGCAAAATAAAACAAAATACATCAGGCCTCGGGCCCACTTTGAAGCTCGGGAACCGCAGTAGGGGACGCGTCACCCCCGGTACCCTCGGCGATGGTCGACCCGGACACTGACCTCGCCTGTGCGAGAACTGTCCCGGTCGCGAGCCCTCCCGAGGCCTCCGGAGCTGGTGACCCCGCAGGGTTCGACTCCCCCGGTGCTTCCCCGGCCGAAGATGAGGAGCTGGAATCTGACTCGTCCGAGTCATAACGCTGGCCATAAGGAAAATCACCTCCGGCCAGGTGCTCATTAGCATAGTTCATCGCCCGGCGATAGCCCTGCCTGAACCCCTTTCGAGCACCCCGACGGAGCGCTACCTCGTAGTAGGGTAGGGCGGCTGCAATCAGGTCGGCCGAGTAAGCTTTCGAGCCTTTATAGCGCTCGATCGCCTCCGCCTCGACCTGCCCGTCCCGAGCCCGCTCCGCCTCGGCCGCACGCTCTTCCGCCCTCGCCAGACGCTCCTCCAGCTCGGTCATCCTCCGCTCGGCCTCGGTCATCCGACCCTCCGCCCGGGCTCGGTCCGCCTCGGCCTCGGCGCGAAGGCGCTCCGCTTCCTCCGCCCGATCCTGCAGCTCGCCGCGCTCAAGCTCCCAGAGGCCATCCAGCTCGATGTGACGTTGACGCTCGTCTTCTAGACGTTTGCTCTTCCTCTCGAGCGATTCTCGGGCCCTTGTCAGCTGCTCGGCCAGTACCTCGGCTTCCCGTCGGCTCGACCGCGCCAATTCCCTGAATGCAAGGAACTCCGCCGGAGCCCCTCGTGCTCCCCCTCGAGCCGGGCCAGTATCCCCTCGCATCCACCAAGGGTCCAGGCGAGCTTCGACCGCTCCGCCTCCGTCCGGGCGTGCGCCTCTGCCATCACGGCCGCTGTCCGAGCTATAACAAGGCCGCCCTCCATCAGGATGTCAAGGATCCAGGCAGGGGTGCTGCGCTTTTCTCCTCTCCTCGTCCTATCGGCGATCGACTGGCAGATTCGGTACAGATCACCCGAGACACCAAGACTGACCAGAGCTTCCGGCAAAGGGGACCGCTCCACCCTGGGCACCCCGCCAGAAGGCCCTGTTGTGGCGGTGAAACTAACCGCCCCGCGCACCACGGTCGGTTGGGGTTGCAACGCCTCCCCGGGCGAACCCCCACCCTCGACCGGCGCTGCGGAATCAACGGCACCAGAAGCTCCCGGCACTTGGGGTTGCGGCGCCCCCGCGGGCACACCCCCATCTGCACCGACCGAACTCTCGGTCCCAGCGCCGGCCACTCCGGCATCGGCCCCTTCTGTCCCTACAGAGGGGAGAGCCGACCCATCACCTCCCTCTGCGGGGCCCCTGGTCTCCTCGGCCCCCTCTCGCTCGGTAGATGGGAGAGCTAGCCCATAAGGGTCGGCCCCATCCTGCCCCCGGGGGGGGAGCGCCGCCGAGCCAGAGTCGCCCCCGACGGCCGTAGGAAGACCGGCTTTCCTGGCCCTCTTCCTGGCCTTCGCGGCCTCCCGCAATTTCCCCACCAGGGGATCCTTGCGCTTCAGGCCGGTCGATCGAGAAGTCCCCTCGGGGGCCGCCCCCTTGCCCTTATCTCGGGCATGAACGCGACCCGCCGAGACATCAGGTTCGTCGGCTGCCGAGTCTTCTCCCAGATCGATGACCTCGGCCGCCTCCTCCAGAGGCTCCCGCCTCACATCTGCAACAAGAAGAAGCCCCGGTCAGGAGGAGGGAAAAGAGTTACCACCCCAGAAGAAGAGCCTCAAGAGCCGTACCTGACGACGTCAACCGCGAGAGAAGACACCGTTCGATGTTTTCCGGCGTCACGAGCTCCTCGGTCGATTGGCGATTCTCCAGCAGACGGGCAGCCTGCTGCTCCACGTGGGGAGGGAACTCCTCCTGGTGAGGGAGCAGATTCGGGTGAAAATTGGGCGAGGTCCGGCATCTCCAGATCTCGTCTGTCGCCACCGCCTTCACCCAGAAGAATTGAGTCTTCCACCCCTTGTGCGAAGAATCCTTCGCCGCGAGCGAGATGCAGCTCCTGTTCCTTCGCGCCTGGATGAAGTAAAAACATTTCCCAGCCGATGGATGTGCCTTCAACTCGAAGAAGAAGTGGAAAAGGTCCAGAGACGGGAAGATGCCGCGTTGATGGCACAAGATCCCAAAGGCAGAAAGAAGAAGATAGGAGTTGGCCACCAACTGGATAGGCGCCAACCGGAAAAAAGTGAGAAGCTGCAATACGTAAGGATCGAAAGGAAGCCGAAATCCACTCTTCCAGGCCAAAAGGAAGGTGCAAATGTGCCCATCGCGGTCGTCCAGACTCGTCTCATATGGAGTGGCGGCAGCAAAGCTATAGCGGAAAGGCAGACGGAAACGGTGCTCCAGCCTCCGCACCTCCGCTTCTCCCAACTCGCTACAGTTGGGGACAGGATCGCGCCTCATGGGCACAAGCTCCGGACTCTGATCCGCCATCGGATCGGGAGAAGATCCCTCGTACGAGCTTGAAGACTCCGGGGGAGAAGGAAGCTGCCGGACCACCTCCGCGGTTATCCTCGCCAACTCTTCAAACGCCGTCGCAAGGCTCCGCGTCTCCGCTGTGCTCTCACGGCGCATCAAGAAGCAAGGAAAGCCTAAAACCCTGGAAGCCTAGAACGATGAACAGCGCCCCCTATAAACCCCTGAGGGTGGCGGCGCGCCGTTCCGTGCTCCGAGAAAAAGGGGGGCCCCTTCGTTTCAAATCCGTCAGGATCATCATTACGGGCCTCGGGGACCGCTATAAGCGGCTACATAACGCCAACAGAATTCCACCCACCTGAGCCACGCCGGTCCAAAGCCTCGAAAAACTACTCATCCGAGCCTCCTTGGCTCGGGAGTAGGAGGGGGACAAGTGGAGAGGGGGATTTCCGCAGCCCACCACAAAGGCAGCCCAACAAGACCTACAAGGTCCAACCGGGCGAGCCCACCCAAGTGATAGCCCACAGGGCCCACTTCGGGAGAAAAGCCCAATAAATAAAGACTCGAGGAACCAACTCTCCCCGGCGGCCTTCTAGGCTCGGAGGGCCCGAGACAACGGTCAGGTCGCATGGAAGGTCCGGTCTAAAACCCACTCTTCGACCGAGAGAAAGAGGCTCCAGCCGACCTATCCGACCCCACCTTCGCCGGGCCATGCCTATCGCTCGGACACGAGCTAGCATCCCCGTAGCTCGGTGAGACCGCTTGATTATCTGCAGGTGCGGCCGTTCAGAGTCCTCCGCCAGCGGGAGAGTCACGGGAGCTGCCGAACTCCAAGGGGATAACGCCCCCACGATCAGACCATGAAAGCCCCCGCTGAAGACGTAACTCCCGCCGGGAAGCCCTCAGCTCACCGGACTCTTAAAAGGCGACGCACTATTTAAGCCAGGGATACCCTCCGGAAGATGGTAAGGAAGATGAACTAGCCATTCACATACCCTAAGCTCCTGAGCACGATTCGCTTCACCCTTGGTGGAGAGGATTCTCGCGCATCAGCTCTCTCCTCCCCCGTTATCGCTTCCACCATCGCTCTACTGACTTAGCCATCGAGGGTTTTACCCCAGGGAGATCCCCTGGGCCCTCTGATACGTTTCCCTTCTCTTGCAGAAACATCTTCTGGTGATCTACAGCCCGCTCAGGACACCGCGCGAGATTCCGCCTCTTCAATAATATTTCTTAAAAAAAAATATTTGATAAACTCTAGAGGAAGCTTAAGTAAGAAGTTGGAACATGGAGTTATCATATGTAAAGATTATTCACTTAACAAGTGACTTCCTAGTGTAGTTGGTTAAGTGATGTGCCTTTCAACCTAGTGACCAAGGTTCAAATCCCAACATCCACTATTTACCTTTTGTGCCAAATAATTATATGTTATAGGCTAGCAAAACTTGCACCAAGGTAGAAACCTATATGCAACACAATGTACAAACTTGGTAAATTGATGCACGAACACAACAACAAGCAATGTATAGACTTTACCTGAAGGATTGCACAAATGCAGATAGTAAGGTATGTACATTGGAAATGGATACTCAGACATGCCATGAACAAATGTATGGACTTAATGTGCTTGTGACAACAATGTACAGACTTTGAGTAATGATGTACCGACTTATCAACGGAGAATGTACAGACTTTGAGTAATGATGTACCGACTTATCAACGGAGAATGTACAGACTTTGTGTTGCAGCAAATGGACAATGTACAGACTCTGCGTGTGTGCTAGCAGACGATGTACAGACTTTGTGTTTGTAGTAAATGAGGAATGCACCGACTATGCATGGCAAGCTAGGCAACCAATGTATAGACTTGTGTGTTTGCTAAACCAATGAACGTAGGTAAAGATATGAATGTATAGACTTTGAATGCATGGAGCACACGGGCTGTACAGACTTGGTCCGAGAGTGTATAGACTTTGAGCTGATGGATGTATAGACTTAGTGTGCATGTAACAGGACGATGTACAGACTTTGAGCTGATTGATGCATAGACTTAGTGTGCATGCAACATGACGATGTACAGACTTTGAGCTGATGGATGTATAGACTATATGTGCATGCAACAGGATGATGTACAGACTTGCGAGAAGAGTGTACAGACATTGAATGCATGCAATGGCAAGGAGTGTATAGACTTTGAATGCGTGCATGCTACAAGGCAATGTACAGATTTTCTATAAGATGCACAAATGCATATATCAAAGTATGCACATTGAAGAGGGATGCTCAGGCATGCGATGTACAGACTTTGAAGTGAAAGATGTATAGACTTAGTGTGTGTGCATGACAAATCAATGGGTTGACTATGTATATGCATGAAGAGCACTGGCTGTACTGGAAGTGTTGTTCAAGCTCTTGATCATGATTGTTTGCACTGGAAGTATAATGACCTGAAATGTATGAATATTAACATTATCAAATGCAGGTATAGTTCATTAATGACTATAGAGGCAGACATCATCAAAACCATAAAATTAATCATGTTGCACACATGTTCAACAATAAGGTCAGTGTAATCCATAAGCAAAGGTCAGTGCAACCTTGACAGAAACCTACACCAACCTTATTGACCTATACCTACGTTTGAACAGGTTTTACACCAACCTTAGGTACATGAAGAGTGTCAGTTTTATTTAAAGAAAATTTTGAGAAATAAATTTTATGAAAATAAAGAGAAAAATATAAGGATCCTAGCCATGAAATTTCATAAACTGATTCCATAAATTTTTAAAGATAAAAATCTTTAAAGTTAGATACGGAGTTTCGGGTTAAATTTTATTCTGACATATTTTAATAAAATAAAAATTTGATAAATATCAGAAAAATATAGGGATCATAAAAATATATAATTTACTATTTTTATTAACACGGTTCATTAGATATAAAATTTCTAAACGTTATAATCATTATAGTGGTGTGCCCAGACAAACCATAGTTGACACCCCATTATCATGTGTCCTTTCCGACACATACAACCCCTTTTTGTTGGCATCGCACTATAGTATGGCCATGGGACGCTATGATTTCGGATCTTGTTCCCCTCCTGTCTACCCAAAACACTATAATATTCCCTATATTGAGGCTCCCACCATTCTTCCGAAGCTTGCTGTAGAGAAGGGGGAGCATTCTCTGAAGTTGCAGAGGTTGCAGAGGAGGGAAGAAAGCTGTCCTTTTCTTTTGCCTGTACCTAGTGGTCATCTCAGAAAGGTAGGTGTTCTCATCTTTTAACTAATCTAGTAGCTAATTAACCAAACAATCTAGGTAATTAGGCTCATCTCCATGAGATATTATTGTCTATATAGCACGTTTTATCCTGACTTATAGAGATCAATCATGCTTTTGTAATTCATAATCAATCATCTCTGTAGCCAACCTGTAAGAACATGTTAGTTACCAAAGTTAATCGAAGTAAATCTTCATATTAAGTGTTTTAGGCAGACATGTCTGATCCAAGGCATGTTTAGAAGTATATTTGAGTCACGTCTCTTATAAAATAAGAGCTCACATCTGTTATGCAAACAAGAGCTCACGTCTGTTATAACATACGCTACCATAAACTTGTTTAACACAACATTACAATTGAATCAAATAATACGCTACAAAAGTTGACTTTGAGTCATTTCTATTGTGTAGACAAGTATTAAACTTGTTAATGTTATATCTATCAACATTTGCATTCACTGTTTAAACATCTTAAACCTGTCTGTAGATTCTAAGAAATCCACTTGAGGAAAACAAAGAAGAATTAATGGGGAAAAGTAGGGAAAAGGGGGGGGGGGAAGGGAGCATGCGAGGATGCTAAGGGGGAATGTGATCGCCATAGGGGTTACCTCAAAGAAGAAAAGAATGATCGCATGTACCTTGTGTTAAGCGGGTGAGATTGTGAATCCTTTCTTCCTCCTTCTACCGGCCGGCCGATGAAGGGGGTTCTTAGCTTTGATTACCCTTGTAAGAAAACACACAAAACAAGTAAAAGAATGGATTAACCAAAAGGGTGTAATATCAATGTTCCAAGAGCATGAAATCAATCAAATTGTGCATGAACAGACCTTGTGTGTTTTGATTTTAAAACCCCTAGGAGGAGTAACAAGGTTTGAAAAAATATGGATGTAGTATGCTAAGCAAGATACGTGATATGAGATCTAACAAAGAGCAAAAAAAGGATGCAAGATGATGTGCTAATGAAACAACTAAAAACAAATCAAGGGGAAAGATCCTTTCTGCTGTGTATGCAGCAGTGAAGGGGAGAGAAACTTCAATATGCTTGTTGCTGCAACAGAGGATGAAAGATTAGCCTGGAGAGGAGGAAGAACCGCCTGGAGGGAGAGATTGTTTGGATGAAGAAAACCTGCAAAATAACAACTCTCTTCTCTCTGTTTCTGTTGTTAGCTCTATGGCCTCTCTTCTTTTTGTTCTTAACCCTTCATGCCTCATGCGTCTCCCTCTCGCGCGAGGAGCACCAGGGGGGTATTTATAGGGCCAAATATCCTTGAAAAACAAGGATTAAAACAAGGTAATGATCCTCTATCAAGAAACTCTCTTCCCAATCGAACACAAGGTTTAAAATGGGGAAAGAATCATTACTGGAAAGAAGGAGGCGAAAGGGAGACGAAATTGAAAATGACGACCCTTAGAAGGGCGTCAATTAAAAATGACGACATGACCAAAGACGTTAATTAAAGTAACGACTCCCATAAGGTCGTCAATTCCTAGATTTTATTATAGAAACAAATAACTTTCCTTATTTAAAATGATGAACTGACGCCTGTCAGACGGACGTCACATAATAAATGCCTTCAAGTGAGACATCAATTCTTCAATTTTCATTTTATTTGTGGTCCGGAAATTTCAGTAAATCCAGAAAATGACACCCGTATTGGTAGTCGTCCATTTTTAAAGGAGACGCCTTTGGCCAGGCCGTCAATTTAAATAGCTCCCCTGATCAAGTCGTTAATTCCAATTAATTCAACAAAAAAAAACAAGAAAACACAATTAATCCATAAAAATAGAAAAAACTTCATATTAAATCAATATCGAAGTCCGCTTTGGGGAGTCACATGGTGACATGAGATTTACTCAACATAGCATCAATTTTGGCGTGTCTACAGCTGTCCCGCCTTGGCATCTGCTTTGCAAGGGAGTGAGACGGAATGAAGCGGAAGTGAAACAAGTGGAATGAGGTGGAACGTACTGATAAGTAGATGCCAAGGTGTGATGTGACAGGCTTTTGACACTAAGCGTCAGAAATCTTTCCAAGATTCTGAATAAAACAACTCTGGATGATTCCAAGAAAGTATCGATTAGCTGGGTAAAGGAGACTAAACTAGATAAACAAAATGTGCGCGAGGGCACGACAGGGAGGCACCATTGGAGAGCGGTTACCAGCCAATGTGGACGTGCTACAACCAAGGTGTATTTGCAGTAAAAGTAAAGTGAATTGAGATAAAAGATCCAATAAAGGGATGATTTTCAAGGGTCCAGCCTGAATGGTTTTGAAGAGAATAAAGTACTTGATTTGGAATGGAATATCTCATGTCAACTCAATTAAGAGTGAGCGACCTTCATTATTGACGTAATATGAAAATTTTCAGCATTAAGCTCAAAGTCCTACATGATGCATGCTGGGCTAAAAGAAAAATTAAAACAAACTAGAATAAAAGATAATCAAGGATAATATTGCTAAGTTATTTAGATTTGGTCAAGAATCCAGATCTCTGAGCTGACACTAAGCCGAAGCCCATTTGTCCACGTATCAACTCAGAAAGTGGAACCATCGTCCCAAGTCTCGAATGACTCAACAGTCTATCCGTGTGATCAAGATTCCCCTAGAATTATCACTATTTTTGATGGAGAGGAACTCAAATTCCAGGTTCATCAGAACCACATGGTCCTTGATATGCTATAGTAGCGTAGATACCATATAGTAACAATGCATACAAGGGAAATACAAAAGTGAAGTGATGTTACCAATAGAACAACCCGAGCATTTCCAGACTTGCACATCCTATACTCAAAACTTCTCAACTCAAAAAGATCATTAGCTCAAAATATGATCATAAGTACTTGATATAAACAATTTAATCATGATATGACAGCACTTAAGTTCATGAGAAATTAAGATATTAGAAAGCAGGGCAAGAACATATGCTCAAAATTGACGACCCTTCTGATCGGCGTCAAATTAATAAATGACGACATGCACTGAGGCGTTAATTGCGATTAAGGTTTAACTTGGAATTGGAATGCAAATGACGCCCTCCATGGAGGCGCTGAATAAATGACGACCTTGATGATGTCGTCAATTCAATAAATGACGCCCAAGAGCGCGTCCTTAATTATCTGTTTTCGTTTCCTGCTCGGAATTAAGCTTCCAACAAATCGTTTTATTCAAACATAAACCATGATACCCGTTAACGTTCAAAACATTATAAATAGGGCAATTGCTGGTGTTTCCAAGCATCAAAACACATAGCACCGAAGCTATTATCTGTTAAGCAGACCAAGGAACTAAACCGAAGAACAGCAGCAGCAGAACAGAGCAAAAGAAGCAACACTTAACAGGAGAATGAACCAACTAATGTAGCAGAGGTTTTCTAAGAAGCCAAGGATGAGTATTCCAAGAATTTGTGAAGTACCGGGCCATATCAGTGGAAAAATCATCAACAGCCAAGTAAGTGTTCTCTGTGTTTAAGCTTTGATTTCTGTTCTGTCTTTCTTTCTTTTCAATATTTCTGATGTTATTCTCTTTCTTCTTCCTCTCTTTTGTGTTTTCATGTTTTCAGGATTACCCCATTATTCCTGGTCCAAGAAGATTTCTGAAAATCAAATGGCTTCCTTTATTACTTTCTAAACTTTCCTTAGATATGAAATCCTTCCTTTCTAGATGGAACCTTCTTGGCCTCGTCACCCATGCCACTCATTACAATGATATCCACCTTGATTGGGCTTCAATAGGAGCTCTTATAGAATTGTGGCACCCTCATACTCACACATTCCTCTTCCCAACCTTTGAAGCCACCATACTCTTAGAAGAAGTGGAGATGCTCTTGGGTTTGAAAAGGATGAAGCAAGGAGAGGAAACAAGGATGGCTCATATGACCAAGCCCATGCAAGCTCATGACATGCTCATGAGTCTTGTCCAAAGTTCAAATTTGGTGAATCAAATGAAGGCCAACAAGGGGATCAATCTTTTGAAGTTGGCTTCATGGGTATACAAAAACATGGACAAGGTTCAAGATGATGAAGGCCTTTTGGAGAGAGTGATGAAAGGATTCGTCATATGTGTAGCGGGAGCTTTATTATTCCCTTCATTGGAAGACCATTTAGAGGAACACCACTTGAGTGCGATAACAAGCATGTGGGAGGGAAAAAGAATAGGTGGGGCAATATTAGCCAACCTATACAACGGGCTCACTTCGGCTTCACTAGGACGGCCCTTATTTGGATCAATGCTTCTTCTAGCATGTTGGGTAGATTTACACTTTAAATTTGATCCATGTCAAGCCAACCAAACGGCCTCCAAAATCTTCTCCAAGAGCCCACTTCGGTATATGACATGCTCATTGGGTCTATGTGAAAGAGTGACCAATAGAGTTCCCAAGCTCAAGAAGAGGAATGAATGGAGGGATTACTTCAAATCAATGCCAAAGAGCAATTTCACATGTACACGGGGTTTTCTCAAAACCCAAGAACTTCGCTCAAGGTTATCCTCCGGCATCGAGCTCCGCTTAATTGGTGGGACCGACTTCTTTCTTTATAACGCACACCGGTGCCTCCCACAACTCGGGCTTCCTCGGCATCTCTTAGAAGCACCTTCTCACCTTCCTCCAATCAAAAGAAGAGAGTTATGCTCAAATGGGGATCATGAAGAAATCAAGACCATAATGGCTCAATGGAAGGTGGGACTTCTCCACAGATCCAAGATTCATGTTGAAGAAGAAGAGAACAAATGTAAAGCTTATGTACTGGCTCTCAAAAAGATAAGGCCCATAGTGGCTTAGAGAATGTAATCATGATTTCTTCCAATAAAATAAAAATTCTGTTCTTACTTGAGCCAAACAATGAGTTATAATGGTTAATTCTTCCAATTTATGCAATTATGTCTGATAAAACTGAGCTTCGGGCTTTCTGTGCTGAACAGCGCCTCCACTAACGGCGTCAATTTCTTATAACACGCCATAGGTGATGTCGTCCAAAACCAAAATTGACGCCTATCAATACTGGCGTTTCTTAATTCACGTCTTTAGATAAGGCATTAATCAATTCAAATCATCAAATTATCTTTAAAATAATTCCTTAATTTCTCAGAAAACACGCCTTTTCTTACGTCGTGTTATCAAAAATGGACGCCTTTATTGGTCGTCGTCAAATTCAAAGGGTAATAATGACAACCCCTCACATCAATCAACTCCCATTAATGTGCCTGACGACGTTTACAAATTCCCATGCAGATCATAATTGATGTCAAGCCTCAAGGCGTCAAATCTAAAAGACACGCCTTTTCTCAAAGCGTCAAATCTAAAAGACATGTCACCTCTCAAGGCGCTAATTTTTCTCGACCGTTAAACCCTACTTTCCCCCTTTTTCTCCTCCTTTCCTTCGTTCATCTCTCATCTCTCTCTCTTCTGCAACCCTACCCGAAACCTCCATCTCGCATCTCTCTCTCTCTCATTCTCACCCTCTATCTCTCTCACTACCACAACCCCATGGCTGGCGGCGCTCCCAAACGCCAGAGGGTCACTGCCCCGACCGTGGTGGACTTGGAGGAAGAGCAAGCAGTGGAGGGGCCCCCTCTCGTAGTGGCCGAAGAAGCACCGGCGGCGGCGGCCGGTGGAGAAGAAGAGGAACACAGTGAAGACGGTGAAGAAGAAGAAGATGAAGGAGATGAAGGTGATGAAGAAAACGAGGACGATGAAGAAGACGATGATGGAGAAGAAGAAGGAGGAGAAGAAGAAGAAAGAGGAGAGGAGCCACCGGTAGCGGGGGCAGCACCCCCTCGGCCCGGGCAACTCCGGCGACCACGCCAGCCACGGCAGCCCCTCCGTGGAGGGTTGATTGGGCCCAAACGACAGAAGGTAGGCCCTCCCCCTCACGCCCCATTTTTCATTTATTTTTATTTTTAATTTCCATAGCTCTCGGGAGAGGGCAAACCAGTGACTCAGAAAGAAGACGCCCCCATGGGTGTCGTTAATTAGAAAGACGTCCCAGAACGGGTCGTCAATTCCATTAGTTCATTTTTAAAAATAATTAATCACATGAAAACCACGCCCTACAGCATGTCGTTATTTTAGATTTTATAATGTTTTGCCAGCATGTTGTTATTTCCCTGTTATTTTTCTTTAATTATTTTCAATGTACGCTCCTGTATTTTTGCTTCGCATGCTGTTTTATTTTAAAACGCTGGGAAAACAACGCCCCCCATCGGGGCGTCAATTCAATAAACAACGACCAACAGAACGGTCGTCCATTAAAAATTTTCCAGAATTTCTTTTCGGCCCAAAAATATTCATTTTGAACAACGTCCCCTACAGGGGCGTTACTTAAACAAAAGACGACCCAGGGATGTGTGTCAATTCAACAAATTTTCAGAATTTAGGGAAAACAAAGCCTCCCATAGGGGCATCTTTTAGATAAACAACGACCCAGGCTGGGTCGTTAATTTAATGAACGCACAATAGTAACAGCAACCCATTTGGAAATAACGCCGCCCCTAGGGGCGTCAATCATGAAAACCACGACCCAAGGTCGGTCGTTAATCATCCAAACAGCAGAAATCACAGTTAATGAAGTCAAATGAATTTCCACAATAAAATGAATTTCCACAATAAAACTTAAGCAAAGAGTTCTTTTATTTGCATGTAGGGGTTGATGAGGACGCGGATTTCCTGGGTCCAGGTCCGAGCAGCTTACTATAGACTCCCCGAGTTCCAGAGAGTTAGAGTAGACGCTATGGGGTTTGGGGCTTTCCTTAGCATAGAGCCAATTAGGCCAGACCTACCTTTGATTCAGGTTTTGAGAGAGAGATGGGACAGGTCGAGTCGGGCATTTCTGATGCCATGGGGTCATATGGTTCCCAGCCTAGAGGATGTGACTAGGATTACCGGGCTGAGGGTAGATGGGAAGGCTGTGAGTGGGATCACCTTCCCTGACTATAGTGAGCTGACCCAGAGATTGCTAGGGCTAGAGACGGTGTACGAGACACCAAGCGAGTGTAGGACCATTTTCCGTACTGATCTTACCATAGCTATGGGTTTGGGTGATGCTAGGCAGAGATCTAGGGAGTCCTTAGAGCAGTTTTCGCAGAGATTGATAGATGGGGCTAGGGCTGCCTATTGCCAGGACCCAGCTGACAGGGAGAGAGCAGACAGAGATTTGAGGAGATTTCTATTTTTGATGCTCGGGAGACTGCTGCTCGGCACGAAGGGTGACGTCATCAACTACCGCTTCTTGGGGATACTCGAGGACTTGGAGGGCGTTGGCAGATACACCTGGGGAGCAGCGCTGCTGGCACACTTGATAGTCGACTTGTCCATGGGGACAGGTCGAGAGACGACAGTTAGTGGCTTTTCACCATTTCTTCAGGTATGCATTTTTTGTTATTTTCTTGTTAGAATGCATATGCAAATGAATGCTTTGCTAATATGATGGATGAATGCAGATGTGGAGTCATTTGTACATGCCGATGGGACGTGTTGACTCACGGCCTTGAAATGAGGGGTCCTTCCCTCTAGCACGGTGCAGGCTGCCAGTGGTGATTGGAGCCCCACTCGCTTACGAGTTGTGAGTGTTGCGGAGGGAGTTCCGAGACTTCCCTCCCTCACTGGTGCGCATGATTGATATGATGCAATTTTTTTATTTTATTATAGGATGTGATATGATATGATGGATGATTGATATGCGTGCTTGTGAATGCATGTGAGGTGGAGACCCTACGAGGGGATGACCGACGAGGGCCAGCCGTGGGTCGTAGCGGGCCGACCTCGTTTTGGGCATGAGCTTTGGGTTCATTGCCTAAACGAGATTGAGCCGTTACGGCTTAGGCTGGTGATGAGGACCCTCGGCCTACACCAGGAGTGGATCGAGGTAGGAGAGCCGCGAGGGATAGGCAAGTAGACGTGCGGTCGCACGAAGGTGATCGACTGGAGAGTGCGGTTCTCCGACCAGTACGCCGATTGGCGGCGTGGCGGGACCCGGGTCACTTCGCAGGCCCCCGACAGCTCCGAGTACCTCCGACGCTACTGGGAGGTCTACGCCGGCTGACCCCAGATGAGGGTCTTGGGGGTATGTATGAATGCACTTGTTTCTTTTTAAATGCAAATGCTTTGTATATCTATCATGCAACTAGTATGTGATGAATGCAGGATGCGCGGGACATAGTGGCGATGGATGCACAGGCCCACCTACACAGCCTAGAGGCACAGTTAGCCACTACGCGGGTAGATCTGGAGACCCTGGTGAGTGTTTAATTTATTCCTATATGCAAATGAATCTTTTGAATTATTGATGATTAGCTATTGACAGTCTCAATAAATGCAGCGTGCCCAGCAGGGAGCAGTATGGAGAGAGACATGAGAGGCCTCCAGCTCGAGAGGGCCTAGCGCAGAGGCGACTGCACTAGCAGAGCAGCTAGCAGGGCCAGTGACACGGGCTGAGGTAGCAGAGCGTGACCTCACCACACGGGTACACCTTAAACTCAAACTCAACCGTGCATTAAATTATTTATGTGATATGCTTATGAAAATTGTTTTTTATAGACTGAGGAGCTCCGGGCCGCTCTTACTTGCGTCGGTGAGGGACAATAGGCGATGGCCACACAGGTGAGTTATTTACTTTCAATTGTATATTGCTTATTCCATGCATTATTGAATTATTATGGAACTGATGATTTATTTGAATGTTTGCAGTCCTCTCAGTTACAGGCTGCACATACCCGGGCTGCCCTGACCGGGGCAGAGTTAGCGATCCGTGAGCAGCGTGTCACAGAGCTTGAGCGGGGTTTGAGGCGACGAGAGGAGCTACCACAAGACCTAGCAGAGCTACGAGTCACCCTCGAGATGGAGCATAGAGAGCGCGCTCGGGAGCGTGAGGAGCACCAGGCGGACCTTGCCCGAGAGCGAGAGGAGCGGTTAGCTTGCGAGCGAGAGCTTACAGCCTTGAGGGCCCAGCTAGCCGTTACGCAGGAGCGGCTACAAGTGACTGAGGAGCGGCTTCAGCGAGGCCGGGAGCAGGCGCGAGCTGCGGGGTACAGCTTTGCCAGCTCTACTTTCGTGGCGGGTTCCTCTCTCCGACAGAGGAGCGAGGCAGAGGAGCCGGCTCGAGCTCTAGCTACTTCCCGGGGGTCTATGCCCCCTCCACCAGCACCTCGTCAGGAGGACGAGAGTGAGGCCGAGAGTAGGAGAGAGGAGGGTGGAGGCGAGAGCTGAGGGACTTTACTTGTACTCCTCCACCCTCACACCTGTACTCAGATAGTTATGTATATATATGAGATTGAAATTTTTGTTACCTGAGCACTTGTGTAGTTGTGTACTTGTGTCTTCTTTTCCTTCCTTCTCGCCTTTTACTTTTGCCCTGCGCTTTGTAGTTCACACTTAAACAAACAGGTTAATCCATCTGTTCGACTTGGCCCCTTGCTCAATAAGCAAGGGGTGTCTTTACTTTGACCTTGATAACGGGTCAAGGGGCCAAGCCTTTAATCAATGAAGGCAAATGATAGATATAAAATGCGTCATGCAAGCAAGCATATGCTAACTGTAAAAAAAAATGCCCATACAAGAATGCATATGAGAAACAAAGGGCTTGAAATTCCATAATTATATTTTTTTGGTAATTATTTGTATATATGCTTTTTTTGTTGAAATTTTGTTTTGAAAGTGACACTTAATTTTAAAAAGGACGCCTACTTGAAAAGTTTTGTTTTGGAGGTGAGCATAGTATAGGGCTTTGAAACCTTATAATCATCATAATTTGAAATTCATTAGACTTTCTCAAGAGACTTAACCAAAGAGTCAATATGGCTTATTTTAGGCTTTTACTCATATTCTCTTGCAGCCCATCCTTCTTAGTCGGTCTTCGCCATTCTTCGAGTTCACAACCCACCATAAAGGGAGAAGAGAAGAATGATTAAGGAAGCTCACGAAAGGTTTTCAAGAATGGGGCATGCTCCTCCCCTGCCCTAATGCCTGTTGGGATTCGGTCTTCAGCTTAGAGAAATTTTGTTACTCTTCTTGCCCTTATTCATGCATGCTTATGACCAAAGTTTTCCTTGCGGGGACTTTCCCCTCTTGACATGCTTTCTTTTATCATAACTTCCTTTTCTTTGCTCTTTTTTTTCTCGAAACAGATAAAGACCTAATTGTACTTGGGCTTTAAGCATTTGGTTCCCTTTTGGGCCCTGACTTCCACCTACTAGGGTGGCGGGCAGGCTTGGTTAGTAACCCCCAACTTGTATTCCCTCTCGTGAGCCGAAAGGAAGAGAATAGGTAAGGCTTTTACACTCTTAGTTTAGATCAGACTTTCCTCAAATTCTGGGCTGCTCGAGCTTAAGAATAAAGTGTGTAGGGTGTGCGTGAATTGACCTAAAAGTTAAATCGTTGAGACTGAAGAATGAATTAAGGACTTTGATTTTTTTTCGGCATCGTGGCCCACGTACTATACCAACCTTCAAAATTTTCAATTTTTGTTTTGTTTTGTTTCTTTTTATTTTATTTTTGTTTTTTTGGTTTTTAGGGGTAGTACTTCTTCAAATAAAGGCCATTCCAAGGGTGTGTTAACTCCTCACCTTCAGCATTGATCAATTTGTAAGCGTTGCCGGGATAAACATCTTTTATAACAAAAGGACCTTCCCAATTAGGTTGGAGTTTTGAACGAGGTCCACCAGGTTTTACAAAAATTCTTTTAATTACCAATTCACCAACTTTGAATTTTCTCTCAATCACTTTCTTTTGGTAAAAACGTGAAAGCATGTTTTGATAAATACGCGCATGTTCGGCAGCGGCCAAACGCTTCTCATCTAGGAGTTCCAACTGGGCAAGGAGAGATTCACGCCGTTCATCAATAGAGAATTTCTTGTCCAATTGTACTCGCAGAGAAGGGATAAGAATCTCGTAAGGAACTACCGCCTCCATTCCATAAGTTAGGGCGAAAGGGGTTTGCCCAGTAGAGGTACGAATGGAAGTACGATAGGCCCAAAGAGCTTCAACCAATTTTTCTGGCCAATACGCAAATTTATTAGCCTCACACGTTTTCTTAACGATTTTAATTAAAGTTTTATTAGTGGCCTCTGCTTGGCCATTGCCCTGCGGATAATAAGGAGATGAATGATGCAATGCAATGTCATACCTGTTGCAGAGATCCTGAAGTTCTTGAGAGATGAATTACGGTCCATTGTCGGTGACGATGGTACTTGGAATGCCGAACCTTGCGATGATATTCTTCATTATGAATTTGCACACGGTTGACGCTTTAATCTCCACGTATGCTTCCGCTTCCGCCCATTTGGTGAAGTACTTCATCGCCGTCAGTATGAATGACTTTGGTTTTGTGAGGAGGGTCGGATCACCAAGAGATTCAATGATATCGAAAGCCCACATGGAGAAAGGCCATGAGGAAGATACAGGATGGAGTGAAGAAGCAGGAGAATGAATTTTGTCGGCGCGCAGTTGGCACTTAACACACCTTCGAACATAGATAGAACAATCCTCTTCTAGAGTGGGCCAATAAAAACCTAGCATAAGGATCTTCTTAGCAAGCATCTGGCTATTGACGTGACTGCCACACACTCTTGAATGGGCCTCTTCTACAACCTTCCAAGATTCATCATCATCTAGGCATCTTAACAGAACTCCAGTGAGGCCTCTTCTGTAAAGCACACCTCCAACCAGGGTGTATCGCTGAGCAACCCTTCTAATGGCTTTCTTTTCTTCGGCCGTGGCCCCTTCGAGATATGATTGATCCTGGCAATACTTATTAATCTCATAATACCACGGCTTTTCTTCATCGTCCAATTCTTCCTCTGAGTCCAATAGCATGACCTCCTTATTCTCAATGATCTTGCCTTGCTCAACTTTCCTAAGCACCTCCTCCTTAACCCTAAGGAAAGCAGGATCTTGAATAGCAGGAGTGAGCCGCTTGTGAACAATGATAGAATGGGAATCCCTCTCGAAAGGGAAAGCCAAAGAAGAAGCAAGAGAAGCAAAAGCATCAGCTAAGATATTATGATCATGAGGAACATGGACAAATATTAATTTGGTGAAAAGCTTAGTATAAGCAAAAGTCAATTCTTGGTAGGGTTTGAGTCTAGGATTGAGCGTGCGACACTTGGAGAGCAATTGGCGAAGAATAAGCTGACTAACACCTACAATTCGTAATTGGGTAGCACTGAGTTGATGAGCGGCCTCCAGTCCGACCAGAAGAGCCTCATATTCAGCTATATTATTTGTAACTGGGAATGCGAGCTGAGAGGCGAGTGGAATAGTGATACCCTCTGGTGATAGAAGAACAACACCAATCCCTTTCCCTTTTGAATTCAAAGCTCCATCAAAATGTAACGTCCACATCGAATCGGTCTGATTGACGGACATCAGTTCCTCATCTGGAAACTCTGAGCGAACATGGTCAAATCTAGGGAGGGGATGGTGAGCAAGATGTTCTGCTATGACGTAGCCTTTAATTGCTTTTTGCTGAATGTAGATGATGTTGAACTGAGAAAGAAAGCTTTGCCATCGCGCCAATTGGTCGGTGAGAACAGATTTTTCAAGAGGGAATTTGATTGGATTCATACGAGCAATGAGATGAACCTCGTGAGCTAGAAAATAATGCTTGAGTTTCTGAACTACCTAAACTAAAGCTACACAAGTATTTTCTATGGCTGAGTACCTCTGCTCACAGGGGTTGAGAAGTTTTGACAAGTAGTAGACTGCCCTCTCTTTTCCTTCTTCATCAACTTGGGCTAGGACAGCGCCTACAGAGCCATCCAGGACGGAAATATAAAGAACAAGCGGTTTGCCTGGAACTGGCGGCCTCAGGACAGGAGGGTTTGACAGATAATCCTTCAATCCATCGAAAACTGCCTGACACTTGTCATCCCAAAGAAACTTGACTCTCGGCTTAGTAAGCTCGTAGAACGGCTTGCATCTTTGCGAATCCTGGGAAACAAATCGACGAATAAACTGCAACCTCTCGATCAAACCTTGAACTTCTTTCAAATTCTTGGGAGGAGGCATTTCTCTTATGGCCTTCGCCTTGTTGGGATCGATCTCAATACCCCTCTTACTTACAATGAATCCAAGCAACTTCCCTGATGAAACACCAAATACACACTTCTTAGGGTTCATTTTCAATTGATACTCTCGTGCTCTTTGAAAGACTTTAGTTAGAACCCTAGGATGCTCAATCCTTGTTCTTGATTTCACTACCAGATCGTCAACATACACCTCAATATAAATGTGGATCATATCATGAAAAATAGCCATCATGGCTCTTTGATTGGTGGCTCCAGCATTCTTAAGTCCAAAAGGCATGACTACATAACAATAAGTTCCCCATGGTGTAGTGAATGATGTTTTCTCTTGATCTTCCTCAGCCAAACGAATCTGATTATATCTTGAAAAGCCATCCATGAAGGAGAGAGTCTCATATCCTGCTGTATTGTCAATTAGAACATCAATATGAGGGAGGGGGAAGTCATCTTTAGGACACACGCGGTTGAGGTCCCGAAAGTCTATACAAATTCGAACCTTTCCATCTTTCTTCATGACCGGGACAATGTTAGCCACCCAATTAGGATAGAGGATAACTCTAACAAATCTAGCCTTATGTAGCTTATCGACCTCTTCTTTCACCTTTAAAGTCATATTAGGGTGGAAACGTCTCAACTGTTGTTTGACCGGAATGGACCCTGGCTTAAGTGTAAGTCGATGTTCAACAAGCGCAAGGTCTAGTCCAGGCATATCTTCATAACTCCATGCGAACGTGTCCTTGTATTCTTGGAGTACCAAAATGAGCGCCTCTTCTTCGGATGGCGGCAAGTTTTTGCTGATGAGGATAATCCTAGAGTCTTCTTCAGTACCCAGATTTATCACTTTGGTAGGTTCTTCTACTGAGGCTGATGGTTCATCAAATCTCCTCATGCCACTAGCAAAAGCATCAGTCTCGTCCTCATATTCTTCATAACTCTCGTCGCCCTCTTCAATAGAGTCTTCATCGTTCATAATCTCATAAACACCAAAACTGATGGGGGCATCTCTCACCCTTCATATTTACCGGTTGTTCACCAACATGGTTCCATTATGTCCGTCACATTTTTCTGATTCAGTTCATGTAATTTTCATATTTTCTTTGAGTCATAATTATGTAATTTTCATTTTATTTGAGTCATGTCCCTAGGTCTTGCATTTATTTTCTAAGTTTGAGTGTCATTAGATTGTTTAGTGTGCTATTGGGCCCAATTCATTGGGCTTGGCCCATTAGCCCCCCCTACCCCTTCGGTTATTTGTTATTAAGTCTTTTGTCAGGGTCTTATTGTAAAATGTGGGTTTCCTATATATAGGGCCTCATTTCCTTCATTTGAAGGGAATGAATCAATGAATGAAAAATGTGCCATTTTGTGAGTTCTATCTTTATTTTTATGGTGGAGTGAATCCATTAGTGAGGTGAGAAGCCTTAGGGAGAGAATCCCACCCATCCCTTTCTTAATCTCTCTCTTTCACTCCCCTTTCTCTCTCCTCCACACCCAATTTCAAAAATTTTCTCTCTCCTCCCTTCCCAACCACCACTCTCCCACCTACCCCCATTAAAGGCCACTCCCCTTCCCCACACATCCCATTACTCCACCCCCTAGTCCCAAGGGAGCATCCCCAATCACTAAGCCACCCTCCAACCACCTCATCCCTTTCCCAAGCACCCTTCCCTCTCCCCCATGCAACCCTCCACTTCCCTAGACCATTTGAATTCAAAAATCCCCTTCCCTCCATAGCCCTAGGGCGCCCAAGACCCCTCCCCTTTGGTTAGGGTCGCCCCCCCTTTCATCCTCTCCATCTTCCCTTGTTCACCTCCATCACCCCACCTTCAACCATCTAGAGTAAGAGGACCTGCAGAAGACCTGAATATTGCAGCAGCGACCCCGACCTCCTCCGGACGTTCCTGGAAGCCCAAGAGTAGTCCATAGAAGCGGCTGCCTGTCCTCTTCGCAACGGCGGTGGTCTCGTCCCCTTCCGAGCTCCGAGCTGACCGGGAGATCCGTTCTCCCACAACTGCGCAGAGCTGCCCCTGCTGAGTACCAGAACCGGATTAGAAGCTCTGCCACGACGAACCTCGAAGGAATCAGCCCACAATCACTTCTACAAAGTTCTTCTTCTTCCTGTCTACTTTCAGAATCAAGAAGTGGAATTCCGTTCGGCATCCTGTGGCAGGAGTTATCATTTTTCTCCCTCAGCTCCATCATCCTGCTACCCATAGTCTGCATCGACCAGTCATCAGTGTTCAGAGTTCCCTGGTCTTCTCCGGCATCGGCTGGCCTCCCCGTTAGTTTTTCTGAGAAGAGAACTTGTCTACGATTCCAACGACTTCGACGGTGCTCGATTCCGAGTTCGGGAGCTGTCGGGGCATCCTCTGCAACCAGCTGTTAGAAACCAGGAGCTAGCTCTGCAGAGATCCTGATCGGGAGAGAAAGCTTCACCACGGCAAACCCCCGAGGAATCAGGCGACGAGCTCTTCTACAAAGTTCTTCTTCTTCCTGTCTACTTTCAGAATCAAGAAGCGGAACTCCATTCGGCATCCCGTGGAAGGAGTTATCCTTTTTCTCCCTCAGTTACACGGTCCTCCTGCCCACAGTCTGCATCGACTAGTTGCCATTGTTCTGCGTCCCCTGATCTTCTCCGACATCGGTTGGCATCCCTGTCAGTTTTTATGCACAGAAGACTCATCCACGGTTCCAGCGACTCTGACGGTGCGTGATTCCGAGTCCGGGAGCTGTCGGGGCACCCTCTGCAACCTACTGCTAGAAATCAGAAGCTGTCAGTCCGAGGGTCTGCCTCCCTGTTCGGGCCTCCATCCAGATCAGCCTCGACACCAGAAGAATTCAGAAAAAATTGGACGACTTCCCTGGCCTTCTACGAAGCTTTTCCAGGTGGTTTCGTCCTCAACAAAAATCGGTAGCAGTTGCAGCAGTCGGTTCTCCACTCGGCTGTCAGCACCCACAAAATGCGGGCAGAATCGGCAATCTCCATCTTCGGTGTTCCTTGCTCATTTTCCCCTCCCCGCTTGGCCGGCTGAAGGCCCCTCCCTGTGTGGAGGTAATTTTGGTTGTAATATCCATTAACCCCCACCCCAAGATCCCCCTCCTGCGAGAGGTGTAGTGTTGTAACTTCTCTTGGGCAGGTCAAGCTTCCCCGGCGCGGCGTGTGGGGAACACACGCTTCCCCGCTCGTCCACGTCTCCGACTCGGGGCCGGTGTCCTCACACCGGTCAGGTATATGCTGAACCCTCCCTGGATATTTGTGTTTTCTTAGTATCATTTCTAAGTTCAGCCGGCGAGGAAGAGAGTGCCCGGTCCCGTGATTCCCGATCACGAGTGGCCACCGCGGTTTGAGTGAGGAGAGATCCCCGTACCCTCAAGGCACGGCATCCGCCCCACTGATGTGGGTGCTCCAATCCAAGGGAGGGGAACTCATTGGCCAAGTCATCACCCTAAGCAGAGTGGTTTAGGCTCTCGAATCCACCCTACCATCACTTAGTCACCACGGGGAAAGGGTTGTGCTGCGATATCGGTCCGCCAACATCGAGTCCGCTAATTTGTAAGTGGGCTTGCAAGTCTAGGTCCGAGGTTCATTTGGTTGATACCATTGCACCCTTAGGTCGTGTCACATCAAGTGGTATCAGAGCAAGTCTTTGACTTGTTCTCACAAGTCAAGTCCATGGGCACGCTTGCATTAGAGTTCTCATCGGATCGTTCCATGCATTATCCACCTCCCATTGTCATTGAGTCTACAGACCAAAAGGCCCAAATTACCATCATATCCCAAGCATACCTACCTAATGGGAGCCCCACAGAAATTGACTTCATCTATATGGTAGAAGATAATTGGGTATCCCCCGAAATTGTAGCCACCCTCTCTACGACCGGACAAATTGTGCACAACGGAGACCTAGTCTTCGTTGAATTCCATAAATGGTTTGGAGAGATCAAATACTTTGATGGAGCATGGTGTCAAATTGGTACTTTGGAAGGCCCTTGCATAATCCTAGGGAAACAATGGCTTGATGAACGGAATACCACCTTCCACCCATTGCGTTGGTCTTGCCTAGTTCATCCCCCACATGTCCCGAGAGCCTATGGTTTCAACAACCTTTTGTTCCCTCACCCACCGGAGCCCCATACCCGGCCACCATGCCCTCTCAACCCACTTCAAATAATGAATGAGGTCATGAGTGAACATGAGGAGAACCCGGCCCACAAGACCAAATCCCCGGGATTGGACACCAACCCAAATCCCTTCCCCACATTCAAGGAAATTCATACTCCTATCAATAAGGAAGAAGGACATCAACTCATCCCCGTCCAAACAAACACATACCTCCCCAAACCACTCAATGTCACGCAAAAGGTGGTGACCATAGGAGAACTCATCATCAAATGGCTCAAGCAAAATCCCATCCCTCATGCCTTGTACTTTCAAACCCCAACCATGGAGCACCCTTTCCAATTAGCACCCATTAACTCCTATCACACCACATTCCAATCCTACTATGAGGTAAATGGTTGGGATGATCTCCTCAAGGGTTTAGAATGGCAACTAAAGTTGACTTGCTTATTGACCATAGGAGCGGCCCACCCAAGAAGACTTACTCTCATCCACCCATGTGATGGTTCTATCACCTCAGTCTTCACCATTGGTTGCTACACTAGTGACCTCCTTCTCATTCTCCCCATGGATGAAGAACCCATCATGGTCCACTCCACTACCATTAAGATCCCAAGTACCTTGATCGACTGGCCCACTAAAGACCTTGGTCCAGTTACCTTGGGGAAGGATGACCCACCATGCGTAGACCATGTGGACATAGAGTTCCTTCCTCTAGGAAGCCCAGTCCATTACCCCTTTGATCCCTTCCAATGGGAGCCTAGTTACCCATGTGATACACCCACCTTACCCACAACTAACCTTTCCCTACCCCAACCAACCATGTTGGACCAAGATCACCTCTTCCAAGACTTGGGCCACACAAAGGGAACCATCGCCATAGACAACATATGCCTAGGAAGCAAGGAAGAGCCCCTCTCCATAATGCCCACCTTCCTAGATCCTTTTGACCCTTTCACATGGAAGTT
Source organism: Amorphophallus konjac (assembly GCA_022559845.1). Taxonomy (NCBI): domain Eukaryota; kingdom Viridiplantae; phylum Streptophyta; class Magnoliopsida; order Alismatales; family Araceae; genus Amorphophallus; species Amorphophallus konjac. The sequence goes on from CM040119.1 coordinate 252,544,686, forward strand.
CAAAGGCCATCCCACACCCATACACATGGAAGTCATCTTTGGGATAGGAATGCATAAGTCTTGGCACAACACATCACTTGGCATGATTCATAAGACGGGTCCATTCATTCACATCACCCACATGTCAAGTAGGAAGCATGAATGGACCATTTGACGTAATGGTCCACCTCCATTCATCATGAGTCTTAAGCATGATAGGTGCATTCTTGGATGTCCGGGTCCCCCGACATTTGCCACCCCTTTGCATGATAGAGCTACATTTGGAGGTCTAGGCCCTCCTATCCTCACTAATCTTCATAGAGAGTCTAGACATGCTAGGTCCACATTTGGGTGCCCGGGACCCCCAACATCCAATAGAATGCTAGCATTCACCAACTATGTCTCAGGATTGCATACTTGCAGGCCCATCATCAAAGGCAAAAGGATTTGTCAAAGGTGAATTGATACCCGCAAAAGAAACCAAGACTTCCAAGAGGGTGACTATCTGATGGTCAGGATGAAGAGGCTCTTCCCTAGAGTCGCCTCTACGCTCAGGGATCGAGAGATTGGACCCTTTAAGGTCTTGGGGCGATTGAGCATAAATGCCAATGAGTTGGTCCTTCTGAAGGAATATGGGGTCAACCTTCATTGTAGTGTGGCGGATCTTGTGCCCTGCAAGGGCCCCGCGGTGGCACCTAGCGAGGATATTGAGCCCATAACCCCTTTTAAGAGTGACCCCACCAATAAGAATCCCCTTCTAACCTTGAGAGCCCGGCATGAGCACAAAGATTTGATACTAGTTAAACATAATGACACCATCAGGAGCAGGGCAATCCAGCAGTATCTTGTGAGGTGGAAGGGCCGGCCACGATGGCGGACACATGGGCGAGCTAGGAAAGACTCTTACTCGACGGAGTCGAGCTCTTCGCACCCCGGGAGTATGATGGGGGCATCTCTCACCCTTCATATTTACCGGTTGTTCAACAACATGGTTCCATTATATCCGTCACATTTTTCTGATTCAGTTCATGTAATTTTCATATTTTCTTTGAGTCATAATTATGTAATTTTCATTTTATTTGAGTCATGTCCCTAGGTCTTGCATTTATTTTCCTAAGTTTGAGTGTCATTAGATTGTTTAGTGTGCTATTGGGCCCAATTCATTGGGCTTGGCCCATGAGCTCCCCCTACCCCTTCGGTTATTTGTTATTAAGTCTTTTGTCAGGGTCTTATTGTAAAATGTGGGTTTCCTATATATAGGGCCTCATTTCCTTCATTTGAAGGGAATGAATCAATGAATGAAAAATGTGCCATTTTGTGAGTTCTATCTTTATTTTTATGGTGGAGTGAATCCATTAGTGAGGTGAGAAGCCTTAGGGAGAGAATCCCACCCATCCCTTTCTTAATCTCTCTCTTTCACTCCCCTTTCTCTCTCCTCCACACCCAATTTCAAAAATTTTCTCTCTCCTCCCTTCCCAACCACCACTCTCCCACCTACCCCCATTAAAGGCCACTCCCCTTCCCCACACATCCCATTACTCCACCCCCTAGTCCCAAGGGAGCATCCCCAATCACTAAGCCACCCTCCAACCACCTCATCCCTTTCCCAAGCACCCTTCCCTCTCCCCCATGCAACCCTCCACTTCCCTAGACCATTTGAATTCAAAAATCCCCTTCCCTCCATAGCCCTAGGGCGCCCAAGACCCCTCCCCTTTGGTTAGGGTCGCCCCCCCTTTCATCCTCTCCATCTTCCCTTGTTCACCTCCATCACCCCACCTTCTACCATCTAGAGTAAGAGGACCTGCAGAAGACCTGAATCTTGCAGCAGCGACCCCGACCTCCTCCGGATGTTCCTGGAAGCCCAAGAGTAGTCCATAGAAGCGGCTGCTGTCCTCTTCGCAATGGCGGTGGTCTCGTCCCCTTCCGAGCTCCGAGCTGACCGGGAGATCCGTTCTCCCACAACTGCGCAGAGCTGCCCCTGCTGAGTACCAGAACCGGATTAGAAGCTCTGCCACGATGAACCTCGGAGAAATCAGCCCACAATCTCTTCTACAAAGTTCTTCTTCTTCCTGTCTACTTTCAGAATCAAGAAGCGTAATTCCGTTCGGCATCCTGTGGCAAGAGTTATCATTTTTCTCCCTCAGCTCCATCATCCTGCTACCCATAGTCTGCATCGACCAGTCATCAGTGTTCAGAGTTCCCTGGTCTTCTCCAGCATCGGCTGCCCTCCCCGTTAGTTTTTCTGTGAAGAGGACTTGTCCACGATTCCAACGACTTTGACGGTGCTCGATTCCGAGTTCGGGAGCTGTCGGGGCATCCTTTGCAACCAGCTGTTAGAAACTAGGAGCTAGCTCTGCAGAGATCCTGATCCGGAGAGAAAGCTTCACCACGGCAAACCCCTAAGGAATCAGGCCACAGGCTCTTCTACAAAGTTCTTCTTCTTCCTGTCTACTTTCAGAATCAAGAAGCGGAACTCCGTTCGGCATCCCGTGGAAGGAGTTATCCTTTTTCTCCCTCAGTTACACGGTCCTGCTGCCCACAGTCTGCATCGAGCAGTTGCCATTGTTCTGTGTCCCCTGATCTTCTCCGACATTGGTTGGCTTCCCTGTCAGTTTTTCTGCACAGAAGACTCATCCACGGTTCCAGAGACTCTGACGGTGTGTGATTCCGAGTCCGGGAGCTATCGGGGCACCCTCTGCAACCTACTGCTAGAAATCAGAAGCTGTCAGTCTGAGGGTCTGCCTCCCTGTTCGGGCCTCCATCCAGATCAGCCTCGACACCAGAAGAATTCAGAAAAAATTGGACGACTTCCCTGGCCTTCTACGAAGCTTTTCCAGGTGGTTTCGTCCTCAACAAAAATCGGTAGCAGTTGCAGCAGTCGGTTCTCCACTCGGCTGTCAGCACCCACAGAATGCGGGCAGAATCGGCAATCTCCATCTTCGGTGTTCCTTGCTCATTTTCCCCTCCCCGCTTGGCCGGCTGAAGGCCCCTCCCTGCGTGGAGGTAATTTTGGTTGTAATATCCATTAACCCCCACCCCAAGATCCCCCTCCTGCGAGAGGTGTAGTGTTGTAACTTCTCTTGGGCAGGTCAAGCTTCCCCGGCGCGGCGTGTGGGGAACACACGCTTCCCCGCTCGCCCACGTCTCCGACTCGGGGCCGGTGTCCTCACACCAGTCAGGTATATGCTGAACCCTCCCTGGATATTTGTGTTTTCTTAGTATCATTTCTAAGTTCAGCCGGCGAGGAAGAGAGTGCCCGGTCCCGTGATTCCCGATCACGAGTGGCCACCGCGGTTTGAGTGAGGAGAGATCCCCGTACCCTCAAGGCACGGCGTCCGCCCCACTGATGTGGGTGCTCCAATCCAAGGGAGGGGAACTCATTGGCCAAGTCATCACCCTAAGCAGAGTGGTTTAGGCTCTCGAATCCACCCTACCATCACTTAGTCACCACGGGGAAAGGGTTGTGCTGCGATATCGGTCCGCCAACATCGAGTCCGCTAATTTGTAAGTGGGCTTGCAAGTCTAGGTCCGAGGTTCATTTGGTTGATACCATTGCACCCTTAGGTCGTGTCACATCAAAAACCCTCATTAAAAGCAAAAGTATCCTCATATTCTATCTCTGGCAGGATAATCAGATTCTCCACAATTTCAGGGATGGCTAAACAAGCTTGACATCTGCTAACTAACTCCAACAAGAATCTACGGGGAATCTGCTTACCCTTGGATCTCTTATGTGAAGCCACCCCATGATTTTGAACACTAGAAGAGAAAGAACAACTAGCCTGATCACTAGAATTTAATAAAGGTGAGGAGGAGAGGGAAAAGCGGGTACAGAAGGGGATATAGATGAAGACCCCTCACCGGAGGGGTAGGGGAGGTCTCTTAACGAATTCTGGAAGAGTGGCCCCGGGATCGGGACACACTCAGGAAGTAGATAGGAAGTCTCCTCAACGGAGATGGATTGGGAAGTTTGAATTTTGGCGTTTTTTTTTCGTTTTCAAGGAGAAAGCAATGAGAGGGTAAAATAGGGGGGGGGGGGCGTTGAAATTGACAGATTTTTAGAGGACTGAATGGATGATGACCCGTGTAGGGGTGTAATGAAGAGTTTGGAAAATTGCTCGAGGAGCAAGGGAGGGATTAGAAGAGAAACTTGAAGTGAATTTGGAGAAAACTTTATTAAGACCGTGGGCGGTCTAGGGATATCTGAAAAAAAACACCTAATCAATTAAACGGACAACAGCCGTTGGATGAATGGATTTAGTAAAGAAGATGCTGGCCCACAGCCTGTCTGTATTGAAGCCTTCCTAAAACGGCACATCAGGCTCCCCAGTATCTGTGTAGTTGCTCAATAACTGCCTTTTGTCTGTTATTATTGCTGGCTTCTCAATCATCTCATGAATTAGTGGCAGCCATTCTGGATCTGTCGACATAAATAGACGGCTCAGGGCAATAGTAATATCATTCATGTCGAAGCATCTATACCAGTCACATTCAGGATCGTCCATCTTTCTTCGCTTGTCTGGCCTTAATGACTCCAATGCTTTATATGTGGCTAACGGTGCTATATGGCGAGCAAACTGCCGTGCATGCACATCTTGGCCATCCAGCATGGAAGTAATTACCGTTGTCTGCTCATCATCATTTTGAATACCCCCGGTTACAAAATGTGTCTGTAGGGTCCATGTGAGAGGTTGCCGGTCCGTTTTGAGAGTGGAAGTCATGATGGCCCATGGCTCTTTTTCATCTTTGTTTGGTGCTTTATACCCTAGGCCACCCCGGGGAGTCATCTTGTGAGGCTTGACAGGCTTGACTTTCCCTTGAAGATTGACACCCAGGCCTTTGCCAGTTCTATAGCCCATTTTCATCAGAATGTTCCATCCTGGCATATTCATCAAACCTTTCTTCTTCTTGCTGGTGGATGGCTGTGGTAGCATTTGAGTGGTAGGAGGGGTTAAAGGGGATGATCTTACCATATTTTGCCGCAGATCGGCAACATCCAAAACTGAAAGCAAAGGCCTATTGGAAGGCCACATAGAAGGCACTAATGTTGCAGAATGTATGTCTTCGGTCGGCAAGATGGGCATGCTAGTGACTTTAATGATGCGCCCTTTGTGTGGAAATTTTATACATTGATGATTTGTCGAAGGCAAAGCATCAAGTTCTTGAATGTACGGGCGACCCAAAATTCCATTAAAGGTCGGGTCCATGTCTAGAATATGGAAATCTACTGTGACCGAGACTGGCCCCAAACCCACTTTTAGAGTAATCATTCCCAATGGCGGCTTTCTAGTGTTGTCATAAGCTGTGACAGTAATTGTGGATGGCTTGATCTGACTTTCCGGGATGCCACACATTTTCAAAGTGCTTGGCGGGAGAACATTAATGGATGCCCCAGTATCAACCAAACATTGTTTCACGGCTATCTTATTGATGTCAATGGTGATGCATAGTGCATACTTCCTGGCCGGCTGCGGAGCCAATTCATGTTCATAAAAAGTGATGGTCGGCTGATTATTAGCTGGATTTAAAACAGAGGTGACCTGTTCGGCCGGGATGTCTTCATTCACCATTACCCTTTGCAGATATTGCTTCAAAGCTTGCTGATGTGTGGTAGATCTCTTGATCAATTCCAAGATAGAAATACGGGCCGGTGTTCTGTCCAAATGCTTCAATAAATCATATTCCGTGCCCGGTGTAGCCTCTTGTTCTTGTTCTCCTTGCTCTTGTGTTGGCTCTTGCTCCCGCTGGGGAAATACTCGATGAAACATCCGTCCGCTACGGAGCACCATTGTTCTTTGAGCCTCTGTCGGGCTTGGAGTGGATAAAGGGGTGGAGGGAGCGGTGTTGGGTGTAAGTGCAGGAATAGTGGGCATAGGGGTTCTTATAAGAGGCCTCGCCGAATGTGGTGACGGGGATTGGGTAACAAGGAGGGGCCTTGGAATCATAGCAGTGGTAGCTGGAGGTGGAACGGGAGGAGTGACGGCTGCCGGCGAGTGGCGGATAAGGGGAGGCCTGTTTGGTGGAGGGTTTTGGGGTGATGGAGAATTTGTGGGTTGGCGTAAAAGAAGAGGCCGTGAAGGGATAAGATTGGCATTGAGTGGCCCTGAAGAATGTATGAGGGGACGTTGTGGTTGGGAAGGAGGGATAGGTTGGTGCCTTCTTAATAATGATAGTGGCTGTGGTGGGTTAGAATTTTGGTTAATAGCCCTGACAGAGGCGTTTTCATTATGCCAGGTTTGCCCTCTCTCCACTTCATGGATCGAGGTGACAATGTTCACTTGTTGATTTGGAACCGGGTGCTTCGGTAGCGGATTGTTAACAATCCCCATATTGGGTTGGGGTGCAGGAGCCTGTTGTTGCTGGGTGGCTTGTTGTTGTTGACCTTGCTGCTGATGCTATTGAGCTGATGGCTGCCGAGGAGCCCTTCGGGTCTTTAGAGTAGCAATGACTTTCCTCATCTCATCCCAGTCAATATCACCTTGGTCATTCATGTCATGTATATAATCCTTGAAATGAAAGCAATGATCAATATTGTGCCCCGACTATCGGTGGAAGACGCAATACGGGAGGTGTCTACATGTTGCGGCCATATTGCTCTTTCCTTTGGCAATGTGAGCAGGTTGGCGGCCATGAGGGCATTAAAGATGTCTAATAAGCTTTCAGGTAAAGGGGAGTATTGTGCCCTTCGAGGACCCAATGGCCTTCTGGGTTGTTGAAATTGTTGGGGTGCATAATTGGCCGGTGGGGGCATTTGGTGATATTGTGGGGTTTGATTTTGTGGAGCAAAGTGAGGTTGTTGTTGTTGAGGAGGTGGAGGAGGCCGTAAGGTCTGAGGGGGGTTATTATTTGGTTGGTGAACTTGATGCTGGAAGGCGGGCTGTTGTGGTGACGGCCCTAGGTTTGGAGGGTGGCGGAAGGGTGTGGAATTGCCGAACGTGCTCACCTGCTAGTTAGTAACGGTACCTTTGGTGGTTGCACCAGTATTGCCAATGTTGACATTTCTTTTTATCACCTTTGGCCTTGGCTCGAACATGCCCATAATTGACGAATCTTTCATTTGCGTCTGTATATATCTAGCTCTTTCATATAGCTCCTCTATAGTGCTTAGTTTATTCATGGCCAGAATATGACGGAAATGTGGAGTAGAATTTGAAATAATCATTTGGACTTGTTCTGTTTCTGACAATGTGTCTTTCAATTTCTCGGCCATGGCCCTCCACCTATCAGCAAATGAAACGAAGTCCTCCTCGGGCTTCATCTTCTCAGCAACCAGATCAGTAATAGACAAGGAGGGACCTACACGGTCCTTATACTTCTGTATGAACTTCCGTTGAACTATATCTAAATCGCCGGCATCGACCGGTTCTAAGGAATAAAACCATTCAAGTGCGGGGCCGTCCAAAGACCGTCTAAAGAGATAAGCCAACGAATTCTTATTATCTTGCCAAAATGATGCTTCATACATAAAATCCTTCAAGTGGATGTTCGGGTTGCCCGTGCCATTATACCGCCGAAAATTCGGCATTTCAGATGGTGATAGATGAAAAATCGGCATAGGGGGAAGCATGACCTCTGGAGCAATCTTAGATGCAGTGACCCTCTTAAGCTGTTCCTCCATACTAGACATCTTTTAGAGGAGCAGAGCCTGGCTATCAGACTCGGCTGGGGCCTGACGAAAAGAGGGTTGGTTTGTCATAGGCCTTCTTAAAATTTGGGAAACAAGAGGTTGTTGAGGCCTAGCAACGGAGTGACTTGCCGGTTGGGCCGGCATAGTCGTAGCAGGGGTTGATGGGCGCGAGGGCACCTTAGGGACGACCGTCGGGTCGTTGGGGGAATTAACGGAGTGGCCACCCATGTCCTGGGGGGGTTAGAAGATGACGGGATGAACTTTCCCTTCAGAAGAGCGGCTTGAGCTGCCTGGCGCTGGGAGTCATCCAGCTGAGCAATAGCTTTAAGGAATTCATTAAAATTAAAAGAAGGGGAAGTGTCCTCTGGAGTATTTTGAGTAGTAGGTTGGGCCTGGGAAGAAGGCTCAACCTCTAAAGCAGTAGTGTTGGCGTCCACCATGTGGACCTGATTAGAAGAAGAATGATAGTTTCCCTCATAATAAACAGAATCGTGAGAGGGAGTCTCATAGAACGGGTCAGAGTGACCCTCCTCATAACCGGCATAAGTGTACCCATAGTTGGCCATATTGAGAATTTTACTTGAACGTAATTTCATGCTTGAGGAGAAAGAGAGAAATTTCTGAAAATAAGATATAACCCAAAAGATATCACCTTTTCAAGCAAAAGAAACACCCAAGTTATAATGAGCGCAAATTTTTAAGATCTCTTTTGAAAATTATGGTGAGTTCAATATTGGGTTCTCTCTTTTGAGGGTGGATCCTGGTTGAAAATTCGGGTATAATCTCCGGGTTTCTAGTTTTTTCTCTCTCCTTTCTAACGTGTGGGTCAACTATACTCCGGGTACTTCAATGGTACAACCAGCCTAGCGTCCGTGAGGGAATCCACAGGTGCGAGGACTTACGGAGGCTTGGCTTAGGAATTCCCGGTCCAAAGAGACGGAATGCTCAATGGAGGGTCCTTCCTTTACCAAGAGGGGTGAAATCTCCTAATAGGTGTGGGGAGAGGAGGTCTCCCAAACCGTATGCAGAGATGAATGCAAACAGGTAGTATCAAACAACAGGTATATGATCAGTCGAATAAACAGACAGAATGAGCAGTTCTGTGGGCACAGAACAAAAACACGACCCAGGGCAGGTCGCTAATTGAATAAAAAGCGTCTTGAGTGCAGGCGCTAATCACTGCGAATAGTGGAAATGACATCTCTAGGCAGAGGCGCAAAGCACTGTAAACAATATTCAGGAAATAACCAAATCACCAATAATAGCGAAAATGACGCCTTGAGATAAGGTGTCTAATAAGAAAATGACGCCCAGGAGTTGGGGCGTCAAAATCAATGAACAGTGATCCAGCTACGTCAAAATAACAGTAACAATGAAAATGATGCCTTGCTGTAAGGCGTCTTATGAAGAAATGACGCCTTTGTACGAGGCGTGAATAAAAAATGACGGCAGAAGGGAAGGCGTTACTTCAGCTCAATGAACTAACAATCAGAATAAACATATGGAAACTGTGAAAAAGTCTAACCAGGGTGAGGTGTGCACGTGGTGCACAATGGGGAGTGTGCTACGTGGAGCACAAGGGAGGGGTACGCGAGGGTACCAAAGGAGGGGCACCGAGGGCGCCAATGGGAGGGTGCTACGTGGAGCACAATGGAGGGGTACGCGAGGGTACCAATGGGAGGGACACGCGAGGGTGTCAATGGGAGGGGCACGCGAGGGTGCCGATGGGAGGGTGCTACGTGGAGCACAAAGGAGGGGTACGCGAGGGTACCAATGGGAGGGACACGCGAGGGTGTCAATGGGAGGGGCACGCGAGGGTGCCGATGGGAGTGTGCTACATGGAGCACATGGGAGAGGTAATCAAACTAAAAACACAAGATGTCCCACCGTGATCGCCAATTTGTAGATTCTAAGAAATCCACTTGAGAAAAACTAAGAAGAATTAATGGGAAAAAGAAGGGAAAAGGGGGGAGAAAAAGGGAGCATGCGAGGATGCTAAGGGGGAATGTGATCGCCAGAGGGGTTACCTCAAAGAAGAAAAGAATGATCACGTGTACCTTGTGTTGAGCGGGTGAGATTGTGAATGCTTTCTTCCTCCTTCTACCGGCCGGCCGATGAAGGGGGTTCTTAGCTTTAATTACCCTTGTAAGAAAACACACAAAACAAGTAAAATAATGGATTAGCCAAAAGGGTGTAATATCAATGTTCCAAGAGCATGAAATCAATCAAATTGTGCATGAACACACCTTGTGTGTTTTGATTTTAAAACCCCTAGGAGGAGTAACAAGGTTTGAAAAAATATGGATGCAGTATGCTAAGCAAGATACGTGATATGAGATCTAACAAAGAGCAAAAAAAGGATGCAAGATGATGTGCTAATGAAACAACTAAAAACAAATCAAGGGGAAAGATCCTTTCTGCTGTGTATGCAGCAGTGAAGGGGAGAGAAACTTCAATATGCTTGTTGCTGCAACAGAGGATGAACGATTAGCCTGGAGAGGAGGAAGAATCGCCTAGAGGGAGAGATTGTTTGGATGAAGAAAACCTGCAAAATAACAACTCTCTTCTCTCTGTTTATGTTGTTAGCTCTATGGCCTCTCTTCTTTTTGTTCTTAACCCTTCATGCCTCATGCGTCTCCCTCTCGCGCGAGGAGCACCAGGGGGGTATTTATAGGGCCAAATATCCTTGCAAAACAAGGATTAAAACAAGGTAACGATCCTCTATCAAGAAACTCTCTTCCCAATAGAACACAAGGTTTAAAATGGGGAAAGAATCATTACTGGAAAGAAGGAGGCAAAAGGGAGACGGAATTGAAAATGATGACCCTTAGAAGGGCGTCAATTAAAAATGACGACACGACCAAAGTCGTTAATTAAAGTAACGACTCCCATAAGGTCGTCAATTCCTGGATTTTATTATAGAAACAAATAACTTTCCTTATTTAAAATGATGAACTGACGCCTGTCAGACGGACGTCACATAATAAACGCCTTCAAGAGAGACGTCAATTCTTCAATTTTCCTTTTATTTGTGGTCCGAAAATTTCAGTAAATCCAGAAAATGACGCCCATATTGGTAGTCGTCCATTTTTAAAGGAGATGCCTTTGGCCAGGCTGTCAATTTAAATAGCGCCCCTGATCAAGTCGTTAATTCCAATTAATTCAACAAAAAAAACAAGAAAACACAATTAATCCATAAAAATAGAAAAAACTTCATATTAAATCAATATCGAAGTCCACTTTGGGGAGTCACATGGTGACATGAGATTTACTCAACATAGTATCAATTTTGGCGTGTCTACACTATCAAAGACTATTCACTGTTTAGACAACAAATTTAATGTTTAGCCATCTTAATTAAACTTGTTTAGCCATGTTATGTGTATAGCATCATATTAAAATATTCTAAGTTAACCTAAAAGTATATTTCTATATTTCAGAGATTATAATACTGAAAAATTATTTTTGTATGAAATAATTTTTATTTTTAGTAAATTAATTTCTGAAAGCATAAAAAAATTAATTTAACCCCAGGGCGGACCTGCTGCCTAGTATATATTAGAATATATACCAATCAAAATATGTTAGAAAATGTTATTAATAGTTAGCCAACCTGTAACTCTTAATAATTAGAAAAGTGTTAGAATATATACCAACCTGTTAGACTAGTTACCAACCTACAACCTGTTAATAAATGTTAGAATGTAACATGCACGGACCTGTTGCCTTGGTATATATTAGAATATACCAACCTGAAATATGTTAGAATATGTTAGAATATATTACTAATTAGCGAACATGTTAAACTGTTAGAATATGTTAGAACATATTAACCTGTAACCTATTTGACCATGTTAGCGATCTGGCTAACAACCTGTTTAGTTAGCCAACCTATATGTTAGAAAATGTTAGAACATATTACTAGTTAGACCACTTGCAACCTGTTAGAATACATTAGAATATATTACTAGTTAGCCAACATGTTAGAAACATATATATGTTAGAACATATTACTATCCATTTTAAGTGTTCTAACGACCTATTAGAATGTGTCAGTTACCAAAGTTAAGCAAGTAGTAAATCTCCATATTAATTATTTAACCCATTCAAATCCATAACTATTGAACTAAATCTTAAAATCTTACAATTTTTATACTAAGAAATAGTAACCCCCATCTAAAATGACGCCCCTGACTAGGGTGCCAATTTCAGAATTTAAGACACCTGATGGCATCATCAAAAAAAAAAAAATTCAGAAAATTACACCAAATCACCCACTTGTAAACCTACTTAACCCAAGGGCGTCAATTTGGTCTAATACAATTTCTGATTTTAACATGTCTCATCATTTGCATTGATTTTACCCTTTAACCTATCGCATAATTTAAATTGATTTTCCTACGTAATGTGAGTTCTTGACTTCCATTCCACAAAATCTACCTTATATCTCCTACTGGTCAAGCCTTGAAATTCCGTATTGGCTATAAATGAGAGTGGATGTCGACAAACATGACCAATACTGTGCATATAGGGCCCAGTCTGGTCCTGGGAGGAGCACCCGAAGGTACTTGTGCCCATGGGAGTTTATTGACCACGGTGTTTGGTATTGCACCGGAGTACTTGCTTGCTAGACTTAAGGTATTCCACTCATTCTCGTGATATTAATTGATTGATTGACTTGAGACCCGCAGAAGGGTAAAAGTGTTTACTTAAATGAATTGATAAATAGCCAATTCCAGTAATACATGCTTGAAATTACTTTGCTTACTATTGCTTGATTGACATGTTGTTATTCTAGTTATTACTCCTCAGTTATCACTTGCTTGATATCATTTGCTATCACTTGGTACTGCTGCTTGAAAATGCAAAATCTATATGCTCTCACTTTATACTCTTGTCGATCTTACGATTCCTTGATATCTATCTGTCTGCATGCATAGATTACCTACATTAAATGAACTTGTAATTCACTTAAAGCATGTTAAATCTTGAGATGTAATTCCTACTGAGCGACTCGCTCATCTAATTATTTTCTAACCTTTTCAAGTAGTTTGGATATCGGCCGGAACACGGAAGGGGATGAGTCTGAGTGATGAATGTATGGATGGAGTCATCAATTGTCATGTTGTTAATTCCACTATTTTGTGTTAAATTGTAATCCCTACGTATGTCAGTTGTTGTCCAGTTATGTCATATGTATTTCCTTTGATCAAAACTAATAAAGGAGTGAGGACTAGTAGTTGATTATATGAATTTGACATTTTGGTGAGTTGTAATAATCGATAGCTCAAACTATTTATGTTATTTTCAAATCTAGGCTTAGTAATTTGCTTAGTCATTTGCGCACTCTTTAAATTGTCTAAGGAAGATCTCCACTAATTAGCTAGATCACTTTGGTTCTATATAAAGGACTGTCGTGCCAGGGGTAAGCTTCCGCGCTCGGGACGTGACAGCTAATCATGGTATATCTTCAAGAAGAATCTTCTTTATGGAGCTTTATGACTGGCCAAAACATGAAAGTTATTGGTTTAAAATTAATGATTTCTTGAGCCTTATTTCTTAATGATCTTGAAAATGTTTGTGCTCAGGTTTAATAGACTTAAACTAGCTTTTCATGCTTTGTTGAGTTATGCCTTCTTGAATCTGAAAGTTTATTTTAAGTACAAAGGCATCTTTGATTGAGAAACTTCAGTCTAGTATTGTTTTTAAACAATCTATTTTGCTAAAATTTATAAAAGCTAAAACTGTCGGAGTAATGACATTGGTTCACTGAGAAATATGTCTCCTTATAAAAGAAATGAGGTAAAATATGTCATGAAGTGCCCTTGTTAACTCTGCGGTAATATAAAAGAAAAATCAAGGTAGAGCAATGATAAAGTTGCTAAGAAATATGTCCCCTCATCAACAATTTGAGGTTCGATATGTCATGAGGTGACAATGATATCTCTATTCTATTTGTGGCATGACAGTCAGTCACACCAAGTACCTAGGGATACTGGCGTCTAACCAACGTGTATCCTCAAGATACAAGACATGACTAGACTTAATTGCTCGTAAAAATCCACTTGTGCTCAATGAAAATTATGAGTGTGATAGCAAAAGATAAAACTAAATCTATTGAAATTCTAGAATTCCATTTAGTCTTCATGCTTGTTTAATCTCAATACTTTTCATAGTAACTCTCAAAGGAGCTAATGGAAAGGAATGAGTAAGATAAGAGGAGGTTAATCTGACTTTGATATGAATTTTTGGTTCATCTCTATCAAACTTGAATGCAAATGTTTTCATATGATTCTACTAAGTACGCCAGGGTTCATTAACATTAAACCAATCTAAGTGTAAGGGCTAATTAATTCAGGTTCTATAACTGAAAATTCTGAAACATCTATAACTCTGCATTTATGAATTTTGTTTCAGATTTAAGAACCTCCATTGTAGACACGCCAAAATTGACGTTACTGTGAGTACATCTCATATTACCTTGTAATGCCCCAATTTGACCCTCAAATTAGTTCTATTTGAGTGGTTTTTCTCACTTTTCTTAGATTTCTCCCTTTTTTTTATCCTTTTCCTATTTTTTCCTATTTTTCCCTATTTTTCTGGATTTTTCTGGATTTTTTTGAGATTTTTCCCTTATTTTCTGAAATAACAACTTGATATGTGGCGTCTTTTAAATAACGACTTATACATAGGCGTTTCTTAAAAAATTGACGACTATACTGGAGGGCGTCCATTCTTTCAAATTTCCATTTTTCTGGATTTTTCTGAGAATTTTTCGGATTTTTTTGAGAATTAACGACTTAACCGTGGGCGTTACTTTGAATTTGAAAAGAATAAAAAAATCAAAAATTGAATTCACGCCTTATACACAGTCGTCACTTTTTCAAATTGATTTTTTTAATATTATTTTCCACTCTCTTCCAGAGGTGATTTGGTGGCCTTCCGGGTGTCAGAAAAATTCACAAAAATAGTCGTTGGAATCAGGGCGACGAGATGCACCTTCACCTAAAAAATAGAAAAATAATATTAAGAAATAAAAAATGGCCCTATTTTGAATATTTTGAATTAACGTCCTTTGTTAAGGCGTGTTTTAATTAACGCCTTTGACTCAGACGTGTTTCAATTTCATTTCTAAAAATGATCCAGGAGTTAACGCCCTTGTGCAGGGCGTGTTTTTAAAAGACGCCCTTCGGAAGGTCGTCAATTCTTGAATTGACGCCCTGAGCCAGGTCGTGTTTCACTTTTGTGCTCCGAACGAACGCAGCCTTTCCCAGAGAGACTCCTGCTTCGTTTGGGCTCTTGCCCAGTCTAATCCTCTCCTATTTTGGGCTCTTGCCCGTTCTTATCTCTTCCTCCTTTGGACTCTTTCCTTCTTATCCCTTTTCTATCCTATTAATAGAGCTTCCGAGCTCTGTTAAGGGGTTGGTTCGGAGGTTCTTCGGTTTTTCTTCTGCCGCTTCTTTTTCTTCTTCTGTTTTCTTCTTCTGCTTTCTTCTTCGGTTTCTCCTTCTTCCTCTTCTGTCTTCTCCGTATTCTTCTTCTTCTTCTTATTCTTCTTCTTCTTCTTCTTCTTCTGTTTCTTCTCTTTTCCTTCTGTTGTTCTTCTTTTCTTTTTACAGGAACCGAAGGTAGGCTGTTCTTGGCTAAGGAGGGGGGGCTTCTTCAACGGTTCAACTCTTCATCCCTTTGAGGCTTCCTCCCATCGAGCATTCAAGCCAAAGAAGCCACACAAACAAGATTTTTCTATCTTATCTCCCCTTATTTGTATTTTCCATTAAGTCATGCATGCATCATTGTTATTGATTTTTCTCAACCATCATATTGAGATCTCCCCATAGTGCATCTCTTGCACACTTCCCTTACTTTTATTTATTTGCATGCATCATACATCTCCCCACACCCTCTTTGCATAGGGGTTTAAGGGCAATCCCCTTAAGGTGCGTATTGTTTATATTCTTCATGCTCACTTATATTTTTATTGAATTTGATGCTACACCATTGTTTCTAATCCATATCTTTTGGTGTTGTTGTCTTTGTTGTTTGCAAGGGTAATCAAAGGAAGAACTCTCTTCGTCGGCCGGCCGATCTTGAAGAGAAAAGGAGTACTCACATCCCCCGCATCTTTTGAGGTATTTTGCGATCATCTCCCCGTATCAATCTCCTCTTTGAGACCCTCGTGTCTCTGGCGATCACAACTTCCTTTTAGCACCTCGTGCTATTTTATTGCTTTCATCATATCTATTGCTTTTTTATATTTAAGTGGATTTTTAAAGAGATCTACAAATTGGCGATCACGGTGGGACCCTTTCTTGTTTTTATTTTGATTACCCCTTTCCCTTTGGCACCCACGTGTGCCCTTTCCCATTGGTACCCTCGGTACCCTTTCCTTTGTGCCCCTCGGGCACCCTCCATTGTGTTTTGCACTCTCCCCTAAGTGATTTGTCAATTGAATAGATTTGTTTTAAAATTTCCACTTATTTAAAATTTTGATGAGCATGATTCTTTTAATCTGTTGATTGCCCTGCTGCTGTGAGTGCTTCTGTCATTTCTGGCCGTGAAGGAGTTTCTGAAGGAAGCTAATTCACGCCCCTGTCAGAGGCGTGTTTTCGTTTAACGCCCTCCTCCAAGGGCGTCTCTTTCATGAGTAACGCCTTCTGACAGGGCGTTTTTATTCATATCTCCTACACTGAGAATTCACGCCCTAGAGCAGGGCGTTTCTTTGTTGCGTAGCGCCCCACATCAGGGTGCGTTTTATAATTTGACGCCCTACCCCAAGGGCGTCCTTTCCTTTGTAACGCCTCACCCCCAGGGCGTTTCTTTGACTTGGTTGGCATCTATTGCATTTTAACGTCCTCGCCAGAGGCGTTTCTTTTAGTTTTAGCGCCTTGATCCAGGGCGCGTTTTACCTTGCCTGTAGGCCCCCCACAGTGTTTCACGCCCTACCCCAGGGCGTCTTTTTGATTAGTAGCGCCCTGCCCCAGGGCGTCTTCTTCCTGTGTTTTCGCCGTGCTTCCCCGTTTATTTCTTCATATTTTATATTCTGTCATACATCTGTTGCATTTACACATATTTGCATTTGGGTTGGGAGACCTCCTCTCTCCTCATTAGGATCCACACACCCCCTTGGAATCGGGACGACCCTCCATTGAGCATTCCGTCTCTTTGGACCGGAAATCCCTTTTCCAAGCCTCCGTAAGTCCCCGCACCCGTGGATTCCCTCACGGACGCCGGGCAGGTTGTACCCTTTTGGAGTCCCGGATTAGTTGGCCTATACGGTGAGAAGGTGTTCCTAGTTGGCATTGGAGTTGAATCATATTGAAACTAGGTTCCCCCTTGTGTTAATCATATCCATTTGCATAAAATTCATTAATTCACCAAGGTTTAAACACATCAAAATCACGGTAACCATTCTAACCTGTGTGTTTATTTGCATATTGTTGTGAACTTAGTTTATATAATGACTTACCATGATAGAAATAACATGTTTAATTCAATTCATGAGGATGCACAACCTAGCACTTCTTATAATCCTCAATTCCAACATGTTCATAATTCTCCCCATTCTTTTAGGGGATCCCGTCCTCATTCTTATGGTCATGCCCGACCCATGGGCAATGACCATTCTTACGATTCCCCTCCAATTCAATCACGAGCCACTATTCCAACGGGACCGTCTCCTCCCAATGATGAGAAGGTCTCCCAAATCTTGCATGCATTAGATCATCTTACCCCTCAACAGATCCAAGCTTTTAAGGCTGCCGTTGAGGGTACATCCCATGCATCTCTCCCTCCTTCCAATTCTATACGGGTGGCCCATCACCCACCTCCTTCCAATTCTATTCGGGTGGCCCATCACCCATCTCCCTCCAATTCTACACGGGTGGCCCATCACCCCCCTCCTCCTTCCAATCCTGATCGGGTAGCCCATTACCCATCTCCTCCTGTTCATTCTACTCGGGTGGCCCATCACCCGCCTCCTTCCATTCCCTCTCGATCACGGCCCCAAGGCCCATTTATTCATTACAATCCGGCCCATCCGGGCTCTTCTATGGGTCGGCCCATTGATTCCCCTCCACGGCCTTTTTATACGGCCCTTCCTCCTTCAAGGCCCTGCCAACCTCCTGTTGTTCATGTTACACCCCTCCAGCAAACTCTGCTCGATAAGATTACTTTGATGGAGGAACAAATAAAGAGGGTCACGGCTCCTCCTACTCCAGTCAATCCTCTCCATGCCGCTTTAGACGAAATTACAAAGATGGAGAATGAATGGAAAGACAGGATGGATGATTATGACTTCGGCATTCCAAGCGAGGAAGAGCCGGCAATTGAAGAATCTGAGGCAGCGTACGACGATGATGAAGCTCCGCAGGCACCCCTTCCGAGTTTCCTTAATTTCCCTCTCCCCCCATTATCATTTGATGAACCTCCTGCTCAGGATGAAACCACCGTCCTCGATCCGACCCCCATTTACGAGACTAATTGGTGTTACGATGATGGGTCGATACTCCAGTCACCCACGTTGGCACCTCTTGAGTCTCCTCCTATCCCTGAACCTGCCATTAAACCCCCACTAGTTATACCTCCCCTAGTTACATCAACCTTCATATCATCAACCTCCCCTGAACCTTCCATTAAACCTCCACCAATTATATTAACCTCCGCACCATCGGCCTCCATTGAGTCCACCATTAAACCTTCACCAATTAGCCTCCCATTACCGCCACCTCGGCCTTCCATTATCCCTTTAAAACCCACTTTGCCTATTCCACCATTTAACCCTTTACCCTTACCCGTGGCTAATCCTGAGCAGGATTCACCCCTTTTTGCACTCGAGCCAATCCCAACTGCTTCCGAGCAGAAGGAGAAACTCGACGTGTTTGAGCCTCCACTTATCCTTTCTCCAACACCTCCCCTTATATCTTCCCCATCCATGGAGCCCTCCGCCTCCGCTTCACCTCCCTCTACTACTCGGAATGGGGGGCCTTCTACAAGCACATGTGCCGAAAATGATCAAGAGCCGGGCAGCAAGGATTTGGCCGCGCTATTCAAGACGCAAGAATTTGTTTGCCGGATGCCAATCCGGGTTATTGTGCCAATCACGGCCGAAGAAGTCAAGTCGCCGCCATGCCAGGCGTTGATGCCATCTAAGAGCCGGGCAGGGCACCCCTTGTTCCAATTTCTGAATTCCGAATTCATTATTCCTTACAAGGGGCGAATGCCCATTTTGCTCAACTTTCCATATATACCACATTCAATGGGCAATACGATGCTTCCCGTTCCAACTCTCCAACTCCCTCACATTGTTGATCTTTGCCTTCAAAGGGGGTTGCCACTTATTGAAGCTCCTTTTATTGGGCCAATTGGCTATACACTTTCACTGCCGTGGAGGGGCAGTTATCTTGGTGCTAAGGGGCCGTCTCCTATTTGTTCCACCTTTTATTCATCCATTTCTATCACATCATTTTCATGGGCCATTCCCGGGGTTAAGAGGAGGATCTCATCTTCTCGCCCTTCACATTCTTCGTATCCTTTGCATTTCATGCATTCTGTTGCATTCATGCATTCATTGCATCCATTACATCCATCATTTTGCATACATTTGCACCTCCTGCTTCCCGGGTTTCCAAACCCGTATCTTCCTCGCCTTCTGGCACCACCGGATATTTCGCATTTCCCATCTTATTCATATTCATCCTTTTATCCACTCCCCTTGGGGCATCGCGTCCCCCTTCCTGCCATTTCCCTGGAACTTCCAGGAATTTTATCCCTCCTCTTTGGGCATCTCGCCCTTTCTGATTCTATTTCTCCGGAACCTCCGGACCTTTCTCTCGGGCACGACGCCCCTTTCCATCTTCTCCTTACTGATTTCATCCCTCCGGAACCTCCGAATTCTCCACCTGATTGTCTCCATCTTTTCCCCGGGCATCGCGCCCCTTTCTATTTGCTTCCTCTGGAACCTCCGGACTTTCTCCTCGGGCATCACGCCCCTTTTCATTCTCCTCCTTCAGAACCTCCGGACTTTTCCCTCGGGCACGACGCCCCTTTCCACCATCTCCTTCCTGATTTTATTCCTCCGGAACCTCCGGATTCTCCGTCTTATTCTCTCTATCATCTCCCAGGGCATCGCGACCCTCCTGATTTCATTCCTCCGGAACCTCCGGACCTTCCATATTTCCTTCAATTCATCTTTTTACTCCTCCGGGACTCCATATCTTTTATTCTCTTCTTTCTTTTCCGTCATCTTTTTCATCATCTTTTTCCCTATTTCTCCCCAGGGCATCGCGTCCCTTCTTTCGTTATCCCTCCGGAGCCCCCGGATGATTCCTCCTATCACGATTCTCCTCCTTTACCTCCGGACCCTTCGGATCCACCTCTTTCCATCTACCAATTTCTTCTTCTGATTCCTCCTAATTCTGGGTCTGACCCAACTTCTTCCACATCCACTGCTTTGGGCATTTGCCCTTTCTCCCATTGTTTTAGAGGCTTTAGTCCTCACTCCACCTCCTAATTTTCCGCTTCTTTGGTAAACTGTTCCTTGTAATCAGGGTCTCCGCGCCTTAATGAGGGAGTTCTAGCCCTCGCCTCTCTTCCTTTTTTCCTTATTCATCTGAGTCTGGTCTTGGCACTACTCCTTCTTGTTAAGCCACTTTCAATCCTTTGCTTCCAATCCTATGGACTGCCAAAGAGGACTATCCCACGATGATCAACATCGCTTCGCAGCAGCTGCTTCTATGAAGGTTGCAAGGTAACATATTGGCGTAAGCGCATTTTTATGATATCATTACCCCATTTCTTCACGCATGATTCTCAAAGGGAAGTGCTTCTTAACAAGATTAAGAATGGTGTTTTAAACCTTTATCTTAGGATTTTAATTGAATCATTTCGAAAAAAAGAGTCTTTAGACTTGCTTTGCAGCACTTTGGTTGATAAAGAACCCAGCATTGGGAATACAACATTCTCTCCCCGCTTGTTTAAAAGTAACCCTCGGTTGGGCATTCCACACACTTCACGGCGTCCTTAGCCGGCTCCTTTGGTAAAACACCGTTGCTACCTTGGCCATGCCATGAGTATATCTAAAAGTCTTTTCTCTTCTTTACTCGGCCGAATGCAGGTGCAAGAGATTGACGGATGAGATGACCAACCTAGGTAATCCCCAATACGAGAGGAGTCTCAAATAGGGGCAGTCTTGACCCAAAATCAACATCAATATGAGTTTTCATATGAGCTTTCATGATATACATCTCGCCACAAGGGCTGTTATGAAAATCAAATCAATATTTTGATGCACAATTATGAATTATGGCATGTCAAGAGTGGCAAAGTCCCCGCAGGGAAAACCCTGGTTGTATGCATGTCAAGGGTCTGAAAATTAAAGGCACAAAGCCCCGGCACAACAGACTACCTCTTTGAGGGTTAAACCTTGGAAGGAATTCAAATCTTGATATCTCCCATCCTGCTTTAAGCTTATCTCCACTTATTCGTCTCTTCTTCCTCCAAGACCGAATGTTTCTTGGGTATGGCCTTGGTAGGGGCACCGTTAATTAATGGCGGTCGGTTATAGGACGCCACTTTCAACGCACGCCCGACTTTGGGTAATTTTTAGCGAAAAGGGAAGGAACGAGGACCCCTAGTCAGTGGTTCAATAAACACCCTTTGATGCTGCATTTGCGATGTCTAAGCCAAAATCCATAAAAATTTGAATATCTTTCCAAAAGTACACAAAAATTTGCATATTACAAAATTCATAAACATTTGAAAATTTTTGAAAACTCATAAAAATTTGCATATTTCAAAACTCCAAAAAAAAAAAAAAAATTTGCATTGTATTCTGATGGTGTTCTGTAGGAACCATTTTTACAAGGACCAAGAGCACGGGATGAGTCCTTTCTCCAATCATTGCTATCAAGCCGTTGATTCTTCCCGATATTATCATGCCACCCTGGGCATTTTTTTAATTATTCATCTCCAGATCTTTCAATCAAATTCTATTAATTATTCTTCTGATTATCATCTTGAGATCATTCAATCAAATTCCTGCTAATTTTTCATCTGATTAATTTTGCCGCTGGGCATTCCTCAATCTTTCAACTCCAAACTTTGATTATGCCAAGTTGACATCCTCCTAATGAAACAACAGACAATGATGTTTTGCAATGCAATGCTATTCATGCTAAACATGTTTCGCTGTGATTCATGCTTGAATGCTATCCACACCAAGCTTTGAGTGCTTTGAGGTCTATACTGTAATTGCTTATTGATGCTTATTCATGCTATGCTTAAATGCCTTATTCATTGCTTGTTATATTTTATATCTTGGCTGATGAATTTTTGAGCGCAGGATAAGAAGCTCTTGGTCCCGCCGACTGAGCATCATCATCCAAGTCCCACCGGTGCCCGCACCTCATCTCTCAGTTCCCCCATACTTATTGCTTCACCATCTCCCTGTATGCATTCTACTTATGTTACATATGTTACTAGATTATATCAAGGACCTTGTGGCTTTGGTAAATCTGGAATTTGAGTTCCCCTTCATCAAAAACGATGACGATTCCAGAGGCGTCTTAGTCATACGGATAGGCCGTTGAGCCGTCCAAGACTGGGGACGATGGTTCCCTCTTTGCGAGTTGGTGCGCGGATAAACGGGCCTCGGCTTACTATCAACTCGCAGAATTGGTTTCTTGACCCAGTCTGGGCAGTTTAGCAATATTATCCTTGATTATATTATATCTTCATTTGTTATTTTCCCTTTAAACCCAGCATGCATTCATGTAGGAATTTGAAACAATTGTTGAAAAATCATTCTGATAAGCTGTTTTTGTGGGTCAAATTGATCTTGATCTTCAATGTGAGATATTCCATGCCGAATTGAGTCCTCAGTTCGTTTTGTCGATGTTTTGGGTCATTTTCTCGAAAGCTCCTTGTTTGGATTTCTATCATCTTATTTTAATCCTTTTCCCTTTGATCCACCTTGGCTGCAGCACGTCCACATTAGCTGGTAACCGCTCCCCAATGGTGAAACCTACAGGTTTGTGACCTGAGGTACTTCCACCGCGCTGGAAGTTGATCATTTCTTTTATCTCCTTCGTGCCCTCGTGCACATCTCCCCTTTTATCCAAACATCGTTGACTTCGTTGGATTTCCCGAGATTTGCTTCATCTCGAGCTTTTGATTTCGATTCTCATCAAGTGATGTTAATTGCGTGTCTCATCACACCTTGGCATCTACTTTTCAGTTTGCTCTGCTCCCTTGCAAAGCAGACGCCAAGGCGGGGCAGCTGTAGACACGCCAAAATTGACGTTACTGTGAGTACATCTCATATTACCTTGTAATGCCCCAATTTGACCCTCAAATTAGTTCTATTTGAGTGGTTTTTCTCACTTTTCTTAGATTTCTCCCTTTTTTTACCCTTTTCCTATTTTTTCCTATTTTTCCCTATTTTTCTGGATTTTTCTGGATTTTTTTGAGATTTTTCCCTTATTTTCTGAAATAACGACTTGATATGGGGCGTCTTTTAAATAACGACTTATACATGGGCGTTTCTTAAAAAATTGACGACTATACTGGAGGGCGTCCATTCTTTCAAATTTCCATTTTTCTGGATTTTTCTGGGAATTTTTCGGATTTTTTTAGGAATTAACGACTTAACCGTGGGCGTTACTTTGAATTTGAAAAGAATAAAAAAATCAAAAATTGAATTCACGCCTTATACACGGTCGTCACTTTTTCAAATTGATTTTTTTAATATTATTTTTCACTCTCTTCCAGAGGTGATTTGGTGGCATTCCGGGTGTCAGAAAAATTCACAAAAATAGTCGTTGGAATCAGGGCGACGAGATGCACCTTCACCTAAAAAATGGGAAAATAATATTAAGAAATAAAAAATGGACCTATTTTGAATATTTTGAATTAACGTCCTTTGTTAAGGCGTGTTTTAATTAACGCCTTTGACTCAGACGTGTTTCAATTTCATTTCTAAAAATGATCCAGGAGTTAACGCCCTTGTGCAGGGCGTATTTTTAAAAGACGCCCTTCGGAAGGTCGTCAATTCTTGAATTGACGCCCTGAGCCAGGTCGTGTTTCACTTTTGTGCTCCGAACGAACGCAGCCTTTCCCAGAGAGACTCCTGCTTCGTTTGGGCTCTTGCCCATTCTAATCCTCTCCTATTTTGGGCTCTTGCCCGTTCTTATCTCTTCCTCCTTTGGACTCTTTCCTTCTTATCCCTTTTCTATCCTATTAATAGAGCTTCCGAGCTCTGTTAAGGGGTTGGTTTGGAGGTTCTTCGGTTTTTCTTCTGCCGCTTCTTTTTCTTCTTCTGTTTTCTTCTTCTGCTTTCTTCTTCGGTTTCTCCTTCTTCCTCTTCTGTCTTCTCCGTATTCTTCTTCTTCTTCTTATTCTTCTTCTTCTTCTTCTTCTTCTGTTTCTTCTCTTTTCCTTCTGTTGTTCTTCTTTTCTTTTTACAGGAACCGAAGGTAGGCTGTTCTTGGCTAAGGAGGGGGGGCTTCTTCCACGGTTCAACTCTTCATCCCTTTGAGGCTTCCTCCCATCGAGCATTCAAGCCAAAGAAGCCACACAAACAAGATTTTTCTATCTTATCTCCCCTTATTTGTATTTTCCATTAAGTCATGCATGCATCATTGTTATTGATTTTTCTCAACCATCATATTGAGATCTCCCCATAGTGCATCTCTTGCACACTTCCCTTACTTTTATTTATTTGCATGCATCATACATCTCCCCACACCCTCTTTGCATAGGGGTTTAAGGGCAATCCCCTTAAGGTGTGTATTGTTCATATTCTTCATGCTCACTTATATTTTTATTGAATTTGATGCTACACCATTGTTTCTAATCCATATCTTTTGGTGTTGTTGTCCTTGTTGTTTGCAAGGGTAATCAAAGGAAGAACTCTCTTCGTCGGCCGGCCGATCTTGAAGAGAAAAGGAGTACTCACATCCCCCGCATCTTTTGAGGTATTTTGCGATCATCTCCCCGTATCAATCTCCTCTTTGAGACCCTCGTGTCTCTGGCGATCACAACTTCCTTTTAGCACCTCGTGCTATTTTATTGCTTTCATCATATCTATTGCTTTTTTATATTTAAGTGAATTTTTAAAGAGATCTACATCCATCTCTTGTAAAGACAAACTGTCTTTTGATGTCCCTTGACGTTTGCCCTCACTATACAAATGGTATCATTGCCCTCTTACTCATGTATATCAGTATATCTCTGCTCCATGCTCTCCATGCAACTAGCTTGAGTCTGCACAAACATAGGTGGTCTGCATTATTCATGCATTGCATAGAAAATCCTAAAAATGGTTGAAAAATATGAAAAGCCTAAACATCTGAAAAATCTGAAAACCAAGTCTGTTGTGAGGCTACTGTATTATTCTCAGAACTGGATCACGGTGCATGATTAATCTTCCTACATGATTGAGTCCTTGTTGCATTTATAACTGCTAACGACCATTTGTTTCCTGTTTGGCCATGAGACCCAACAATTGGTATTTGTTTTTGGTCAAGAAACCCAACATCAACTTGGATCACAACAGATCTACTCTTGTACATGGTTGCTCTATGTTCCTTGTACTGCACCATATTGCCATGATTAAATGTTATGCGTACATTTGTCTCTCATGGCTCAGTCAGGTTGTCTTGCTATCATTATGTTGCCATTAACAATTGGTATCACTTGCTTACTGAACATTGATCATCACTCACTAACAAGTGGTATCAACTCCTCAATTGCGTGATCTTATCTCTACATCGCTTTTGTCCTACTTTCACTTGCGGGAGACCATGCATCACCTCGAGGACTCAACAGTTGGCATAATAAGTGTACAACCATTGGTATGTATTTTCACATCAATTTCTGAGAAGATGCCTCAAGTTGACTGCACTTAGTTGTACCCTCTAGGTAAATACTCATTTTTCTATTGTACATCCTGTACTAATAATCTCCCTTACTCCCACCTTCCTAATTATGCCATATATACTCTCTCTTGTATTTTTTGATGATGTCAAAGGGGGAGAGATTATATGTGTCATTAACTAGGGCATGCATAAGGGGGAGAGACTTGATCATTTGCATGAAGGGGAGAGAATTATCTGGGGAGAAAATGTCATTGAAAGTCTTTCTGCTTCAAATTCATGATTACATTTCATGGCACCTTGACTTACAATGTATTCTTAATGACTCATAGTTGCCATCATCAAAAAGGGGGAGAATGTTGGGCATGTATGTAACATGCTTTAATTCTATTATTTTGATGATGTCTGACTATGACTCATTAATATGTTTGACATGCATTTAATAAATGTCAACAATCGTGCATTTCAGGTCAAGCCAGCTTTGGCAACAAAGGAAGAAGTAAATTGAGTAAGACACAAAAAATGAGGCATGTGGCTAAACAAGAATCAAGATAGAATTCAAGATTCATGGTTGCACAAAAACCAAAGCACAGGCAACACAAGACAAATGGTTTCTCAGGAATCCATGCAGATAAGGTCAGTGCACAGCACTGGTCACATGCATGCAAGGTCGATGCATCTTCTGGCAACGTCAGGTCGATGCACATTTCTCTCATACCTCACAAGGTCTACACGCATGCAACAAACCAAGTCCGTACACATCTGCAAGTAAGATCGGTGCAGTCCCTCTCTAGAGCAGAGCAAGGTCGGTGCAATCCTACTCAAGTGCAAAGGAAGGTCATTGCATAGCTGAACTAAGGTCGGTGCAATCCTTTTCTAAAGTACAGTAAGGTCAGTGAACATCTGCTACAAGGTCAGTGCATGCTTCGTCAGCGTAACATGCAAGTTCGGTGCACAACCTATGTAACGACCAGCAATTTAGGCACATGCCCAATTGAGAATTATTCGGGCCCGTGAACTCAATGGGCTAGAAATCTTGACAGATTATTGAAGGATCCTTAGGAAATTGGTAACTTACTATAGAAAGGTCAGAATTAGGGGAAACTAAAGCCCATGCAACGATCATTAGGTAAGGAACAACTTTGATGAAGAGTGTAACTTCTGGAAAGTAGGCCTAATAGGAGATAAGAAGGAGTTATGATAATGGGCTGAAATAGTTACAAAAAACATAGTTACCCGTTAAAATAAGGATATCTTGATCCACAGTCAACCAAATGGGATGAAACTAGGCTCATTATAAAGCTTGGTCCCTTATCCCAAACTCTTATGTTGATATAGAAACTCAATTCGCACTAGAACCCAAGGTTCTTATCCCATTTGCTGTCAGCCATCATGAAGAGATGTGACTGTTAGGAGAACTCAGATGTAATTAATGAGAAATACATAACTTCGTCTGTGGTAAATGAAATGACCTAAAACCAAGGCCATAATTCCAAGTGAGATGTTATCTACAATTTCTATGTTGAGGTCAAGGTCAAATACTGCCTGGATACTGGAGCTATACCTGGAGTACCTCGGGCTACCGAAAGGTCACCACTGAAATAGGGGAAAATAAATGTTAATATTTGAAAAATCATAACTTGGGCTAGGAATAACGAAATTCGATGAAACCACACCAAAATTTTGATCAAGAAGTTGTCTTGATTTTATCTGAAGACACCTAAACCCAAATCCCAACGAAAAAATGCACTCACTTGCATTTATGATAAGGTAGACGAAGGGTCACGACTGAAATAGAGGAGGAATGATGTTAATATGGTGAAAATCATAACTTGCGCTAGCATTGATGAAATTCAATTAAACCAAGACTGAAAGTTAGATATAGAAGTCCTCTTCATTTCATATGAAGACACCCCAACCTAGTTCCCAACAGAAATGTGCGCACACTAGCATTTATGATTAGTGGTCGAAGGGTCACACCTGTTCAAACCCAAAAGGATGCTTAGCATTAACTCCTCATCCAAACCAGCGACCTTGGAGCTTGTTAGAGCCTTGTGGGACGTGGGTGAACTCTTGGGAGGCCTGAAAAACTATATAAGGAGGGGTTTTTGTGGATGTCCATCCTTTTGCAACACTCATCTTCCATTTTTCTTCCACCTACGGGTCCTTTTGTGAAAGAAATAGAGGTGAGGGACCTTGGCCTTTATGTAGGAGGGTGGACCTGCAGAGAAGTCTTGGTGGGTCTGGGGTGTGGATCTCATCCCCGGATCGAAAGGGTAAAGCTAAGGTTGATCTGGGGTGTGGATATTATCCCTGGATCGTCAGTTAACACCTCAAAGGTAGGCACCTAACCTCAAACTTAGGGGTCAATAATGCATTAGAATGATTTTTTTGAGAAAAATATATATATATTCTACACTCTAAAAGAGGGACTAAGGGCAGGTGGGGACAACCATCATATTCATTTTGGGATCTATTTTTCTATCAGTTTTGGGCTTCATGAGTCTCCACAGCCATAGGAAAGTCCATGCATGTTTTAAGTAAAGCTTGTGCATAATTTTGTGAAGAAGGTATGTGCATGTTTTGAGTCAAGTCTGTGCAAGTTTGCATTAGCCATGAGAAGGTCCATGCATGTTTTAAGTAAAGTCTGTGCATGATTTAGTGAAAAGGGTCCATGCATGTTCTAGTAATCGTAAAGGTCTATGCATGTTTGTGTCAGCATCGGTGCACATTTAGTTCATGTGTGGGTAAAGGTCTGTGCATAGCCTAGATAAGGTTAGTGCATGTTTTATTCAAGCAAAGATAAAGTCGGTGCATACTTTATCCAAGCATAGATAAGGTTGGTGCATATTTTGTCCAAGCCTAGATAAGGTCGGTGCATACTTTGTCCAAGTATAGATATGGTTGGTGCATATTTTGTCCAAGCCTAGATAAGGTTGGTGCATGTTTTGTTCAAGCAAAGATAAGGTCGGTGCATACTTTGTTCATGCATAGATAAAGTTGGTGCATATTTTGTCCAAGCGTAGATAAGGTTGGTGCATGTCTTATTCAAGCAAAGATAAGGTCGGTGCATACTTTGTCCAAGCATGGATAAGGTTGGTGCATATTTTGTACAAGTCTAGATAAGGTCGGTGCATACTTTGTCCAAGCATAGATAAGGTTGGTGCATATTTTGTCCAACCCTAGATAAGGTTGGTGCATGTTTTGTTCAAGCAAAGATAAGGTCGGTGCATACTTTGTTCAAGCATAGATAAGGTTGGTGCATATTTTATCCAAGCCTAGATAAGGTTGGTGCATGTTTATTTAAGCAAAGATAAGGTCGGTGCATACTTTGTCCAAGCATGGATAAGGTTGGTGCATATTTTGTCCAAGCTTAGATAAGGTCGGTGCATGCTTTGTCCAAGCATAGGTAAGGTCGGTGCATGCTTTGTCCAAGCATACATCAGGTCGGTGCATGCTTTAGTCCAATTCATAAGTGAGGTCTGTGCATGTCCCAGTGAGGTCTATGCACATACTGCACAAACCTGAGTAAGGTCGGTGCACATGCTGCACAGACCCAATTTCCAGAAACCGAGAAAAAGGGGAATTTGATAGGGAATTTTAATTCGTAAAAATCTGGAAAAAGAGGAAATGATGGGAAACCGAGGCAGAATCCTCCTGTAAAAGTTTCATACACCCAGAAATTCTGTACTTGCAGATATAAGTCATTTTCTATGCATGTATTGTCTACAAAGGTATGTGCACTTTTGGTTCATGCGTAGGTAAAGGGTCTGTCCAAATTTCCAGAAACACATAAAAGGATAGTTTTGAAAGGGTATTTTATTTCAGAAAAATCCAAACAATTAGGAAATGATAGAGGGATAAGTTATTAACCCACTGTAAAAGTTTTATGAACCAAGAAATTCAGCACTTTTCGATATAAGTCATTTTCTATGCGTATGTAGTCTAGAAGGATAAATATGATCCTTTTATATAGTAACATGATCATGCATTGTTCTGCACCAGTCAGCATATAAGTATGTTTTGCCCACTTAAACTATTGGAAGCATGCATGTTATGATAAAGTATCATACTAGTATTTATAAAATGAGTATGAATGCGAATATGATGTAAATGATATGAATGGAAACGATAGTCTTCTGTGAGATAGTACTTCGGTCCCTATGGGGGGAGGGCCCTGGAATAAAATCCTATTGATTCGGTCTTCGATCCCTGTGGGGGGCGGCCTTTGTTATGTGGTGTTACGTAATGCCACGAGGCCACCAAGAATCTAGGTGGTTTAAAATTCTATTGATTCAGTCTTCCTCCCTGATGGGGGGCGGCCCTTGTGATGTGGCGTTACGTCTCGGGGCCACAAAAATCTAGGTCTGAGTTCGCTCCCAGGTCTGCGCAGTACTCTTTCATTCATTGTGTGTGTGTGTGGGCCTCCTATGATTGTGGTAGCTGTTTATTTCCAAGAATATCAAAATTGTGAAAATGTGAAAATGTGAAAAGGTGATAATATGTAAATAGCTCATTCACTTGGTTCTGGTTGCATGCTTGGGTACCTACATGTTAGCTAAAGAATATGTATTTTCCTCATATTAGTTATTTTCAGCAGATGATAATGAATGGATTATGCTACTATTAACATCTGAAATTATGTATATAATTGATTATATAGATGCAAGTTAACTCCGGTTTGATTAGGCTGCCTACTGAGCGTCACACTCACCCCCTTTTGTGACACACGTTTTCAGGAGATATAGAGAAGGAGGTTGAGGAGGAGGATGTAGCTGAGGTGTAGTGCCAGTGCGTAGTTCGACTGGGTATGCTATAGATGAAGGTCTCCCTTATATGTATAGCTATAGGGCAGTGAGCATGTATGGGCTCAGGTTTATTTTGGAACAATGGCCATGTACTCTTCTCTGGAAATTTATGAATGGTAAATATGATATTTACATTTTTGTAACTGTGGTTTCTCTCTCTCTCTCTCTCTCATGCGAATGTATGCATGTTTATTTATTGTGCTTTCGTGATACGTACGAAGTAATGCTTCGGGGTCCGATAAAGAAGAAAAAAAAATATGCCCATAACTTGGGACTCGAATCTCGGGGCGTTACAACCTAGACTCACACGAACCAAGGTCAGTGCATGTCCTGCCTCAGTGCAAGACAAGGTCGGTGCATGTCCTGCCTCAGTGTAAGACCAGGTCGGTGCAAGTCCTACCGTAAACACAAGACCAAGTCGATGCAGGTTTTCTCAGCAAGGTCAGTGCTAGTATGTGCATTGGGTCGGTGCTAGCTCGATCAAGGTCGGTGCAACTTCTGGCTAGCACAAGACAAGGTCGGTGCAGGTTTCTATTCCTATGAACCAAGGTCTAAGCACTTATGAATATCAAGGTCGGTGCAGGTGTCTATTCCTATGAACTAAGGTATGAGCACTTATGAAGATCAAGATCCGTGCAACCTTTGGCCAGTAGATAACTAGGTTTGTGCACATTCTCTATGTGATAAATCAAGGTCTTCAACACTACATGGTCCATGCACAAATGAAGACAAAGTCTAAGCAGGATGATGAAGGTATTTGCAATGCTTCCTTAGAACAAATACAGAAGAAATTCTCTTGTGGTGTCTCGACACATCTAACCCATGTCTCGATACATCCAGAAGAATTCAAGCTGAAGTCGTTCTGACTAAGCATCTACATTCATCGATGTCTCGACACACTGAGTGAAAAGTGTCGACACATTTGTGTGCTAATCTCTGCACAAGGTGCTTTTGTCTCAACACCTTCTTGCAACAACTCTGTACATGACTCACATGTCCCGACACCTCTTAGTGTTGTCTCGGCACATCAGCCATGGATCTTCAAGACATTCACAGGATGTCCCAAGAGATCCACGTCCAACCAGAACGATTCTTCAAGGCTTTCAATGAGATGTCTCGACACACAGCTAGCAAAGTGTCGACACACCCTTATTCTTCGAGAAATCCTCAAGCCAATAAACTATTAGATCCGTGGGCCATCCAGAGAAAGAAAAAGGAACCGTAAATCATTTAAATTAAGGATTTTTGGGTCTGGACCACGTCCCGAGGTCTGACCCTTGCTCTACCATCTCATCACTCATTTGTCTACCTTTTGGAGATGGTTTTGTCAGAAATCCAACTGGAAGAGCCACTTCTGTCTGTCACGATATAAGTCTTATCTGTCTGCCTGCCCAGACTGTCTGCTACTGAGAATAGGACACTCCGCAGTCTGCTACCATCTTACTGTCGACCAATGGGCTGTCTGACTAGGCAGAGTTCACAAAAAAGTACACTTCAAGCAGAATGAGAAGACTACTTGTCTGAAGGAGATTTAATGTGAAGATCTGAGACTGACTAAAGGGAGATTTAGTCTACCTCTTCACACAAGTCTCTCATCATACTATTCATGTACTAAAAGCAATTTAACTCACGCCAAATCTTGCAGAGCATCTTCTTCAAAGTAAAGAAAGCACTTGGCGGGAAAACATGGCGGGAAAAGGTTCCTCACCAAGTGACCGCGTGTCACGCTGTATATATGTATAATATCTAGCTTCCCATGTAGCTGCTGCTGCTACCGTCCACAAAGTGCCACGCCTTAGACCAATCAACGAAGAACATTCCTAAGTAGTGTGAGAGTAGGCCCCACACCTATTGGACTTAGTCCAATGCTGTGAAAGAAGAAGAAGAAGAAGAAGAGAGAGCAGCCTTGAGAGAGAAGACATATCTTGCAGTCTACCGATGCTTGAAGAAAGAGATCCCTGGATCTAATCTTGTAGCTGCAACCACTAGCTCCCATGTCTTGATCTATTCCTTCAGCTGGTGTCTACATTGTCACTATTGTTTCTCCACTACACTTGCAATATTTCCTTTCTTTTGTTTCGGTTTGTCTATCATCTTTTCATCTTGATCGTCTGATCCCTTATTTAGGGATCACGTTCCCTCTGTCGTTTCAGAGGAAGAGAGGATCTATTCCTCTGGGTGATTGGCAAGCTGTTAGTCAGCGGTTCAAGCTGTTAGTCAGCGGATAGCAAGCTGTGTTGCTCAGCCATGTAAGTAAGCTGTGCTGCTCAGCGGATCAAGCTGTGTGTCAGTTGGAAAGCCTCACCTAGTTTGGTGAGGGGTGGACGTAGGTTGTGGGCTAACAACCGAACCACCTTAAAATCCCTGTGTTGTGGGTAGTATACTTTGTGAGCTTGTTCCATATCCTCTATCCCTACTTCATAGGTTCGTGTGCTACTTACGCTATTTATTTTCTCTACACACTCAAGCGTTCAGCTTGCACGTCAATCTCATCTCGATCCTCCGGCGATCGTAGCCAACGTGGATCCTCTCAGGTGTCTGCAGCACTCTTGCTTACAGACACTTTGGAGCATCTCCCAAATAGAGAAAGTTATCATGATGTGTGAGCAGCTTTCTCCCTTGTGTATCTAACTACATTTGCGCCTTCGGTTGCCTGCTGCACCCTTGCAAACAAGGACCAAGGTGAAAGCTTTCCCAAGGGACTTCGTCTTACTGAACACTCATTCTTCTTAGCTGATCATCATAGCTCTCCCACCTGAGATGATTTTTTAGCTTAGCTTTTCTGTTTCAAGATCTCTAAGGTGTTATGGATTACATCTCATTCGGATCTGAGTTGCTAGTGAAGAACTGTTGACCTCTCTCTTTAGGCGTGTCGACCTGTCTGGATTGATCTGTTAGAGGTGTTGACCTCACTCCCTGAAGAGCAGACTCCAGCTCACTTCATAGCTGAATTCTGCTAAAGGAGTGTCGACCTACCCGCTGGGAGTGTCGACCTGTCTGAACGGAGCATTGGAGTTTAACGTCATTACTTGTTCCATTCCTATCAATTCTGCTGTGATGTATTCTTAAGTAATTCATTTACCTTATAAGAGTGGTTTATGTTTTTACGAGTCAAGATTTAAATAAGCCAAAGTTATTAATAGGATCTATTCAACCCCCCTTCTAGATCCGATCGCACTCTGTGGGACCCAACAATATCGGCCTACTGGACTGAGTGTGTTTGAAGTCTGTAAGTCAGTATTCCAGCAACACTAAGCCATCTTGTGGACATAGGCTAAATTCACTTAGCCATTAAACTTGCTTCATAATGGGCTTTAAAGAGGCAATGGTTTCAGCTGGGAAATTACAGAGCACTGGACTCTGGTCTTCAGCCATAAAGCCGTCAAGAACTTGATCATTTCCCTATGTTGTGCCCAGTTCATGCTCCCTACAGCAAGCATCTGTGGGCTATTTAGTACCTTTGGTTCACCTCACATGCCTTCATCTCTTGACTTGGTGCCCACGTCCACTTCAGGAATTCTTTACACCTAGAATGTGCTTGTAAATCGAGTGTGTAGAGTAAACATCCGGCATGTTCTCTAGTTTCTGCCTCTTCAGCTCATGAGAATTAAGTTTAGAAGCCTCATGGCAGTTTGCTTAGAAATTGAATTTGCCAATCTCATTCATCGGGAGAGGACCGTATGATAGTAAGACAATTTTATTAAGGAAAGAATGTAGATCCACATGTCTGATATGTACGTTGAGCTTATGCACACTTTCATTTCTTACAGATGCAGGAACTGTAGTCTTCATATCTGCCACTGTAATAAGTACTAATCAGGCAAAATGTTCCATGAATTTCAATGTCACTCTTTGTTTTGATTTATTCTTCGCGCCCATTTACCAGCACCATTGAGATAGTAAATTCCATTCGGATGTCCACACATTGCAATGTCATTAGTTCATCATCTTACTTCTTTTTTTATTACTTTAATGTTGTCACAGTTGGTTTCCATAATTTTTCTAAGTGTTGAGTTCTGGGAAAATTTTGGCAGCATCTCCCCCAGACCCAGGCAGTGTTCAATTCAATAAAAGGGCCTACACACGGGGGAAAGCCGGTGTAAGGCCATGAAAGAGAGTAAGCCGCCAAGGGCTGGCTACTCTAGGACCCCAAATTGGGTAGGGAGACATCCCGAGGGCTAGCCTACAAGGGAGCTCCACATACCCGGAGTTGAACTACGGGACAAGGGATGCTCAATATTGCCATCATTTATGATTTAATCCATGAGAGGGACTTCTAGGGGAACATGTGACAGTGCGACAGACCCCCTAGAACCCGGAGGAGTTAAAGTTAGTGAATAGAGAAGACGATAAATGGGGAATTGTTTCCTTTCGAAAGAAAAACCCGACTGCATACAAGTTCAGCAAAATTTGAGATACATATTGCTATTCCGGCGTATGAGGACCTATGAATATTCAGCATAAGGGGGAGGTTAGCATGCTGCCATCGGGTACTTCAACAAATAGCTCATCGTCCATGCACGGTAGACGTATAAACCATGGTGGAAAATGGACATTATCCTTTGAGGACAAATCTTTGAACAATAAAAGGGATATATATATATATATATATATATATATATATATATATATATATATATAAACTCCGGAAGAAAGCAACGGATGACTGCTACACTAAATATCGGAGTACACTGGTGCCCCTACAACTGATGGACGCGAGTGAAAGGGCACCCAGTAGCCTCACATTCATAGTTCATTCGAGCAAACTGATATCTACAGACAGAACCACATTATCGGTACAAAGGACAGCCCCTTGGGAGGGGGGTTGTATATTTGATGTTGCCCAGGAGGGTAGTAGGGTTGTTTGACCAAAGAGGGCAAGGCTAGAGGCTTAACTCACGAGAACCGAGCGACCCCGGTTGCTCCTCCCTAGCACAGTGTAGAAAGGGGATTGAAGGGAGCAGGTGTGATAGAAAAATAAATAAAAAAAACATGAGGATTGAAAGGAAAGACTGCATAGATGAATTTATTCCCATCCGAACAGCAAACATGCACTCATCCATGATCGGACACAATAGAGTATATTAACAAAGAGAACAATTTTATTCATTTCCATTGATAAAGAAGAAAGAGCTACATCATGATGCGGCCAAAAGACCTTGGGGGCAATTTCTTAAACCAAAAGAAAGAAAGAACAGCATATACACTTTCAAAGAAATGAGGAGAGGGAGATCGATCGAGCATAATCGGAAAGAAAAATTGAATGTAGATGGGGAGGGAGGGGCATTGACCCCATTCCCTCCCCGGGACACACCTTCACAACCCTCTCTTCCTCATAGAAGGGAGCACAAGTAGGGGATCATTCGCTCAGGCATCTAGAAGTCGAGGCTGAGGAGAGGGGTCTGGGAGGAAGGGTCCAGAGAGGAAGGAAGCCCGGAGGCCATCTCATTTGCAGCATCGGTCGCTTTATAGCCGATGGAGGGGCTTCAATAATGAGAGGGGTCGTCCACAGGTCCCTTGCTCGTGCTTCACGCGTGAGCTTCTAGACGGGCTTTGAAGCTTGACCATGGTTAGTGTGTGAGAAAATCCCCTTACGAAACTTTCGTTATTGGGTTAGCCATACACTTCTAAATTTATAAATTAAGCTCACGGGCAAAGGCACAGAGGGCCAGCAGGTAGAGCTCGTGCCTTGCTACGGACGTCCAATGCGCAGGGGTTTCTTCTGTAGGTGAAGTTGCTGGTGTGCTGGGCGCCTGCTCACAGGATCAGAGCGCCACAAATTTCGCTAGGGGTGGGGTGTTGGACTTGCCGCTGTGCTGCTCTTGCGCTTGCTGGATCATAGTGTCGAGGCTCCTATCATAGCCAGCTCACCGGAGGTGGCACTGTGCGCACATTCACCGGCTCACAATGCCAAGGGATTGCCGGTGAGGGCCACGTGCGTTCACCAGACCATGACGCCCGGAGCTCACCGGAGGTCACGAGCTGTGTGCGTTCGAGGACAGAGAGTGAGAGGGGTACGAGGCTCCTCCTCCCCCATTGGCTGCGTTATTGTTCCCCTGTGGTTGTGATGATGGTTTTGACTTGATGATGGTTTTGATGTTAGCAACACTATAATTCACACTGAGTGTGATACATTGAATTTGATGATGGCCTTTATGATAGCTCATGTGGTTTTGATGTTAGCAACACTATATGTCATACTGAGTGTGATTCATTGCTTTGTTGATAGTAATATTATGAGTCACCACTTGAGTTTGCTTGATTAAATGATTGAACAATTGTATGTGGCATCCTTGATGATATTTTGAATGAAAGCATCGCATCTGGTTCATCTCAGTGCAATTCCATACGCATCAGTTAAGTCAGTGCACTTTAGCGGTTAAGTCATTATCTAAGGTTAAGGTTAGTGCAAATATGTTAGTCTGACTACACAAGAAACTCAGTGCATGTTATTGTTCATGTGCATATTGGTCTGTGCATCTTAGTCCTTGCACGCTGCTTTGGCAAAAGATAGTCGGTGTAATGTGCACTCCATCCATGTAATGTCGGTACAGTCCTTGCATTGGGCTGGTATCATGTTGATGCAACCTTTGTATTGCATGCTAGCTAGGTTGGTGCAAGATTGAGCTGTGGAGTTTATAGTTAGTGCAACTAGCGTTATTACACGCATTCAAGTTGGTGCATCTCTCGCACCGAATGCAAAAAGTCAGTGCACATGTATTCGGCACGTCGGTGCATGAGGGAAGTATGTGTTTTGAGTCCGTGCAAGCTTAAGGAACGCGCTGCCATGTCTATGCATTTCTCATCTTTTCCACGCTCAATGTAGGTGCATCATTATCATATGTCACCACAAGGTCGGTGGATTCATCTATGTTGAATTCATAATGTCTGGTTTGTCAAGACTGAGTCAGTGCATTTGTTTCTCTCTGCAAGGTTGTGTTATTCGGTGCAAACCTTCAGTCACACAACTAGAGTTTATGCAGTGATGCGTTAGGCTGAACGATGTCTGTCTATGCACTAGTTAAGTCAGTGTAACCTTCATTGATGGACGAGTCTAAGTCCGTGCATGCTGTGTTCTAGGCGCAGCAAGTCAGTGCAACTCTTACCCCGTGCATATAAAGTCTGTGCACACTTCCTTCGTAAGTCTGTGCATTAGAGGTCTATGGGTCATTTGTTTGTGCATGATTAAGGGACGCTGCAGTTTAAGGTTGTGCAACTCTGGCATAATGCATAGTAGAGTCTGTGCAACTCTTGATTCTTGCATGCATAGAGTCTATGCAAGATAGCTCACGACATAATTGAGTCAGTGCAGAGTATGTACCAACTCGATGCACTTCTTGATTACACTCACACTTAGCCTATGCATCTTTTAGCTCTGCACTTGAATCAAGTCTGAGCACTTGTTCCCTTTGTGAACACTGAGTCCGTGCATATGTGCACTTATGACATATTGAGTCTATGCATGTTTGCCTTAATGCCTCATCAAGTCTATACTAGTTTCATAAATGTCTGACTATCTTATATCTTGATGTACTAACAGGACAATTGCTCGTAATATTTAATAAGGGCACGTGATCCAAGGTGGATCATACCTGAAAGGAATTGCCACGTGGACTCCTACTCATCCAGATTCTGACACGTGGCCAAGACATTCCTGAAGCTTCCTGGCGGGAGTGTTCTCTCCACACTCCTAGGGCGAGAGCTCGTGAGTCTTAAACAGAAGGAGTATATAAGACCCTTTCCTCCCATCAAAATAAGGACATTCCTGGAGGAAAAGAGAAGAATAGAAGAACAAGAATCATCTGAGAGTAGCAGTAGAGCAGAGCAGAAGTGAAAGAGAGAAAACTCGTGAGATCGAGAGAAGAAGAGAGAGAAAGAGAGAGAGAGTGAAGAGAGAGCTCGAGGAAAAGAAGATAGAAGACCTTGCTTAAGATTAGTTCCACTGGACCTCGGATAAAATCCAGGCTAGTCAGCTCCAGTGAGAACTTCAGTTGGTTTACAATTTTTTCAGCTTTCAGTCGCTGTGATTTCCTATTTCTTGTTTTATTTTACACCCTTTATTTCAAGTTGTTAGTCAGCAGAGCAAGCTGTGATGCTCAACGGTTTCAGAGGAGGATTCCTCTAGTAGGCTGAGCTGTATTGCCCAGCGGGTCAAGCTGTTAGGCAGTAGATAGCTAAGTTGTATTGCCCAGCAGAAGCAATCTGTGACGCTCAACTGTTTTAGGCAAGCTGTGAGGCCCAGCGGTTTAAGCTATGTATCAGCGGAAGCCACACTCTGGTTTGAGTGTGGGGTGGACGTAGGTCTTCGGACTGAACCACCTAAAAATCCCCTTGTCTACTATGTTTTGATTGCTTTATTAGACTCGCTAGATGTATGCATAGGCCGATTTGAATCTTTTGTCTAGCGCGAGTCTTGGGTTGCATACTATCTACTTGATTCTGGTTCCAAAAGATCCCATGTGTTTAGGTGTTGTCACTCTATGTCCAAAGTAGTATGTGATTGCACCTTCTAAGCTTGATTGAGCTCATCTCTATCCTTCAGTCTCGTTAGATCCTAGTTTACTTTTATTCTACATCTATGATTGTTATAGGTTTTAATTCGGGAAAATTTAAAAGGGGATTCATTCAACCCCCCTTCTGAATCTAAGCCTAGCATCATATTACTTGGTATCAGAGCATACCATCTAGGACTCATTTGACCTATCACTTGGTATCAGAGCGGGTCTCTGACTTTCCAGATCCAACGATCTGCAGACGATCCTGTTGCTTTAGGTGCTACCCTTGTTACTGTCTATCCGGTTTTGATCGAGGGCTATTGGCACACTGCTCAGTGACTGCTTTGTGCGTTGAAGCTGTTTGGTATCTTTCTTTATGGCTCGTCCCTGTGCTTTTGATGGTTCTAACTTTAGCAAGTGGTTGGGAGGCCTCTGTATCTATATGAATTCCATTGATCCAAATCTATGGAATCTCTATCAAAAGGCCCACATAATTTGCCTCGAAATCAGATTAAGTGTTCCAGTGAAGATAGATTAAAGAACCGTGATAATGTCACAGTTCTTAAAATTTTGAGAGATGTAGTGAATACTGACAAATTTCCATTCGTTCTCAGGTGTGCGTCTAGAAAGGAAATTTTGGACAGAATAACTGCTGCAAACGGGGAGCAAGAGGATAAATGCTTGATAGCCAATCGGAGAGAGAATGATGATGATACACTTCTCAAGTAAGCTCCAGATCAGAACAACCTTCATTTGATGAATTGGTAGTGATGTATGAAGAGTTGTTAGAAGTGTCTAAGAAAATGAAATCTGAGAATAAAATGTTGAACAAAAAGATTGAACAAAATAAATCTGAACTCTCTTGAGAGAATTATCCAAAGCTGAAACAATCTTATGATATGTGCATGATGGATGTTCATAACAGTAAGGAATAGATTTTGTCTTTGAAAAATGAGAATCAATAATGCTTAAACAAGATATCTGAATTGGAAGATCAGTGGAATGTTAAAAATGGTGAGCACCTAATAAAACTGCAAGAGTTGAATAAGGCTAACTCTGAAGCAGACAAATTGAAACTTGAAAATGCAGAACTGCAGAAGAATAATGAAAATCTTGCTGCCAGAATAAAAGAAATTGAGGAAGAAGCCTCAAACAATTGTTTCATAAAGTCAGTCTGCAGTAGATGTTCTCTGCTAAAGGAATGCAATGAATATCTCTATCTGGAAAATGAATGGCAGAGGAAGTTTATTGACTCCCTCAAGGAAGATCATAAAGACTTGCTGGCTGTAAAAATTGAAGTTTAACAGTCCGAAGAAAAACTGATTGATGAAAATGAAAATTTAAAATCTGAAATAAAGAAGATTGAAAAGTCTTGTGATAAATATACTTTTGTAAAGAATTTGAATGATGATCTTCAATCTGAATTGAAAATCCAAGAAGGATTAATTGACTCTCTAAGAAAAGAAAATGAGAAACTAGAATAAAAAATCGAAAAGCATAAAACTGCAAACAAAGTTTTGAGTGAATGTGTTAATTGTAGTGAACAAGAGATTGCTAGCTATGAGATAAACATTGTATCCTTAGAAAATAAAATTAAAAAACTTGAAAGACTGCAAGAAGAAAATGAAGTGATCTCTAAGGAACTTGATGCTATTAAAGATATTAATGTGGAACTACAGAGAAATCTGAAAAAATCTGAATCTAAATAGAAACAAGAACTATCTTCTGAAGATTAAAATTTAAAAATTGAACTAGTTCAAAATGAAGAGCTAATGAAAGAAAATGAAGAATTAAAGCTGCTGAATTCTACTATATCTGAAAGGCTCTTGACCTTGGAAAAGGGAAAGTGCTCATTTGATAATGAATCTGAAAAATTGAGTGCATTAATGCAGGAAAGTGACAGTCATAGAACCATCAATGCTATGTTGAATGAAAAGGTAATAAAATGTGAAGAAGAACTAGTGAATTCTAAAGTGAACATCACTTCACTTCAAAATGAAATTCATGATTTGAATGATGCTCTGTCAAAATTTGTTGAAGGAAAAAGTAACCTTGATAAGATTCTTGGAACTAAGGTTAATGTTCAGAAGGAAGGATTGGGTTACAATTTGGTCAACATGAATAAATCTGAAAATAAGCTATCCGCCTCTTTTGCTAGTTGTTCTGAGCCATCTAAAACATCTTCATCATCATTATTTCAATTCAAGGCACAGAAAAATGAAAAACAAACAAAAGTTTTGAAAAAGGTTAAACAATTGAAAAAGAGTGCACATATAAATAAAGTCAAAGCTAGTCCTGCCTGCGCTGCTAACTCTACTAGTTTTGTAACATCTGATAGGTTAATGCATGTTGTTCATAAGTCTGTTACTCATTCGCATGCACATGAAAAGAATGATTTATGTCTTTACTGTGGTAGGCATTGTCACTTCATGAATGAATGCTTTGCCATGAAACAAGATGATAGGATGCATGCTAAATCCTCTACAAATCATCTTGGCCCTCATAGAAACAAACCTATTTCAAACCAGCACATCATATGCTTCAATTGTAATAAGCTTGGTCACAAGGCTATTGAATGATGGTCAGGATCTCATAGGAATAATACTGGGTCTAGAGGAAAGCACATCAGGTGTTTTGAATGTTGAAAGTATGGCCATACAGAAAGAGACTGCTGGCATGCTCAGGGAAACTCTGATAAATCCAAATTTACTAAATTCCCTGTAAAAAGAAATGTGTTTGATAGGAATTTTATCAGGACAAACACTTCATGTTTCAATTGTGGCAAGCAAGGTCATAAGCCTGCTAAATGTTTGCTAACTAAAAATAAGAGGCAAACTGTTCAAGTAAATAATAGATAATTTCATGCTCATGCACATAGGCCTCATGTTTCTATTAATGTGCATCATAATATTAGAAAATCTGTTACTTATTGTAAATATTATGGTAAATTTGGACAATTGAGGGCCAACTGTTATTTGATGGAATTTGATGACAATGTTGCTAAAGAATTGTTCATAACACATGTTAGGATTAATACAGGACCCAAGGCTGCTTGGGTTCCTACTAGATCAAAATGATCAAATTGTTGCAGATGTGCCTTGGAAAGGAATAAACGGGGGTCAATAAACCAAGGCACTCAAAAATGAAAACCCCGGGATCCTACTCTTCAGGTCAGTTCTGAACACTTTGTTTAAATTCGGTCATCTGAAACTGTGTGTTTGAGATGTTTGCATATCATGTGAATATGTCCATGCTTAATTAGAATCAACTGAAAATCTGAAATGAACTTGGTGTCTCAAGTAGTCTCTCTCTCTGATTGCATTACATGTCTGATCTATGAGCACAAATCATAAAACCATGTGTTAGATTTTCATTGCATACAATGCATTTAGTCAGGGGGAGTAGAAGGATGATTTTCAAAAAATTCATTTCATAAGATGACTCATTGCATCTAGACAGGGGGAGCATCATGGACTCATTAATCCTTTTCAATCCGGACTGTTCTTGTCCAGATATTTGAATTACTCTCTTGCTCCTGTGTGTTCCACTCGAATTCTTTATCATTACATGACAAGCTGATCTGTCTGTATTCCAGACTCAGCTACTATATTTTGATCTACATATCTTTGATTCTCTTCTCATGATTGCTATAACTTCCTATGGCAACTTATCCTAATCTCTCACATTCCTTCAAGCTGGTCTGACCAGTCCGATTCTTGCTCTGGTGATGATAAGTTGTTCAGTTGCATTAATTGGACTGATTTGAGAAATCTAAGTTGTGTACCCTATTTATATGACTGAAACCTTAGAAGAAATTCCTATCATACAGGGTTAAGAATGTCCACTGATTTAAACTGGTATAAGTCTAATGTATTCTCGAATTTCAATTTGAATGTCTGAAAGTATCTGAATCATAAGATTTAATAACTCTTAACCACCATGTCATAATATATCTAGACTCATTCATCTGAATTCTGAAAATATGAGATAAAGGCATCTTTGGTAGAGATACATGGAGTTAGTAATGTGTTTAAACACTAATCTGAAAAAGATTGTCTAATAAGAAAAAGAGTTATCAGAGCAATGACCTTGGTCACTAAGAAACTAGGTCCTCT
Source organism: Amorphophallus konjac (assembly GCA_022559845.1). Taxonomy (NCBI): domain Eukaryota; kingdom Viridiplantae; phylum Streptophyta; class Magnoliopsida; order Alismatales; family Araceae; genus Amorphophallus; species Amorphophallus konjac. Next base: position 252,587,580 of record CM040119.1, read on the forward strand.
ATCAAGGAAATAGAGTAAACCTAAGTCATGAAGTGCCACAGTTATCTCTGGTGGAAAAATGATTGAAAATCTGATAGAGCAATGGCATGATTGTGTTGAGTAATTGGGGATTCTCGCCTCTAGTCAAGGTGTCTCCTCATGTAAAAAGACACTTCATTTGCTAACTATGTTCTCACATCTGAGAGGCAATGTCAGTCATCACACTGAGTAACTGGGTCACTTCACCTAAGACGTTTTGTGCCTCATGTAAAAATGTGTTGATTAACTAAAATTGCTCAAGAAAAATAATGTGTTGATCAAAAGTAAATATCTTGCAAATTCAGTCAACTTCACATTATAGCAAGGGTGTTTAATCTCAATACTGCACTTTGTAACTCTCAAAGGTGTCATTGAGATTATTTGAGTAAGTTGGAAGATGATTGATCTGGAGCATTGCTTGATTAGTTGGATAATCTATATTAAAACTTAGTTTCAAATATGAGTAATGAATTTAATTGACAGATTCAGTATACATCATGCTTAAATCAGGTGGGTAATGTAGGTTAATTCATAACCCCTTATGATAGGAGAGTCTATCCTTACACGGAGTTATAACTGTGGTACCTACTATATGGTAATTTCATCAAATCAGTTTCACCTCTGACAACTTGATCATCCACCTGTTGGTCACTTCCTGCTCTGTGACTGTCATATCTTGCTCAATCTCTGCTGAATGATTCTTGAGAAATCCTGTGCTATGCTTCCTATGATATCACTCTACCTTTCGCTTCACTTACTTCAATCACATCACCAGTTTCATTCTCCACACTGTTGTAATCCTCCATCTTGTTTCTGTATCCCTAACGAAATACTCTTGTAACCGGTTCTGGTTTTGTGGGCCTTCCACATGCATTTTTCTGACCATACAAATGTGAGGTGCCACTCCCAATATTACCTTGTTCACTTGCAGCCTTCTGAACTACAGAATTCTTATGGTAGTGGATTCCATATTGATTCATTGGTTAACCAGAGTTCATCCCTGTGTCGTGATATCACAAGCAATAGTTGGTTTCAAGCAATTTTGACTACATTTCTTGCTTCTCACTATATGTCTGCTTGCTATTTTCATTTATTCATTCAGGGGGAGATTTCATTAAATTTCATGTATGCCTGCTTCTTCTTCTCATCCAGGGAGAGTATGTTGTGTCTTATTGCACTTTGGGGGGAGAATAGCTTTCATGTGCTTTCCTGCTATCAACAGGGCAAATTTTATTGCAATTCATTCATTCCTGCTTATTCACTCTCTCAAACTATCTTCTTTTTGATGAAGTTGAAGGGGGAGAATAGTTTGAGTCAGTGTGACTCATGGTGTTGCCATCATCAAAAGGGGGGAGATTGTTGTGCCCCTGTGGTTATGATGATGGTTTTGATGTTACCAACACTATAAGTCACACTGAGTGTGATACATTGAATTTGATGATGGCCTTTATGTTAGTTCATGTGGTTTTGATGTTAGTAACACTATATGGCATACTGAGTGTGATTCATTACTTTATTGATAGTCATATTATGAGTCACCACTTGAGTTTGCTTGATTAAATGATTGAACAATTGTATGTGGCATCCTTGATGATATTTTGAATGAAAGCATCGCATCGGGTTCATCTTAGTGCAATTCCATACGCATCAGTTAAGTCAGTGCAGTTTAGCGGTTAAGTCATTATCTAAGGCTAAGGTTCGTGCAAATATGTCAGTTTGACTGCACAAGAAACTCAATGCATGTTATTGTTCATGTGCATATTGGTCTGTGCGTCTTAGTCCTTGCATGTTTCTTTGGCGAAAGATAGTCGGTGCAATGTGCACTCCATCCATGTAAAGTCAGTACAATCCTTGCATTGGGCTGGTATCATGTTGATGCAACCTTTGTATTGCATGCAAGCTAGGTCAGTGCAAGATTGAGCTGTGGAGTTTAGAGTCGGTGCAACTAGCCTTATTGCATGCATTCAAGTAGGTGCAACTCTCGCACTGAATGCATAAAGTCAGTGCACATGTATTCGGTACATCGGTGCATGAGGGATGTATGTCTTTTGAGTCCGTGTAAGGCACGCGCTTAATGTATGTTGAATTCATAATGTCTATGTTGAATGCACGCGCTTCATCTATGTTGAATCTTAAGGCACGCGCTGCCATGTCTATGCATTCCTCATCTTTTGCACGCTTAATGTAGGTGCATCATTATCATATGTCACCACAAGGTCGGTGCATTCATCTATGTTGAATTCATAATGTCTAGTTTGTCAAGACCGAGTCAGTGCATTTGTTTCTCTCTGCAAGGGTGTGTTAGTCGGTGCAAACCTTCAGTCACACATACTAGAGTTTATGCAGTCATGTGTTAGGCTGAACGATGTCTGTCTATGCACTAGTTACATCGGTGCAACCTTCGTTGATGCATGAGACTAAGTCCGTGCATGCTGTGTTCTAGGCACAGCAAGTCGGTGCAACTCTTACCCCATGCACATAAAGTCTATGCACACTTCCTTGGTAAGTCTGTGCATTAGAGGTTTATGGGTCATTTGTCTGTGCATGATTAAGGTACGTTGCAGTATAAGGTTGTGAAACTCTTGCATAATGCATAGCAGAGTCTGTGAAACTCTTGATTCTTGCATGCACAGAGTCTGTGCAAGATAGCTCTCAGCATAATTGAGTCAGTGCAGAGTATGTACCAACTCGATGCACTTCTTGATTACACTCACACTTAGCCTATGCATCTTTTAGCTCTGTACTTGAATCAAGTCTGAGCACTTGTTCCCTGTGTGAACACTGAGTCCGTGCATATGTGCACTTATGACATATTGAGTCTATGCATGTTTGCCTTAATGCCTCATCAAGTCTATACTAGTTTTACAAATGTCTGACTATCTTATGTCTTGATGGACTAACAGGACAACTGCTTGTAATAGTTAAGAAGGGCACGTGATCCAAGGTGGATCATCCCTGAAAGGAATTGCCACGTGGACTCCTACTCATCCAGATTCTGACACGTGGCCAAGACATTCCTGAAGCTTCCTGGTGGGAGTGTTCTCCCCACACTCCTAGGGCGAGAGCTCATGAGTCTTAGACTGAAGGAGTATATAAGACCCTTTCCTGCCATCAATATAAGGACATTCCTGGAGAAAAAGAGAAGAACAGAAGAACAAGAATCATCTAAGAGTAGCAGTAGAGCATAGCAGAAGTGAAAGAGAGAAAGCTCGTGAGATCGAGAGAAGAAGAGAGAGAAAGCTCGTGAGATCGAGAGAAGAAGAGAGAGCTCGAGGAAAAGAAAATAGAAGACCTTGCTGAAGATTAGTTCCACTGGACCTCAGATCAAATCCAGGCCAGTTAGCTCCTGTGAGAGCTTCAGTTGGTTTACGATTTTTTTAGCTTTCAGTCGTTGTGATTTCCTATTTCTTATTTTCTTTTACACCCTTTATTTCAAGCTGTTAGTCAGTAGAGCAAGTTATGATGCTCAGCAGTTTCAGAGGAGGATTCCGCTGGTATGCTAAGCTATATTGCCTAGTGGGTCAAGCTATTAGGTAGCGGATGGCTAAGCTGTATTACCCAGCGGAAGCAAGCTGTGATGCTCAGCTGTTGTAGGCAAGCTGTGAGGCCCAACAGTTTAAGCTGTGTATCAGCGGAAGCCACACTCTGGTTTGAGTGTGGGGTAGACGTAGGTCTGCGGACTGAACCACCTAAAAATCCCCTTGTCTACTGTGTTTTGATTGCCTTATTAGACTCGCTAGATGTATGCATAGGCCGATTTGAATCTTTTGCCTATCGCGAGTCTTGGGTTGCATACTCTCTACTTGATTCTGGTTCCGAAAGATCCCATGTGTTTAGGTGCTGTCACTCTATGTCTAAAGCAGTATGTGATTGCACCTTCTAAGCTTGATTGAGCTCATCTCTGTCCTCTAGTCTCGTTAGATCCTAGTTTACTTTTATTCCGCATCTCTGATTGTTATAGGTTTTATTTGGGCAAAATTTAAAAGGGGATTCATTTTACCCCTCTTCTGAATCTGAGCCTATCACCATATCACTTGGTATCAGAGCATACCATCTAGGACTCATTTGACCTATCACGCGTGAGGAAGGCGTGAGCCTCCTCACGCCCCATTCGCCCATCGTTTTTTTTGTTATTTTTTTTGTTTCCTTTTTTGTTCATTTATTTATTTTCTTTTGTGTGTTTGTTTTTTTTTAATCTGTCTATTTTAGTTTCTCTTTATTTGTTTCCCTAATATATATTTATTATTATTATTATTATTATTAGTTTATCTTTCTTTGGCTTCTATTTTTTATCATTTCAGCATTTAATTTGTAATTGTTGTTTTATATTTTTTTGTTATCTTATTTTTTTATTTATTGATTGTTTATTTATTTTTTATATATATATATATATATATATATATATATTAGGAGCCAACAAATGCCCCCCACCTGCAGGTGACGCGAGAGAGGGATGATTGAGCGGGGCCTGGAGGTGCAACTCGCTCGAAAAGGTGTCATGTGTGTCTTTTCATTCATGCAAACATCCAGGCATTCATCAACAGCAGACATCATATATATATAGGGTAGCTCCCTTATATCCGGGATAGGATATGGATAGCGCCCACGATTCATAGACAAGGTGCGACCCACGAAGCATGACTAAGGGAGGTGTGCATTCAAAGAAGGGACATCGCATAGAGCATATGCATAGCGTAAATCAAAATCTACACCCGAGACCGTTCATCCATGGTGTGCTAGTGTGGGCATGTAATCAACGAACCTTACGCATAGGGACACGTAGGCATTCTAAGTGACACTAGAGTATCGCTCCAACGTCTAAACATGCATTTAGGGCTTTCGGCTTTTGGTAAATTCGCCCCACCCCCTTGTTTATCTTTAATTCAAGATTTTACCGTTCGGCGCGAGTCTCCTCATTTATTTCAGTGGAGATTCCCGGCTACTAAGATTCATCCTTTTATTGAAATTCTATTATGGATTTCACCGTTCGACACGAGTCTCCTCATTTATTTCAGTGGAGATTCCCGACTACTAGGATTTATCCTTTTATTACGATTCTATTATGGATTTTACCGTTCGGCGTGAGTCTCCACATTTGTCTCAATGTGGATTCCTAGCTATTAGGATTCATCCTTTTATTGCAAATTCATCGTGTGGTCTGCTTCACCATTTCGCGCGAGTCTCCTCATTTGTTTCAGTGGGGATTCCCGGCTTTCTTGATTCGCATTCCACTTATCACTTTTTTTCTTCTTTTCTTTTTCTTTTTTTTGAAGGGGGTAGGTAACTTTTCCCTCACACTTGCCCCTCGTGTAGGTGTAGAGTTTTGAACGTCCATGAAGTATCAAGAAGAATTTCCAGCGTCCCTATGGATGGGATTATTGAACGTACCATGCATAAAGTGCAGGAGTTTAGCCTCGGGTGTATCTTGCGAGTTACATTAGCAATATAGCTATGACTCTTCCCTAAGACGGATGTACTTGCCAAAGATTGACTTTCCATACCATAATGTATGCTGTGACGCACACATATCTATGATCGAGGTAGCATTATTTAGCAAGGAAGCATGGTCCTAGAAAGTCGAAGGAAGTGTATTAACATATAATATAAGCAAGCATGCAAGGAAAGTGAACATACATTCAAGCTCAAACAGACATGTAGAGTTCCCCCTTTTTTTATTTTATGTTGTTATTTTTTGTTTGTTTTTTTTGTTGTTCTTTTTTAATGTTTTTATTCTTTTATTTACTTCCTTTTTTGGTGTGTTTTTTTATTTTTGTTGTTTTCCTTTTTTTATTATATTTTTTATTTGTCTTTATTTGTTGTTTTTTTTATATCATTATCATTTTATTGAAGGCTTGATGGGCATATTTGTTGATTGGTCGTTTGTTATTATGAAATTAATGATGAGATCGTTAGCCAAGGTGAAATATCTGTCAACTCGGATGCCGACAGCTCGGGAGTTGGCGACTGAACATCCGCTAGCCTTATCCTTGATCAGTGGAACACCTATCGGCTTGAGCTCCGATCAACTGGACATCTGACATTTGTCGGCCTGAGCCCCGATCAGTAGAACATCTGGCATCTATCGATTTTAAGCCTCGATCGGCTGAACATATGTCATCTGTCGATTTGAGCCCCGATCAGCTAAACATCTGTCATCTGTCGATTTTAAGCCCGGATTGGCTACATATCTGACATTTGTCGGCTTTAAGCCCCGATTGGCTGAACATCTGTCATTTGTCGATTTTAAGCCCCGATTGGCTGCGCATCTGTCGGCTTTAAGCCCCGATTGGCTAAATATTTCTCATCTGTCAGTTTTAAGCCCCGATTGGCTGCATATTTGGCATCTTTCGGCTTTAAGCCCTGATTAGATGAACATCTGACATCTGTCGGCTTAAAGCCACGATCAGCTGAATGTCTGACATCTATCGGCTTGAGCCTCGATTGGCTGGACATCTATCGGCTTGAGCCCCGATTAGCTGGACATCTATTGGCTTGAGCCCCGATTGGCTGGACATCCTGCATCTGTCTGCTTTGAGCCTTGATTGGCTGAACATCTGACATCTGTTGGTTTTAAGCCCCGATTGGCTGCATATCTGGCATCTATCGATTTTAAGCTCCGATTGGCTGAACATCTGTCATCTGTCGGTTTTAAGCCCCAATTGACTGAACATCTGGCATCTGTCGATTTTAAGCCCCGATTGGCTGAGCATCTGACATCTGTTGGTTTAAAGCCCCGATTGGCTGAACATCTGACATCTGTCAGTTTTAAGCCCCGATTGGCTGCATATCTGGCATCTGTCAGTTTTAAGCCCCGATTGGCTGCATATCTGGCATCTGTCGATTTTGAGCCCCGATTGGTTGCATATCTGACATCTGTCGGCTTTAAGCCCCGATTGGCTACATATCTGGCATCTGTCGACTTTGAGCCCCGATTGGCTGGATATCTCTAGCACTCTAGAGAATTGTCGAGCCTCTATCGGCAAGGGTGCCGATGCATCCATCATCCTCATCCTGGGACATTGTTGATCATATATCGGGTTGAATACCGATGCGTCCATCTATATATTCTTCGGCTATTGTGAAGCATCTATCGGCCTAAATACCGATGCATTCATCACTCTCTCGTTCGAGTGCCATTGTTCATCCATCGGCTTAAATATTGACACATTGATCTCGTATATATTCTTTTGATATCATCGAGCATCTGGCGCCCCGAACATCAGGGATCGGGCATGCTCCAATCATTCTTCATTCATTCATTATTCATTATTCATTGTTATTGGGGACTCCATCGTCTGGATAGTTCCCGACATCAGCAGCACACGTGTAGTGTAAGGGTTTGCGATAGAACAACCCTTGCAAGGCCTACATTCCAATTTCATTCATCACTACTATAAGTGACTATTACCTCTATAAAGGGGGGAGCATATTCGGTAGTAGCCATGTATACCATTATTGACATTTCATCCATCCACCCCCAAGATGGGGGAAACCATGTGTATCTTCCATCATCCTTTCGATGCCCATTTGCCCCTAGAATAGGGGTCTATCTATATTTTCACCATTTGACATACATTTGTCCCAGAATGGGGTACCATATGTATCTTCATCATCATCATCATTCCCTTTTTTTATTCATTATTTTGTACATATCTGCCCCCGGACTGGGGTACCATCTGTATCTTCTATCGTGTCTGTCACGCCCCAAGCGCGGAAGATTACCCGGAGGCATGACGCGTCTATATAGATCGTGTCAATAATGTAAATATCAGAGTGCGCAAATAACTAAGATTTAACTCGAAATTTAATACAAATAGTACGAGCTGACAATTGTCACAATTAATCAAAGGACAATTACATGTGTTCCCAGAGTCCAACGACTAGGCTTCAAATCTTGAGCAGTTCTAATCAAGTTGACTAATACAATAACAAAAGGGACATGACAATTTGATAACTTCACTCTAACACTCATCACTCAGTCTCATTCCCTTCCGAGTGTTGGTTGGCATCCAAATTACCTGAAAATATTAGAAAACAACTAGATGAGCGAATCGCTCAGTAGGAATTACATCTCAAGATTTAACAGGCTTTAAGTGGTTTACAAGTTCAATTAATGTCAGTAAAACTATGCACATAGATGAGTAGATATCAAGGATTGTAAAAATCGACAAGAGCAGTGAAGGAATAACAAGTGAGAGTATAAGGATTCCAACTTCAATGCAGCAATAGCAAGAGATTCAAGCGAGTAATAATTGGAATTAATGAAATCTTTCCAAGAGAGTAAGAACTCATGTCAAGCAAGTAATAGAAAGTAATATAAATTCAAGCATGTAAAATTGGAATTGGCTATTTATCAATTTCATTCAAGCAAAACTTTACCCTTCTGCGGCTCTCAAGTCAAATCAATCAAGTAATATCACGAGAATGAGTGGAATGTCTAAAGCCTAGCAAGCAAGTACTCCGGTGCAATGCCAAACACCGTGGTCAATAAACTCCCATGGGCACAAGTACCTTCGGGTGCTCCTCCCAGGACCAGACCGGGCCCTATATGCACAGCATTAATCATGTCTGTCGACATCCACTCTCATTTATAGCCAATATGGAATTTCAAGGTTTGACCAGTATGATATATAAGGTAGAATTATGGAATGGAATCCAAGGGTGCATGAATGTGTAGGGATGAACTAGGAGTGGAAACCAGTAACGTTTGATACACGGAAAAAAAAAACTAGATAAGAGAGGTGCCTTATGGGCCACCTGACAATTTTAGAAACGACACCCTCACTGTGGGATGCCCTTCCTGGGAATTATACAGGGTTTAGAGGACCCTGTCAGGAGTTAAATATCACCTCTCAGGCTGCCATCTATCAGTGGAGATGGCAAAAGTGAAAGCCTAACGATCAGGTTAACACAATGAGCCAGCTGCAGTTCATCGCGTCAACCCTGCAGTTCATCGCGTCAACCCTGCGAACAGGCTGGGTCAACTCATCAGTTCATCACGTCAACCCTGCGAACAGGCAGGGTCGACTCATCAGTTCATCACGTCAACCCTGTGAACAGGCAGGGTCGACTCATCAGTTCATCGCGTCAACCCTGTGAACTAGCAGGGTCTGTTGTGACCCCTCTATGTTGATGATGTTGACACTTGCTTTATTTCATTGGCAACACCATTGTTTTGATTGATTGGCAACTGCTCTTGCTTTGATGAAATTGCTCTATGAGATTGACTATGTGTTCCTTGCATTTCATACACTGTTGTTTGCATTTCTCACTGTCATGGGTCGACGCATCCTCTGATGGGTCGACTCCTTTAGCAGACTTGTCTAGATTGAGTCTATATAGCGTCAGTTCATGCATGTCTTAGGCTAAGTCTGTACAACGTCTCATTCATGCTTTGATTAATGAAGTCTGTACATCAGTCTTCACATTCTAAGTCTGTACAGCCGTTGGGTTTGGACTCAGAGTCTGTACACTCGATTCGCCTTTGAATTGGTCAAGTGTATACATTCCTTCACTGTAGCTTTCACGTATCCAAAGTCTACACATCGTGAAAGTCTATTCATTCTTCACTGACTTTCGTTCAAGGCAAAGTCTATACATTGGAGTCTTTCCCTACATCTCTTAAGTGAAGTCTGTACACTCGTTTCTGAAGCCTAAAGTCTATACACTCCAGCCTATTCCTATGATCAAGGCTTTAGCTACACTCAAGTATGTACATTGGCTTCGCTTCATCAAGTCTGTACATTGAATCGCCAACTTCTTTCAAGTCTACACATCGCTTGATTTCCTAAAGTCTGTACATCCACAGTGAAACTTGAAGTCTGCACATTGGTCTTCAAATCCAAAGTTTGCACATTGGTCTTTGAATCCAAAGTCTATACAATGGTCTTCACACTTGAAGTCTATACATTCGATGTGCAGAGTTGATGTCTATACTGTGCCTTATGCTGATCGAGTCTACACATTGGTCGGTGGCAAGTCTGTACACTGGCCTCAACTATTCAAGTCTATTCACTGGACTGTTTGGTCAAGTCTATACACCCTTCAGTTGAAATTCCAAGTCTGTACATCGACTGTGTTAAGTAAAGTCTGTACACTGCACTCGAGTCCATTGTCTTCAGTAAAGTCTATACATTGGCATCGGTCTTCACCATGAGTATGTACAGTGGCTGCTTCATATAGGAAGTATGTACAGCCGTTGCCTCTTCATATAAAGTCTATACTTTGGGCAAGTCTGTACACTGGTTTTCCTTCTTATGAAACCTTTATATTTACTAAGTCTATACACTGATTTACTTCTCATGAAGCCTTTACGATCATTGAGTCTATACACTGCGTTGTGCATACTTTGCATTGCACTCATGGTTGCAAAGCCTGTACAGGGTTTACAGTTAAACTGAATATGTTCTTGTCTGTCTGACAGGGAATGTAGAGACAAATGAAGGGCACGTGATCCGAGGTACCTGGCTCGTGATCCGAGAAGAACAAGGTATCCAGATGAGGACACGTGTTCTGACACTCCATTGGATGCTGCCACGTGGTCCAAATGCTTTGGCGGGAAACGTGGAGAGCACACGCCTGCTGCTGCTGCTGCTATATATACATGCCTTCTTCCACAGAAGAAGAGATATTGAAGAGAAGGATAGAAAGTCTATACAGCCAAAGCAGCAAGGCTCCTTCGATCCACTGAGAGAAAAGATACAGAGAAGAAGAAGAAATAGAGAAGAAGAAGAAAACGAGAGAAAAAGAGATAGAGAGCTGATTGAGAGTGAGAGTGAGAGAGTTTGTATCTCAGTCTCATGGTTCAAAACCAGAGCTGAGCTTTGCCCTTTAGAGCTACATTGCTTTTGGGTTTTCCTTTTTTGTTTTTATTCTGTCTATTATTTCCGAATATTGTTTCCTCAAGCTGTGTCAGCGGTCTTGCAGTGGTAGTCTCCACTGGACGGGTTAAGCTGTATTTCCCCAGCGGTTGCAGAGGATCAGATCCTCTGGTCGGCAAGCTGTAGTGCCCAGCGACCTGTGTATCAGCAGACTGTTTGGCCAAGCTGTAAAGCCCAGCGGACGCAAGCTGTGTTGCGCAGCAGGAAGCCATACTCGGTTGAGTGTGGGGTGGACGTAGGTCGTTGACCGAACCACCTAAAAATTGTGTGTGCAGTGTGTTTGTGTTTTTGTTTGATCTGTGTGCTATGGGAATTCTTGCTTAGCTTATCTGGTTTCATCGCTCATGCTCATGTCTAGCTTTTGATATATAGATATGGTGAATGGCTTTCATGGGTCGACCCTTTGCTTAGCATTCTTCCTTTAGCTTAACTGATGTTTGCCTAAATTCCGCTTTAGAACTTACAGTAGTTTTAAATTAGGCAAGTTGATCTATTCACCCCCCCTCTACATCCACACTCAGTGGAGATAGACTGCGTCCATCTAACCCAACACTTGGTATCAGAGCCTAACTCTTCTGCAGGGACTCATCGCCCGAAGAGAATAGGCAGAGATGGATGCTCGAGGGATGATTGCCGAAGGTCACTCAACAACGAAGCCCCCATTATTTGATGGATCAAACTACGCATACTGGAAGAACCGTATGCAAGTGTTCCTCAGGGCTAAGGATTATGGGATTTGAAAGATTATCAGCAAGGGACCTTATGAGCTGTCCCCGAATGAAGATGTATGGACCAAGGAAGAGATCAGAAGGTCCACGCTGAATTGGAGTGCTATAAATGCTATCCAGTGCGCTCTGCATCCTACAGAATTCTCCCGTGTGTCTGCTTGCAAATCAGCTAATGAGATGTGGGATGCGCTGGAAGTAATTCATGAAGGTACATCTCAAGTAAGAGAGCAGAAGGCCAATCTTCTTGTATCTGAGTATGAAGCCTTCAAGATGAAGCAGAACGAGTCCATCAGCGAAATGTACGCTCGGCTGACTATCATAACCAATGGCCTCAGAGGTTTTGGGAAACCTCAGACAGAGTATGATGTAGTGAGGAAAATTCTGCGCTCCCTGACTCCCATTTGGCACACCAAAGCAACAGTGATGGAGGAGTCAAGGGACTTGCGTAATACTAAAGCTGATGAGCTGATTGGCTCACTAATGGCATATGAGATAAACATGCCAAGGATAGATGAAGCCGAGAGGAAGAAGAATCCGATAACGCTGAAGGCTAGTTCCAGCAAATCAACAAAATCCAGCTCCAGCAGCTCTTCATCATCAGAGGAGAGCCTAAATGAAGAAGAAGATGTGACTCGATCTGAGATAGCCATGATGACTAGAGAGTTCAGGCGATTTCTCAGAAAGGGAGCAGGACGGTTCGGCCAGAAGAAATACAATGGTGGCCGAAAGGATAAAAGGTATAAATCTAAATCTGTGAAGAAAAATGAAGCTAATGTCTGTTATCAATGCAGGAACCAGGGCATCTGAAAGCTGACTGTCTAGACAATCAGAAACATAAGGATAGGTCAAAGAAGAAAACCAAGAAGGGAAGAGCTATGATCAGCACATGGAGTGATGAAGATGAAGGCTCTTTCAGCAGCAGCTCAGATAGTGAAGCCGAATCTGAACAGCCCATCTGCCTTATGGCAACAAGCTCCGAAGATAGAGAGGAGGACACAGATGAGGTAATCACTAGATTTGAAAACTTCACAATTGCTGATTGGGTAGATGCTTATCATGACATAGCTGATAGAGCTGATGATATTAGAAAAGAGAATAGGCATCTTAGAAGAAAAATCAATTCCATGCAAAATGATAAAACTCTATCTGATAAAATTGCATGTTTGGAATCTGAAAATGATAAATTGAAACTCACATGCTCTGAAGTAGAGGACATCAAAATTGAGTTAAAGGTTTCTAGGGAAGAGAAGCTAAGGCTTGAAAATGAAATTGATGAATGGAAGTTGAAGATTCAAAAATGTGAAAGTGAAGTAAAAATCATCTCTGAAAAATATGAAGCTGTCCTCAATGTCAACAATGAGCTGAAAAAGTCTATTGATGAACTTCAGAAAGATAATGAGGATAAAATGAAAACCATTGAGAAAATGACCCAAGGAATAGATAACTTAAATGCTTTGTTAGGGTCAAAGGTTAATTTCAGAAAAGAGGGCCTAGGATTTAGTTCTAGTGCAACAAAAACATTTGGGATGAGAACAATTTCATTTGTTGCTCAAAAGGAAAAGGGACCTCTAATTCGCATGAACTCAACAAATTTGATGAACAAAACTGCTAATCTGAAAAAGCCCAGTACTGAGGAGAAGGGCAAACGAAAGGTTAATGAGCCTAGTAGAGCCAACACATCCAAGTAGAATCTTAGGGCTCAGACTCAGGTTAGGGGTCAACCTATACAGTCCAGTAAACCCCAGGTCAAGGTAACCAAGTCTCCACCATCAACTCCACCTCTGAATAAGACCCAATACAAACCTGTGTATAGGTCAGCAGGGTCCAAAGTACAGGGGAGACAGAGTGCTGCTAGGAGTCAACCCAATTATTTTTATCAACCCAGAGCTCAGACCCACTACAATGCACAGCCAACCTGCTTCAATAGGTCAGATTGGTCTAGAACTCAGGGTAGGTTTACAGGTCTTGCACACCATGGTGCAAAATATCAAAGACCTTACAGTAGAAATTTGGTCAATGGGTATGGTTACTGGACATCTAGAAACCAATATTTCCATAGCCAGCCCAGGAACTACTATGGCCAAAATTTTGTGAACACACCCTGGCCAAGGCACTGGCACAGAAATAACAATACTGTCAATAATCATGCCGCTGCCAATAAGAAAAAGAACAATAAAAAGAAAAGGAACAACAACAGAAGAAAATCTGTAGGATCCACTAAACAAAGTTCATTTAAACAAATGTGGATTCCGAAACATTTGCTTTCCTGCTATGCTTCTAGTTCATTTACATTGGAGCCCAATCAGTCTTGGGTTCCAAACTTCTCTACCTAATTGTGTATGCAGGTATGTCTGGCAGCCAAGAACAACTTGTGGTACATGGATAGCGGCTGCTCCAGGCATATGACAGGAGATAAGGCCAAATTTTGCATGCTGACTGAGAAAGTAGAAGGCCTTGTCACCTTTGGAAGCAACACAAAGGGTAGGATTATCGGATCAGGTAAGGTAGGTAAGTGTTCTACCTACTGCATTGATGATGTTATGCTGGTTGAAGGGTTAGCCTATAATATACTTAGCATCAGCCAGTTATGTGATAAAGGTTACAATGTTTTATTTAATTCTCAATGCTGCAAGGTTTTTGAACCTAATTCTGATATTGTCAAATTTTCTGGAAAAAGAATGAATAATACTTACATGATAAATTTATATGAAATTCAACACACTAACCTTTGCCTTACTGCCAGTAGAGAAGACATAGCATTTTTATGGCATCGTAGGTTAGGTCATGCTAGCTACACTGTTTTGCACAAATTAAATAAGCATGGCATGGTTAGAGGACTTCCTGAAGTCTCATTCAAGAAAGAAAATAAAATCTGTGATGCATGCACTCAATCAAAGATAACTAGAAAGTCATTTAAGTCTAGAACTGAAAATCTGTCTTCCAAACCCTATGAGCTGATACATATGGACCTTTTTGGGCCAACTAGATCTGTCAGCCTATCAGGGAGGAGGTATGGGTTTGTCATGGTAGATGACTTTTCTAGGTATACTTGGGTTTATTTCTTATCTAATAAGAGTGATGCTTTCTATGAATTTCAAGAGTTTTATGATAAAACAAATCAGAAAATTGATAACATTTTGTCTGATCATGGAGGTGAGTTTGAAAACTTACAATTTGATGAATTCTGCAGGTCAAATGGAATCAACCACAGGTACTCCTCACCAAGGACACCTGAGCAGAATGGAGTTGTGGAGAGAAGGAACAGAACCATAGTGGAAATGGGTCGTACACTCCTTGTCGAAGGTGGTCTACCAAGGAAATTTTGGGCTGAAGTAGTGAACACTGCCTGTTATGTAATTAACAGAGCAATGGTAAGACCTTCTACCCAGCAAACACCATATGAGATCTTAAAAGGTAAGAAACCTTCTATTGCTCACTTCAAGGTCTTTGGTTGTAAATGTTTCATTCACATAAATGATAAGAAGGACCTTGATAAATTTGAACCTAAAGGAGAACAAGGATTTTTTCTTGACTATTCTGAAAACACCCGAGCATACAGAGTGTACAATCTGAACTCTAAGACTGTTGAAGAATCTCCACACATAGTTTTTGATGAATCCTTGGTAAATTCTAATGTTGGTCAATGCAGGAATGAAAACAATGGTGAAATTCTGAAGGAAGGAGATCCTGCAGACAAATTCGAGGATGAAGAAGGACATAAAGAGCTTAATGAAGAGGAGCCTACAGTTCAGGGGGAGGTAAATCAAGTTCATGATAGTCCAATTACGAATATTAGATATCTCAAGGATCATCATGTAGATAATGTTATTGGAAATCTGCATGACCCTCCTAGGACTAGAGGCCACTTAAGAATTCAACATGAACTGAATGCTTATGCTTTTGTATCAAACACAGAACCCAAGTCCATTGACTGTGCTCTCCAAGATGTACATTGGATTAATGCCATGCATGAGGAGCTCAATCAATTTGACAGGAATAAGGTGTGGTGTTTGGTTCCACCTCCTGATCATGAAATAATCATAGGGACTAAATGGATATTTAGAAACAAAACTGATGAAGCAGGGAATGTTACTAAAAATAAAGCCAGACTTGTAGCTCAGGTGTACAATCAGGAATTTGGAATAGACTTTGAAGAGTCTTTTGCCCCTGTAGCTAGGTTAGAAGCAATAAGAATTTTATTGGCTTATGCATGTTCCCTAGGAATAAATCTTCAGCAGATGGATGTGAAATCTACTTTTCTAAATGGGGAAATTAATGAGGATGTATATGTGAGACAGCCTCCTGGATTTGAATGTTTAGATTTCCCTAATCATGTTTACAAGCTCAATAAAGCTCTCTATGGTTTAAAGCAAGCTCCTAGAGCTTGGTATGACAGGTTGAGCAAATTTCTCACCGACAAGAACTTCACAAGAGGTATAGTTGATCAAACGTTGTTTACCAAGGTAAGCCATCCAGATATTCTTATCATTCAAATTTATGTGGATGACATTGTGTTTGGGTCAACTAATCCCAATTTGTGTGAGGAATTCTCTCAAATAATGACTGATGAATTTGAAATGAGCTCAATGGGTGAGCTCAAACTATTTCTTGGACTGCAGGTTACACAAACAGAAGATGGCACCTTCATCTCTCAGTCCAAGTATGTAAAGAACTTATTGAAGAAGTACAAAATGGACAACCTCAAGGAAATAGCCACTCCAATGTGTACCTCAACCAGTTTGGATGAAGATTCTAAAGGTAAACCTGTGGACCAAAGGCTATACAGAGGTATGATCAGATCTCTTCTCTATCTTACAGCATCTAGGCCTGATATACAATTTACTGTGTGTTTATGCTCTAGATTTCAGGCCAGTCCTAAAGAAACTCACTTTAAAGCTGTGAAAAGAATTTTTAGGTATTTACTAGGCACCCAAGAACTAGGTCTCTGGTATCCTGCTAAGTGTGAGTTAGAGCTTCTAGCCTACACTGATGCAGACTATGCTGGGTGTCGAGTAGATAGAAAAAGCACCAGTGGCTATTGTCTATTCCTTGGTGGTTGTCTAGTGTCTTGAGCATCTAAGAAGCAACACACTGTAGCATTATCCACAGCTGAAGCTGAGTATGTTGCAGCATGTAATTGTGCAGCCCAAGTACTTTGGATTAAGCACCAACTGGTTAATTATCAGATAAATCTGGGATGCATTCCACTTTTATGTGATAATACTAGTGCTATATGCCTTGCTAAAAATCCTGTTCACCATTCTAGGACTAAGCATATAGAGATAAAACATCATTTTCTTAGAGATGCTATAAATAAAAATGAGATTGAAATGAATTTCATAGAAACTGAAAAACAAATTACTGATATTTTTACTAAGCCTCTTGGGAATGAAAATTTTAAGTTTCTTAGAAGAGAACTTGGCTTATGTAAATTTCAGCATGATGAATGATTGTTTAACTGCTGTGAATAAAATTTCTGATGTGGACTTGCATTTGATTGCTTGGATAATTCATGTGGATGTGAATATTGAAATAGACTCATAATCATTACTGAACATGCATGTAGAACTGTCCTGCATTGCATTTCTCTACATAACCGTGGTATATTAAATAGTAGGCTACTAAAGGGCAGGGAAATCTGTCTGGAGGTTCTTACTACGTGTGAGATGGTCCTTGAGATCAGGTTCTCCGCCTAGTACCATGGGTTATATTGATTGACAGGGGAGTCTGAATGAGCATGAATTTCAAAATACTTTGTTCAGTGTTCAAAGAAAACATTGCATATATTCAGGGGGAGCTTGTCTAGTATTTGTATGTCTTTGCATATCATTCATTCATGACCTATGCATAAGCTCTCTCTCAATAAATTCTTGCCTTTCATTAGCAATTTGCATGCATATAGACAGGGGGAGTATTGCTAGAAATTAAGAGTGGTTTCAACTTTCTTGAAGTCATTCAACCTTTAACTCTGAATACTTGTCTCTGACATTATGGCAATCTATTGGTCAGTTCTGATTTCTAAGCAGTAGAAAATGGACTTCTTCATTTATAAGAATTTGAATTGTTCAAAGACTGATGCAATGGTTTAAATCTTATAATGGTTGGAGTTTAAAGATTGCAATCAGTATATAAGTAAGTTGAAAATTGATAAAACTCTCAACCTCTTTCTTATTTCATGTCAGACAAAGCTAATCATATCTGAAATCTGAAAACTCATCTAAATCATGTTAGAGAGGTTAAGTATGTGTATTGTTCTTAAACAAGTCATTCTGAAACATAAAAAGGACAGCTAAGAAAGATAATGAAAAATATTAAAAATCATTGAAAATTAATATTGGCAGAGTAATGACTGGTAAATCACTTAGAAACTGAGTGATCCATCACAGAAGTAGACAACACTCATGTCATGAAGTGTATCAGCTATCTCTGTATAAAATGTTCAAAACAGCAGGCTAGTTTCACTGAGTACCTGGGGGTAACTGGCGTTTGATAAACGTGTACCCTCACACAAAAAGGTGTAACTCAGTTCTGTTAAATTTGATCATAGGCAGAATGGTCCATCTTGTTGAGTATCTAGGGGTATTGGCGTCTGATAAATGTATACCCTTACGCAGAAAGACTTATGGTACCTGAATGCTCTAAATGGTCTAATATTGATAATGCTGCTCCTTCAAAAGAAAAGTTTATGAGTGTCAATTTGTTTAGTTTCAATACATGACTTGGTTTCTCTCAATATTCTTTATGAGACTATGAAAGTAAGATATTATGAAACTAAATCTTTCATGCAAATGTGATTCTGGTTTAATGTTTTATCATGCACAGTGAACTTATCTATTGCTTGTAGTGCATGAACTCCAAATTTTATCATCCTTAAACCAGAACTCTTTCTGACAGCAGTTTCTAATTTCATATGACTGAAGACTCTATGCTTTCGAATGATTATTCATGAACTACTTGTTCAGAATGCCAGTCAGTTCTTCTCTTGATCCTTCCCTTCTATTTAATTTTTCCCTCCTCTTTTGCTGATGGCAAAGGGAGAGAATATTGTCTAGGGGGATGTCTAGGGGGAGAATACATATCTGTCTAAATTCTGAATTCATTCCAAGGGGGAGTGGGAGTGTATATGCATAATGATAAGGGAGAGTTTGAGGCAGTGAGTTGCATGCATTCATAGCATCTGCATGTCAATCTGCATAACTCATCATGTCTTTCATCAAACATATACCTATATGTCAGGATATGGTTATTTTACTTCATATGGGGTTGCCATCATCAAAAAGAGGGAGATTGTTGTGACCCCTCTATGTTGATGATGTTGACACTTGCTTTATTTCATTGGCAACACCATTGTTTTGATTGATTGGCAACTGCTCTTGCTTTGATGAAATTGTGCTATCAGATTGACTATGTGTTCCTTGCATTTCATACACTACTGTTTGCATTTCTCACTGTCATGGGTCAATGCATCCTCTGATGGGTCGACTCCTTTAGCAGACTTGTCTAGATTTACTCTATACCGCGTCAGTTCATGCATGTCTTAGGCTAAGTCTGTACAGCGTCTCATTCATGCTTTGATTAATGAAGTCTGTACATCAGTCTTCACATTCTAAGTCTGTACAGCCGTTGGGTTTGGACTCAGAGTCTGTACACTCGATTCGCCTTTGAATTAGTCAAGTGTGTACATTCATTCACTGTAGCTTTCACGTATACAAAGTCTACACATCATGAAAGTCTATTCATTCTTCACAGACTTTCATTCAAGGCAAAGTCTATACATTGGAGTCTTTCCCTACGTTTCTTAAGTGAAGTCTGTACACTCATTTCTGAAGCCTGAAGTCTATACACTCCAGCCTATTCCTATGATCAAGGCTTTAGCTACACTCAAGTCTGTACATTGGCTTCGCTTCATCAAGTCTGTACATTGAATCGCCAACTTCTTTCAAGTCTACACATCGCTTGATTTCCTAAAGTCTGTACATCCACAGTGAAACTTGAAGTCTGCACATTGGTCTTCAAATCCAAAGTCTGCACATTGGTCTTCGAATCCAAAGTCTATACAATGGTCTTCACACTTGAAGTCTATACATTCGATGTGCAGAGTTGATGTCTATACTGTACCTTATGCTGATCGAGTCTACACATTGGTCGGTGGCAAGTCTGTACACTGGCCTCAGCTATTCAAGTCTATTCACTGGACTGTTTGGTCAAGTCTATACACCCTTCAGTTGAAATTCCAAGTCTGTACATCGGACTGTGTTAAGTAAAGTCTGTACACTGCACTCGAGTCCGTTGTCTTCAGTAAAGTCTATACATTGGCATCGGTCTTCACCTTGAGTATGTACAATGGCTGCTTCATATAGGAAGTATGTACAGTCGTTGCCTCTTCATATAAAGTCTATACTTTGGGCAAGTTTGTACACTGGTTTTCCTTCTTATGAAGCCTTTATATTTACTAAGTCTATACACTGATTTACTTCTCATGAAGCCTTTACGATCATTGAGTCTATACACTGCGTTGTGCATACTTTGCATTGCACTCATGGTTGCAAAGCCTGTACAGGGTTTACAGTTAAACTGAATATGTTCTTGTCTGTCTGACGGGAATGCAGAGACAAATGAAGGGCACGTGATCCGAGGTACCTGGCTCGTGATCCGAGAAGAACAAGGTATCCAGATGAGGACACATGTTCTGACACTCCATTGGATGCTGCCACGTGGTCCAAATGCTTTGGCGGGAAACGTGGAGAGCACACGCCTGCTACTGCTGCTGCTATATATACATGCCTTCTTCCACAGAAGAAGAGAGATCGAAGAGAAGGATAGAAAGTCTATACAGCCAAAGCAGCAAGGCTCCTTCAATCCACTGAGAGAAAAGATACAGAGAAGAAGAAGAAATAGAGAAGAAGAAGAAATAGAGAAGAAGAAGAAAACGAGAGAAGAAGAGATAGAGAGCTGATTGAGAGTGAGAGTGAGAGAGTTTGTATCTCAGTCTCGTGGTTCAAAACCAGAGCTGAGCTTTGCTCATTAGAGCTACATTGCTTTTGGGTTTTCCTTTTTCGTTTTGATTCTGTCAATCATTTTCGAATATTGTTTCCTCAAGCTGTGTGTCAGCGGTCTTGCAGGGGTAGTCTCCATTGGACGGGTTAAGCTATATTTCCCCAGCGGTTGCAGAGGATCAGATCCTCTGGTCGGCAAGCTGTAGTGCCCAGCGAAGCTGTGTACCAGCGGACTGTTTGGCCAAGCTGTAAAGCCCAACGGACGCAAGCTGTGTTGCGCAGCAGGAAGCCATACTCGGTTGAGTGTGGGGTGGACGTAGGTCGTTGACCGAACCACCTAAAAATTGTGTGTGCAGTGTGTTTGTGGTTTTGTTTGATCTGTGTGCGATGGGAATTCTTGCTTAGCTTATCTGGTTTCATCGCTCATGCTCATGTCTAGCTTTCGATATATAGATATGGTGAATGGCTTTCATGGGTCGACCCTTTGCTTAGCATTCGTCCTTTAGCTTAACTGATGTTTGCCTAAATTCCGCTTTAGAACTTATAGAAGTTTTAAATTAGGCAAGTTGATCTATTCACCCCCCCTCTAGATCCACACTCAGTGGAGATAGACTGCGTCCATCTAACCCAACATGGTCGACCTTGTCAACAGGCAGGGTCGACTCTGCCGTTCACTGCGTCAACGCGGTGAACAGGCAGGGTCGACCCTGTCAACAGGTAGGGTCGAGTCTGCCGTTCATCGCGTCAACGCGGTGAACTGGCAGAGTCGACTCTGCTGTTCAAATATGCTCAAAATGGCTTAAGGTATTAATCTTTGATTAAGATAGGGTATTAACCTTTGATTTAAGTTCATTTAGGTAAAACTGATGACATGGATAGATAGAGAAAACTGTAAGGATTATAGATCTTTATTTATGCACTCGTTTCATGCTTTAGTTGCTTAAATATCAGATTTTTAACATGACGTATCATACAAGTTTTCATTTTTAAAGGAACTAAATGGAGACAAGGTTTCTAGATAGGCTACGTAACAGATTAATTAGGTATGCTAATTAGTTAGTAGATCAACTAACATGTTAATTAGGTATGTTAACAGGTTAGTTAAACTAATAAGTTACGTAAAAACACGATAAAACTTGCATTAGACGGATATATCGTATGGATATGAAGCTAATACATGCCAACTACCCTAGATTGAAGCTAATACATGCTAATCAATGCTAATCATCTTGGGTATAAGGCTACTATATGCTAATTATCTTAGGTACGAGGCTAATACATGCTAATCATCCTAGATTTAAGCTAACACATGCTAATTATTCTAGGTATGAGACTAATACTTGCTAATTATCTTGGGTATGAAGCTAATACACGCTAATCATTCTACATTTAAGCCAACACATGCTAATTATTCTAGGTATGAGACTACTACTTGCTAATACATGCTAGTTATTCTGGGTATAAGGCTAATACATGCTAATTATCTTAGGTATGAAGCTAATACATGCTAATCGTCCTAGATTTAAGCTAACACATACTAATTATTCTAGGTATGAGACTAATACTTGTTAATACATGCTAATTATTCAGGGTATAAAGATAACACATGCTAATTATCTTAGGTATGAAGCTAATACATGCTAATCATCCTAGATTTAAGCTAACACATGCTTTATAAACACTAAATATCGCAAGGAAATGAGCCTAAGACTAAATGCCTAGACTAATCATCTTAGATTAGCTACTAGTTTAGTTAAAAGTTGAGAACACCTACCTCTGTGAAGTGGCAGTAGTTGTAGCAAATGGAAGAAGCAACTCTTCCCTTCTCTGCAACCCCTCAGAAGTGTCTCCCCTTCTCAACAGCAAGCCTTCTAGCCAACGAAGGTTTGCTTCGTTAGGAGTATAATATAAGGTTTGAGTTGGCAAGAGGGGAAACAAGATCCGTGAAAATCGGATCTTAGTGGGATGCCAGCTTATACAGGCTGTTGGGGATAAGGAAATCGAAAGGTTGTCTGGTGGATTGTAGCTCCTATGAGAGGGTGGTTTATTTATTTTAAACTTCCCACTTAACTTTTATGATTTTTATCTTTAAAATTTGATGGAGTTAGTTAATAAAATTTCATGGATAAGATCCTTATATTTTTCTCTATTTTTACATATAATGTTTTTTGAAAAATTCTTTTTAAATAAAAAGTGATACTATTCATGGCACTATTCACGTATGAAAAGGACAGATGCCAACGCAGATTTGTCAAAAAAATCACAAGCCTGGAGGGGGGTTCGTGTATTGCTAGCCTATCGTATATAATTATTTGGCATAAAATGTAAATGGTGGATGCTAGGATTTGAACCTTGGTCATTGGGTTGAAAGGCAAGTTACTTAACCAACTACACTAAGAAGCCACTTGTTAAGTGAATAATTCTTTACATATGATAACTTCGTGTTCCCACTTCTTACATAAACTTCCTAAAGAGTTTATCTAATATTTTTTTTATTTAGAAAATATTAATAATAATAATTATTTTTTTATCATTTTTTTTATATGGGGTGCTACACCCTCCCCTACTTAAAAGAATTTAGTCCCCAAATTCAATTGTATAAGGGTAAATTCAACTACATAAGGATACTAGAGAAAGTATAAGATACTTGCCGACTAAAATAGTTCTGGGTATCTTCTCTTCATAGATCCCTCGGTCTCCCAAGTTGCTTCTTGCTCCGAGCATCGATTCCATTGGATTTTTACCATAGGGATCGTCTTGATCCTTAGAACTCGAACTTCGCGGTCGAGGATCTGCATCGGCCTTTGTTCATAAGTAAGATCCCTTTGAATCACCAATTCAGCATGATTGATGACGTGAGAAGGGTCGTGCACATATTTCTTCAGCATAGATATATGAAATACATTGTGCACTTCCGAGAGTTGAGGAGGTAAGGCAATGCGGTAAGCCACCTCGCCCACTCTTTCCAATACTTCAAATGGACCGATAAACCTTGGTGTAAGCTTGCCCTTAACACCGAATCTTCTAATACCTCGGCCGGGAGATACCTTGAGAAATACATGGTCACCCGCTTGAAATTCCAAATCTCTTCTTCTGTTATCAGCATAAGATTTTTGCCTGCACTGAGCAACCTTAAGTCTCTCTCTGATAAGGTGTATCTTCTCAATCGAATCTCTAACCATATCTGGGCCTAGAATTTGTCTTTCACTGACTTCTTCCGAGCATATTGGAGAACGACAACTCCTGCCATAAAGCGCCTCGAAAGGAGCCATTTGAATACTAGCTTAATAGCTGTTATTATATGCAAATTCGGCTAGTGGTAAGTGGTCATGCCAGCTTCCGCCGAAATCTATAATACATGCCCTTAATATATCTTCAACAACCTGATTTGTCCTTTCAGTCTGACCATCTGTCTGGGGATGGAAAGCAGTGCTGAAATTAAGTTTCATCCCCAGAGAGTGTTGTAGACCCTTCCAAAAATGAGAGGTGAAGCGTGGGTCTCGGTCAGATACGATCGAGACGGGAATTCCATGCAATCTAACCATCTCCTTAATATACAGGGCAGCAAGTACGTCGACTGACCATCGACTTTTGATGGGTAAGAAATGGGCCGATTTAGTTAACCGGTCGATAATTACCCAAATTCCATCATATCCGCCCCTAGACTTGGGCAAACCCATGATACAGTCCATGCCAATGTCTTCCCACTTCCACTTGGGAATATCCAATGGATGTAGCCTTCCGGCAGGTTTTTGATGTTCCGCCTTCACTTGTTGGCATGTGAGGCAACGAGACACAAAATCTGCTACCTCCCTTTTCATGTTAGGCCACCAGAAAGTTCTTTTGAAGTCTTGGTACATCTTAGTAGCTCCAGGGTGGATTATGTACCTCGATCTATGAGCTTCTTCAAGAATCTTCTTCTTCAATTTGGGACAGTCGGGCACACATGTCCATGCATGAAATAGTAATCTGCCATCAGGTGCCAGCTTGAAATCCAGTCTCTCATCCAGCTTGCTTTTTATCTCCACTAGCGAGGGATCCTCTTCTTGTAACTTCTTGATTTTAGGTAGCAAATCTGGATGTAGGCTCATATGAGATAGAATAATACACATGTTTTTCTCATCTGTGCTGATATCAAGCTCAGAGAATTTCTCCAGCAGTTTCCATTCTTGTATCATGCAGTTGGCCAATATTGTTCTCGGCTTTCGACTAAGGGCATCAGCTACGGAATTACCCTGACCAGGATGGTACTGTATAGTAAAGTTGAAATCCTTGAGATACTCGAGCCAACGCCTTTGCCGCATGTTCAGCTCCTTTTGGGCGAATAAGTACTTTAGGCTTTTATGATCGGAGTACACAGTGAATTATTCTCCGTAGAGATAGTGCCTCCAGATCTTTAAAGCAAATACTACTGCGGCCAGTTCTAAGTCGTGAACTGGGTAGTTCTCTTCATGTTTCTTCAATTATCAAGAAGAGTATGCATTGACTCTCCCATTCTGCATTAATACACATCCGAGACCAATACCAGAAGCATCGGTATATACCTCGTATTTTTCTCCTTCCATTGGAAATGATAAAACTGGAGCTGTGGTCAAGAGATCCTTCAAAGTTTGGAAACTCTTTTCACAGTCTTCCTTCCACTCATAAGGCACTTCCTTGCGGGTTAACCTGGTCAGGGGAACAGCAATTTTGGAGAAGTCCTTTATAAAACGCCGATACTAACCAGCTAGACCCAAGAAGCTCCGTATCTCAGTTACATTTGTGGGTTGTTCCCAGTTCTTCACGGCTTCAACCTTTGATGGGTCAACAGCAATTCCGTTCTTCGAAATGATATGGCCTAAGAAGGATACTTCCTCGAGCCAAAACTCGCATTTGCTGAATTTGGCATATAGCTTGTTTCCCCTTAATATCTGCAATGCCTTCTTGAGGTGTTCTTCATGATCCTCTTTGGTCTTTGAATAGATTAGAATATCATCAATAAAGACCACAATAAATTGATCTAAATAGGGCCTGAATATGCTGTTCATTAACTGCATAAAAGCTGCGGGGGCATTTGTTAGTCCGAAAGGCATAACAGTAAATTCGTAATGCCCATACCTGCTTCGGAATGCAGTTTTATGAATGTCTTCTTCTTTTATCTTCAATTGGTGGTAACCAGAACGAAGATCAATCTTGGAGAAATATAAAGCTCCAGATAGTTGATCGAACAGCTCATCAATCCTTGGCAGTGGATACTTGTTCTTGATTGTAAGGTGATTTAGCTGTCGATAATCTATGCATAATCTCATCGATCCGTCCTTCTTTTTGAGGAATAGCACGGGTGCTCCCCATGGGGAAGTACTCAGCCTGATGAAACCCTTGTTCAATAACTCCATTAGCTGCTCTTTTAGTTCCTTCATTTTAGTAGGGGACATTCTGTATGGTGCCCTGGAAATAGGACGAGCACCAGGGACAAGGTCGATTGTGAACGACACTTCCCTTTCCGGGGGTAAGCCGGTTAAATCTTCTGGAAAAACATTGGGAAAATCTCGAATTACACGGATGTCATTAAGTTTAACCTTCTCGACTTCCGTGGCAGTCACGAATGCTATGAAAGTCATGCATCCCTTATTCATAAGTTTACTAGCTCGGAGTGCTGATATAAGAAGTGATTTACTCCGAGGGCTATTGTAAACTAGCTCTGGGAAATCTACAAAAGTTACCTTGCCATGCCGGCAATCTACAGTTGCTTGGTATGTGGATAGCTAGTCGGCACGTAGTATGACGTCATAACCCTTCATATCTAGGCATATTAGGTCAGCAGGTAAATTATTTCCCTTAATCATCACTTCATAGTTTGGATAGTGATACGTGATATCAGACTCATTCCCAAGAGGTGTAGATATGACCAAATCTAACAGTTCATGTTTCTTAGAAAATGAAGCAGCAAAGTTCTTGGAAACGAATGAATGAGTTGCTCCGGTATCGAATAACACTTGAGCAGTTTTTGAACAAATAGTGAGAGTACCTTCCACAATTCCACCTTCAGTGGTTTCTGTCTCTCGGAGAGCTTGCAGACGGCCTTGTTTCTTTACCGGACGCTTCTCGTCTTTGATGTCCTGCTCCTTCATCAGTGGGCAGTCTGGAATCCGATGCTCTCGACTCCCGCATCGAAGGCAAGCTCCTAACTTTCTCCAGCATTCCTCGGTCTTATGACCAGCTTTATCACAATACTTGCAAAGCTCCTTTGATGGTGTGGTGGTGGAGAATGGCCTGTCATTCTTCTGGAATTTCTTTGCCTTGGAGGGCTCCCCTCCCATGAAGAATCGCTTCTTGTTGACGAATTGTTTGAATTTTCCCGGGCTTGTAACGGGTTCCTTCTTGTCTCTTCCTCGGATTCTCTCAGATAATTTGGTGGCATCTTCCAGCAGTTGAGCACGCCGAACCATCTCCGAATAGAATTGGATGTCCATCGGGGCAAGTTGTGTGATATAGTGGGGCCGAAGCCCGTTGAGGAATCTTCTCGCCTTCATCTTTTCTGTACACACCAAGTGGGGTGCATACCTAGACAATCTGGGGAACTGGGCCTCATACTCGGCCACTTTTAAGCCCCGTTGTTTTAGAACGACGAATTCCGTGGCCTTCTTTTCCTGGATATGATCGGAGAAGTACTTGTTGTTGAAATGCTCCGTGAATTCATCCCATGTAACATGGTATTCTGGCAGTGTTGCTTCTATGGATTCCCACCAGCATCGAGCGTCCCGCTCAAGTTGGAATACAGCCAGTAAAACTTTCTCCTCGTCCGTGCATTGCATTACACGGAAGATTCGTTCCATCTCCTTTAGCCAATTCTCGGCATCCTCGGGGTCGGACGAACCTGTGAACCTTGGTGGGTTCATGTTACGGAAACTCCTGTGGAGGTCACCCGCTCCACGGTTAGCTCCGCCTTGGGCCACTTGCTGTAGTGCCTGTGTAAGGCCCTGCACGGTGCGCTGCATCTCGCGCCATTGTGCCCTTTCAGTAGCCATGATCCTACAAAAATATTTAAAGTGTTTAAGTAAGATAAGGGTCAGTTTTTACTTATAAGGGTAAAGTCATTAGAAATCTTAACCCATGGCTCTATCCATCTCACCAGGTAAGGTCTACTTATATCCTTAGACTTCTCTAACCCTGGACTTAGGTTTTTACCTATCCTTGGACTCAAGTTTTTACTTAGATTTCAATTTCTAACCATTTTTTTTTTCTAGTTCCCTAGATTTGAAAACATAGGCTCTGATACCACGAAGACTGTCACGCCCCGAGCGCGGAAGATTACCCGGAGGCATGACGCGTCTATATAGATCGTGTCAATCATGTAAATATCAGAGTGCGCAAATAACTAAGATTTAACTCGAAATTTAATACAAATAGTACGAGTTGACAATTGTCACAATTAATCAAAGGACAATTACATGTGTTCCCAGAGTCCAACGACTAGGCTTCAAATCTTGAGCAGTTCTAATCAAGTTTACTAATACAATAACAAAAGGGACATGACAATTTGATAACTTCACTCTAACACTCATCACTCAGTCTCATTCTCTTCCGAGTGTTGGTTGGCATCCAAATTACCTGAAAATATTAGAAAATAACGAGATGAGCGAATCGCTCAGTAGGAATTACATCTCAAGATTTAACAGGCTTTAAATGGTTTACAAGTTCAATTAATGTCAGTAAAACTATGCATATAGATGAGTAGATATCAAGGATTGTAAAAATCGACAAGAGCAGTGAAGGAATAACAAGTGAGAGTATAAGGATTCCAACTTCAATGTAGCAATAGCAAGAGATTCAAGCAAGTAATAACTGGAATTAATGAAATCTTTCCAAGAGAGTAAGAACTCATGTCAAGCAAGTAATAGAAAATAATATAAATTCAAGCATGTAAAATTAGAATTGGCTATTTATCAATTTCATTCAAGCAAAACTTTACCCTTCTGCGGCTCTCAAGTCAAATCAATCAAGTAATATCACGAGAATGAGTGGAATGTCTAAAGCCTAGCAAGTAAGTACTCCGGTGCAATGCCAAACACCGTGGTCAATAAACTCCCATGGGCACAAGTACCTTCGGGTGCTCCTCTCAGGACCAGACCGGGCCCTATACGCACAGCATTAATCATGTCTGTCGACATCCACTCTCATTTATAGCCAATATGGAATTTCAAGGTTTGACCAGTATTATATATAAGGTAGAATTATGGAATGGAATCCAAGTGCGCATGAATGTGTAGGGATGAACTAGGAGTGGAAACCAGTAACGTTTGATACACGGGAAAAAAAACTAGATAAGAGAGGTGCCTTATGGGTCACCTGACAATTTTAGAAACGACACCCTCACTGTGGGATGCCCTTCCTGGGAATTATACAGGGTTTAGAGGACCCTGTCAGGAGTTAAATATCACCTCTCAGGCTGCCATCTATCAGTGGAGATGGCAAAAGTGAAAGCCTAACGATCAGGTTAATGCAATGAGCCAGCTGTAGTTCATCGCGTCAACCCTGCAGTTCATCGCGTCAACCCTGCGAACAGGCTGGGTCGACTCATCAGTTCATCGCGTCAACCCTGCGAATAGGCAGGGTCGACTCATCAGTTCATCGCGTCAACCCTGTGAACAGGCAGGGTCGACTCATCAGTTCATCGCGTCAACCCTGTGAACTAGCAGGGTCAACCCTGTGAACAGGCAGGGTCGACTCTGCCGTTCACTGCGTCAACGCGGTGAACAGGCAGGGTCGACCCTGTCAACAGGCAGGGTCGACTCTGCCGTTCATCGCGTCAACGCGGTGAACTGGCAGGGTCGACTCTGCAGTTCAAATATGCTCAAAATGGCTTAAGGTATTAATCTTTGATTAAGCTAGGGTATTAACCTTTGATTTAAGTTTATTTAGGTAAAACTGATGACATGGATAGATAGAGAAAACTGTAAGGATTATAGATCTTTATTTATGCACTCGTTTCATGCTTTAGTTGCTTAAATATCAGATTTTTAACAAGACGTATCATACAAGTTTTCATTTTTAAAGGAACTAAATGGAGACAAGATTTCTAGATAGGCTACCTAACAGATTAATTAGGTATGCTAATTAGTTAGTAGATCAACTAACATATTAATTAGGTATGTTAACAGGTTAGTTAAACTAATAAGTTACGTAAAAACACGATAAAACTTGCGTTAGACGGATATATCGTATGGATATGAAGCTAATACATGCCAACTACCCTAGATTGAAGCTAATACATGCTAATCAATGCTAATCATCTTGGGTATAAGGCTACTATATGCTAATTATCTTAAGTACGAGGCTAATACATGCTAATCATCCTAGATTTAAGCTAACACATGCTAATTATT
The DNA here is from genome assembly GCA_022559845.1 of Amorphophallus konjac. Classification (NCBI taxonomy): domain Eukaryota; kingdom Viridiplantae; phylum Streptophyta; class Magnoliopsida; order Alismatales; family Araceae; genus Amorphophallus; species Amorphophallus konjac. The sequence goes on from CM040119.1 coordinate 252,617,567, forward strand.
CTAGGTATGAGACTAATACTTACTAATTATCTTGGGTATGAAGCTAATACACGCTAATCATCCTAGATTTAAGCCAACACATGCTAATTATTCTAGGTATGAGACTACTACTTGCTAATACATGCTAGTTATTCTGGGTATAAGGCTAATACATGCTAATTATTTTAGGTATGAAGCTAATACATGCTAATCGTCCTAGATTTAAGCTAACACATACTAATTATTCTAGGTATGAGACTAATACTTGCTAATACATGCTAATTATTCTGGGTATAAAGATAACACATGCTAATTATCTTAGGTATGAAGCTAATACATGCTAATCATCCTAGATTTAAGCTAACACATGCTTTATAAACACTAAATATCGCATGGAAATGAGCCTAAGACTAAATGCCTAGACTAATCATCTTAGATTAGCTACTAGTTTAGTTAAAAGTTGAGAACACCTACCTCTGTGAAGTGGCAGTAGTTGTAGCAAATGGAAGAAGTAACTCTTCCCTTCTCTGCAACCCCTCAGAAGTGTCTCCCCTTCTTAACAGCAAGCCTTCTAGCCAACGAAGGTTTGCTTCGTTAGGAGTATAATATAAGGTTTGAGTTGGCAAGAGGGGAAACAAGATCCGTGAAAATCGGATCTCAGTGGGATGCCAGCTTATACAGGCTGTTGGGGATAAGGAAATCGAAAGGTTGTCTGGTGGATTGTAGCTCCTATGAGAGGGTGGTTTATTTATTTTAAACTTCCCACTTAACTTTCATGATTTTTATCTTTAAACTTTGATGGAGTTAGTTAATGAAATTTCATGGATAAGATCCTTATATTTTTCTCTATTTTTACATATAATTTTTTTTGAAAAATTCTTTTTAAATAAAAAGTGATACTATTCATGGCACTATTCACGTATGAAAAGGACAGATGCCAACGTAGGTTTGTCTAAAAAATCACAAGCCTGGAGGGGGGGTCGTGTATTGCTAGCCTATCGTATATAATTATTTGGCACAAAACATAAATGGTGGATGCTAGGATTTGAACCCTGGTCAATGGGTTGAAAGGAAAGTTACTTAACCAACTACACTAAGAAGCCACTTGTTAAGTGAATAATTCTTTACATATGATAACTTCGTGTTCCCACTTCTTACATAAACTTCCTAAACAGTTTATCTAATATTTTTTTATTTGGAAAATATTAATAATAATAATTATTATTTTTTATCATTTTTTTATACGGGGTGCTACAGTGTCTCTCTTTTTTTTCTTCTTCTTTTCTTTGATATGCATCCCCCCAAAATGGGGTATAGTCATTTGTTGTTGTTGTTTTTTTTGCATGCATTCCCCCTCTCAAAATAGGGTATCATCTATAATTTTCACCATCATTCATTTTTTATATACATCTACCCCCAGAACGGGGTACCATCTGTATCTTCCATCATTTCACCTTTTTCCTTTGTTTCTTTTTTTTTTGATGTGCAACCCCCCTCAAAATGGAGTACCATTTATATCTTTCATCATCTTTTTTTTCTTACATCTGCCCCCAGAACGGGGTATCATCTGTATCCCCCAACATTTCGTTGATGTAAAGCTACCCCTTACTGAGGTATCATCTATATCCTTCAAGGGACTTGAAACGCCCTTTAGAGCAGATTGCTCTTTGGCTGATGTGGTGCGGCCGTACTAGTTGCCTTCTTAAAACCGGACATTTGATGGGGACGCGGTGGATTCACCCTCTATTCCCCTATTTGTAGTTCGCCTTTCTGGATCAGGCTTTCTATGACATCTTTGAAAACATAACAGTCCTCGATGGGGTGACCAAGCATCTGATGATATGGGCAGAAGCGAGCCTCATCTTTTCTTGCAACATCACAAGGCTTCTTTGAGTCTGGGAGTGTAATCTTGTTGTAGTGGGTCACCCACTCGAATAGGATCCGAGTCTTCTCCTTAGGAAAGGAATAGGGCTTATTCATCCTACTTCTTAGCGAATGGCCTAGCTCGCCAGGCTTTGCTGACGAAGAGCTGGCTACCTCCTTCGCCTTCTTCCTTTGCTTCTCAAAGGCTTGAAAATCAATAATGTGAATATCTCTATGCGTTGGTTGTTCACCAGTAGGCTTGTTCTTTTGACTTAGGGCGATAGTGGCTGGGTAATATTTCGCCAAAAAGGCCTCAATAGCAGCCATAATCTCATTCAAGAGATCGAAGGACTTGACTTCAATGCAAACCATCATCGTTAAGATCTCCATCTTCAGATTGCGTTTGCATATTTGGCCAGCTTCTTCATGATTTGGCGGATGCCGACATCTGGTGCAGAGGTCCCTCCATCGATGGATATAAACCAGAGCGGATTCATCAGCCCTTTGTTTAATTTCGTACAATTCTACCTTAGTAATTTCTTCCTTGGCAGACTTTGTTCCCATCATTCGTTCCATATTGGACTTGTCCGTCACTGCCAAAGCTGGTGAATTTAAGCGCAGACCCGGCGATGCAAACTCATTTCATTCAGCTTACGTTGCAGCACTTCAACTTCTTGTAATTTCTGAGACAGCTCTGCCATCACAGCAAACCCAAGAGTGCTACCCCCTGCCCCAATCTCAGACGGGACTAGTGGCATTCTATTATGGATGCCGGACGCGTCCGGACTCTGAGAATGTGTCATCTTTGGCTTCATGCTCCCACATGGAGGAGGAGTGGGGTAGCATGCTTCTTCACCTGGCAATGGTAGGTGCACATATTTTTCCCTACACTCATCATCATAGCGGGAGGCTGAAGCTTTAGCTTGCTCCGACCTCATCGGTGCGAAGCATATTTCTTCGCCATCTTCTTCAGACATATGGTCGTTGCTAGGCACGGCCGACAACATGTTGCAAGAGAAGATTGTGTCCCTCCTTGTATTCTTTGGCTTCTCCTTTTCCTTCCCCTTGGTGGTTGGCGTCTGCCCCCACAATGGGTCATCTAGCGCATTTGCCACTTTTGATTCCTTTTTAATTCCTTGTATCGAGTCCAGGGATCTGAAATGCTCCTGTGGGACGGGTCTATCGGTGTATACTATACAGGCTTTCGACACCTCTTTAGGCAATTGCCGGTATAGAGATATCACATTGGCTGTCCTTTGTAGCTCAGGCAGCTCATGCGGGAGTGGAGGGTCCACCCCGTATTCATCTAGCTGGAGTTCCCCCTTTTTAATCATTCTTTCAATAACATCTTTATATACATAACAATATTCAATGGGATGCCCCAGCGCCTGATGGTATGGGCAAAAGCGGGGGCTGTCTTTTCTTTTGGCATCATCGGGTCTCTCCGGATCAGGAAGGGTAATCTTGTCAAATTGGGTGGCCCATTCAAATAGGACCTAAGTCTTCTCCTTAGGAAAGGAATAAGGCTTGCTCATTCTAGCTTGTAGAGTGAGGCCTTCACGCTGATCAGCCAACTTGGCGAGAGGAGGGCGGGCAACCCTTTCATCTTTATCTTTTTGTTGCTCGCATGCCTTGAAGTCTACTATATCAACTTCTGTAGGCGTGGGCCACTTATCAGCTGATCTAGCGTTGTGGCCTATAACAGCAGGAGCCGAAGGGCCGCTGGAGAGGAAGGCCTCGACCTCCGCCACGACATTATTTAGTCGGTCAAATGACCTCATCTCCATTCCAATCATCCTTTTGAGAATCTCCCGCCGAAGATTCTACTTACAAATTTGGACAGCATCCTCTTGATGTGGGGGCCACTTGCATCTCATGGAGAGGTCCCTCCACCTTTTAATTTAATCCAGAGCGGTTTCATCCGGCCTCTGCCTTGTTGAGTATAATTCAGCCACCGTGACCTCCCTTTCAGTGACATAAAACTTGTCCCTGAACTTCCTTTGCATATCTGACCAGTCAACAATTGAGCCGGTCGACAGGTTGGAGTACCATTCGAATGCAAGCCCTGTAAGCGAGGACCCAAATAACTTCAGAAGGTATGACTCATCCGTTGCCAGGTCACCCATTACTGTTATGTAGTATGCAATATGTTCTTTGGGGGACCCTTGCCCATTGAATTTGTCGAACTTCGGTGGCTTACTGATCACCAGGGGAAGCCACTTAATAGCATGGTGTGGCGGGTATGGGACCCGGTAAACATCAAACGTGGCATAATCTCCTTCGTCGCATTCTGCAAGCTTCATTTCTATCATCTTCTCTATCATCGACTGATTCATGGCAGTCGGGTCGATGGTCTCAGGGTAAAAGTGTGCCGGCTGGAGGTAAGGGGTGACCAAAGTGGTCGCCTGAGGTGCCAGACGTAGCAGAGGTGTTTGATGTATCTGTGGCAGCACCGGTGGTAGCAACGACTGAGGTGGACGTTGCTGAGTATCAGCCTGGCTATGCTCTGCATGTTGGGAGAAGTTGTATGATGAAGGGAGACTACCGGAGTTAGCACCTCCCCGTGATGACTCTGCCTACATCTCTGACAGCTTGGACGCCGGGGTTGGCTCTGTCTTTTCATGCAGCTATTTCTTTAAGAGCTCTATCTCTTGTTGGTATCTCTGTAGAAGCATCAATATTGAGGGATCGTGGGTCGCCGTGCTGGGAGCACCCTCAATTGTTTCATCCGAGGCACCTACAGGAGAAATAGTTAATAGCATCTCACCTTCTTCAGACGTCATTACAGTGGACGTCAATGTAGTGGAGGTTTCAACAATAACTTATTTTCTCTTTGCCGCTTTTATCATCTCTTCTGTAGTGCTACTCATTCTAGTGGCCAGCCCCGGCCTTTCAGCTAGTCGGGCCAATTCTTTGGGCTCTTCAGGCAAAGCCCCATATCTGCTTGACACGCCAGCCATATTGCAAGTAAAAACTTACATTCCTCTTCGTTGTTTCCAGACTCTTCTTCTTGGACTACCGGGAAAGGTTAGTCGTTCAAACATAGATATCCTTCTTCCTTCTTCATGACATGGAAGGGCTTCGCTGGCTACATCCATTGAGCCGTCTTCATATTCATTGTTGTCCACAGATGGCGCATCTCTTCTTTCTTCTTCCACACCCGCCGTTGGCGAGTACTTATCTTGTTCCTCTTCTTTGGCAACTGCCTCTTGGAGCAGCCGTTGTTGGCCCCAGAAGCGGTTTCCCAATCTTTGAAGGTAGCTCCTGGCCATATTGGTCACTTCTTCTTGGCTTTGTCCTTATGGAGGATCAAAGGATAGCTGTTGGCCTCGTGTTGGAGGCATATATGCCAGCTGTGACCTTCTCGCAATCTGATTACATTTCCCTTTCACCACTGGGATATTGGCCTATCGTGCGTAGGCCTTGAAAGCAGCACGACGTGGGGAGTCCATAGCCGTGTCATCTTCTTTGGAGATAAACCTTCTCCTCTTCTTCTTTTCTGCCTTGACAGGCTGGAAATTGCTTCTATTGGGCATAGTTGGCAAGATAGGTTGGATCTTCTTTGGGACCCAGACCTATTTGTATCTTCTCGACCTCGGAGCCAACTCCTCTTGGCCTTGGTGGTTAGCTTCTTCTTTTTCAGCTCTCCTCCCAGATAAGACTTGGAAGGAGTTGTAGGTCGAGACTGCCGGAACTACATGGTTCGGTATCACCTAGGCATTGCGCCCGTTCAGGAAGAGGTGGACGACGCCGATCAGGATGGACTTCCCTGAAGCTGAGAGATGTCTAGAAACAGGAACAGACGCCTTCCTCTGGGAGCTCCTTCTTCGGTCGCTCCCGAACTGGTTTGTATGGGTTGGGTGGGCGGCATAAGCCACATGAATGTACCATGCAGCTCACCACTTGAGATTGGCCTCCCAGCGAGGCTTGGTAGCTTCGGCCCTCAGCTTGGCGGGTCAGTGGCTTCTTGGCAGCAGCAAGAGTAGCAAGTTCCATGGCCGCTACTTTGATGGTGTCGGTGAAGGCGACCGCCAGAAAGTTTGGGAATTCGACCACCGATGGTAAGCTTCCGAATGCAGTAGGGACCGCCAGGTACCCTTGGGTGGCATGAGTAGCCACGACTTGCGGACCTAAGGTCAGAGCAGCCAATCCGGTCATCATGATATCACCTGCAAATGGCAAGAAACAAGTTATCAATATTTAATATAGGGCCTTTAGGGGTCCTCAATCCTAGCGAGAAGATGAAGGGAGACTCGGTCCCACCGGGCGTGCCACTTTGGTGGAACGAATTAAATGCGTAGGCGTGCCAGTCACCGGAGTGACAAATTTTCGTGCGCTCGATCTGACTTTGTCAGACGAATGTGAAGTCCGTTTCGGGACCAGAAGTCCATCATACCATGAAGGCTATGATGTTAACTACATCCTTTCAAAGGAAGGAAAACCCTTGCTTAATCGCCAGAGATTGAGGGCCTTTGGGGTCGAGGAGAAAATACATGATGACAATTTCCATCGTGCAAAGCAAGTTATGACATGCGTGAATGCAACAAACCATAGAAATATATGATATCACTAAATCAACGGTCCGGGGACCGTGCTTGAAAGGGAAGGGAGATTTTCAGTCATGAGCAAACTGAGTCATGGCCATGATGGGGATGATCCCCTGGCATCCAGACACAGCTGTTGTGTCACGCCCCGAGAGCGGAAGATACCCGGAGACGCGTGACGAGTTTATATCAATCATGTCAATCAGAGTATTAGTGTATTCGATACCAAAATCAGATATGCACAAAAGTAAAGATAACCCAATCCTTTATTCCTTCATAAGAATATGTCAATTACAAATCTTGAAGTACTAACTAAAATAAAGGAAAAATACAAGGTTGACTCAAGAAAATATGGAAAAAAAACTAGATAACACGGAAGAAGCTCTATCTCTTTCACTCTTAACCTTCCCCTTCAGATTGAGTTCCCTCATCGTCGGACTTACCTGAAACGTAGGGAAACACTGAGTGGGCGAACGCTCAGTAGGAAATTATATCTCAAGAACTAGCAATGGGTTTAAGTAATTATATCTTTCATGAATGCACTATAGCTATGCATGCTCGCATAAAACGACAAGATAGAGAGAGTGTATAACAATAAGATAGCAAGAAGAACTAGTCATGAACTTTTAAGAACTTATATCAAAAGATATCAAGATATTCAAGCAAGTAAACTCATCATGTTATGTTAGAATTTGGCTATTTTGTTTCAAGTCAAGCAAGTATGAAATTACCCTTTCTCGGGCCACGCAAGTCATGTAATATCAAGTCAAGTACAAGTACAAGATTTGTGGAATGTTCAATCAAGTTAGTCATGCACTTCGGTATAATGCCAATACCGTGATCAATCAACTCCCATGGGCACAAGTACTTTCGGGTGCTCCTCCCAGGACCAGATCGGGCCCTATATGCGCAGGCATTAATCATGTATTTTAACATCCACTTTTGTGTATAGCCAATATGGAATTTCAAGGATAAAGCTTGTAGACACGTAGGATAGATTTTGATAGAATAGAGTCCAAAAATATGACACTTGACATAGAATGACGATAATAACGGTATAAACACGATTATCGATAAAACTAGGTGGAATTGGTTCCCTAGCTTGGGTACCATGACCAACAAGTATGGACACTCTTTATATAGAATTGAGGTCCACCTGAACAGCACATCAATGGCAAGACGTCCTCATTCTTAATATAGAATTGAGGTCCACAAGAACATCATGTTGAATATAGAATTGGGGTTTACAGGAACATCATGACAATGTTGATATAGAATTGGGGTTTACAAGAACAGCATCAAAGGGCATGATGACCTTATCCCATTAAGAGAATTCTCATGATACACACTTTGCATAACATGAGGGCCGGTATACCATGCTTCTTTAGAGTGACATGGCAATCGAATAATGTAATGGGTTTTTATGGTACAACCAGCTCAGTCGGCCTTGAGGGAATCCAAGGCTCGAGGAGTCTTATGGAGGTCTCTATGACTAACTCGCTAGTCCAAAGGAACGGAATGTCCAAAGGAGAGCTTGTATGTCAATGAGAATTGAGAGGGTAATGCGATAAATCATCGTAGAAACGTGGGACTATACTCACGGAGTGGAGATATAGTGCCGACATGTTATATATATATATAGATATAATGAAACTCTCGGTTAACGGTAATCAGTGAAACAGTAATGCAGGAAAATAGCGACTTTGGTAAAGCCGTTTTTCATGAAATTAACGCCGTAATCAGGGGCGTTTATATTACATTTGACGACGTACATAGAATTCATCCTTTCAATATTTCTAATTTACATAATATTAATAATCTAGAATTTTTAACAGAAACGCGCCCTGGACAGGGGCGTGACTCTTCAATATGCGCCCTGGTCTGGGGCGTCAGTTAAACATGAGACGACCTGGAAAAGGTCGTGAATTCAAGAATTTATCAATTTTCAAATGATTAAATTTCAGGAGAGAGGGACAGGAAAAATAACAGGATTCCACATGTATACTCATGCAATATATTTTATTCATGGTTACATCGATTTTAATTATTAAACATGGGTATTTATTAATTATGTGAAATTGACGACTCCTGTGAAGGGCGTCAAACAATAATTAGCGCCCTAGTGTGGGTCGCTTCTTCAAACTAGCGCCCTGGTCAAGGGCGTTTCTCTTTGAAATTACATTGAAAACATCTTGAAACCACAAAAGAGCTATATGCATGCACGACCGATGATATTATTAAGATATTAAGCTAGTTTTTGGGCTACGATCTTGAGAAAACCTACCTTTATGAAGATTTTGACCGACGAACGGATGAAGGTTTAATAATAACGATGCTCTGATCTTCCGGAAGCAGAGGAAGATGATAAGGAAAAACTCCTCCGACAATCGGTAGTTTGAAGAAGATGTAGACGATGATGAAGACCCTTCGTTCTTCAGCACGTCAACCTACCGAACACATGAAGAATATTAGTATCCTTCATGACTAAGAATTATGGACAGAGGAAGAAAACGGTACGAAGAACCACCTGTTCTTCACGCAGCAGCAACAGCTTTAGGGTTTGATCGGACAGGGTTATTTATAGGATTTTGGGCATCCTAATAGAGTTAGAATTTGATTAAGGGTAGTATTCCCTTGATAGAGTCCTTACTATATCCTACCCTCGACGTAGTTATCCATAACTTGCTCTGGATAGACTCTGGGTCGAACGAAACTCGAACTGAATTAACGTCTTAAGCGAGGGCGTCGAATTTAAATTGACGCCTTGTCTAGCGTCGTTACTTATGTAAAACGCGCCCAGGTAGAGGGCGTTTCATTTCTTTCCTAAATTTTATCTTCGTCGTTTGAAATTTGACGCCCTATTGTCTAGGCGTCCTTTTTAAATTAACGCCTTAGATAGAGGCGTTTCCTTTTGAATCAGCGCCTTTATAAAAGGCGTTATTTTTCCTTTGATTAATGATTTACTCATTTAGGCTCTTTGTCATCTACTCACTTATCTTTTATTTTTAATTTGATTTATTTAAAAATCTTATTTTTATCTGGGTTGCTACACCCTCCCCCACTTAAAAGAATTTGGTCCCCAAATTCATTAGTATGTATAAGTGGAGAGAGTAGAGCACATACCTTCTTAAAATAACTTAAGAAATCGTTTCCTCATGGATTCCTCGATTTCCCATGTAGCTTCATGTTCGGAGTTCTTATTCCATTGTACCTTAATCATGGGAATAACCTTATTCCTTAGGGTACGTACTTCACGATCTAGTATCTTCATAGGCTTCTGCTCATATGTGAGATCCTTCTGGATCACTAAGTTTCCGTGATCAATAATATGTGATGGATCGTGTACATACTTCTTCAACATAGAGATGTGGAATACATTATGTACATCGGACAGTTGAGGAGGCAATGCGATGCGATAAGCAACCTCGCCAACTCGTTCCAGTATCTCGAAGGGTCCGATGAATCTTGGTGTAAGCTTGCCTTTAACACCAAATCTCCGTATGCCACGTCCAGGCGATATCTTGAGAAATACATGATCTCCAACTTAGAATTCAAGATCTCTCCTTCTCGTGTCGGCATAAGCCTTTTGCCTAGACTGAGCAACTCACAGTCTTTCTCTAATCAATTGTATCTTCTCAGTGGTATCCTTTACCATGTCTGGACCTAGCAGTTGTTTCTCCCCAACTTCGTCCCAGCATAAGGGTGATCGGCAACTCCTTCCGTATAAAGCTTCGAAAGGTGCTATTTGTATACTTGCCTGGTAGCTATTATTGTATGCAAATTCCACCAACGGCAAGTGATCATGCCAGCTTCCATCGAAATCAAGGATGCAAGCTCTGAGCATATCTTCAACCACCTGGTTAGTTCTCTCAGTCTGACCATCCGTTTGAGGATGAAAAGCTGTACTAAAGTTAAGCCTTGTTCCCAACGAATGTTGTAGTCCCTTCCAAAAATGAGAAGTAAAACGGAGATCTCTGTTAGACACGATTGAAACAGGAATACCATGTAATCTTACTATTTCCTTGATGTATAATGCAGCCAAAACATCCACTGACCATCGGCTCTTTATTGGCAAGAAATGCGCCGATTTAGTCAATCGGTCAATAATAACCCATATTCCATCATGTCCACCTTTTGATTTAGATAGACCCATGATGAAATCCATACTAATATTCTCCCACTTCCATTTGGGAATATCTAGAGGATGTAATTTTCCAGCAGGCTTTTGGTGTTCCGCCTTGACCTTTTGGCAAGTGAGACAGCGTGATACATAGTCTGCTATTTCCCTTTTCATGTTGGGCCACCAGAAATTCCTCTTCACATCTTGGTACATTTTGGTTGATCCTGGATGAATCATGTACCTTGATCTATGAGCTTCATCTAAGATCTTCTTCTTTAACTCGGGACAATCCGGTATGCAAGTTCTATTCCTGAACATTAATCTTCCTTCACAAGTTATTTGGAAATCAGATTGTCCTTCCAGTTTGCCCTTGATTTCCACTAATATTGGGTCATCATCCTGAAGTGCTTGTATTTCAGTTAATAGGTCTGGACGAATGCTTATGTGAGACAATGTGACACTTTTGCAGTCTGTGTCCATGCTTATATTGAGTTCAGTGAATTGCTCCAGCAATTTCCATTCTTGAATCATACAATTGGCTAACAGTGCTCTCGGCTTTCGACTAAGGACACATGCTACATGGTTACCCTTTCCGGGATGATATTGTATATTGAAGTCGAAGTCCTTGAGATATTCTAGCAAACGTCTTTGCCTCATATTTAGTTCCTTTTGAGAGAAGAGATACTTGAGACTCTTATGATCGGAGTATACAGTAAACTGCACTCCATATAGGTAATGTCTCCAGATTTTTAGTGCAAATACTACCGCGGCTAATTCTAAGTCATGGACGGGGTAGTTCTCTTCATGCTTCTTTAATTGACGAGAAGAGTAAGCTATAACCTTTCCTTGTTGCATTAGAACACATCCGAGGTCAATGCCAGAAGCATCAGTGTATACCTCTAATTTCTCTCCTTCCATTGGTAAGGCTAAGACAGGAGCTGTAGTAAGATGATCCTTGAGAGTTTGGAAGCTTCTTTCACATTCCTCACTCCATTCGTAACGGATCTCCTTGCGAGTTAACCTTGTAAGTGGTACGGCGATCTTAGAGAAATCTTTGATGAATCGCCTGTAATAGCCGGCAAGACCTAAGAAACTTCGGATCTCGCTAGCATTGGTTGGTCTTTCCCAATTTCTTACAGCTTCAACTTTTGATGGATCTACTGATAAGCCATCCTCTGATATAACATGTCCGAGAAAAGTCACTTCCTCAAGCCAGAATTCACACTTGCTGAGTTTTGCATATAATTGGTTTGCCCTTAATAATTGTAATGCAATCCTTAAATGCTCCTCATGCTCTTCCTTGGTCTCGGAATAAATCAATATATCATCGATAAAGACCACCACGAATTGATCCAAATAAGGCCTGAATATACTATTCATTAACTGCATAAAGGCAGCAGGGGCATTCGTTAGTCCGAAAGGCATAACAACAAACTCATAATGGCCATACCTGCTTCTGAATGCAGTCTTATGAATGTCCTCATCCTTGATTCTTAACTGATGATATCCCGACCTAAGATCAATTTTGAAAGAGTACTTGGATCCTGAAATTTGATCAAACAACTCATCGACTCTCGGCAGTGTATACTTGTTCTTGATAGTGAGATGATTCAACTGTCGATAGTCGATGCATAACCTCATGGATCCATCTTTCTTCTTTACAAATAGCACAGGCGCTCCCCACGGGAAAGTACTCGGTCTAATGAATCCTTTCTTAAGAAGTTCCATTAATTGCTCCTTTAACTCCTTGAGTTCAACAGGGGACATTCTATAAGGTGCCTTAGAAACGGGACCCGCACCAGGAACTAAATCGATGGTGAAGGCCACTTCTCTTTGCGGGGGTAATCCAGGCAAATCCTCCGGAAACACATCCGGAAATTCTTGCACAACTGGGATATCTTCTATCTTAGTTTCCTGAGCCTCCTTAATCGTGACAAATGCAAGGAAAGATACACATCCTTTCCTTATTAGCTTGCTAGCTTGGAGAGCCGAAATAAGAGGTGACTCGCTTCGACTCTTAGGGCTAGAATAGACTAGTTCTGGAAAGTCCTTGAAAGTAACCTTGCTATTGCGGCAATCGACTGTTGCCTGATATTTGGATAACCAATCCGCTCCCAGTATGACATCATACTCCTTTAGATCTAAACATATGAGATCGATAGGGAGATTTCTTCCTTTTACCAAGACTTCACAGTTTTGATAATGGTGAGTAATATCGGTTTCGTTTCCGAGAGGAGTAGATAAAATTATTTTCATCCATTCTGGTTCCATAGGTAGTGGGTTAGCAAACTTCTTGGAAATAAAAGAATGTGATGCACCCGTATCAAATAAGACATGTGCATACTTGGAACAAACTCTCAGTGTACCTTCTACTCGTCCGCCTTCTTCTTCTTGTTCGGTCTCCTTAATTGCGTAAAGACGAGCATTCTTGGTTACTGGGCGCCTTCCGTCACCGGTTTGATCATTAAGTAATGGGCAATCGGGAATCTGATGCTCACGGCTCCCACAACGGAGACATGCTCCTAGTTTCCTCCAGCACTCTTCGGCCTTATGGCCAGCCTTGTCACAATGCTTGCATATTATATTCGAAGGTGTAGTAGTGATAGAGAAGGGCTTGGTCTTCTTAAATTTTTGGTCTTGAGAAGAAGTACCTCTAGTGCTAGGCCTTTTCTTGAAGTTGGGTTTAAAGGAACCCGAACTTGTAACTTGTTCCTTCTTATCCTTCCCACGGATTCTATCTGATAGCTCCGTGGCATCTTCTAACAATTGAGCTCGATGTACTATCTCTGAGTAGACCTGAATATCCATTGGCGCCAGTTGGGTAATATATTGGGGCCTGAGCCCATTAAGGAACCTCCTACCTTTCATCTTCTCGGTGCTAACTAAGTGTTTAGCATACCGAGACAATCTAGAGAATTGTGCCTCGTACTCCGCCACCGATAATGACCGTTGCTTGAGTGCGGCAAATTCGGTAGCTTTCTTTTCTTGGACTCGGTCTGAAAAATATTTATTGTTGAAATGTTCAACAAATTCTTCCCAAGTAATTTGGTCTTGATTTATAGTGGCTTCGACTGACTCCCACCAGCATCGGGCATCCCTTTCTAGTTGGAAGGTAGCTAATAAGACTTTATCTTGATCCGTGCACTGCATAACACGGAATATACGCTCCGTCTCCCTGTTCCAGTGCTCTGCGTCATCCGGATCAGTAGAACCCATGAATTTGGGAGGGTTCATGTTCTTGAAGACTTGGTGGAGACTTTCGGCTCGTTGTGCACCTCCCTGTGCTACTTGTTGTAGCACTTGAGTCATGCCTTGAAGTGTACACTGCATGTTGCGCCACTGAGCACGTTCGGCAGCCATCGTCCTACAATTACAATAACTAGATTAATACGTGATTTCATTTAGAAGCTAGCATTTTTATGTTAACTTTAACCCTTGGTTCTACCCAATCTCACCGGTTAAAGGTTAAACCTATCCTTGGACTTGGGTTTCCTAGGAATTGAATACCCTAGGCTCTGATACCACAAAAACTGTCACGCCCCGAGAGCGGAAGATACCCGAAAACGCGTGACGAGTTTATATCAATCATGTCAATCAGAGTATTAGTGTATTCGATACCAAAATTAGAGATGCGCAAAAGTAAAGATAACCCAATCCTTTATTCCTTCATAAGAATATGTCTATTACAAACCTTGAAGTACTAACTAAAATAAAGGAAAAATACAAGGTTCACTCAAGAAAATATGAAAAAAAAACTAGATAACACGGAAGAAGCTCTATCTCTTTCACTCTTGACCTTCCCCTTCAGATTGAGTTCCCTCATCGTCGGACTTACCTGAAACGTAGGGAAACACTGAGTGAGCGAACGCTCAGTAGGAAATTATATCTCAAGAACTATCAATGGGTTTAAGTAATTACATCTTTCATGAATGGACTATAGCTATGCATGCTCGCATAAAACGACAAGATAGAGAGAGTGTATAACAATAAGATAGCAAGAAGAACTAGTCATGAACTTTCAAGAACTTATATCAAAAGATATCATGATATTCAAGCAAGTAAACTCATCATGTTATGTTGGAATTTGGCTATTTTGTTTCAAGTCAAGCAAGTATGAAATTACCCTTTCTCGGGCCACGCAAGTCATGTAATATCAAGTCAAGTACAAGTACAAGATTTGTGGAATGTTCAATCAAGCTAGTCATGCACTTCGGTATAATACCAATACCGTGATCAATCAACTCCCATGGGCACAAGTACTTTCGGGTGCTCCTCCCAGGACCAGATCGGGCCCTATATGCGCAGGCATTAATCATGTATTTTAACATCCACTTTTGTGTATAGCCAATATGGAATTTCAAGGATAAAGCTTGTAGACACGTAGGATAGATTTTGATAGAATAGAGTCCAAAAATATGACACTTGACATAGAATGACGATAATAACGGTATAAACACGATTATCGATAAAACTAGGTGGAATTGGTTCCCTAGCTTGGATACCATGACCAACAAGTATGGACACTCTTTATATAGAATTGAGGTCCACCTGAACAGCACATCAATGGCAAGACGTCCTCATTCTTAATATAGAATTGAGGTCCACAAGAACATCATGTTGAATATAGAATTGGGGTTTACAGGAACATCATGACAATGTTGATATAGAATTGGGGTTTACAAGAACAGCATCAAAGGGCATGATGACCTTATCCCATTAAGAGAATTCTCATGATACACACTTTGCATAACATGAGGGCCGGTATACCATGTTTCTTTAGAGTGACATGGCAATCGAATAATGTAATGGGTTTTTATGGTACAACCCGCTCAGTCGGCCTTGAGGGAATCCAAGGCTCGAGGAGTCTTATGGAGGTCTCTATGACTAACTCGCTAGTCCAAAGGAACGGAATGTCCAAAGGAGAGCTTGTATGTCAATGAGAATTGAGAGGGTAATGCGATAAATCATCATAGAAACGTGGGACTATACTCATGGAGTGGAGATATAGTGCCGACATGTTATATATATATATAGATATAATGAAACTCTCGGTTAACGGTAATCAGTGAAACAGTAATGCAGGAAAATAGCGACTTTGGTAAAGCCGTTTTTCATGAAATTAACGCCGTAATCAGGGGCGTTTATATTACATTTGACGACGTACATAGAAGTCGTCCTTTCAATATTTCTAATTTACAGAATATTAATAATCTGGAATTTTTAACAGAAATGCGCCCTGGACAGGGGCGTGACTCTTCAATATGCGCCCTGGTCTGGGGCGTCAGTTAAACATGAGACGACCTGGACAAGGTCGTGAATTCAAGAATTTATGAATTTTCAAATGATTAAATTTCAGGAGAGAGGGACAGGAAAAATAACAGGATTCCACATGTATACTCATGCAATATATTTTATTCATGGTTACATCGATTTTAATTATTAAACATGGGTATTTATTAATTATGTGAAATTGACGACTCCTGTGAAGGGCGTCAAACAATAATTAGCGCCCTAGTGTGGGTCGCTTCTTCAAACTAGCGCCCTGGTCAAGGGCGTTTCTCTTTGAAATTACATTGAAAACATCTTGAAACCACAAAAGAGCTATATGCATGCACGACCGATGATATTATTAAGATATTAAGCTAGTTTTTGGGCTACGATCTTGAGAAAACCTACCTTTATGAAGATTTTGACCGACGAACGGATGAAGGTTTAATAATAACGATGCTCTGATCTTCCGGAAGCAGAGGAAGATGATAAGGAAAAACTCCTCCGACAATCGGTAGTTTGAAGAAGATGTAGACGATGATGAAGACCCTTCGTTCTTCAGCACGTCAACCTACCGAACATATGAAGAATATTAGTATCCTTCATGACTAAGAATTATGGACAGAGGAAGAAAATGGTACGAAGAACCACCTGTTCTTCACGCAGCAGCAACAGCTTTAGGGTTTGATCGGACAGGGTTATTTATAGGATTTTGGGCATCCTAATAGAGTTAGAATTTGATTAAGGGTAGTATTCCCTTGATAGAGTCCTTACTATATCCTACCCTCGACGTAGTTATCCATAACTTGCCCTGGATAGACTCCTGGGTCGAACGAAACTCGAACTGAATTAACGTCTTAAGCGAGGGCGTCGAATTTAAATTGACGCCTTGTCTAGCGTCGTTACTTATGTAAAACGCGCCCAGGTAGAGGGCGTTTCATTTGTTTTCCTAAATTTTATCTTCTGTCGTTTGAAATTTGACGCCCTATTGTCTAGGCGTCCTTTTTAAATTAACGCCTTAGACAGAGGCGTTTCCTTTTGAATCAGCGCCTTTATAAAAGGCGTTATTTTTCCTTTGATTAATGATTTACTCATTTAGGCTCTTTGTCATCTATTCACTTATCTTTTATTTTTAATTTGATTTATTTAAAAATCTTATTTTTATCTGGGTTGCTACATGTTGGGACTTCAAGTATATATTCCCCTTGCAGGGTTCGAGGGAGATGAGAAGTCCCCAAAGTTTCACCAGAATGTATGGCTTATTATGTTTTCTTTTGTTTTGTTATTTATTTATTATTATTATTATTATTATTTTACGATCTATTTATTTTTTTAATAGATTATGGCCCGCATGGGAATGCAAGCCTTGTTCAAAAGTCGGCCCTCAAGCACTCCTGTTCAGACTGCTTTCCAGCAAAACACCTGTCATTGATTCTCTTTATTGCTACATCAGAGCCCCTCTATTTGTAGATGCTTTGAGGTGAGCCCCTCAGTTATTTGCATATTGGAATTCCCTTGGTTCAGACCATCAGAATTAGGAAGGTCATCATCATCCCACAAATTCAAAGCTTCCAATTCGCCTTTGCCTGGAGTAGTATAGGATTCGGATGCCGAGGATCTTTCCATCAGAATAAGCGTTATTGTGGGCACTATTTTACCCAAATCATGATCGTCTGCAAGAATTCCTCCAGAGCAGGGTAGACTGTGTCTCTTTGTGGACCATCCAAGACAAAGCTATGTGTTGGTGTCTCAGTAATGGAACAGCCAAAGCTCACTCAGAAGGGCTTGCTTCAGACTAAAGCTGAGCCAAGTCCTGCCGTGCACTGAAAAAATTAAGCTCCCATCATCTGCCTGACTCCTTGAGGAACTTGTTTAAGGATAATAAGGAGGCACAACATATGACTTTTTGGAGCTGCTGGGCAAGGTAGATAATTAACATTATTTCCATCAATAATGCATATATCAGGATCCTCATCCACATTCATGCTGTGTCCAGAAAGGTCTTTTGGTGGGATATGCTACTCTTCGTGAATCCGTATAGAGGTTCACATGCTTGATGCAAATGTATCTTTCCTTTTCTTGATGTGCAACTTTTTAGAAGGTTGACAAATATTTCTTTAGATATTAACCGACTTTTACCATTTCTTGCATAGTACATAGTGTACTTCTTTGCATTCTCTAGACATTGATTGTCATTATTCTGGTTGCCATAACCAATGCAGCGTGGAGAAACTGATGTGCTACCTTGAGCTGAAGCCGATAATGCACCATTGCACTCCAATTTATTCATCTGGAGATTTCTTTCAGTTTCATCTAAAGTTTCTACCACAGCAACTGAGACCAAATTATCTTGCACAAGAAATGCAGCTTCTCCAGTCAATAAAAGATTGTCATGGCTTACATTTGAGGTAGAAATAATCTCTGGCATTGTCTCTGCTCCATGCTTTCCCTTGACATTACTCCTAGAATAAGTCAGGAGCCTCCCAGCAGCCACTGGATCATCAGCTCTGTGAAGTTGATGTTTTTTTGCAAAATGCAGAGCCTGATCGAGCTCGGTGCTTACATTTCCTATCATTAGTAGTTGTACCTTCACACATGAATGTTTTTAATGTAGGAGTTAGCTCCACTTGAGAAGGTTTGTTCACAGAATGATTGCTCAGATGCACACAACAGAAAATATCTCCATCATTGGCCCACCCCCCACATCGTCTTCCTTTAGCTTCTATGAAAGCCAAACATCGTCGGTATTTAGATGAATCTCGATCATGACTGTGATTGAGAAAATCTATCTTCCCATTGCCATCCACTAACATATCCATAGCTGAGGTCTGGGTGTTACTCAGATTCACACCTCTGACTATGGTCTCATCATATTTGTTGGCCATGCTTCTGGAGACAGCTGGTTATGAGAGGATTTATTTGGGGGCAAATGGAGATGATGGCATTGAGGGAAGTTTATGAACAAATGCCACAATGAGGATCGGTCGTTCATGTAGAAATGGTCTTCGGAGGGACGGAACACCGAGGATCGAAGGATCAGGAAGGGTGCTAATTTTGAGGTTTTGCTTCAGCTGCCTCGACCTGCCCACGTAATGCATCGACTGCCTTGGCCATTCTTCCTTTCAGCCGCATCGACCTGTCCACACAATGTGTCGACCTCACCATGTGCATCTCATGCAGCCCAAACACACCACAACGATGAGGGTGCCAAGAAGACCAACAGTCAACGAGGGAAAGTGTGGGCCGATGGTGCTACTGTGTTGCAAGTTAGCTACTGGACTATGAGTCTGCAGAGTCTAGCTTGCTAAAATAGAGAACCCAAAGTTTGCTGAAGTTCCACTTGAATTTTTTTACATGCAGGTTGACCAGTTGCGTGAGCAAGGTCGACCTAGTTGGGTTGCAAGATCTATTGAATCCAACATGCAGTTGTTGCTAACAGATTTGGGCCTCACTGTTGCTGCTACTATTGTCGTTCAGTTGATGATCTGCACTGCTGCTGCTGTAAATGGAGCTGCTACAAAGTTTAGGGTCATTGTTGTATCTTTCTTTGAGACAAGGTTTTGCAGGTGCTTGAAGTGTTCCACATGATTGAATAGTTGCTAGAGCATCAGCAAATATGACTTGGGCCTTAAATCCAATGTCTTTCAAGAACTTTTTACTTTTCACCTATGGCATAGCATATGGAGCGAAAGGACCCAGTAGAGACCTCACAACCTCACAATCATAGAAGAGATATTTTGGTAGTGATGTTCTTCATCTGCACTTGATGCTATCCATCGGAAGTCATGGAGGCATTTCAAGAAAGATGACTAAGGAGGATGCTTACCCTCAATGGATTCCACCCTTACATATTTTCTCATGTCTGAACTATAGCATTCATCCCATGTTTGATCAGGAACTTTCAACAGGCATGTACACTTTTCCCTCTACTTTCCTGAAGAAAGGGCTGATAATAAGCTTGTTTTTGTCTACAGGGTTCCCAAACTCTCTACCAAAGTAAACGGGTTCCTCAACTGGACTCTTGTAACCATGATTCATAACAAGAATCTGCCATAGTTGCTATCATATGAAGGAAATTTACAAGATGAAGCTCAGCAAATCCATTAAAGAAAACTCTTGAAAGCTCCAAGAATGGAATGAGAATCAGTGGTACGAGTCACATATAAGATATTGTACTGCAAAAGACAGCTACATTAGAATTTTTTTCTGGAAGTGCCACCACAACCTCTGATAGTATGCCTGCGGGACAGCTTGTCAACTACAGTAATTTACAGTAGAGCAAGCTTTTCAACAGCTGACTTCTTCAGTGTAGGATACTTATCGGGACATAACTTAAACATGTATCTCTATGCATATGGGAGGACCCAGTTGACTAAATAATTCTTTCCTCTGCAATCTTTCGTGCCATAAAATATTGCTTCACGGGACTCAACCTCAGAAGGAGCAGGAACATCTTTGTGTAACAGCAGAGCTTGCTTGGATTTCATACGAGCTGGTGCATAGCATTCCATCCGAATCAATGTATGACCCTTTTTTGGATAAGAATATCCAATTCTGCTACAGCACTTGCGTCACCCGAGCATCATGAACCATGGTCACAGCTTGGGTAGTGTAGCTTTCGGTGCATGTCTGCGTTATGCAAATGGGAGGTCAATGAATATGGGAGGAGGTCGGTGCATATTGAGTTGAAGTCTAAGTATGCTGGCTGCTGAGGTCGGTGCACATTGGCTGTTGCAGCTAAGGTCTGTGCACATGGGCCAAGGTCTGAGCATGCTGGCTACTGAGGTCGGTGCATATTGGCTGAAGTCCGAGCATGTTGCAGCTAAGGCCGGTGCACATGGCAGCTGTTGTCGGTGCACATTAAGCTAAAGTCTGAGCATGTTGCAACTAAGGTTGGTGCACATGGGCCAAGGTCCGAGCATGTTGGCTGTTGAGGTCGGTGCACATTGGCTGAAGTCGGTGCACATCAGCTTGGCCTGTGCAGCTGGGAGGTCGGTGCAAGGATATGTATCGATGCATGTTTAGGCCAGTGCAAGTGGCTTCAAGTCTGTGCAAGTGGCTAAAGTCTGTGCACGTTGGCTGGAAGGGTTTATACATTACAATTCGCTGTATTTTTGGGGCTTTCTTGAATGAAGTTTTCTAAGCCCCTTGAAGACCTCTGTTGGCATACTTGGTTGGAGTGAATGTCTTGTAGGGAGGACATAAGCTGAGATTTGAACTAAAATACTCTTCTAAAATAAAGCCAGCTAACTTGTGCCGAGATATTGTTGCATATACTACACTATGGTCTGCTGAGATATACAGAATCAATATGCTCGGCATTTAATCGAACACTCTGACAACTCGGTCTGGATACCTCCGGGAGGTCTGCATTTCCCCAACCCTTTGGAGTATGATCTCAATTCACTCCATCTCTCAGTGATCTGCTGAATGGGACCTGCTAAACTTGGGTTACAGACGTGGTTAGCTTGCCACGCATGAGGCTGCTAGGCTTTGCTTCAAAATCTGCTAAGCTTGATAAAACTACAAAGAGGCCTGCTAACCTGTGAGGGTCTGTTGAATCTCTGCGGAGCCACTACTGCTGCTAGCTTAGTTCTCGAGGGGCATTTAATCATACCATCAGCGAATCCCAATGTAATGGGCAAAGCTTGACCTAGGTTATTGAATTTGACATCTTGGATGGTTTAGCGTACTAAGGTAGCCTTGAACTCATTGATGCAGGCACATCTGGCTTGATTAAAGGGGAACCTGTACAATCCAATATGTTGGCAAGAAAGTTTATCAACCTGTTCGGTTCCTCTGTGATTTTGCCCTTGAGAATGAATGGCTTGAGCTCCACTAGTGTTGGAGTGCTTATTTAACCTTTAAAGACTGCTGAATCATAGAGCATATCGGCCTGCTGGACAGAGTGATGTGACACGACCTAAGGGTGCAATGGTTATCAACCAAATGAACCTTGGACCTAGACTTGCAAGCCCACTTACAAATTGGCGGACTCGATGTTGGCGGACCGATATCGCAGCACAACCCTTTGCCCGTGGTGACTAAGTGATGGTAGGGTGGATTCGAGAGCCTAAACCACGCTGGTTGGGGTGATGACTTCGCCAATGAGTTCCCCTCCCTTGGATTGGAGCACCCACATCAGTGGGGCGGACGTCGTGCCTTGAGGGCACCGGGATCTCTCCTCACTCAATCTGCGGTGGCCACTCGTGATCGGGAATCACAGGACCGGGCACTCTCTTCCTTGCTGGCTGAACTTAGAAATGATACTAATTAAACACAAATATCCAGGGAGGGTTCAGCATATACCTAACTGGTGTGAGGACACCAGCCCCGAGTCGGAGACGTGGGCGAGCGGGGAAGCGTGTGTTCCCCACACGCCGCGTCGGTGAAGCTTCGAACCTGAAATTTAAGATTACATGCACTACGCCCCTAGCAAGGGGGTTGGACTAGGGGTGGGGGTTCGTATTACAACCAAAATATACCTCCACGTAGGGAGGGGCGCTCATCCGATCAGGCGGGGAAGGGGGAAATGCGAACTAAGAGCCACTTGAATGAACATTGTCGGATCAGCCCGCCCTCTAGAACATTGGACAGATGGCTGATGATGCTGTCACAGCGGCCACTCAAGAATTTTTACGAAGACGAGACCACTTGGAGATTCTTCGTAGCTGGATCGGGATGATGATTGAATTTTTTTGATTTCTTTGGGCACCGCTGCTGGTCGGGGTAGGGGCTTGAACAGGGTGGCAGACCATTGGTTCTGACAGCTTCAGATTTCCAACAGCAGGAAGAAGAGGATGCCACGACTGCTCCCGAATTCAGAATCAGGTGCCGTTGGAGCCGTTGGAACGGTTGACAGGTCCTCTATGAAGAAAAACTGGCAGGGAAGCCAAACGTTGTCGGAGAAGACCAATGGGATCAGAACTCTGATGAGATATCGGTGCAGACTGTGGGGAAGCAGAACCGTGCACCCGTGGGAGAAAATTGATAACTCCTGGTTTCGGATGCTAAATTGAGCTCTACTTTTTTGAGAAGAAAGAAGACTCGTAGTAGAAGCTTTTTGAAGAAGAACTCTCGATCAGATTCCAAGCAGGATCGTCGCAGTCGGGGGAAGAATGACTCCCCTGGGTGATGACAAACTCAAAACGGGCTGGGACCACCGCCGTTGCGAAGAGGACTGGGATACGCTTCGAACGATGGCTGTTGATCCTTTAGAAACATCTGGAGGGAGCCGTGGTCACCTATGTAAGCTGCTACTCTTCTGCAGATCTTCAGTTGAGAGCTGTAGATTGAAGATGACGGGGGGGATGGGGTATATGGGAGGGGAAATGGGGGTGGATGAGTATGGGGAAAGCCCGTGCTGTGAGGGGGTCTAGGAGGGGGTGTTCCAAGGAGGGGGAAGGGAAGAATGGGGTCTGGAAGGGGGTCTAACAGGTAGTGGGAGGAGGAGCTACGAATTTGGGAAGGTGGGGGAGAGGGAAAGGGTAAGGGGGGCACAAGTGGGTGGAGGGAAGGTGAGTTTAAATTTTCCTTAATGGAGGGTATTCAATGGTGGTCTTGGGGATGAGAGGGGTTGTGTTGGGGAAGGGAAGGGGTGCTTGGGGTAGTGGGAAGGGTGCTTGGGGAAGTGGGTGGGGTAGTTGGGGGTTGGGAGGTGGAGCTAGGATTGGTGGAAGCTCTCTTGGGACTAGGGGGTGGAGTAATGGGATGTGTGGGGAAGGGGAGTGGCCTTTAATGGGGGTAGGTGGGAGAGTGGTGGTTGGGAAGGGAGGAGAGAGAAAATTTTTGAAATTGGGTGTGAGGAGAGAGAAAAGGGAGTGAAAGAGAGAGATTAAGAGAGGGATGGGTGGAAAATCTCTCCCCTAGGGTCTCTCAACCAAATAATGGAATCTCTCCACTAGATAAGAAGTTTGAACTCTCAAAATGGCAATTTTTTCATTCATTGATTCATTACATCAAAATGGAGAGAGTGGGGTCCTATTTATAGGGATCCCACAATTTACAATAAGACCCTGATTTTTGGCACATTGACTAATAACCAACAAGGTAGGGGCACCCATGGGCCTAGCCCAAAGAATTGGGCCCAATGACTTAATCAAACTAACATAATGACACACAAACTTAGGGAAATAACAAAATACCTAGGGACATGACTCAAATAAAAAGAAGATTACATAATTATGACTCAAAGAAAATATGAAAATTACATGAACTGGATAAGAAAATGTGACGGACATAATAGAACCATGCTGGTGAACAACCGAGATTTTGAAAATATGAAGGGCGAGAGATGCCCCCATCATACTCCCGGGGTGCTGAGAACTCGACTTCGTCGAGTAGGAGTCCTTCCTGGCTCGCCCATGTGTCCTCCATCGTGGCCGGCCCTTCCACCTCACAAGATACTGCTGGATTGCCCTACTCCTGATGGTGTTATTATGTTCAACTAGTATCAAATCTTTACGCTCATGCCGGGCTCTCCAGGTTAGAAGTGGACTCTCATTGGTGGGGTCACTCTCAAAAGGGGGTATGGGCTCAATATCCTCACTAGGTGCCATCGCGGGGCCCTTGTTAGGCACAAGGTCCGCCACACTACAATAAGGGTTGACCCCATATTCCTTCAGAAGGACCAACTCATTGGCATCTATGCTCAATCGCCCCAAGACCTTAAAGGGTCCAGTCTCTCGATCCTTGAGCGTTGAGGCGACTCTAGGGAAGAGCCTCTTCATCCTGACCATCAGATAGTCACCCTCTTGGAAGTCTTGGTTTCTTTTGCGGGTATCAATTCGCCTTTGACAAATCCTATTGCCTTTGATGATGTGCTTGTAAGTATGTAATCCTGAGACATAGTTAGTGAATGCTAGCACTCTATTGGATGTTGGGGGTCTCGGGCACCCAAATGTTGACCTAGCATGTCTAGACTCCCTATGAAGGTTAGTGAGGATAGGAGGGCCTGGACCTTCAAATGTAGCTCTATCATGCAAAGGGGTGGCAAATGCTGGGGGACCCGGACATCCAAGAATGCACCTATCATGCTTAAGACTCATGATGAATGAAGGTGGACCATTACATCTGAAAATGGTCCATTCATACTTCTTACTTGACATGTGGGTGATGTGAATGAATGGACCCGTCTTATGAATCATGCCAAGTGATGTGTTGTGCCAAGACTTATGCATTTCTATCCCAAAGATGACTTCCATATGTATGGGTGTGGGTTGGCCTTTGAACTTCCATGTGAAAGGGTCAAAAGGATCTAGGAAGGTGGGCATTATGGAGAGGGGCTCTTCCTTGCTTCCTAGACATATGTTGTCTATGGCGATGGTTCCCTTTGTGTGACCCGAGTCTTGGAAGAGGTGATCTTGGTCCAACATGGTTGGTTGGGGTAGGGAAAGGTGAGTTGTGGGTAAGGTGTTTGTGTCACATGGGTAACTAGGCTCCCATTGGAAGGGATCAAAGGGGTCATGGACTAGGCTTCCTAGAGGAAGGAACTCTGATGTGACACACCCTTGGACTTAGCAAGCAAGCACAATCGCATTCAAAACGGGCCAAGTTGGGCCACCGCTCTATCGTCACTCACCCAAGCCCGGGGTGACTTGGCAATGCCAAGATGAGGATATGGGGTTGGGCCCTTGCTGGTAGAGGGCCAGCAAGGCCAAGACTTTATTCCCAATGGGTGGGGATGCCCAAATCAAGGGGACCGACAAAGTGCCAAAGGCACCGGTTGCAATAGTCCCACGGTGATCACTCAAATGTATGGGGCTTGAGGATCGGGCTCTCACTCACATAACCAGCGGAATTAGAACTAATATTGAAAGACAAGCACTAAGTGGAGTGAAGGTTTGAGCACTTACTCGATCGGTTTGAAGAAACCGGTCCCGGTCGGAGACGAGGGCGAGCGGGGAGGCGAGTGGATCCCCACACGCCGCGGCGGTGTTGCTTGACCTGCCCAAACAAAGTACACCACTACACCTCTCGCAGGAGGGGGATCTTGGGGTGGGGGTTAATGAAATTACAGACAATACTACCTCCACGCAGGGAGGGACCTTCAGCCGGCCAAGCGGGGTGGGGAAACTATAGCAAAGAACGAGGAATAAGGGTGGACGCCGAATCTGCTTGCTGTCTGCGAGCTGGGACAGAGGGTCGGTGTTGCTGCTGTAGATCTCAATCAGTAATTTTGTAGACGACGAGACCAGAGGGAAAACCTTCGTAGCTGGAAGGGGATTGCCTCAGAATTTTCTTAATTTCTTCTGGAGTCGCTGCCGGTCCGGACGGGAGCTCGAACAAGGCCTCTGATTTTTGGACTGGCAGTAGCAGGTCACCAACAGTAGGAAGACGAGGCTGTCCCGACCGGTCCTGAACACCGAATGAGGTGCCGTCAGTGCCGTTAGAACCGTGGGAGAGTCCTCTTTGCAGCAAACAAAACGGGGACCCCAAAAGATGCCGGAGATGATCTGTGGAACCAGAAGAGTGAAGAGGGGTCGGTGCAGACTGTGGAAAGCAGAGTCGCGCGATTGTGGGAGAAAATTGGTAACTCATGCTCTCCGATGCTGAATGGACTTCCGCTTCCTGATTCTGAAAGTAGACAGGCCGAGGAAGAACTTTGTAGAAGACCCTGAAGCCTGATTCCTTCAGAGCTCGTCGTGATGAAGCGTTTCCTCCGGTTCTAGAACTCTGCAGTGGCCGCCCTGCGCAGTTGTGGGAGAACGGGGTTCTCGGGCAGCACCGAGCTCCGATGAGGACGAACCCACTTTTGTTGTGAAGAGGACAGGCAGCCGCTTCCGTGGATGTATCTTGTGCCTTCAGAATCGCTTGGAAGTGACCGTGGTGGCTGCTGCAAGCTACGGGTACAGCTGGACCCTCTTGAACAGCAACCTGCAACTTTGACAAACCTCCAATGGAACTAGCAAGAAGATGAAGAGGACAACATATGGTGGAAGGGGGGGATTGGGGTTGATGGAGGGGAGGTGTGGGGATTATAGCAGGGTGTTAGAGGTAGTGGGGAGGTGGAGGAAGAAGAGTGGGGGGCGATGGTTTGAGCTGGTGGAGGGAGGGTGAGGGTGCAAGTGGTGGTGGAGAATGGAAGGAGAGGGGGGCGAACTAGGCTAGAGAGGAGGAGAGGGGGGCGGCCAAAGGATATGGAGGGAAGGGTATTTGAATTTCAAATGGCTTTGGAAGTTGGAAGATGGTGTGGGGAAGAGGGATGCTTGTATTGGAATGGGGAAGATTTGGTTGGAATGGGGAGAGTGGTGTTGGAATGGTGAGAACTCTTCCTTGGAACTAGGGGGGGAAAGTAAATGGGGGTGTGGGGAAGTGGAGGGCTTTAATGGTGGTAGGTGGGGGTTGGAGGTGGATGGGAGTAGGAGGAGAGAGGGAATGGGGCGAACCCCTCTTGGGAGGAGAGGGAAAGAGAGAGTAGAGGGGGGGTTGGGGATTCACTCACCCTAGGGCTTCTCACCCTAATGGATTCACTCCACTAAACTAGGCTTAGATCTTTCAAATGGTATTTTCATTGATTCATTCATTCATTACCTCCAAATGAAGGAAATGGGGCCCTATATATAGGAAACCCACATTTTACAATAAGACCCTGACAAAAGACTCATTGACAAATAACCGAAGGGGTAGGGGAGCTTATTGGGCCAAGCCCGAAGAAATGGGCCTAATTAGCACATTACACATTCTAATGACACTCAAACATAGGAAAATAAATGCAAGACCTAGGGACATGACTCAAATAAAAAAGTAAATTACATCAAATGACTCAAGTACATAGCACAAAAAAGATAAGTGGGCCTTTATAGAGAGAGGCCCGAACTCAAACAGTGTCGGAGTGTGAAGAAGACCCTAGCCAAAGGGAATTGTGGATGATGCCTCCATCAAATCCCCTGGGCTGTGAAGAGCTCGACTCCATCGAGTAGGGATCCATCCGGCTGTGGTACTGCTCGAGGAGGTCCGGATCCAACCGCTGGAGATCCTCCCGACTCACCCAAGAATCCTCCGAAGGAGGCCGATCCTTCCACCTGACGAGATAGCGCTCATAGACCTTGCTCCGAGTGGTAGTGACTTGTTCATCCAATATTTGTTCAATTTGTTCACGCTGGGCTCTCTTGGCTGGTGGTCTCTCCTCACGGGTGGGTGCTCTCTCAAGGGAAGAAGTAGGCTCAATCGCCTCACTAGGTATCACCGTGGGTCCCTTATATGGCACTAGGTCGGCAACATTGAATGTGGGACTTATTCCATACTCCTCAGGGAGATCTAACTCGTAGGCATTTGCACCAATGCGCCTCAAGACCTGGAAGGGACCAGCCCCACGTGGCCTCAGTTTAGAGTTGACTCCCGGGGAGAGCCTCTCCGTCCTTACCATTACAAAGTCACCCACATGAAATTCTTGGTGACGCCGATGAGAGTCGGCCAGCCTTTTATAAGCCTCATTCTTTTTGCTGATGTGCTTGCGAATTTCTTCATGCAATTCTCTAATATGTTGTGCAAAAGACTCGGCTGAAATGGACACTCTAGTATGCTGGGGAAGAGGAATGAGATCGGAAGGCTTTCTTGGTTTGTATCCATGCACGGCTTCAAATGGACTCATCCCTATGGACTTATTGATGGAGTTGTTATATGCGAATTCAGCCTGGGGTAGGATGAGATCCCAATTTCCCGGTCGATCCTCAACAAGGCACCTAAGGAGGTTCCCTAGACTCCGATTGACAACTTTGATTTGGCCATCTGTTTGGGGGTGGTAGGCAGTGGAGAATTTAAGGAGGGTACCCATCATGTGCCAAAGAGTTTTCCAAAAGTAGCTAGTGAATTTGACATTACTATCGGAGACTATAGTTTTGGGTAACCCATGGAGGCGGACAACCTCATCAAAGAACAATCGGGCCACATGGGAGGCATCGGAGGTTTTGGTGCATGGGATGAAATGGGCCATTTTGGAAAATCTATCAACCACCACATAGATTGAGTCATGCTTTCTAGGAGTCTTGTGTAGTCCTAGCACAAAGTCCATACTTAAGTCTTGCCATGGTCGGTCGGAGTGGGGTATATAGGCCGGTGTTTTGTTTCACTTGTTTGGCCGAGGCACATGTTCGGCATTGACCCACAACCTTGCCTACATCTCTCTTGAGACTAGGCCAGTAAAACTGTCCCTCAACTAGGGCAATGGTTTTGTGGACTTCAAAATGGCCAGCTAGCCCTCCCGCATGTAATTCCCAAATAAAGAAGTCACGGAGCGAGGTCCGTGGGATGCAAAGCTTGGGTCCCTTGAAGAGGAACCCATCCTCCAAGACAAATGCCTCATGTTCCTTGCTAGAAGGGGTGGTCAAGGTGGTATAGATGTGCCCAAAGTCGGGGCAGCTAGGGTACTCATCCTTGATCCTATCAAACCCGGTCACTTCCACTTGGATAGTGGATAGCAAGGAAACTTTCCTACTAAGGGCATCCGCCGCTCGATTCTCACTCCCGGCCTTGTGTTTGATGACAAAAGTGTAGGATTGGATGAACTCAACCCGTCGGGCATGTCGGGCATTTAACTTTTGTTGGGAATTGAGGTATTTGAGGGCCTCATGGTCGGAAAAGATGACAAACTCCTTGGGCAACAAGTAGTGCCTCCAATGTCGGAGGGATTGAACCACGGCATAGAACTCCTTGTCATAAGTGGAGTATCTTGTCCTAGCATCACAAAGCTTCTCACTAAAGAAGGCTACCGGGTGTCCCTCTTGACTAAGAATCCCTCCTATCCCTATCCCGGATGCATCACATGTGACTTCAAAGACTTTAGAGAAATCGGGAAGGCATAGGACCGGAGCTTGGGTCATCTTCTCCTTAAGTTCTTGGAAGGCTTTAGAGGCCGATTTGGTCCATACAAAAGTCCCCTTCTTGAGACAATCGGTGATGGGGCCAGTGATAGTGCTAAACCCTCGAATAAACCTCCTATAGAATGTAGCCAATCCATAGAAACTTCGGACCTCGTGAAGGGTGTGGGGTTCCGGCCAATCAATGATAGCTTGGACCTTCTCGGGGTCCATGGAGACGCCTTTGGTTGACACCACAAATCCTAGGAAGGTGAGGGATGTGGTCATGAAGTGGCACTTTCCTAAGTTGGCAAATAGGCTCTCTTGACGAAGGATGGTACAAACTTTCCTAAGGTGGTCAAGGTGGGCTTCTTGGGATTGACTATAGATGAGTATATCATCAAAATAGACCACTAGAAAGATCCCAATGAAGGGCCTAAGGACCTCCGTCATAAGACGCATGAAAGTACTTGGGGCATTTGAAAGCCCAAAAGGCATGACTAACCATTCAAAGAGGCCATCTTTGGTTTTGAAAGCCGTTTTCCACTCATCCCCGGGCCTTATCCTAACTTGGTGATAACCACTCTTAAGGTCAATTTTGGAGAAGATGGTGGCTCCGGCTAACATATCAAGCATGTCATCAAGCCTAGGGATGGGAAATCTATACTTGACGGTGATTTTGTTAATGGCCCGACTATCCACACACATTCGCCATGACCCATCCTTCTTGGGAGTTAGAAGGGCCGGGACGGCACATGGGCTTTTGCTAATGCGGATGAAGCCCTTCCTAATGAGTTCCTCTATTTGCCTCCTAAGTTCGGCATGTTCCGTAGGATTGAGGCGATAATGAGGAAGGTTTGGGAGAGTGGCTCCCGGGACTAGATCTATTGCATATTGCACATCCCGCATGGGAGGGAGTTGGTCCGGGAGCTCCGTTGGGAACACATCATGGAATTCTTCTAGGAGTTGTTGGATTTCTATGGGATGTGGATTGGTGGAAGTGGGTTCTCCTAGGCAAATGACCACCGCACATAATGGTACTCCTTGAACTATCTCCTCTTCAAGTTCCTTCCTAGTGATGAGATGAAGACCCTTGGTCAACCCCGAGGTCTCACTTTGTTTGGGAGTTTGGGTAGGGGATGGAGTTGGAGGGGTGGAGTTCCCCGAGACTTGTATGGTGGTGGGGTGTTGTCCTTGAGGGGGAGTGTCCCTCTTGGTCATGGGACGAGGTGGGGAGGGGTTAAGACGGATAGTCTTACCCTCATGTTCAAAGGTGCATTTGTTGCTCCTACCCAAGATGGTGGCATCTACATCATAAAGCCAAGGTCTTCCTAGTAGGATGCTACCTACTTTCATGGGTATGATGTCACACCATATTTGATCATGGTATGAAGAGAAGGTGAGAGGCACAAGACATTGAGTGTTGACCGGGATGGAGTTGTTGTTGATCCATGAAACCCGGTATGGGCTTGGGTGAGGGGTGATAGTTAGCCCAAGAAGCTTGACGGTATCGGGTGACACGGCATTGACACAACTCCCACTATCCAAGATCACTTTCCTTACATGGTTCCCTATTTTGACAAAGGTGTGAAATATTGAAGTTTGACGCCAATCCTCTTCTTGGGGTTTGGTGAGGGTGCATCTAATCACTCCTAGATGAGAGTTGGAAGATGGAGTGGTGTGCTATAGACCCGACTCTAGGTATTGGATTTCATACTCCTCTTCCCAATCTAGTGAGGCTTCATGGTCCTCAATGACATCTTTAAGTTCTTTTTGGGGTGGAGCTTCTTCCTCAATAAGCAAGCTAGACAATCCCTTGGATGGACATTGCCCTGCAAAGTGGCCAAACCCTTGACACCTAAAGCATTGTTGACGCCCGCTACCCGAAGTAGTTCCTACATTTGGGCCTTTGGGAATGTCTTCCCTCCGTGGGAGGGGGTGACTAGGGGTGGGTTTGTTTGGAGTGATGGTGGGAGGGGGGTTGTAAGGCCTTAATGGGGTGCTCCCACTTGGATTATGGGCTTTCATGGGAGTGGCCGGAATGGGCCGTGGTCCCATGTTTTTGGGATCGACCGGTCGGGGAGTAGCAAATCGAGGGATCCTAGAGAATCTTTCTACATCCCTAGCTATTTGATAAGCTATCTCAAGGTTATCAACATCTCTCATGAAAAGCTCTCTTTTGATGTGACTTTGAAGTCAATTCCTAAAGCGGGACAAGGTAACGGCCGGGTCCTCATGAACTCCACACTTCAAAAGATATGAGTCAAACTTCTCAATGTACTCAACTACGGTCTTCCCCTCTTGGGTGAGGCTTTGCCATTCATCTAAGAGCATGTGATGGTAGGATTGGGGAAGGTATTTGTTCCTAAGTTGATTCTTCATACCCTCCCAAGTATCAATAGGCTCTACCCGCCTAATCCTTCTTAAACCCTCTTGGTTTAGCCAATACGTTTTGGCTAATTTAGTGAGATACATCTTGGCCAATCTTACCCTCCTTTGGTCGGGCATTGGGTACCATTCAAAGTATTGGTCCATGGCGGTCTCCCATTCTAAGTAGACACTTGGTTCATGGGAACCATCAAAGTTTGGGGCCTCTACTTTAATCATCCTTAAGAGAGGGTCATCCGGGTCGTTCCGTGGACGCCTTTCATGAATTGGAGGGTGGCGGGGTCTCTCATGGTTATAATAGGGGTCAAAGTCCAAGTCCTCCCTATAAATTTCAGCATGTGGATGATAGGCTCTTGGTCCATGATTCCTAGGATGGAACTCTTCCCTATGAGGCTCAACATGTGGAGGGTAGATTCTTGGGTCATTGTTCCTTGGGTGGAACTCATTCCTATGCAACTCACCATGTGGTGGATGAACTCTTGGCTCATTATTCCTTAGATAGGGATCTTCCCTATGAGGCTCAACATGTGGAGGGTGGACTCTAGGCTCGTTGTCCCTTGGGTGGACCTCATGTTCTTCTAACCGAGCAATTCGAGTGTTAAGGGATTCAAGTTGGGCAAGGATGTTTGTAAGGGCAGCATCTACCCTATTCATTTGGCCTTGGGGTTCCACCCTAAGAGCATCTTGATTGAGTTGAGGATTGGGATCCATGGGTGGAATTGAAGATGACGGATCGGGTCGGTAACTAGCACCACTACGGGTGGACATGCAAAACAAGGGGCAAATGAGGTTGGACACACAATGCAAAGGTCCTAGGACTTAGACTTGATAGAGACAAGTCAATGACTTGCTCTGATACCAATTGATGTGACACACCCTTGGACTTAGCAAGCAAGCACAATCGCATTCAAAACGGGCCAAGTTGGGCCACCGCTCTATCGTCACTCACCCAAGCCCGGGGTGACTTGGCAATGCCAAGATGAGGATGTGGGGTTGGGCCCTTGCTGGTAGAGGGCCAGCAAGGCCAAGACTTTATTCCCAATGGGTGGGGATGCCCAAATCAAGGGGGCCGACAAAGTGCCAAAGGCACCGGTTGCAATAGTCCCACGGTGATCACTCAAATTTATGGGGCTTGAGGATCGGGCTCTCACTCGCATAACCAGCGGAATTAGAACTAATATTGAAAGACAAGCACTAAGTGGAGTGAAGGTTTGAGCACTTACTCGACCGGTTTGAAGAAACCGGTCCCAGTCGGAGACGAGGGCGAGCGGGGAGGCGAGTGGATCCCCACACGCCGCGGCGGTGTTGCTTGACCTGCCCAAACAAAGTACACCACTACACCTCTCGCAGGAGGGGGATCTTGGGGTGGGGGTTAATGAAATTACAGATAATACTACCTCCATGCAGGGAGGGACCTTCAGCCGGCCAAGCGGGGTGGGGAAACTATAGCAAAGAACGAGGAATAAGGGTGGACGCCGAATCTGCTTGCTATCTGCGAGCCGGGACAGAGGGTCGGTGTTGCTGCTGTAGATCTTGATCAGGAATTTTGTTGATGACGAGACCAGAGGGAAAACCTTCGTAGCTGGAAGGGGATTGCCTCAGAATTTTCTTAATTTCTTCTGGAGTTGCTGCCGGTCGGGGCGGGAGCTCGAACAAGGCCTCTGATTTTCGGACTGGCAGTAGCAGGTCACC
Source organism: Amorphophallus konjac (assembly GCA_022559845.1). Classification (NCBI taxonomy): domain Eukaryota; kingdom Viridiplantae; phylum Streptophyta; class Magnoliopsida; order Alismatales; family Araceae; genus Amorphophallus; species Amorphophallus konjac. The sequence goes on from CM040119.1 coordinate 252,651,217, forward strand.
AACAGTAGGAAGACGAGGCTGTACCGACTGCTCCTGAACTGAGAATGAGGTGCCGTCGGGCCGTTAGAACCGTGGGAGAGTCCTCTTTGCATCAAACAAAACGGGGACCCCAAAAGATGCCGGAGATGATCTGTGGAACCAGAAGAGTGAAGAGGGGTCGGTGCAGACTATGGAAAGCAGAGTCGCACGATTGTGGGAGAAAATTGGTAACTCCTGCTCTCGGATGCTGAATGGACTTCCACTTCCTGATTCTGAAAGTAGACAGGCCGAGGAAGAACTTTGCAGAAGACCCTGAAGCCTGATTCCTTCAGGGCTCGTCGTGATGAAGCGTTTCCTCCGGTTCTGGAACTCTGCAGTGGCCGACCTGCGCCGTCGTGGGAGAACGGGGCTCCCGGGCAGCACCGAGCTCCGATGAGGACGAACCCACTTTTGTTGCGAAGAGGATAGGCAGCCGCTTCCGTGGATGTATCTTGTGCCTTCAGAATCACTTGGAAGTGACCGTGGTGGCTGCTGCAAGCTATGGGTATAGCTGGACCCTCTTGAATAGCAACCTGCAACTTTGACAAACCTCCAATGGAACTAGCAAGAAGATGAAGAGGACAGCATATGGTGGAAGGGGGGGATTGGGGTTGATGGAGAGGAGGTGTGGGGATTATAGCAGGGTGTTAGAGGTAGTGGGGAGGTGGAGGAAGAAGAGTGGGGGGCGATGGTTTGAGCTGGTGGAGGGAGGGTGAGGGTGCAAGTGGTGGTGGAGAATGGAAGGAGAGGGGGGCGAACTAGGCTAGAGAGGAGGAGAGGGGGGCGGCCAAAGGATATGGAGGGAAGGGTATTTGAATTTCAAATGACTTTGGAAGTTGGAAGATGGTGTGGGGAAGAGGGATGCTTGTATTGGAATGGGGAAGATTTGGTTGGAATGGGGAGAGTGGTGTTGGAATGGTGAGAACTCTTCCTTGGAACTAGGGGGGAAAGTAAATGGGGGTGTGGGGAAGTGGAGGGCTTTAATGGTGGTAGGTGGGGGTTGGAGGTGGATGGGAGTAGGAGGAGAGAGGGAATGGGGCGAACCCCTCTTGGGAGGAGAGAGAAAGAGAGAGTAGAGGGGGGGTTGGGGATTCACTCACACTAGGGCTTCTCACCCTAATGGATTCACTCCACTAAACCTAATAAGACCCTGACAAAAGACTCATTGACAAATAACCGAAGGGGTAGGGGAGCTTATTGGGCCAAGCCCGAAGAAATGGGCCCAATTAGCACATTACACATTCTAATGACACTCAAACATAGGAAAATAAATGCAAGACCTAGGGACATGACTCAAATAAAATGCAAATTACATCAAATGACTCAAGTGCATAGCACAAAAAAGGATAAGTGGGCCTTTATAGAGAGAGGCCCGAACTCAAACAGTGCCGGAGTGTGAAGAAGACCCTAGCCAAAGGGAATTGTGGATGATGCCTCCATCAAACTCTATGTCCACATGGTCTACACACGGTGGGTCATCCTTCCCCAAGGTAATTGGACCAAGGTCTTTAGTGGGTCAGTCGATCAAGGTGCTTGGGATCTTAATGGGAGTGGAGTGGACCATGATGGGTTCTTCATCCATGGGGAGAATGAGAAGGAGGTCACTAGTGTAGCAACCAATGGTGAAGACTGAGGTGATAGAACCATCACATGGGTGGATGAGACTAAGTCTTCTTGGGTGGGCCGCTCCTAAGGTCAATAAGCAAGTCAACTTTAGTTTCCATTCTAAACCCTTGAGAAGATCATCCCAACCATTTACCTCATAGTAGGATTATAATGTGGTGTGATAGGAGTTAACGGGTGCTAATTGGAAAGGGTGCTCCATGGTTGGGGTTTGAAAGTACAAGGCATGAGGGATGGGATTTTGCTTGAGCCATTTGATGATGAGTTCTCCTATGGTCACCACCTTTTGAGTGAGATTGAGTGGTTTGGGGAGGTATGTGTTTGTTTGGACGGGGATGAGTTGATGTCCTTCCTCCTTATTGATAGGAGTATGGATTTCCTTAAAGGTGGAGAAGGGCTTTGGGTTGGTGTCCAATCCCGGGGATTTGGTCTTGTGGGCCGGGTTCTCCTTATGTTCACTCATGACCTCATTCATTCTTTGAAGTGGGTTGAGAGGGCATGGTGGCCGAGTATGGGGCTCTGGTTGGTGAGGGAACAAACGGTTGTTGAAACCATAGGCTCCCGGGAGATGTGGAGGATGAACTAGGCAAGACCAACGCAATGGGTGGAAGGTGGTATTCCGTTCATCAAGCCATTGTTTCCCTAGGATTATGCAAGGGCCTTCCAAAGTACCAATTTGACACCATGCTCCATCAAAGTATTTGGTCTCTCCAAACCATTTATGGAATTCAACGAAGACTTGGTCTCCATTGTTCACAATTTGTCCGGTCGTAGAGAGGGTGGCTACAATTTCGGGGGATACCCAATTATCTTCTACCATGTCTATGAAGTCAATTTCTGTGGGGCTCCCATTAGGTAGGTATGCTTGGGATATGATGGGAATTGGGGCCTTTTGGTCCGTAGACTCAATGACAATGGGAGGTGGATAATGCATGGAGCGATCCGATGAGAACTCTAATGCAAGCGTGCCCATGGACTTGACTTGTGAGAACAAGTCAATGACTTGCTCTGATACAAACTGATGTGACACGACCTAAGGGTGCAATGGTTATCAACCAAATGAACCTTGGACCTAGACTTGCAAGCCCACTTACAAATTGGCGGACTCGATGTTGGCGGACCGATATCGCAGCACAACACTTTGCCCGTGGTGACTAAGTGATGGTAGGGTGGATTCGAGAGCCTAAACCACGCTGGTTGGGGTGATGACTTGTCCAATGAGTTCCCCTCCCTTGGATTGGAGCACCCACATTAGTGGGGCGGACGCCGTGCCTTGAGGGCACGGGGATCTCTCCTCACTCAATCCGCGGTGGCCACTCGTGATCGGGAATCACGGGACCGGGCACTCTCTTCCTCGCTGGCTGAACTTAGAAATGATACTAATTAAACAAAAATATTCAGGGAGGGTTCAGCATATCCCTGACCGGTGTGAGTACACCGGCCCCGAGTTGGAGATGTGGGTGAGCGGGGAAGCGTGTGTTCCCCACACGCCGCGCCGGTGAAGCTTCGAACCTGAAATTTAAGATTACATGCACTACGCCCCTAGCAAGGGGGTTGGACTAGGGGTGGGGATTCGTATTACAACCAAAATATACCTCCACGCAGGGAGGGGCGCTCAGCCGGCCAGGCGGGGAAGGGGGAAATGCGAACTAAGAGCCACTTGAAAGAACATTATCGGATCAGCCCGCCCTCTAGAACAATGGACAGACGGCTCATGATGCTGTCACAGCGGCCACTCAAGAATTTTTACGAAGACAAGACCACTAGGAGATTCTTCGTAGCTGGATCGAGATGATGCTTGAATTTTGTTGATTTCTTTGGGCACAGCTGCTGGTCGGGGTAGGGGCTTGAACAGGGTGGCAGACCCTCGATTCTGACAGCTTCAGATTTCCAACAGCAGGAAGAGAAGGATGCCACGACTGCTCCCAAACTCAGAATCAGGTGCCACTGGAGCCGTTGGAACGGTTGACGGGTCCTCTTTAAAGAAAAACTAGTGGGGAAGCCAAATGTTGTCGGAGAAGACCAGTGGGCTCAGAACTCTAATGAGATGTTGGTGCAGACTATGGGGAAGCAGAACCGTGCACCCGTGGGAGAAAATTGATAACTCCTGGTTCCGGATGCTAAATTGAGCTCTACTTTTTTGAGAAGAAAGAAGACTCGTAGTAGAAGCTTTTTGAAGAAGAACTCTCGATCAGATTCCAAGAAGGATCATCGCAGTCGGGCTTTCAATCTGGCTCTGGTATCCTGCCAAGGAGGCTTTGCGCAGTCGGGGAAGAATGACTCCCCTGGGTGATGACAAACTCAAAACGGGCTGGGACCACCGCCGTTGCGAAGAGGACTGGGAGACGCTTTGAACGATGGCTGTTGATCCTTCAGAAACATCTGGAGGAAGCCGTGGTCACCTATGTAAGCTGCTACTCTTTTGTAGATCTTCAGTTGAGAGCTGTAGATTGAAGATGACGGGGGGGATGGGGTATATGGGAGGGGAAATGGGGGTGGATGAGTGTGGGGAAAGCCCGGGCTGTGAGGGCGTCTAGGAGGGGGTGTTCCAAGGTGGGGGAAGGGAAGAATGGGGTCTGGAAGAGGGTCTAACAGGTAGTGGGAGGAGGAGCTACGAATTTGGGAAGGTGGGGGAGAGGGAAAGGGTAAGGGGGGCACAAGTGGGTGGAGGGAAGGTGAGTTTGAATTTTCCTTAATGGAGGGTATTCAATGGTGGTCTTGGGGATGGGAGGGGTTGTGTTGGGGAAGGGAATGGGTGCTTGGGGTAGTGGGAAGGGTGCTTGGGAAAGTGGGTGGGGTAGTTGGGGGTTGGGAGGTGGAGCTAGGATTGGTGGAAGCTCTCTTGGGACTAGGGGGTGGAGTAATGGGATGTGTGGGGAAGGGGAGTGGCCTTTAATGGGGGTAGGTGAGAGAGTGGTGGTTGGGAAGGGAGGAGAGAGAAAATTTTCGAAATTGGGTGTGGAGGAGAGAGAAAAGGGAGTGAAAGAGAGAGATTAAGAGAGAGATGGGTGGGGAATCTCTCCCCTAGGATCTCTCACCCAAATAATGGAATCTCTCAACTAGATAAGAAGTTTGAACTCTTAAAATGGCAAGTTTTTCATTCATGGATTCATTACCTCAAAATGGAGAGAGTGGGGTCCTATTTATAGGGATCCCACAATTTACAATAAGACCCTGATTTTTGGCACATTGACTAATAACCAACAAGGTAGGGGCACCCATGGGCCAAGCCCAAATAATTGGGCCCAATGCCTTAATCAAACTAACTTAATGACACACAAACTTAGGGAAATAACAAAAGACCTAGGGACATGACTCAAATAAAAAGAAGATTACATAATTATGACTCAAAGAAAATATGAAAATTACATGAACTGGATAAGAAAATGTGACGGACATAATAGAACCATGCTGGTGAACAACCGGGATTTTGAAAATATGAAGGGCGAGAGATGCCCCCATCACAGAGTGTGTTTGAAGTCTATAAGTCAGTATTCTAGCAACACTAAGCCATCTTCTAGACATAGGCTGAATTTGCTTAGCCATTAAACTTGCTTCATAATGGGCTTTAAGGAGGTAATGGTTTTAGCTGGGAAATTACAGAGCACTAGACTCTGGTCTTCAGCCATAAAGCTGTCAAGAACTTGATCATTTCCCTGCACTGTGCCCAGTTCATGCTCCCTACAGCAAGCATCTGTGGGCTAGTTAGTACCTTTGGTTCACCTCCCATGCCTTCATCTCTTGAATAGGTGCCCACGTCCACTTCAGGAATTCTTTACACCTAGAATGTGCTTGTAAATGGAGTGTGTAGAGTAAACATCCAACATGTTCTCCGATTTCTGCCACTTTAGCTCATGAGAATTGAGTTTAGCAGCCTCATTGCAGTTTGGTTGGAAATTGAATTTGCCAATCACATTCATTGGGAGAGGACCGTATGATTGTAAGACAATTGCATTAAGGAAAGAATGTAGATCCACATGTCTGATATGTACATTGAGCTTATGCACACTTTCATTTCTTACAGATGCAGGAACTGTAGTCTTCATTTCTACCACTTCAATAAGTACTGATGAGGAAAAATGTTCCATGAATTTCAATGTCACTCTATGTTTTGCTTTATTCTTCTCACCCATTTACCAGCACCATTGAGATAGTAAATTCCATTCGGATGTCCACACATTGCAATGCCATTAGTTCATCATCTTTCTTTTTTTTATTACTCTAATGTTGTCACAGTTGGTTTCCATAATTTTTCGAAGTGTTGCGTTCTGGGAAAATTTTGGCAGCATCTCCCCCGGACCCAGGGAGTGTTCAATTCAATAAAAGGGCCTACACACGGGGGAAAGCCGGTGTAAGGCCATGAAAGAGAGTAAGCTGCCAAGGGCCAAATTGGGTAGGGAGACAACCCGAGGGCTAGCCTACAAGGGAGCTCCACATACCCGGGGTTGAACTGCGGGACAAGGGATGCTCAATATCGCCATCTAGGTGGCATTTATGATTTACTGCATGAGAGGGACTTCTAGGGGAACATGTGACAATGCGACAGACGCCCTAGAACCCGGAGGAGTTCAAGTTAGTGAATAGGGAAGACGGTAAACGGGGAATTGTTCCCTTTCCAAGGACAAACCCGACTGCATACAAGTTCAGCGAAATTTGCGATACATATTGCTATTCTGACGTATGAGGCCCTATAAATATTCAGCATAAGGGGGAGGTTAGCATGCTGCCATCGGGTACTTTAACAAATAGCTCATCGTCCATGCACGGTAGACGTATAAACCATGGTGGAAAACGGACATGATCCTTTGAGGACAAATCTTCAAACACTAAAAGGGATATATATATATATATATATATATATATATATATATATATATATATTATATATATATTATATATATATATATATACAAACTCCGAAAGAAACCAACGGATGACTGTTACACTGACTATCGGAGTACACTGGTGCCCCTACAACTGATGGATGCGAGTGAAAGGGCACCTAGTAGCCTCTCATTCATAGTTTATTCGAGCAAACTCATATCCGCATACTGAACCACATTATCGGTACGAAGGACAGCCCCTTGGTAGGGGGGGTTGCATATTTGATGTAGCCCAGGAGGGCAGTGGGGCTGTTTGACCAAAGAGGGCAAGGCCAGAGGCTTAACTCACAAGAACCGAGCGGCCCTAGTTTCTCCTCCCTGGCACAGCGTAGAAAGGGCATTGAAGGGAGCTGGTGTGACAGAAAAACAAATAAAAAAAAGCATGAGGATTGAAAGGAAAGACTGTAGAGATGAATTTATTCCCATCCAAACAGCAAACATGCACTCATCCATGATTGGAGACAGTAGAGTATATTAACAGAGATAACAATTTTATTCATTCCCATTGATAAAGAAGAAAGAACTACATCATGCTGCGGCCAAAAGACCTTGGGGGCAATTTCTTAAACCAAAAGAAAGAAAGAACAGCATATACAATTTCAGAGAAATGAGGAGAGGGAGATCGATCAAGCACAATCAGAAAGAAAAATCAAACGTAGACAGGGAGGGAGGGGCATTGACCCCATTCCCTCCCCGGGACACACCTTCACAACCCTCTCTTCCTCACAGAAGGGAGCACACGCAGGGGATCGTTCACTCAGGCGTCTGGAAGTCGAGGCTAAGGAGAGGGGTCTGGAAAGAAGGGTCCAGAGAGGAAGGAAGCCCGGAGGCCTTCTCATTTGCAACATCGGTCGCTTTATAGCCGGTGGAGGGGCTTCAATCATCAGAGGGGTCATCCACGCGTCTCTTGCTCATGCTTCATGCGTGAGCTTCTCGACGGGCTTCGAAGCTTAACCATGGGTCGCGTGTGAGGCTTCTGCTCGTGGGCAACGGCACAGAGGGCCGGCAGGTAGAGCTCGTGCCTTGCCACGGAGGTCCAATGGGCAGGGGTTTCTTCTGCAGGCGGAGTTGCTGGCGTGCTGGGCGCCTACTCGCGGGATCAGAGCGCCAAGGATTTTGTCGGGGGTGGGGTGATGGACATGCCGCTGTGCTGCTCTTGCGCTTGCTGGATCATAGCATCGAGGCTCCTACCATAGCCAGCTCAATGGAGGTGGTGATGCGCGCATGTTCACCGGCTCACAACGCCAAGGGCTAGCCGGTGAGGGCCACGTGCGTTCACCGGACCACGACGCCCGGAGCTCGCCGGAGGTCATGAGCTATGTGCATTCGAGGAGAGAGAGTGAGAGGGGTGCGAGGCTCCTCCTCCCCCATTAGCCACGTGAGGAAGGCGTGAGCCTCCTCACGCCCCATTCGCCCATCATTTTTTTTGTTATTTCTTTTTTTCATTTTTTTGTTCATTTATTTAGTTTCTTTTGTGTGTTTATTTTTTTAATCTGTTTATTTTAGTATCTCTTTATTTGTTACCCTTTTATATATATATTTATTAATTTATCTTTCTTTGGCTTCTCTTTTTTATCATTTCACCATTTTATTTGTAATTAACTTTTTTCTCTTTTTTGTTATCTTATTTTTTTATTTATTAGTTATGTATTATATATATATATTAGGTGTCAACAACCGGTTAGCTGACAATTACAAAATTTATTGGAGGACATCATCCCCCTACAATCCGCAGGCCAAAGGATTGGCAGAAGCGTTCAACAAAACTCTCTGCACCCTGCTTGCCAAGACCATCAACTCTAGCAAGAGAGACTGGGAAGAGAAGATGTACGAGGGACTATGGGCTTGTCGCACAATCTACAAAACTCCAACCGCCTGTTCACCCTTCTCCCTGGTTTACGGATCGGAGGCTGTGGTGCCAATAGAGCTGGATGTGCCATCACTGAGAGTCACCATACAACACAGCTTCACAAATGGCGAACATACAAATATAGAAAGAAGACTAGAAGAGCTCGCTGAGATCGAGGGAAGGTGACTCCGAGCACAACACAACATTCAATTATATCAAGCTCGCATGGCCCGTGCTTTTGATAAGCTGGTCAAAGAGCGAGAATTCAAGAAAGGTGACCATGTCATGGTCAAAAAAAAGATGTAATGGCAACTAACCCCAGAGGGAAGTTGACTGAAAATTGGGTAGGCCCATATGTTGTGCATCGGGTCTACGAAGGAGGCGCTTACATCCTGGTGGATCACAAGGGTGTAGTTCAATTTTCCCCTCTCAATGGGAAGCATATGAAGTCATATCGGGTGGCCGCGCCAGCACCTGAAGATTGAATAAACTCAAAAAAAAAAACTTTCAAGTTTGAACACAGTTCCACCAGGTCACAACGCCCTGATGGACCTTACATCCGTACGAGTGAAGAAAACCTTTCTTTGCACAGGTATTGACCCCATGCCAGCGAATACCCCTAAAGAACGCCCCCCGACGGACCTTACGTCCACACGGGTGAGGAGAACCTTCCCCTTGCACGGGCATTAACCCCATGCCTGCGAATGCAGCCATACGGTGACAGGCTTTATGCCTCAGCTGAATGTTGCTAGACAATGCCTCGACGGGCCTTACATCTGCGCGGGTGAGTAGGCTCTCCAATTGTGTTGGCATTATCTTCTTGCCAACGAACAAACCCCTTTATGGCACAAGGCTTCGCGCCCTAGCCAACTCTTATACAATATCACCATCGCGGGCCTTACGCCCGAATCGGCATAGAAACTCTCCCCTTGAGTTGGTATTTGTCCTTACCAATGAACAAACTCCTTTCTGGCGCAAGGCTTCGTATTCTAGCCAACTCGTATACAATATTGCCATCGCGGGCCTTACGCCCGAATCGCATAGAACTCTCCCCTTGCGTTGGTATTTGTCCTTACCAACGAACAAACCCCTTTTTGGCACAAGGCTTTATGCCCTAGCCAACTCTTATACAATATCGCCATCGCGGGCCTTACGCCCTAATCGGCTTAGAAACTCTATCCTTGCATTGGTATTTATCCTTACCAACGAATAAACCCTTTTTCTGGCACAAGGCTTTGTGCCCTAACCAACTTTTACACAATATCGTCATTGCGGACCTTGCGTCCGAATCGGCAGAAATTCTTCCTTTGCATTGGCATTATTTTCTTGCCAACGAACAAACCCTCTCTATCGGCGCAAGGCCCCGTACCCCAGCCAACAGTCACATGCCACAACTCAAGGTCAAACGTCGCATATTGACCCATCATCATTCTCTTACCTTTTTGTTATAAAAAGGAAAAAGAAAAAAATGGGGCTTAAAATAGAGGTGCCCCACCGGTCTTGTTCAGATATTCTAGACAAGGGCAAAAATGGCTATAACCTAGCTGAGGTGAAAACCCGAAAGGGCGCCATAGGCAAAATTGGGTACCCCGCCACATGAAAACCCAAAGGGGCGCGTGGGGAAAAGCAAGAGGGGGCTGACTTTGATGAAAACCTGAAAGGGCTCTTGAGTCAGTAATGTGGTAATTAACAGTTCCTCTTCACCTTCACCCCTTTAAAACCCTGGACAGAACGTTCATCATAGTCCCACCGGAGGTCTACCTCTTTCAAAAACCATTGACCCGGAGCTTCCATCCCAGTCAATAAACAAACCCTTTTTTGCTTCGACATTTATCCAATGTCGATGAACAAACCAACGTTGATTCTTGCCATCATCGGCAGGATCAGTCAATGAACTGTTAACCTGGACCTTTCGTCCTCGTTAATGAACAAACCCCTTTTTACTTCGACATTTATCCAAAGTCGATGAACAAACCAACGCTGATTCTTGTCATCATCGGCAGGATCAGTCAATGAACCGTTAACTCGGACCTTTCATTCTCATTAATGAACTAACCATTTTTTCCTTTGGCGTTTATCCAATGTCGATGAACAAACCAACACTGATTCTTGTCATCATTGATAGGATTAGTCAATGAACCGTTAACCCGGACATTTCGTCCTCGTTAATGAACAAACCCCTTTTTGCTTCGGCATTTATACAATGTCGATGAACAAACCAACGCAGATTCTTGTCATCATCGGTCGGATCAGTCAATGAACCGTTAACCCAAACCTTTCGTCCTCGATAATAAACTAACCCTTTTTTGCTTCGGTGTTTATCCAATGTCGATAAACAAACCAACACTGATTCTTGTCATCATCGGTAGGATCAGTCAATGAACCGTTAACCCGGACCTTTCGTCCTCGTTAATGAACAAACCCCTTTTGCTTCGCCATTTATCCAATGTCTATGAACAAGCCAACGCTGATTCTTGTCATCATCGACAGGATCAGTCAATGAACTATTAACCTGGACCTTTCGTCCCCGTTAATGAACAAACCCCTTTTTTTCTTCGGCATTTATCCAATGTCGATGAACAAACTAATGTTGATTCTTGTCATCATCGGTAGGATCAGTCAATGAACCATTAACCCGAACCTTTCGTCCTCATTAATGAACAAACCCCTTTTTGCTTCATCATTTATCCAATGTCGATAAACAAACCAACGCTGATTCTTATCATCATCGGCAGGATCAGTGAACGAATCGTTAACCCAGACCTTTCTGTTAGAATATATGGGTGCAAGGCTGAGATTCAGAGGGGGGTTGAATGAATCCCCATTTTAAAAATTACTTCGGTTAAAAACTATCTCAAAAGAGATTGATGGGAATCGACGCTGAGCATTAACTTTTATTTTTACATTTGAGTCCTTTTATTTACTTTTATATCCTTGGGAAAGTATATGTCTAATTGTAAGGCTTTGTAAGCCAATGTGTCATTCCCTAGGATTATGTGGGTTTTTGTGCAAATGTGTAGTAGGTCCAGTTAGGGGGCCCCCACACCTTCCCCATTGGTCCACCTCATCCATGTGGGGCTGGTCAACCATCCTAGGTGGCCATCTAGAAGGTTTGAATGCTAATTGACCACATGGGAGACAAAGGGGTTAAAATTTCAAAGGTTGGCCACCTACCTTACCTACCTTGTCAAAGGAGTGCTCCATTCATATGTAATTTATTTTTTTTGAGTTTTGACCACATGGGGGAAGAAAATTACTTATTTCCCACGAAATTCCCAGCCCCCCACCCCTTGCCATTTTCTATATAAGCCTATGTATAGTGTCATTAGAGATTAATGAAGAAATTATGTGAAAATTGCTTGAAGCAAGAAGGGTGTACCCTCTCTCCCTCTCTCCCCTGGTGTTCTTCCTTCTCCAACCCTAAATTCTAGAGTGGTTCTATCTTCAATCCCCTCCCCTCTATCTTCGGTGATCATCGGTGCCGCCACCGCCGCCGTTCGTGCCGCCATCACGCCGCCATCGAGCCGCCTCTGCAGTTCTATCTTCGTCTGACCACAGCCGCTTCCAAGAATTGTCTGTCTCAGCCACGAGCTTCGATTGATCTGAATTTTTTATGGTGTTTTCAGCCCTTGCATCCCAAGCTCCACTTAAAGTTTCACGCCAAAATTCCATCATTTAGTATTTTTACATTTTTGTCCAATCTGTCATCCTAGATCTGCCAGGTTTCTGTCTACAGTGACAGAACCTCTGAGTTCTCCCCTTCCGACCATCTTTGTGATTTATCCAAACCCTCCCAATTTTACTGAGAGTTCTTTCTATCACCCTCTACCTCCACAAATTTTCTTAATTTTTTATCCACCTTTTAGCTATTTTTGGAAATTCGTGTTCTTCCTCTGATACAGTGTTTTTAGTCAGATCCCAGATCCGACCACCCTCCACTTAAAAAATCATAAAAAATCACCACCACCTCCAAATCCAAATCAACAAATAGTCCTGGTTTCCTTGTTTGATTTTATACAACCTTACTGAAGAACACATCTTCAAATTAGGACATCTACTTCACGGTCAAAGGTAATCAACAGGAAAGTCCTCTGCAGATCTGAGTCTTCGGTTACTGTACAACAGCAGCATATAAAATTCGCCAACACAAAGTACAAATCTGGTGAATTTTTCTGAAGGCAACTAGAGTGTAGTACTTCGAAGCAGCTTTCCAACGGCTCTGATCTCGTCTCATTCCGACACTGGTGCTGATCGCAGCGTCAGTTCTCGCCGGAGCGCGCGCTGAAATACAGAACCGGCAGATTTCAGATCAGTTTTTCCGACCGGTGCCGAACGGAGCCGCCCGGCCTCCGGCCGGTAAACCAGCGTGCCGCCAGCCCGGGGAGCGCTTCTCCAAGTGTGTCCACTATAGCGGTACCACCGGGTCCCACACGGCCCCTCCGGACAGCACGTGGGCCCCACGGTCGTGAACACGCGTGTAGCCGAATCAACACCCGAAGCTGCCCGTCAACCCGAATTCGGTCCTCCCGGGCCCATTTATATAGCCCTTTACCTCCCTGCGTGGAGTGGGCATGTTCCCATTGCTGTAATTATTGTGTGTTAAGTTTCCCGGGAGTACGAGTTTTCGGCCGGGTCCGTCTTCCCCACGCCGAGCGCGTGGAGGTATCGCATTCGCTCCCTCACTTGGCATTTTGCTTCATTTCATATATGCTTGTTTATGCCGCTACTAGAGAGCATGATAGGGTAATTAGCTCGCTTTCTATTTATATCACCGCTGCTGCGAGAGAGAGCGTTACCGTCCCGTGACCCGATCCGGGCACGAAAGAGAGAGCCGACCACCCTAGCTCTTGCCGGTTTCTCAACCGCGCACGTCCGACGCTTCTCGCGTCAAGGGCCAGTCACGAGCTTGTCGTGTCCGTGGTCTCGTCCCGCATCAATTTGGTATCAGAGCGAGTTTGAGTCTAGGGTGTCCAAAAATAAAAAACAAAAGAGTGTCATTTACGTCTAGTCATTAGTCGGTTTAAGTCGAGTCTAGGATCATCATATTTCTAAAACACAAAAAAAGTGTCTTTTTGCATTTACATCCCTTTACTCGGTATATCAAAAGGTGTTGTCTGAACGTTAGGCTACGCCTATCGGGAAGGCCGCACACTTGCGCGAGTGACCTTCGGGTCAATTATCTCCGCCACGTACCAAGTCTTGGTTTACGTCTAGGGTCCTTAGTGTGCATGCATTCCAACTTTGCATTACTTAGGGTCGTGTCTAGTGTCTTGCCCAAATGGCCTTGCATATCCATTCCTAGGGATCCATTCCCATATTTTGGCAACTATGGCCCACCCATGTCGACCCGTCCAAGGTGATAGGTCCGTGTCCGAGTACATTCGGGCATATCATAAGTATTGGTTGGAACATGGCTTGGGAGAGGAGAGCAACACGGCCGCATTTCAGTTCAGGAGAGGTTTGCACCTTCACTTCCAATTGGAATGTCTTATCCGCAATGCATTCTCTCTAGCGGAATCCTACACGGTCGCTCTAGTGGTCGAACCATTTGAGTCACACTTCTCTCGGTATGGTGGCTTTCGACAAGCATCCACCTCCCAGCCGCCTACACCATGGCCTTCACCACTCGAGAGAGTTCCAATGTCATCCATCTCTATTTCCGAATTTGATTCGGAATCCTCTCATTTGGAACCACCAAGGCCCGAGCCACCCGTATTTCTAACGGGTACGCTTTTCATAGCCGAGCCGCTTCTTAGTTGGCTCAAGGATGGCTTGGTCCCACCTCCCTTCCTATCAATGGACCCCACACTACCACTAGTGTCAAGCAACTCATTTCATACCACCTTCCGGTCTCATCACTATGTGGACACATTGGACGACATTCTTAAAGGTTTAGACCAGCAGTTGACCTTTACACATTTATTGGCCCGAGGCTTCGACCAACCCGCTAGTCTTAGCTTCACCCATCCGGCCTATGGGTCCATTACCTCCGAGTGCACCGTGGGTTGTGTCACCACGGAGATCCTCTTACTCCTTCCCTTACCGGCCGAGCCCGAATCCATACCCTTTTGTCCGAGGGAGGAATCATACTTCTTGCTTACGGTCCCCGTCCCACCCATCACAATGCAAGAAGGTGACTATCCACACCTTCAAAACTTCTACACGTAGGACCGTGACTTGGGGGAGCCCACCACAAGGGGTCATACCTTCTTCGATCCCTTTAACCCATTCCTTAGTGGACCCCATGACCCACCTTATATAGTTCATTTCTTCAAGGGAGTCCACTATCACACTTCTACCCCACGGGCCGGGTCATTTACACCCACCAAGCCCGTCCACGATACAACAACATTCGGCCCTCCTAGCCCTCTCAAGTCCCCCAAATCCAAAGGGCCGTCCATGCATGACTGGGTCATACTTGGATGTTTAGGTGTTCCCCATACCACCCATCTCCAGTTACATAACATGCATGCATGGCACACATTCGGGTGTCCTGGTCCGCCGTCACCTATGTACGGGTCGGACTAACAATAGGTGTGTCTAGAGTCATATATGAGTCGGTTTCTTATTTGTGTGGTTTGCATATGTGTGTTAGTGCATGGTGAGTCTACATATGTCGTGTGCAAGCTCGTCGATGTCAGTCCCTTATGAGTGTGAAAGCGAGTAGACTCACTCGATGAGTATGGGATCGGTTCTACATCTATACCTGGATCAGTCACCTACAGGGACTCAGCGGTGATTCCTAGTGAGTCTTCGAGCTGCTTCCTTCCCTTTTGAGAGTGCCCCACCCGGAGTGTCCACCTCTAGCCCGTAGCAGCGTGTGCATATCGAGTATATATGGATTGAGCAGGTGACGGTCACTTGGAGTGGAGCATACCCACGCTACTCGACACGGTGACGGATCCGCCGGAGTACTCGAGCATCCATACCCCTACTCGACGGGGTCGAGTTCCTCTCACCCGGGGAGAGTTGATGGGAATCGACGCTGAGCATTAACTTTTATTTTTACATTTGAGTCCTTTTATTTACTTTTATATCCTTGGGAAAGTATATGTACAATTGTAAGGCTTTGTAAGCCAATGTGTCATTCCCTAGGATTGTGTGGGTTTTTGTGCAAATGTGTAGTAGGTCCAGTTAGGGGACCCCCTCCCCTTCCCCATTGGTCCACCTCATCCATGTGGGGCTGGTCAACCATCCTAGGTGGCCATCTAGAAGGTTTGAATGCTAATTGACCACATGGGAGACAAAGGGGTTAAAATTTCAAAGGTTGGCCACCTACCTTACCTACCTAGTCAAAGGAGTGCTCCATTCATATGTAATTTATTTTTTTTGAGTTTTGACCACATGGGGGAAGAAAATGACTTATTTCCCATGAAATTCCCAGCCCCCCACCCCTTGCCATTTTCTATATAAGCCTATGTATAGTGTCATTAGAGATTAATGAAGAAATTATGTGAAAATTACTTGAAGTAAGAAGGGTGTGCCCTCTCTCCCTCTCTCCCCTGGTGTTCTTCCTTCTCCAACCCCAAATTCTAGAGTGGTTCTATCTTCAATCCCCTCCCCTCTATCTTCGGTGATCATCGGTGCCGCCACCGCCGCCGTTCGTGCCGCCATCACGCCGCCATCGAGCCGCCTCTGCAGTTCTGTCTTTGTCCGACCACAGCAGCTTCCACAAACTGTCTGTCTCAGCCACGAGGTTGGATTGATCTGACTTTTTTATGGTGTTTTCCGCCCTTGCATCCCAAGATCCACTTAAAGTTTCACGCCAAAATTCCATCATTTAGTATTTTTACATTTTCGTCCAATCTGTCATCCCAGATCTGCCAGGTTTCTGTCTACAGTGACAGAACCTCTGAGTTCTCCCATTTCGACCATCTTTTTGATTTATCCAAACCCTCCCAATTTTACTGGGAGTTCTTTCCATAACCCTCTACCTCCACAAATTTTCTTAATTTTTTATCCGCCTTCTAGCTATTTTTAGAAATTCGTGTTCTTCCTCTGATACAATGTTTTTAGTCAGATCCCAGATCCGACCACCCTCCACTTAAAAAATTATAACAAATCACCACCACCTCCAAATCCAAATCAACAAATAGTCCTGATTTCCTTGTTTGCTTTTATACAACCTTGCTGAAGAACACATCTTCAAATTCGGACATCTACTTCACGGTCAAAGGCAATCAACAGGAAAGTCCTCTGTAGATCTGAGTCTTCGGTTACTGTACAACAGCAGCATATAAAATTCGCCAACATAAAGTACAAATCTGGTGAATTTTTCTGAAGGCCACTATATTGTAGTACTTCGAAGCAGCTTTCCAACGGCTCTGATCTCGTCGCATTCCGACACCGGTGCTGATCGCAGCGTCAGTTCTCGCCGGAGCGCGCGCTGAAATACAAAACCGGCAGATTTCTGATCGATTTTTCCGACCGGTGCCGAACGGAGCCGCCCGGCCTCCGGCCGGCGAACCAGCATGCCGCCAGCCCGGGGAGCGCTTCTCCAAGTGTCTCCACTACAGCGGTACCACCGGGTCCCACACGGCCCCTCCGGACAGCACGTGGGCCCCACGGTCGTGAACATGCGTGTAGCCGAATCAGCACCCGAAGTTGCCCGTCAACCCGAATTCGGTCCTCCCGGGCCCATTTGTATAGCCCTTTACCTCCCTGCGTAGAGTGGGCATGTTCCCATTGCTGTAATTATTGTGTGTTAAGTTTCCCGGGAGTACGAGTTTTCGGCCGGGTCCGTCTTCCCCATGCCGAGCGCGTGGAGGTATCGCATTCGCTCCCTCACTTGGCATTTTGCTTCATTTCATATATGCTTGTTTATGCCGCTGCTAGAGAGAATGATACGGTAATTAGCTCGCTTTCTATTTATATCACCGCTACTGCGAGCGAGAGTGTTACCGTCTCGTGACCCGATCCGGGCACGAAAGAGAGAGCCGACCACCCTAGCTCTTGCCGGTTTCTCAACCTGCGCACGTCCGATGCTTCCCTCGTCAAGGGCCAGTCACGAGCTTGTCGTGTCCATGGTCTCGTCCCGCATCAGAGATCGTGCGGAATTCTATTGAGGGACTCACTCGAACCCTTAGAAAGCACACGCAGTCTAAACACACAATCAGATTCAAATGTTAATTCTGCAGATGGCCTACGGTACTTGGCGGAGGTTTAGCACAAGTGTTCCGTCACGCAAGAAGTCACTCTTCCAGATAGGCCTAACCTATCGTTCAGACTGGGTCTTTTGATATACCATCTAGACACCTAGAATTCACACTGAACCAAGATAGATCAATAAGTGATGGAGGCATCAACCACGACTCCCACTGGCTCGGGTCGTCTTCACACCCCGGAGTTGTTTGAGCTCGGGCATCACTCCATGTGGGCCCAATTATCCATTTTGAGCTTCCTATTTGGGTCATTTGATGTATTTTCCCTTTTATTTAAGGCATTTCCCTAGGTCTTTGATTTATTTTCCTAAGTTTGAGTGTCATTAGGTTGATTAGATTAGCTATTGGGCCCAATTTAGTGGGCTAGGCCCAGGGTCGCCCCCTACCCCATTGGTTATTTGTCATTATACCAAAAGTTAGGGGCTTATTGTAAAATGTTGGTTGCCTATATATAGGACCCCATTCCCCCCATTTTATGACAATGAAATTGCCATTTCTTTGAGTTCAAAATTCAAGTTTCTTAGTGGAGAGAATCCATTAGTGGGTGTGAAGCCCTAGGGTGAGAATCCCTCTCTTTTCCCCCCACCTAAGCTGCCACCTCCACCACCTCCCACTTCCCTAGGTGCACTCATTACCCCTCCACCAACTTCCACCAAATCTCTTCCGTCCCTAGGAGAATCTTGGTCTTCCCAACACAATCCTCCCTCTTCCCCATGCAATCTTCCAACTCCCAAGAGAAGTTTGAATATTTTCCCCTCCACTCCCTCCTCCCACAAGCCCTAGACCACCCCAAATAGGGAAACCATCATCCCTCTTCCCCTCCCTCCTAGTCCTAAATTCGTAGCTCACTCTCTCTCCACCTGCTAGACCACCTTCCTGCCCCCATTCTCCCCCTCCCTCACCTTGGTTTGCCCCCTTTCAGACCCCCTAACAGCCAAGGGTTGCCTCCACACCCGTCCAACCCCTTTCCCCTCCCATTTACCTCATTTCCCACCTCCCATCTTTAGCCTGCACTTCCCAGTTCGCAGGCAGCAGAGCACCAAAGACTTGTAGAGCCGACTACGAATTCATCTTGGCATTCCTGGGCACTCAAGTGGTACCGTCGGAAGAGTCACCCAGTCCTCTTCACAACTGTGGTGGTCTCATCCCTATCTGAGCTTGTGGCCGCCTAGAGGAGCCGTCGTCGTTGGACTGCACAACTTCCTCCTAACAGTCATTTAGAGGCGAGTTGTAGAGTCTCCCACGACCACCCTCCTGATGTTCTGAAGGCAGGCCTTGGCTGAGTGTTTCTACGACAAGTCTACTTCTAGGAACAAGAAGTAGAACCCCGTTTGGCATCCGGAGCTGTGAGTTCTTAATTTTCTCCCCTGGGTGCGCTGTTCTATCCACTTTGGGACTGAACAAACACCTGATCACTGTTCGGGCTGTCTTTGTCTACTCCAACCTTCTCTGGTGTTCTCGTGGGTCTCCGTTCGAAGAGGACTCGACAACGAATCCAACGACTCTAGCCACACCTGAATCAGAGCTCAGGAGCATCCGTGGCAACCTCGTCTTCCTGATGTAGTGGTACCGTAGCAGTCAGATTCAGAGAATAGAGGTCCTGCTCAAGACCCCGTCCAACGCTGGAAACCAGAAATCCCCCAAAAAATCAGACAACCTCCTGGGCCAACCCAGGAGATTTTGCCACTGGTTTCGTTGCAAACGGAGTTCGGGGCAACCCGCAAGGATGTCTACATCGACTGCCTATGTGCTATTCTAGAGGGCGGACAGAACTGGCATCATCCTTTCAATTAGTTCTTAGATCCCCTTTCCCCTCCCCGCCCAGCCAGCTTATAGCCCCTCCCTGTGGGAGGTAGTGTTTGGATGTATGTATGACTTCCCCTCCCCGTGTTCCACCCCCTTGCATGGGAAGTAGTGTTGTAATCCTTTAAACATGTTCAAGCTACACCGGCGCGGCGTGTGGGGAACCCACGCTTCCCCGCTCGCCACGTCTCCGAGCGGGTCCAGTTTCTTCAAACCGGTCTAGTAAGTGCTCCAACCCTTACTTTCCCTCGTGCTTGTTCTTTCAATATTAGTTCATAGCTCTGCTGGTCCATGAGAGTGAGTGCTCGATCCTCAAGCTCCTTTGCTTCAAGTGATCACCGTGGGATAGAGTGTGTAACCCATGCCCTCAGCACAATGTCGGCTCCATTGAATTGGGTCTCCATACCCTTGTGATAACCCTTGGCCTTGCTAGCCCTCTACCAGTAAGGGCCCAGCCCTCACAACCTCCACTCAACATCACCGAGTTACCCCGGACCTTGGGTGAGTGTCGGGTGAGTGGCCGCCGATATCGATCCGTGTCTATTGCGAATTGTGCTTGCTTGTTAGAGTCCAAGGTGCATCGGTCCAGTGATTATCACCCCCAAGGTGGTGTTACATCAATTGATATCAGAGCAAGTTTAGACTTGTCTCTATCAAGTCTAAGTCCTAGGACTATTGCATTGAGTCGTCCATCTATCAAGTCATTCCCCTCCCTTGCATGTCCACCCGTAGTGGAGCCGTATATTGACCCGATCCATCTTCTTCAGTTCTGCCCATGGATCCCAATCCCCAAATCAACCAAGATGCCCATAGGGAGGAACCCTAAGGCCAAATGAACCATGTGGACGCTGCCCTTGCCACCATCTTTGCCTAACTAGAGTTCCTTTCCACTCGGCTTGCTCGGCTAGAAGAGCATGAGCCCCACCCAAGGAACAATGGTCCAAGAGCCCACCCTCCTTATGCGGAAATTGATAGGGAGGATTTGAATGCTGACCCCTACCATGACTATGAGAGGCCTCGCCACCATCAACATAATGAAAGGCATCCACGGGACGATCTGGATGACCCTCTCTTAAGGATGATCAAGGTAGAAGCCCCAAACTTTGACGGTTCCCATGAACCAAGTGCCTACTTAGAATGGGAGATGGCCATTAACCAATACTTTGAATGGTACCCTATGTCCGACCAAAGGAGAGTGAGATTGTCCAAGAGGAACCTCACCAAATTAGCCAAAACTTATTGGCTAAACAAGGAGGGATTAAGAAGGGTTAGATGGGAAGAGCCTATTGACACTTGGGAAGGTATGAAGAACCAACTTAGAAACAAGTACCTACCCCTATCCTACCACCAAATGCCCTTAGATGAATGGCAAAGCCTCACCCAAGAAGGGAAGACCGTGGTTGAATATGTTGAGAAATCTGACTTCTATCTTTTGAAGTGTGGAGTTCATGAGGACCCGGCCGTTACCTTGTCCCGCTTTAGAAATGGGCTCCAAAACCACATCAAGAGAGAACTTTTCATGAGAGATGTTGACAACCTTGAGAAAGCCTACCAAATAGCTAGGGATGTTGAAAGATTCTCTAGGATCCCTCGGTTTGCTCCTCCCTGACCCGCCGATCCGAAAAACATGGGGCCCCGATCCAATCCGCCCCCCCCATGAAGGCCCCTAGCCCAAGTGGGAATGCCCCATTGCGGCCTTACAACCCCCCTTCCCACCATCACTCCTACCAAAGCCGCCCCTAGCCACCCTCCTCCATGGAGGGAAGAGAGTTCCAAGGGTCCAAATGTAGGAGGGACCACCCCGGGTAGTGGGTGCCAACAATGCTATAGATGTCAAGGATTTGGACACTCCGCGGGGCAATGCCCATCTAGAGGGTTGCCTAGTTTGCTAGTTGAAGAAACTCCCCCACCCCAGGGAGAACTTGAGAGCATGATTGAGGTCCATGAAGCCTCACTAGATTGGGAGGAAGAGTACGAGACCCAATACTATGAGTCAAGTCTAGACCACACCATGACATCCACCGACTCCCATCTAGGAGTGATTAGATGTACCCTCACCAAACCCCAAGATGAGGACTGGCGTCGAACCTCAATCTTTCACACCTTTGTTAAGATAGGGGGTCATGTGAGAAAAGTGATATTAGATAATGGGAGTTGTTGTGCCTCTTAGGTATTTGGTTTTGATGATAGCAAGACAGTGAGTGCATTTGATATTGTATTTTGATGATAGCAATGTTATTGTGTTTTGATGATTGCAATAAACAAAGTGCATTTCTGTGCATTCTTATTCTTGAGCATTCTGCATATGATAGCAACATGAATGATGACGTTTAGCATTGATGGCATTTGTTCTTTATATATATGCATTGCATTCTGTCAGATATCATGTCTCTGCATGTATCTACAGTCTGAACAGTAGTGGGTCGACCCACCCTTGCAGATGCGTTGACCCATCAGAACATTGATTGTTTGAGTTGAAGTCTATACAGACTTCAGCGTCTCATTCATGCTTTGATTAATGAAGTCTGTACATCCGTCTTCACATTCTAAGTCTGTACAGCCGTTGGCTTTGAACCTGAGAGTATGTACATTGGTCTTCAAATCCAAAGTCTCTACAATGGTCTTCACACTTGAAGTCTATACATTCGATGTACAGAGTTGTTGTCTATACTGTGCCTTATGCTGATCGAGTCTACACACTGGTCGGTGGCAAGCCTGTACACTGGCCTCAGCCTTTCAAGTCTACACATTGGCCTCCTTGCATAAAGTATATACACTGGACGGTTTGGCAAGTCTATGCATCGGCCCTTGTCTTCGATGTCTGTACAACCCCTTAGCTTTTCAAGTCCATACATTGGCTTCAAGACTTTCAAGTCTATACACTAACGGCTGAACTGAGAACTCTATACATCGTCTGTCTGCAGATGATTCAGGCCATCAAGACTTGGCACGTGATCCAAGAGGCTGAAATGCTGACACGTGGACACAGCAGTTCAAACAATCAAGAAAGAAGCTCCTAGATTATTCTGGTGCGTCCACGCATTAATCAAGTAGCGTGGACGCAGCAGTTCAAGTATCCCTTATTGCAGCCTCTGGAGTACATTGGCAGCATCGACGCTGCAGCTCCATGCGTCAACACAGCATGCTGAGAGCGTCAACGCAGCACATCTATCTACTGAAGACCTGATCACTGGATCACCTACGCGTCAATGCAGCAGTGGAGCAGCGTCGACGCAACAGTTAAAAAGGCTACGCTGGTTGTTCACTGGAACGCATCAATGCGTCAACGCCACGGGTTGGAAGCGTCGACGCAGCAGTTAAAAAGGGTTGAAGATCTCTGAAGGGTGCGTCAACTCCTTGGAGTAAGTGGGTTGACGCCATCTAACTCCAGTTGCTGAGCGTACTGATGAATGGGCACGTGACCTGAAGCTGGCACCTGACACGTGATCCGAGGTGGGTGCTGAGCACATGATCCGAGGAGGAATCTTCTGGACGGAAGGCGTGGGAAGCACACGCCCTATCTCCCTACTGCTGCTGGTATATATTGGAGCCTTTGTCTTCAGATGGAGGCTGATCGAAGAAGAAGCCTGGAGAGCAGAAAGAGCAACAGCAGAGCAGAAAGCTCTTCGATCCAACAGAAGAAAAGAAAAAGAGAAAGAGAGAAAAGGAGAACAGAGATCGAGAGAAGAAGAGAAGTGCAGTAGAGAAGAAAGAGAAAGAGAGAGAGTGAAGAAAGAGAGTGAGATCGAGGGAGATCTGTTCTTAATGGACCGTGGATCAAATCCAGGCCATCCAGCTCTTTAAGAGCCACATCTGATGTTCCTTCTTTTACAGCTTGTGTTTGCTGTGTTATTTTTGATTCCTTATTTTTCTTTTTATTCGATCTGATTTACTGAGTTCTTCCGATCCTCTGGACTGAGGTCGGGTTCCTCCTGGTGGGTCAGGAGAAGGGAGATCTGATCTCCGGTTTGCAAGTAGCAGGGGGGCTGCTTGTGGGTTCCCTCCGGGCTAGGAGGAAGAGAGGCTAGGCCTCTGGTGGATTGCTGGTAGCAGAGTGCTACTGGCTGGTTCACTGGTAGCGGGGCTACTACTAGTGGGGTTCCCTCTTGATATAGAGGAAGAGAGACGTGAGTCTCTGGTTTCTAGTGACCGTGGGTTGCTAGAGGTTCCCTCCGTGTAGGAGGAAGAGGGGAGGTTGTTCCCCTAGGTAAGCTGTGTATCAGCGTCTGTTGGCAAGCTGTGTTGCCCAGCTGTTAGTGAAGCCACACTCAGGTTGAGTGTGGGGTGGATGTAGGTCTGCAGGACCGAACCACCTAAAAATCCCTCTTGCATTGTAGTTTGATTGCTTATGGTTTGCTTCCGCTAGATGTTTGCATAGGGGCGCTCCTAGTGTTTGATCATAGGTTCATTAGATGATTTGATCAGATTTTGTTCTAAGTGTTTAATCTATTGAGTGAGCGAAATTCTAATTGAGCGAAATTTTATATTGGGTGAAAGTTTTTATAGGCTATATTCATTCACCCCCCCTCTGAATACTTGCACCGAACCCAACAATTGGTATCAGAGCGGGTCTCTGATCTATCATATCTAACAATCTGCAGAGGATCCTGCTAGTGTTTGGTGCATTTCAGAGTGTTCTTTCTGTGTTCGTTGTTTTGATTCTCCGAATTAGTGCTTTGTCTTGCTTATTTGGTTTAGGTGCTTCAGTTCTTTCTGTGTCTTCAGATTATTTGTAAGTGGAACCAATCGCGTTGAAGGCTGGCTCCAGCAAAGCAAATAGATCCAGCCACAGTGGATCATCAAGCGAGAAAATCAGCCTGTCGCGGTCTGAAATTGATGGAGACCACATTGGAATGGTGATCAGTGATTTCAAGAAATTTCTGAGAAAAAGAGAAGGAAAGCTTGATGGTGGCAAAAAGCAAACAAGGTATAATTCTAATCTTGCCAAGATTGCTGACACTAATGTTTGCTACAAATGTAGGAAGGCTAGCCACACGAAGGATGATTGTCCAGAACTATCGAAACTCAAAGGGAACACCTCGAACTGTGATGAAAAAGGAGATAAGTCCATTTGCTTAATGGCCAACTGGGGAGGTGACAATGAGGAAACCTCAACTCAGGTAAGCTCCGGATCAGAGGGAGTTTCTTTTGATGAATTGATAGTGATGTATGAAGATCTGTTTAAAAGGTCCAAGAAACTAAAATCTTAAAATAAAAGGTTGAAAAAGAAATGTGATCAGATTAATTTAAAGAATCCCGATGAAAATTGTTCAAAACTGAAAGAATCTTATGATGCATGTTTGCTAGATATTCATAACTATAAGGAGCAGATTGTGTCTTTGAAAGATGAAAATCAAACATGTTTGGATAAGATATCTGAACTGAAGAGTCAGCTTATTAAGATGGAAAATGAGTATCTAAAAGGTATGCAAGAGCTGACTGAGGTCAATTCTGAACTGGATAAATAAAGATTTGAGAATAAAGAATTTCAAGCGAAGAATGAAAATCTCATGGCTAGAATAAATGAAATCTTTGGGGAGGTTTCACATTCTTCTTCTGCTGAATCAAACTATAACATGTGCTTAGTTTTAAGAGAACGTAATGAAGATCTATTTTGTGAGAATGAATGGCTAAATGAACAATTTACATCACTTAAAGATGATCACAAAAACCTGATTGCTGAGAAAATTAAAGCAGAAGAAAGAGAAGAGGAACTGATTAAAAGACTGAAATCTGCTAGCTCGGTTGAGTCTGATGGTTTTCACGCTGCACATGCTTTATTTACTCACTCGCATGTATCTAGTCAGTCTATTAATAGCCATGCTGCCAAGAAATCACAGGCATCATGTCACTACTGTGGTAGGCATGGTCATTATATGGATAACTGCAGTGTGATGAAAAGTGATGATGTGATGCATGACACATATTTCTCAAATAATCATCACCACCCCAGAAACATGTCTGCTTTAAACCAACATATCATTTGTCATAATTGTAGCAAACGTGGTCATAAGGCTGTTGAGTGTTGGTCTAGGCCTTCATGGGGATATAATAACTCAAGAGGTAAGCGCCCAAGGTGCTATAAGTGTGGGAACTACGGCCATACAGGCAAGGACTGCTGGCATGCTCAAGAAAGTTATGCTTATCACAAGGCCTTTAAATTCTCTGGAAAATGACCTGTGAACTTTTCATGTGTTAACTGTGGTAAACCAGGTCACAAATCTGCTGAATGTTGGATGAAGAAGAATGAGAAACAAAATGCTCATGTAAACAACAGAACAACTCATGCTCAATTTCATAGATCCTATGCTCCTGTTGATAAGCATCATAGGACCAGGCAATCTGCTGTTTAATGTAGACATTGTGGTAAATTCGGTCATTCCATGACTAATTGTTTTTTGATGGAGGTTGATGATCATGTTGCTGAAAAATTGCTCAGAACACCTGTTAGGGGTAGTGCAGGACCCAAGACTGCTTGGGTCCCTGCAGGATCAAATTAATTGCAATGTTGCAGGTGTGCCTTGGAAGCTGATGAATAAAGGGGTTAATGATCCAAGGCACTCAACAGAAAACCCCAGGATTCTACTTGTCAGGTCAGTTCTGAACTTTACTTTAAATTCCATCATCTGGAATTGTGAGTATGAAAAATGAGAATTTCATGTTGATGTGTGTGTCTGATGTATGATCTTCTCTTGCCTAGCTGATCAGTCTGTATTCCAGACTCAGCTATTGAGTTTTAATTCTGCATATATGATGTTTTTCTCTTGTCATATGTTGAACTGAATTCGAATGGTCCTTGTGACCAGGTTCTCCACCTAGAACCATGGGTCTAGTCCTTATGAAGAGCTGTGTCCTGCATATCAATAATTTTTTTTAAAAAAAATCAAAACAGAAATGGCTTGGATGCATACATCTGAATAAGTTTTCAACTTGATATTCATCTTATTGGCATTCATACTTTCATTCATGCATATTCTAAGGGGGAGTTAGCTTGGGTTGGAGATCTCTGCTTAAATGATGATCGATATACTGAGATGAAGCTGCTGATTGAATAAATGGGTCAATGCTGTATGAAGATGGGGTCGACGCTTCAGGCTATTTTCCTTGAAAAACCGTTTGTGAAGCAAGTTTAGCTGCATGAGTGGGTTGACGCTGAGGATGGATTGAGTTAACGCAGCCCCAGCTCAAAGTCAACACTTGGTATCAAAAGACAGAATACTACACTGGTTGGTTGAGTGCGTTAACGTAGTCATTAGAGTGAGTCAACGCACTGACAGATTTGTCTGAAATACAGTTGCTGAACTTGGTTGAATGTTTTAAGAAGGTTCAGCGGCACTGAAGTTTGGTCCTCACTCATCTCTCTCTCTTGTTGAAATGCTCTTGTAGCTCATCTCTCTTCACTTCTCACAAACCTTGTTGCCTTCTCCTCTAGAATTTCATCTTGTAGTGAAGATCCATTCAATCTTGAGTATGAAGGAAGGTTTCTTGAGTTCTGAAGTGTGACCTGCATCATGTTGTCAGGGGGAGCTGAGAGTTTTTCTGTTCAATTCATTGAATCCTTGCTACTTCTCACTGTCCCCATCTAGTTCTTTCATATCTTTTGACATCAGATGCTCCAGGAACTCAATGCCTATTGCTATCATTTCCCTAACCTTCACTGAACAACAGTTCTATTTCTGGTTTAGTACATTGAGTTGTGATTATTTCAATTGTTCTTTTATAAGAATCACTCTCACAAATTGAAAAGAACTAAAGGTTTAACCTTTATAAATTGAAGAGTCAAATGTCTGCCTTCAGAATCTGAGATAAAAGAAAAACTTTTATAGCTCTTAATCTTTGTCTCATGGTAAGATTAGAAAAAGTTTTTGTAATGCCTAATGTGTTGATCTGGAAATTTCTAGAAAAGGTGAATAAGAGTGTGTACTGTTTTTCAAACAATCACTCTAAAAGAATTAAGGACAGCAGTAAATAAGATCATAAATGCTATGAACTGAACATAGTGACAGAGTAATGACTGAATTGCACTGAGAAATTATGATCTCCTCCAATGAAGCAGGAGAACTCATAGTCATGAAGTGCTTCAGAATATCTCTGTTAAAAGGGTCAAATCTATAGGGGGAGTTCTCACCAAGTAACTGGGGGTACTGGCCTCTAATCAAGGTGTACCCTTAATGTCAAAAGTGAAGACTATTCTTTGTGGGTTTTGATCTGAAATAGGTCTAGTAGTTTATGCCTAGTAACTGGGGGTACCTGTCTCTGATCAAGGTGTACACCTAATGTCAACAGCATAAATGCCACTGATCTATTTACTTAGTTCAGGTTCTGAAAAATTCAAAAGTGAAAATCAAACTGCTTTAACCTTTCGAAAAATCAAAAGTCAATGAGTGAAAATTGTTTTTATCAATACATGTTCAAGTTTCCTCTCTTGAATTTTCTTGTTTAATCACAAAAGGGTATTATTTCTGACTTATCTATTAATACCATGTGCCCTAGATTCATTGCTATAAATGGAATCTATAAACTCTTGTTCAGGGATCAAATGTTTTACTCTAGATTTATCACAGTTAAACCTGAATTTTTGTCAAAATTGTATGTTGTTGATTCTTATACTTTACAGTTGTTTATAATCATGCTTCCCTTCTGAACCTATGATTCAGCTGTTGTCAAGTGACCCTCCTACCTTCTCCACCTTGTTTATCTGTTCATATTCCTTCTCAAAGGGGGAGCATTTATTTAGGGGGAGAAATAATTCAGGGGAGTCTTACATTCAGGGGGACAATGTTCTAGAGGAATTTGCATGCATAATGCACTTTGCACTCTTATTTTTTACTATTTTTCTCTTTTTGATCATGTCAAAGGGGGAGAAAATCTTGTATGTGACTCACTGTCACATTGTGTTGCCATCATCAAAAAGGGGGAGAATGTTGTGCCTCTTAGGCATTTGGTTTTGATGATAGCAAGACAGTGAGTGCATTTGAGTGCATTTGATATTGTATTTTGATGATAGCAATGTTATTGTATTTTGATGATTGCAATAAACAAAGTGCATTTCTGTGCATTCTTATTCTTGAGCATTCTGCATATGATAGCAACATGAATGATGATGTTTAGCATTGATGGCATTTGTTCTTTATATATATGCATTGCATTCTGTCAGATATCATGTCTCTGCATGTATCTACAGTCTGAACAGTAGTGGGTCGACCCACCCTTGCTGATGCGTCGACCCATCAGAATATTGATTGTTTGAGTTGAAGTCTATACAGACTTCAGCGTCTCATTCATGCTTTGATTAATGAAGTCTGTACATCAGTCTTCACATTCTAAGTCTGTACAGCCGTTGGCTTTGAACCTGAGAGTATGTACATTGGTCTTCAAATCCAAAGTCTCTACAATGGTCTTCACACTTGAAGTCTATACATTCGATGTACAGAGTTGTTGTCTATACTGTGCCTTATGCTGATCGAGTCTACACACTCGTCGGTGGCAAGCCTGTACACTGGCCTCAGCCTTTCAAGTCTACACATTGGCCTCCTTGCATAAAGTATATACACTGGACGGTTTGGCAAGTCTATGCATCGGCCCTTGTCTTCGATGTCTGTACAACCCCTTAGCTTTTCAAGTCCATACATTGGCTTCAAGACTTTCAAGTCTATACACTGACGGCTGAACTGAGAACTCTATACATCGTCTGTCTGCAGATGATTCAGGCCATCAAGACTTGGCACGTGATCCAAGAGGCTGAAATGCTGACACGTGGACACAGCAGTTCAAACAATCAAGAAAGAAGCTCCTAGATTATTCTGGTGCGTCCACGCATTAATCAAGTAGCGTGGACACAGCAGTTCAAGTATCCCTTATTGCAGCCTCTGGAGTACATTGGCAGCATCGACGCTGCAGCTCCATGCGTCAACACAGCATGCTGAGAGCGTCAACGCAGCACATCTATCTGCTGAAGACCTGATCACTGGATCACCTACGCGTCAACGCAGCAGTGGAGCAGCGTCGACGCAATAGTTAAAAAGGCTAGGCTGGTTGTTCACTGGAACGCATCAATGCGTCAACGCCATGGGTTGGAAGCGTCGACGCAGCAGTTAAAAAGGGTTGAAGATCTCTGAAGGGTGCGTCAACTCCTTGGAGCAAGTGGGTTGACGCCATCTAACTCCAGTTGCTGAGCGTACTGATGAATGGGCACGTGACCTGAAGCTGGCACCTGACACGTGATCTGAGGAGGAATCTTCTAGACGGAAGGCGTGGGAAGCACACGCCCTATCTCCCTACTGCTGCTGGTATATATTGGAGCCTTTGTCTTTAGATGGAGGCTGATCGAAGAAGAAGCCTGGAGAGTAGAAAGAGCAACAGCAGAGCAGAAAGCTCTTCGATCCAACAGAAGAAAAGAAAAAGAGAAAGAGAGAAAAGGAGAACAAAGATCAAAAGAAGAAGAAAAGTGCAGCAGAGAAGAAAGAGAAAGAGAGAGAGTGAAGAAAGAGAGTGAGATCGAGGGAGATCTGTTCTTGATGGACCGTGGATCAAATCCAGACCATCCGGCTCTTTAAGAGCGACATCTGATGTTCCTTCTTTTACAGCTTGTGTTTGCTGTGTTATTTTTGATTCCTTATTTTTCTTTTTATTCGATCTGATTTACTGAGTTCTTCTGATCCTCTGGACTGAG
Source organism: Amorphophallus konjac (assembly GCA_022559845.1). Classification (NCBI taxonomy): domain Eukaryota; kingdom Viridiplantae; phylum Streptophyta; class Magnoliopsida; order Alismatales; family Araceae; genus Amorphophallus; species Amorphophallus konjac. The sequence continues at coordinate 252,681,226 of CM040119.1, forward strand.
GTCGGGTTCCTCCTGGTGGGTCAGGAGAAGGGAGATCTGATCTCCGGTTTGCAAGCAGCAGGGGGGCTGCTTGTGGGTTCCCTCCGGGCTAGGAGGAAGAGAGGCTAGGCCTCTGGTGGATTGCTGGTAGCAGAGTGCTACTGGCTGGTTCACTGGTAGCGGGGCTGCTACTAGTGGGGTTCCCTCTTGATATAGAGGAAGAGAGACGTGAGTCTCTGGTTTCTAGTGACCGTGGGTTGCTAGAGGTTCCCTCCGTGTAGGAGGAAGAGGGGAGGTTGTTCCCCTGGGTAAGCTGTGTATCAGCGTCTGTTGGCAAGCTGTGTTGCCCAGCTGTTAGTGAAGCCACACTCGGGTTGAGTGTGGGGTGGATGTAGGTCTGCAGGACCGAACCACCTAAAAACCCCTCTTGCATTGTGGTTTGATTGCTTATGGTTTGCTTCCGCTAGATGTTTGCATAGGGGCGCTCCTAGTGTTTGATCATAGGTTCATTAGATGATTTGATCAGATTTTGTTCTAAGTGTTTAATCTGTTGAGTGAGCGAAATTCTAATTGAGCGAAATTTTATATTGGGTGAAAGTTTTTATAGGCTATATTCATTCACCCCCCCTCTGAATACTTGCACCGAACCCAACAGGAGTTGTGTCAATGCCGTGTCCCCCGACACCGTTAAGCTCCTAGGGCTTGCTATCACTCCCCACCCAAGTCCATACGGGGTCTCATGGATCAACAACAATTCCATCTCGATCGACACTCGCTGCCTTGTGCCCCTCACCTTCTCTTCCTACCATGGACAAATATGGTGTGATGTTATCCCCATGGAAGTAGGTAGCATCCTACTAAGGAGACCTTGGCTTTATGATGTGGATGCCACCATCTTTGGGAGACCCAACACATGCATATTTGAATATGAGGGAAAGACTATCCATCTTAACCCCTCCCCACCTCGTCCCATGCCTAAGAGGGACACACTCCCTTAAGGACAACACCCCACTACACCCCAAGCCTCTGGGAACTCCACCCCTCCAACACAACCACTTACCCAAAGCCCCAACCAAAGTATGACTTCGGGGTTGACCAAGGGTCTTCATATCATCACCAAGAGAGAGCTTGAGGAGGAGATAGCTCAAGAGGTACCTTTGTGTGTGGTGGTCATTTGTCTAGGAGAGCCCACCCCCTCCAACCCCCATCCCATAGAAGTTCGGCATCTACTAGAAGAGTTTCATGATGTGTCCCTGGAGGAGCTCCCAGACCAACTTCCTCCCATGCGTGATGGGCAACACGCCATTGATCTAGTTCTAGGAGCCACCCTTCCAAACCTTCCTCATTATCACCTCAATCTCACGGAACATGCCAAACTTCGAAGGCAAATAGAGGAGCTCATTAGCAAGGGCTTCATCTGCATTAGCAAAAGTACATGTGCCATCCCGGCCCTTCTCTCTCCCAAGAAAGATGGATCATGGCAGATGTGTGTGGATAGTCGGGCCATTAATAAAATTACTGTCAAGTATAGGTTCCTCATCCCTAGGCTTGATGACATGCTTGACATGCTAGCTGGAGCCACTATTTTTTTCCAAAATTGATCTTAAGAGTTGTTATCACCAAGTTAGAATTAGGCCCGGGGATGAGTGGAAAACGGCCTTCAAAACCAAAGATGACCTCTATGAATGGTTAGTCATGCCTTTTAGGCTCTCAAATGCCCCAAGTACTTTCATGCATCTTATGATGGAAGTCCTTACGCTCTACATTGGGGTCTTTCTAGTGGTCTATTTTGATGACATCCTCATCTATAGTCAGTCCCAAGAGGCCCACCTTGACCATCTTAGGCAAGCTTGCACTGTCCTTCGGCATTAAAGTCTATTTGCCAACCCAGGGAAGTGTCATTTCATGACCAAGTCCATTAGCTTCCTAGGATTTTTAGTCTCTACCGAGGGAGTCTCCATGGACCTCGAGAAGGTTCAAGTTATTCTTGATTGGTCGGAACCCCGCAACCTCCATGAGGTCCGAAGCTTCCACGGGTTGGCCACATTCTATAGGAGATTTATCTGAGGATTCAGCACCACCACCGCCCCCATCACTGATTGTCTCAAAAAGGGGACCTTTGTGTGGACCAAACCCACCTCCAAAGCCTTCCAAGAGCTTAAGGAGAAGATGACCCAAGCCTCGGTCCTATGCCTACCCGATTTCTCCAAAGTCTTTGAAGTCACATGTGATGCATCCGGGATAGGAATAGGCGGGATCCTTAGTCAGGAAGGGCACCCCGTGGCCTTCTTCAGTGAGAAGCTATGTGATGCTAGGACAAGATACTCCACTTATGACAAGGAGTTCTATGCCGTGGTTTAGTCCCTCCGACATTGGAGGCACTACTTGTTGCCCAAAGAATTTGTCATCTTTTCCGACCATGAGGCCCTAAAATACCTCAACTCCCAGCAAAAGTTGAATGCCCGACATGCCCGCTGGGTTGAGTACATCCAATCATATACCTTTGTAATCAAGCACGAGGCTGAAAGTGAGAACCACGCAACGGATGCACTCAGTAGAGGATCTCTTTGTTGTTCACTATCTATGTGGAGGTTATCGGGTTTGAGAGGCTCAAGAATGAGTACCCTGGCTACCCTGACTTTGGGCACATATATACTACCTTGACCACCCTGTCTAGCTCGGAACATATGGGTTTTATCTTAGCGGATGGGTTCCTCTTCAAGGGCCCAAAGCTTTGCAAACCACGGACCTCACTCCATGATTTGTTGGTCTGGGAATTACATGCGTGGGGACTCGCTGGTCATTTTGGGGTTCACAAAACCATTGCTCTAGTTGAGGGTCAATTTTATTGGCCAAGTCTCAAGAGAGACATAGCCAAGATTGTGAGTCAATGACGCACATGTGCTTCGGCCAAACAAGTGAAGCAAAACACCGGCCTTTACACCCCTCTCCCCATCCCCGACCGTCCATGGCAATACTTGAGCATGGACTTTGTGTTAGGCCTACCCAGGACTCAAAGGAAACATGACTCGATCTTTGTGGTAGTTGACAGATTTTCTAAGATGGCCCATTTCATCTCATGCTCCAAAACCTCAGATGCTTCTCAAGTAGCCAGGTTGTTCTTTGATGAGGTTGTTTGCCTCCACGGGTTACCCAAAACCATAGTCTCCGATAGGGATGTCAAGTTCACCATCTACTTTTGGAAGACCCTTTGGCACTTGATGGGTACCCTCCTAAAATTCTCCACAACCTACCACCCTCAAACTGATGGCCAAACCAAAGTTGTCAATCGGAGTCTAGGGAACCACCTTAGGTGTCTTGTTGAGGATCGACCAGGGAATTGGGATCTCATTCTACCTCAGGATGAATTTGCTTATAACAACTTTGTCAATAAGTCCATAGAGATGAGTCCGTTTGAAGCTGTGCATGGGTACAAACCAAGGAAACCTTCAGATCTCATTCCCCTTCCCCAGCATGCTAGAGTGTCTATTTCAGCTGAGTCATTTGCCCAACACATCAGAGAATTGCATGAAGAAATCCACAAGCACATTAGCAAGAAGAATGAGACTTATAAAAGGTAGGTTGACTCTTATCAATGTAACCTAGAATTCCACATGGGTGACTTTGTGATGGTGAGAACAGAGAGGCTCTCCCCAGGAGCCATCTCAAAATTGAGGCCTCGTGGGACTGGTCCCTTCCAGGTTCTGAGGCGCATTGGCACTAATGCCTATGAGTGAGATCTCCCTGAGTAGTATGGAGTAAGCCCCACATTCAACGTGGCCGACCTAGTGCCATATAAGGGTCCCACGGTGGTACCCAATGAGGATATTGAGCCAATTCCCCCCATTGAGAGAGCACCCACACGTGGCCGACCGAGCGAATTGAGCGAATATTGGATGAACATGTCACTGCCACTAGGAGCAAGGTATACGAGCGCTATCTCATCAGGTGGAAGGATCAGCCTCCTTCGGAGGATTCTTGGGTGAGTCGGGAAGATCTCCAGCAGCTGGATCCCGACCTTCTCGAGCCGTATCACAGCAGGATGGACGCCTACTCGACGGAGTCGAGCTCTTCGCAGCCCAGGGGATTTGATGGAGGCATCACCTACGACTCCCTCTGGCTCGGGTCGTCTTCACACCCCGGAGTTGTTTGAGCTCGGGCATCACTCCATGTGGGCCTAATTATCCATTTTGAGCTTTCAATTTGAGTCATTTGATGTATTTTTCCTTTTATTTGAGGCATTTCCCTAGGTCTTTGATTTATTTTCCTAAGTTTGAGTATCATTAGGTTGATTAGATTAGCTATTGGGCCCAATTCAATGGGCTAGGCCTAGAGTCGCCCCCTACCCCCTTGGTTATTTGTCATTGCACTAAAAGTTAGGGGCTTATTGTAAAATGTGGGTTGCCTATATATAGGACCCCATTCCCCACCATTTGATGTCAATGAAATTGGCATTTCTTTGAGTTCAAAATTCAAGTTTCTTAGTGGTGAGAATCCATTAGTGGGTGTGAAGCCCTAGGGTGAGAATCCCTCTCTTTTCCCCCCACCTAAGCTGACACCTTCACAACCTCCCACTTCCCTAGGTGCACTCATTACCCCTCCACCAACTTCTACCAAATCTCTCCCCTCCCTAAGAGAATCTTTGTCTTCCCAACACAATCCTCCCTCTTCCCCATGCAATCTTCCAACTCCCAAGAGAAGCTTGAATATTTTCCCGTCCACTCTCTCCTCCCACAAGCCCTAGACCACCCCAAATACGGAAACCATCATCCCTCTTCCCCTCCCTCCTAGTCCCAAATTCGTAGCTCACTCTCTCTCCACCTGCTAGACCACCTTCCTGCCCCCATTCTCCCCCTCCCTCACCTTGGTTTGCCCCCTTTCAGACCCCCTAACAGCCAAGGGTTGCCTCCACACCCGTCCACCCCATTTCCCCTCCCATTTACCTCATTTACCACCTCCCGTCTTCAACCTTCACTTCCCAGTTCGCAGGCAACAGATCACCAACGACTTGCAGAGCCAGCCATGACTTCATCCCAGCATTCCTGGGCGCTCAAGTGGTACCGTCGGAAGCGTCTCCCAGTCCTCTTCGTAACGCTGGTGGTCTCGTCCCCGTCTGAGCTCGTGGCAGCCTCTAGGAGCCATCATCGTCGGACTGCGCAACTTCCTCCTGACAGTCATTCAGAGGCAAGTTGCAGAGGCTCCCACGACCACCCTCCTAAAGTTCTGAAGGCAGACCTTGGTAGAGTGTTTCTACAATGAGTCTACTTCCAAGAACAAGAAGCAGAACCCCGTTCGGCATCCGGAGCTGTGAGTTCTCAATTTTCTCCCCCGGGTGCACTGTTCTGTCCACTCTGGGACTGAACAGACACTTGATCACTGTTCAGGCTATCTTTGTCTACTCCAACCTCCTCCGATGTTCCCGTGGGACACCGTTCAAAGAGGACTCGACAACGAATCCAGCGACTCTGGCCCCGCCTAAATCAGAGCTCAGGATCGTCTGTGGCAACCTCATCTTCCTGCTGTAGTGGTACCATAGCAGTTAGATTCAGAGAACAGAGGTCCTACTCACGGCCCTGCCCCGTCCAATGCCGGCAACCAGAAATCCCCCAAAAAATCAGACAACCTCCTGGGATAACCCATGAGATTTTACCTCTAGTTTCATTACAAACATAATTCAGGGAAATCCACAGAGACGTCTACACCGACTTCCTATCCGCTGTTCCAGAGGGCGGACAGAACCGGCATCATCCTTTCAATTAGTTCTTAGATCCCCTTTCCCCTCCCCTCCCGGTCGGCTTACAGCCCCTCCCTGTGGGAGGTAGTGTTTGGATGTATGTGTGACTTTCCCTTCCCTTGTTCCACCCCCTTGCATGGGGAGTGTTGTAATTTTTTAAACATGTTCAAGATACACTGGCGCGGCGTGTGGGGAACCGATGCTTCCCCACTCGCCCTTGTCTCCGAGCGGGACCGATTTATTCAAACCGGTCGAGTAAGTGCTCCAACTCTTGCCTTCCCTCGTGCTTGTTCTTTCAATATTAGTTCATAGCTCCGCTGGTCTGTGAGAGTGAGTGCTCGATCTGCAAGCTCCTTTGCTTCAAGTGATCGCCGTGGGATAGAGTGTGTAACCCGTGCCCTCGGCACAACGTCGGCTCCATTGAATTGGGTCTCCATACCCTTGGGATAACCCTTGGCCTTGCTGGCCCTCTACCAGCAAGGGCCAAGCCCTCACAACCTCTACTCGGCATCACCGAGTTACCACGAACCTTGTGTGAGTGTCGGGTGAGTGGCCGTCGATATCGGTCCGTGTCTATTGCGAATTATGCTTGCTTGTTAGAGTCCAAGGTGCATCGGTCCGGTGATTATCACCCCCAAGGTGGTGTCACATCAATAAGGCAATCACACAAACAACTGGTGAACTAGGAAGATGACAAAGAGCAAACTCAAAAAGCAAACCACAGTGCACCAGGATTTTTAGGTGGTTCGGCCAGAGACCTATCTACCTACGTCCACCCGATTCCACTAGCAAAAGCTAGAACAAGCAGACTCAGTCTTCAATAGACGCTGCCAAATAGCTTACCTTGAGGTAAACAAATTGCTCACACTGATCCTGCAGCCCACAGGATCTGAACCCTGACCTTGCCACCAACAAGATCAGAACCGGAGGACAATTCCTCCCTTCCTCCAAACCGGTGGGAAGACTGGAGATAAATCTCCCTTCTTCTGCTACCATAGAAGGGACGTGAGTAGCAGCCCACTGCTCACCAGAACCCAAAGGATTAGATCCTCTCTTCCTCTGAATCCACAGAGGGAAACTTTGAGTGACACCCAGTCACTCACAGCCGGAGACCCAAGTCTCCCTTCTCCTGAACCCACAGGAGGAGCCCCAAACTCAAAAAAGAGTATCGGAGAAACACACTGAGAAAGTGAAAAGAACAATGAAAAACAAATGCAGACGCAAAAACAAATGTAGCTCCGAGGAGCACAAGAACTCTGGATTTGATTCACGAGTTGATTCACAAACAGATAGGCAATTTATTGCTTCGGCTGAACACTTTTCTCTTACCTTCTGGCTGCTCCTCTCTTCTTCTTCCTTTTCTTCTTCCTCTCGTTGTTCTTTTGTTCTTCTCTGTAGGTGCTTTTATACAGATATCAGGGGCGTCAGAGGTAATTTAATAGAGACGATGATGCTCCCTCCGTTAGATGGTTCCACGTGGTAGGATCCTAGCAATCTCCAAAAAGAATCGCCTAGTAATGTGGAGGGAATGTTCCGCCAATAATTGGAAGACCACGTGTCTGATGGAGAGGGTTCACTTTCCACGTGTCAGATGCTTCATGCTGCTTTCCTTGTTGGATCACGAGCAGGTTTCCACGTGCCAGCTTCCAGCCTTTCTGGGAACACGTGCCTGCTTCAGTTCGAGCTCACGTGCTGCTTTGATCCTGTTAGTTTGAAAGAAGGATGTTTCATCAAACGCCTTGTGAACATGAATCATAAGGGATGCACAGACTTTATAGTGTATCATGTAGACATGCACAGACCTTAATGCACAACTAACATGGACCTTAGTATATGACTGTTGTACCCGAACGGTTTCTCTAGCAAAATACCCAAAAATAAAGGTTCGGGAATTTCCTCGAACACCTTCAAGGCACGGGCTGCCCGACCCCTCCAACAACCCAGTGGGCCTGACCAATGGCCCAGACCTGCTAGCCAAGGTATACGGCGGCACTAGCAATCAATCAGGACTACTCCCGACTCATGAGTTGCGACTTTGCCCGCATTCTACACAACCACCCGAACCATCCCGGGGACACTCCGACTATAAGCCACGCCACGTGGCACCCAGTGAAAAGGCAAGGGGCCTACCCCGGGATGCCTTCCTTCAACCCTCCAAGGTCAAAGGGAGACCCAAATAGGTCAACCGCAGGCTTGGGAGGCCCATAGTACGTGCGTACGGCTCACACACGTGTCTTCGGCATTTTTCCAAACACCTTGTGAGCGCGCATGTTTCAATCCCTCTACACCAACCCACGGGCCATGCTGTGGTTCCTGTATGCCAATTGGGTCCTACAGCGACCCCCCAGCAAGCCGGGGCCACCCCAGACCCTCAGACATGGGGCAATATGCCACCCAACTTCAGCTCTCTAGCCAACCCGAGGCTACCCTGCCAACCCGCCGCACAATGTGGCACGTAACACGATGCAAGGCCCATGGGCCCAAGGTGCCTTTTCTCAGCCCTTATGGACTTCTACCCTTCGCCCTAGGTCAAATCCAAGGCCCGTTGGCCACCTACGTAGCTCGTTCGGCAACCCGGGCTGTGTCTGACATTTACCTGAACACCTTGCGAGCGGCTACTACGACTCGAAGAACAACGGCCCCCATGGGCCATCTCAATATCCTGGAACTCCGTGTCCTTTAAATGACATCCCCAGACGACGAAAGAAGATCCCCGGGGGCCATCCCTAGGGGTTGCGGCTCGCCCGGGGCCAGTTCGCCCCAGGGCGTGGCCATGCCCCCGAGGAGGGTGAACTCCCTGGGGCGCCGTGCCCTCCCCCCAGCTCGGAGGCCCGATGGTCCTCCCTAGTCCCGGTTCATGCAAAGTCGGTCCGAGGTTCATGTAAAGTTCGCTTGTCATACATGTACGTAGAAGAATTTGCAAAGACGGAGCCCCGGGATTACATCAAGTCGCACACGTCAATCCCTCGATCTACGCACACAAACAGCCAGTCAACCAGTCCAAGCCCATATCCTTTCTCTTCTAGCATTCAAACTGAGTCAAAGTGGGGCTAGAAATAACCAAAAATTGAATTTTATAGAGGTGGGACCATTCCCCCCTCTCTCTTCCAACCCAGTCCGCCCAAACCCCCCCTGGGGAGGGGTTTAGGTGGACCAGCCTGGGCCCCCAGGCTGGTCTGCCTAAACCCCCAAGGGGGGGGGGGGGGTTTAGGCGGACCAGCCTGGAACCCCAAGCTCGTCCGCCTAAACCAATGGATAATAAAAATATATTTTTTAAAAACAAAAAAAGGACCTATTCGGTCGGCCCAAACCCCCCCTGGGGAGGCGTTTAGGCGGACCAGCCTAGACCCCAGGCTGGTCCGCCTAAACCCCATCCAATAATAATAATAATAAAAGAATTTTACCCTCCGAAGAGGGGTTTAGGCAGACCAGACCAGCCCCTTGGGCTGGTCTGCCTAAACCCCATCCCCTCCACTCCGTTACACACACAAAAACACACAAAAAATACAAATAAAATAAATTAAAAACACTATTTGGGGGGTTTACGCGGACCAAGTTGGACCCTCAACTTGGTCCGCCAAAACCCCACCCCCCACCCCTTCAACTTCCTGTAAATTCCCCTTTAGAAGCTCAAGAGGCATGGCATGAGGCTTGCATCAAGCAACACAGCAAGGAGGAGGACGCACGGACGGACGAACTTCCCCAGCCTAATTGTCGCACCCTCGGACTCCCGAGGCTTTCGGCAAGGGTCGGGAACGTAAGAAGACAAGCGCGTGCGTGGTTGGCTTGCTAGTCGGCTCACACATGCTTAGGGTATGTCTCACATACTCCCCTCATGCGGTGTTTAGCCATCTCACATCAAGTCCATCCCCACCGCATGTAACATGACTACGTAAACGGCAAAAGCACCCGCATACCAGGTCCGCCTGCATTCACAAATTTACAACGGTGACGAAGGGCATTTCATAATGCCGGGTCGGGCCCCGACATGGAACTGCGTGCCCACCGTTCACCTCCCAGTCGGCCGTTGGCCCCTCGGGTTAACAAATCTAGTCTAGTCGGACCTCTGGCCCGGGAATCATAGTCCCAGGCCCGACCTCGACTCTCCAGCATGACAACACTCGCCGTCCGAGACCCGGACCCAACCGCTCACCTCGAGTCACGTCCGACCTCTACTAGGCGCCAGTCCGTGTCCGCTCTAGCCACCAAGGCAGTCGGTCCCACACCAACTCCCCTGTAAAGAGTCCCTGTAAAACATGCGGATACTCGCTTTGTCACGCAATGACCCGGGGACCGACCCATGTGCCAGAATTGTCCCGCGGCTTGAGCCAGTTGTTCTTTGGCCACTTAGGCCCGCTTGTAAAGCCCATGTGGCTCATCATAAAACCAGTGAAACACAAGTGCCCGCATTCGGGCCCCCAGCTTCCTACCCACACCACTCGACATCTGTGCCCAACACCCTAACCCTAGCAAACACCCCCCAGTCTAAAGTGCACCTATAGCTGCTAAATGCCCCCAGCCCTCTACCCACTGCTTCAGACATATATACAGACTTTTCTTCAGCTTAGAAAGAAGGTATTCGGATTCATTCTGATGTAAATAAACACAGGTTGCTTGCTGCCGGTGGGGAAAGACGTCCAGTACATGATTCCCACAATCACCTACGCACTCGCACCCATGGAACCCCTTCTTTCCACGTGTCACCCGATCACCCGAGCCCACGTGCCGCGCCCTGGTGGCGCTTCCTCGGTCAACCCTTGGTTCCACGAGTGATTGTTGAGAAATCAGCTGGCACGCCTGCACCCTATCCGGTTAACCCTTATCCCAACATTTTCGTGCCATTCGACCCTTTTCGACTTTCCTTGAAAGGAGTGTGCTCGATACCGCCGTGAAAGGCATGCAACCATAAGGAGGATACCCAAGATATATCAAACTCCCGTGTCTTCCTTCCCTACTGTATCCCTTCCTTCACCCCGGTAATCGGCATAACAAAAACCTGCACGAACAGAGAGGATGGCACGTCCAGTGGGATGTCTCCCACCTTCCTTCTTTTTGCTGAAGAAAAGTATGTGCCAGCCCTGAAGCCCTGGTGCCCTTTCCCTGTCCTTGCAGGAGAGGCAGAGGAGGGTACTCGCGCGCACATTCTCTAGCAGCTTCTGGTTCGAGTTCTGATCATCGGACTGCTCTCGGTGACTGCCATCAACCGTCGCCTCCACAGCACTCAGCTCTCCAGCAACCATGGTGGCCGTCACCTACGGCCCCAACGTCATGCCACCCACACCCGGGTAGGCTACTTGGCAACGCCGATCGCTTTCGACAGCTTTGCCCCTGTTATCGGGTCACCCTACTTCTTGGGTGTCATCCCTATGACTACTCCTCAGCCAACTCTAGTATCTCCATCGGCCCCTGCGGCCAACGCGCCATACACACTTCCAGCACCAGTGTCCCGCCTGAGTGCCGGGCGTCGGACTGTCACCACTGGCCCCTGCAGGGCCCCCAGATCAACACCGGCCTGGGGAAGCGTTAGCTCACAGGGGTAGCCTCGTCCGATCTTCAACACGAGCCCCGTGCCCAGGACTTTGGTCACTATCACAACATCCTCCTTGGGTTCCCAATCCTGAGCTCCAACCAAGCTGGCACCTAACACGGGCTCCCAACTCTGGGTCCACGGCTTCTGAGCATCTCACTCAGGTCTCCAACCCCGAGCCTCAGCGAAGCCGGCCCTCGACACGGGCTCCCAGACCCGGGTCCACAGCTTCTCAACATCTCTCTTGGGTCTCCAACCCCGAGCCGCAGCGAGGCCGGCACCCAACACGGGCTCCCAGCCTTGGGTCCACGTTTCCTCAGCATTTGCCTCGGGTCCTCAACCCTGATCTCCTGCCAAGCCTGTACCCGACACGGGCTTCTAGCCACGGGTCTACAGCTCCTCAGCATCCTCATCGGGTTTCCAACCCCGAATCCCGGCAAGGTCGACTCTCGCTACGGGCTCTCAGCCCCGAGTTCGCGGCTCCCCGATATTGCACTCAGGACCCCGGTCCCGGGGTCCAGTTGAACCGGTTCTCCTCGTGGATCTTCCACCCAGGGGGCAACATTCCTCAGCACCTTCCTCGGGCCTCCCGACCCGAGCCCAGACTACACCGGCACCTACCGCTGGTCCTCGACCCAGGGTTACCGGCACCTCAGCACCTCCGACGGAATTACCTCCCGGTGCAAGAGTGCCATCTCGAGAATCGACAACACTCCTATCGGTGCGGGCGAAGGCTTACACCCGAGTCACCCAGCCATCCACTCCCGACGTGGGTTTCTTATCCCGGGGGCCAGTCCCAGCACCTCAGACTGAAAGCTTCACGCTGCCGATTGCTTTAGGCCGGGTCTTCTCGGTCTACCATCTTGGGGCGGAGTCTTCCTCAGCTCCTCAGAAGAAGCGCCGCCATGGCCGTAGAGGCAGGCGGCTCGCTGTTGCAACCAGCAACTCTGGTAAGACGATTCTTGTTGGTGACTTGCGGATCCGTCTCGACGGGGGTGAACCAATCGTACCCCAGGAACGGACCGTTCCCACCATCCCCACCTCCAATCATTTTCACCTCTTGTGTGAAACATGAGAGGACGGGGCGAAGCTCAAAGGAGCGGGTTCCTCGGCAACAGCCCGAGGGCATCCACCGCAGCCTGACACACAGCCTCCCAAGACAACTAGTCGGAAAAATGGCGACAAGGGAGATCAGCAATCTGACTTGAGGAGAATCTAGGTCACCCTAGAAGAAGCTCAAGCTATTCGAAGAGCACGTATCAGAAACCCCCTGCGAGCACTCAGACGCGGCATTAGATGGGATGCGACTGGCCTCACAGTAGCATCGTCTGACAGTGCCCAGTCGTCCAAAGTCCCCCACACAAGCAAGCGAAGGCAAAGGTGAGCCCGTTCCCGGGCCCTCCAACAACATGTCCAGGGTTCCCCTCCTACTGATATCGGGAGTGAGCCCCCTGTGGCACACGCGCAGGAAGCTGACGGCCCGGTTCATCAATGACACGGTTCGAGTGTTCGTGTGTTATGCCACCGGACACCAGCCAGACACCTAGTCTGACAACTTGAACCAGCCTCTGTCCCACTTTCGGAGGCCACACCACTAGGCTCCGCCGCCTCCCCTAATAGGTCACATCGGCACTTCTGCCGGACCGCAAGCGACGGAATGCGCGGAAGAGGTCCCGGTGGGGGACTGCGACCTCTCATCAACGTAGAGCCGGTCAACAACGACCCTCCTGCAAACGAGGCTCCAGAAGTGACCCTCGACACTCTCATGAAGAAGAACCAGCGTTTGAAGGCCCTCTTGCAAGATCTCCTCCAGGAACAGGACCTTCATCCTTAGCAACCTGTTAGGCCCCAGGCTGAGGCAACGGTACCCCCGGCGGCCCGTGATGTTACCAACACCTCAGCGGCAATTGCCCGAACCCCGTTGGAAACTGGGTTTGGCATGCCTCCGGTTGAGACTTAGCCACGAGCCTCCAACACGCCAGTGCTAGAGAATCTCTTGGCACAGCGCCAGATGATCGAGCGCATTGTCGAGACAAAGCTCTCCCAGTACGGTGAAGGGGCCGTCACAGTATATCTCTACAGTGTACCCTACCCACTTCACCACCAGCTGAAAAAGCTTCCCCCAAAGTACTCCAAGCCCCCGAAGCTACAAAAGTTCGACGGGCAGGGGTTGCCACATGAACACCCGGCCTACTATGTTACAGCCATGGGCGAGTTGGCATTGGACGAATCACATCTCCTCCGCTACTTCGCCACTTCGCTCACGGGAATGGCCTTTCAATGGTACTCCCACCTGAAGCCCAACACAGTCATCGACTGGGCCGATCTCCAGAAGAGATTTCTCGACCACTTTCAAACGGCTGAGCGAAAGGTCTCCCTAGCCGAACTTTGTTCTCTCTGAAAGAAAAAGGTTGAGGGCGCCCTCGACTTCATCAAAAAGTGGTGAGACCTCAGCATGAGGTGTGTCAATCCACCCGTTCAAGAGGATGCCATCACCATATGCCGTCGAGGGCTGGCGGCTGAGGTTAGTGAAAAGCTCCTCAGCACCAATATCAAAGGCTTCGACCAAATCAATTCGGCAGTCGCTGAAATAGAGATGTTCTTCGCCGATAACCCGTGCTATATTACAGCCAAGGGTAAGCAAGTGCGAGAACGCCAGCCCGGTAAGGAGGTGAACATTATAGAGTTCACCCCTGCCGCCAAGGCCAGTAGAGGGGCCGAATCCAATGGCTCTGACAAAAAGCCAACAGACAAGCCGACTGCTCCTTCTTTCTCAGAGCGTATGAAGACACCCTTCTCCTTTAAGAAGGAACATACGAAGATGCTCTCCGACCTCTGTATGGCCCAGAAGATCGTCGAGCTCCCCGAAATCCGCAAGTCGGACGAGGCCCTGAAGATCGACAATCCCAATTATTGCCTATACCATCGCATGCGGGTCATTCAATCGAAGATTGATGTGTCTTCAAATCCCAGGCGCAGAAGTGGATCCGAGACGGCCTCGTCAAAATGAAGAGTGGTCTCTTTGATCCCCCGCAACCACATACGTGGGCCAGTACAGCTAAGGCAGCACGCGTGGCTCGCCCCTCAGCTAATGTCATCCACTTGATGGCCACATTTTCTCTTTCTGATGACGAGTCAGAGGAGCCCAGTGCCAATCAAAGGGGACGTTCGATCTGGTACCTGGGGTGGAGGCCCTGGCATGATCAGAGACCTCTCTCCTTCCCCAGGGAGAGAACCCGACAACTCTTCAATATCCTCGTCGAGAATGGGAAAATCATGGCCCGCGACTCGCCTGCTGACTACACCCATTGAGATCGTAGTCACCCTCAATACTACCCCTTCCATGCTAGAATTTGCCACCCGATTGAGTCCTGTGAGGAAGTTCAACACCTTATCCAGGAACAGATCCAATGGGAGCAGATCGATGTGGAAGGAAACTCTATGTTGCTCGTCAGGCTTTGGCAAGCTGTCGAAGAGACCCTGAGCACTGCCAAGAGTGGGCCAGAGCGGCCAGACTCCCCTCGAGAAAATGGGCACGGGCTGCCTTACCAACATCCTCCAGAATGGCTAGATTTCTGGACTGACAACCGAGAGGCGCTCGAGCGATTGCGGAGGCGTAGAGAGCAGGATGCCACTCAAGGGACGGAGCCGACCGACTTCTCGGTCAACGTCATCCAATCCCCTACTCCTTTGGCCACTTTGGGCTCTCAGGCATCAGCACCTAGCCAGCCAGCCGCAGCCACTTCAGCAGTGCAGTGGCAGTCGTGGGGGGAGCTAAAGTCTCTCCCTTTTTCGGAAGAAGACACTGCCAGGCTCCTCTGAGTCCTTCTCAGCCGAGAGGACATTCTGGTGGGCGAGACGACGACGAGCTCCATAGCTCTCTCTCGTCCTCCTCCCGTCCTATCTCCGTCTCCAGCAACCGTGGATAGGAAGGGAAAGCAAAAGCAGGGTGAGTCCCCGCCTCAGCCTCGTCACATCCCCTCAGCGGATGGGCCATCAGATCCTCTCCGCCTACCCGTTAACATAATCCGAAGTACAACGAAGGCTGATGAGGGCATCCATTGCCCCTCCACATTTTCTCCGGACTCGGATTGTTCGTTGGCAAGCGCCACTATGTTAGTCATGTATTTCTGAGTCTAGTCATGTAATCTTCACATTTTCTTTGAGTCAATATCATGTAATTTTCCCTTTATTTGAGTCATGTACCTAGGTTGTTGAGTCATTTTCCTAAGTATTGAGTCATTATGTTAGTTTGATAGGTTAATGGGCCCAATTCATTGGGCTAGGCCCAAGGGCGCCCCTCCCTTAGACTGTTTGGTCATTAGTTAGTTTGTCAGGGTCAGTTTGTCTTAGAAAAAGTGTGGAGTCTATAAATAGCCCCACACCTCTCTCATTTGTAACAACTTATGCTTGAATAATGAATCCAGAAAATTTCCACACCTTCTAGTTCCCTCTCAATATCTCCCTCTCTCTCTCTCTCTCTCTTACTATCACTCTCTCTAAGTGGGTTGTGCCCCGTCTCTCTCTCTCCTCCCCGCCCCAATTTCAAAATTCATTCTCTCTCCTCCCCATTCACCCCTCATTAAGGCCCCTTCCCCTTCCCCATGCACTCATTCAATTCCCCCTCCAACCCCTAGGTGGAAACCCCTTCTCCTAGGCACCTTTCCACTCTCCCAAGCAACCCTTCCTCTCCCCAAGGTTGAAGGGGCTCTTCCCTAAGCCCAAATTCGAATTTCCCTCTCCCTAGGGCTGTGCCCTTCCATCTCCCCACCTCCTAAACCACCCTAGGTCGAATTCCATCTCCCCCCAACAGCCAAGTTCGTCCCCCGCCTCCTCTCCTACTCACCATCTCTCTTGTGCACCTTCATCTTCCCCCCACCACCCTTTGCAGCTCCAGCTCTTCCTCCACCCATCCCTGCCCCCCTAGACCTCTTGGAAGATCCTAGCCACGTCCCTCCCCCCTCCACAAACCATCATCCATCACTCCCAAGCTATGCTACCCTCTCTCCCATTCCCTTAATCTTGCTGGTTTGCAGTTTCAGATAGCAGGTCACAGGCAGCAGAGTTAGGTCCTGAAAGTTGCATCGGATCCGGCCTCTCCCTGGTCCTTCTGGTGTCAAGGCCTACATCTTTGGAAAGGTCGTCCAGAGATCTTTCAAGGCGAGGTGGTTTCGTCGACATCTGAGTTCCGAGCTGCCGGTAGGAGCGATTCTTCCTCGACTGCGCAGGACCTCTCAGGCAGGGAACCAGAGCGAGAGTGGAAGCTCGACCACGACAAACCTTTTCTTATTCAGATCAAGTGTTATTCATAAAACATCTTCCCTCTCAAGTCCTCTTTCATCCTCTAGAAGCAGAGATGCATTTGGACATCGGCATCTAAAGTTACGAATTTTCTACTCCAAGTGTGTCAGGTCAGTTTACAGAAGCCAGAACCGACACCCCTCTACTCATCTGATCGTGCCAGTCTTCTCCGACATCTGCCGATCACGCCGTTAGTGCCGACAGAAAGAAGACTCAACCACGGTTCCAATGGTTCAGGTCTTGTCTCAATCAGAGCTTGGTAGAGATCGTGGCAGCCTCTGCAACCAGCCACATTGTTCTGCACCAGACAGAGGCAGAACCAATCAGTCCGGTTCCAGACTCTGCCCCGGCCAGCAATGACTTTACCAAGCATAGAAAAAATTCAGAGGTCATCCTTGGTTCGTTGGCAAGCTTTTGGCGCAAGTCTCATCAAGTTCTGAGCTCTGTAGAATTTTTGGCAGCATCATCATCGCCCTACTGTCCAGCAACTCTGAAGATTGGTAGAACCGGCAACGATCCGAACGTCGGGTTTTCTTCATAACTCTCCCACCCCGCTTGGCCGGCTGAAGGCCCCTCCCTGCATGGAGGTAGTATTGGATGTACTAAGATTAATCCCCACCCTAAGATCACCCCTCCTGCGAGAGGCGTAGTGGTGTAATCTTTCCATTTTAGGTTGAAGCGACACCGACGCGGCGTGCGGGTGTATACCCTCGCCTCCCCGCTCGCCCCCGTCTCCGGCCGGAGTCGGCGTCTTCACGCCGGCTAGGTGAGCTCCTGAACATCTCTCATTGCTGTAATGGACTTGCTTAGCTTAGTATTGCTATAGTTACTCCTTCGGCGGTAAGAGAGTGTCCGATCTTAAATTGTCACCAAATTGAGTGACCACCGCGGGCGAGTTGTGAGAGCATCCACTTAACCCACACCCTTGGTGTGTTGGCCGCTCATGATTTGGGCATCCTAGGTCCATTTGGGGTTCTCCCCAAGCTAGCCAACCATTGGAGTCTCAAGGTCCCGCCTCGGACCCTCTCCAACATCACCTAGTCGCCATCGGGCACTAAGTGTGCGCCATTCGGGTGAGCTCGCTAGTGTGAGTCCGCTGCTCAAAACTTGAATGCTTGCAAAATAGGTCCATAGGTCGGTGTTACATCAAGTGGTATCAGAGCAAGTTCACAACTTGTCTCTATCAAGTTGGTCCTAGGGCATGTCTATGCATTTAGAGTCATCAAGTGCATCACTCTTGTCCCCTAGTATGGCCACCTCATATCGACCTTACCAATCGGCCCACTCCATAAGTCCAAGCCACCAAGAGATGCCTACCACTAACACCCATAACTTCCCTGGCCATGTCAACTACTTCATGAAAGCCTTGACCTATGCCAATGAGCGACTTGATAACATATCGGGCCGACTCAACCAACTTGGAGAAGATAGGCCCGCCCCAAGGACGGACGATGGGATGGTCCCTTTCCCACTTCCCACCTTTGATGGAACCTCTCCTAGAGAATATTTAGATTGGGAAGCTACAATGGACCAATACTTCACTTGGTATCATATGTCCGAGGATGAAAAGGCATGGGTTGCCAAAATGCAACTTACCAAACGGGCAGAAACTTATTGGATGCAAATTGTCGGGCTAAAGGTACTTAGAAGGGAAACTCCCATCACCACTTGGAAGGACATGAAGGAGCAACTTAGGGCTAGATATGTTTCCCCCTCATACTCAAATCATCAAGACCTAAGGAGCACTTCAACTCCTTCATCCCCACCTAGCCAACCCATGACCCTAATCCCCCATTCCACATCACTTCCCACCTATCCTACCCCAACCACCACACCAGCACCCTACCTACAAACTCCCACCACAACCATATGTCCACAAACCCAATTGGACCCCGTGTCCACCCATCCACCGAGGCCCATAATGGCCACCACCCCCAAACCCAAAACCCCTCACCAAACCTGTACCCCACAAGCCCCCTTGACCACCACCACAAACCCACCATCATCCCCAAAAAGGGACACATCTCCCAAAACAAATCAACCCAAAATCTCTCACCCAACCCACCTCCCGCTTCCTACACCAATCTTTCCCCAACCTAGGCCTCCTCTACTTCCCCTTCCTATCCCAACCCAAGCCCATGCTTGTTCACCACCCCGGGTGTGTCATACGCTAACTATCACCAAACCACCCACCATAGATCCCCCTACTCCATTAGCAATAGAAGTTGCAACCCACACACCCACCCAAGTGGAGAAGGATGCCCATCCGGATCCACCTCCCAACATAGAGGAAATCCAAAGGCCAAATAACTCACACACCTCTAGCCTAGCTCCTCTAGAGACACCCAACCTCACCATAGATAAGTCCATACTCCAATGGCTCAAGAAAGGTCTCACCATTCCTAGTTCACAACCATGCCACCTACCCATGAGATATCAATCCCAAATCATTCCCATTCAGCCACATGTCACTTATCAAACTTCCTATTGTGTGGAAGATTGGGGAAACTTAGTGAACTACCTACATTGGCAAATTCACTTGACCAATATGCTAGCCATGAGGCCGTCCATGACTAACACCATTAGCCTAGCATATCCAACCATTGGCTCCATCACTTCCATCTACACTAATGGCCAAGTTACTAGTGAGATCATCCTCCTTCTTCCCATGGAGGAAGAACCTATCCTAGTCCACTCCCCAACCATTGAGATCCCAAGTGCTTTGATCGGCCAACCCATTAGCAACCTTGGCCCACTTATTGAGGAGGCTGACTCACCATTCGAGGATCTTGAGGACATGGAGTACCCCTATCTAGGTGACCCTTACCAAGATCCCTTCGACCCTTTCCTATGGGAACCTAGATCTCCATGTGACCCACTTACCTTATTCACCACCCACCTTACCCTACCCTTACCACCCATGATGAACCAAACCCCTCCCTTCCTAGACTCGGGTTACACCATGGGAGCCTTGACCTTCGGCAACATACACCTTGGGATTGATGAGTTGCCCCACTCCATGATTTTCCCCTTCTTAGATCTCTTTGATCCATACGAGTGGAAGCTCAAGGGCCACCCCATACCCATGCACATAGAAGTCATCTCTAGGATAGGAGTGCATAAGTCTTGGCACCATACACCACTTGGCATGATTAGAAAGACGGGTCCATTCATTCACATCACCCACATGTCAAGTAGGAAGCATGAGTGGTCCCTATTTGGGTGTAACGGTCCTTCCCAATTCACCATTGGTCTTATGTATGCTAGGAGCCTACATGGGTGTCCGGGTCCTCCAACATTCATCACACTCACTTGTAAGAGGGACACCTATGGATGCCCCGGTCCTCCCAAATCCTTCAAAATCTTCATAACATTAATGCATGATAGGTCTATATGTGGTTGTCCTGGACCACCTTTTCATACCATACATTGTCAACTCACATTGCATCATAGTGCATGGCATATGCATTCAAGCAAGTATCAAGCAACAAGCGGTGGGATTCACAAGAAGCGAGCACAAACTCCTAAGCACCACTTTGAGTTCCAAGTCGATAACTTGGCGATGATGACTTTGGAGTGGCTCTACTTTAGGGTCACCTCCAAATTGAGGGCACGAGGACTTCGACCTTCCCAAGTTCCGAGTGGCTTTAGCAACCCGGCTTATGGGTTGAACTTTCAAAAGGGTTTTGGGATTCTCCCCATTTCTCATGTGGCGGATCCAGCACCCTTTAAGGGCACCGCGGTGGATCCTAGTGAGTGCCTCGAGCTTACGCCTACCCTTGTGAGAGACACCCTCGGAGTGCCACCACAAATAGCCTGAGAGCCCGATGTGAGCACACAGCGGCAATACTAGGCAAGCAAGATCCCATCGCCAGCATGAGGGTATGACCGAGCCACTTTGTCGAGCTGAAGCGCCGTTCCCCGACTATGGTCGCGGGTTGAGTATGGAGATCGTGGATCGCCCAGAGCCGCAGTTCGATATACTACTTCCCTGGTGGACCCATACTCGACGGGGTCGAGTTTTACCCACCCCGGGGGTATGATGAGGGCATCCCTTGCCCCTCCACATTTTCTCCGGACTCGGATTGTTCGTCGGCAAGCGCCACTATGTTAGTCATGTATTTCTGAGTCTAGTCATGTAATCTTCACATTTTCTTTGAGTCAATATCATGTAATTTTCCCTTTATTTGAGTCATGTACCTAGGTTATTGAGTCATTTTCCTAAGTATTGAGTCATTATGTTGGTTTGATAGGTTAATGGGCCCAATTCATTGGGCTAGGCCCAGGGGCGCCCCTCCCTTAGACTGTTTGGTCATTAGTTAGTTTGTCAGGGTCAGTTTGGTCTTAGGAAAAGTGTGGAGTCCATAAATAGCTCCACCCCTCTCTCATTTTTAACAACTTATGCTTGAATAATGAATCCAGAAAATTTCCACACCTTCTAGTTCCCTTTCAATATCTCCCACTCTCTCTCTCTCTCTTACTATCACTCTCTCTAAGTGGGTTGTGCCCCCTCTCTCTCTCCTCTCCACCCCAATTTCGAAATTCATTCTCTCTCCTCCCCATTCACCCCTCATTAAGGCCCCTTCCCCTTCCCCATGCACTCATTCAATTCCCCCTCCAACCCCTAGGTGGAAACCCCTTCTCCTAGGCACCTTTCCACTCTCCCAAGCAACCCTTCCTCTCCCCAAGGTTGAAGGGGCTCTTCCCTAAGCCCAAATTCGAATTTCCCTCTCCCTAGGGTTATGCCCTTCCATCTCCCCACCTCCTAAACCACCCTAGGTCGAATTCCATCTGCCCCCAATAGCCAAGTTCGCCCCCCGCCTCCTCTCCTACTCACCATCTCTCTTGTGCACCTCCATCTTCCCCCCACTACCCTTTGCAGCTCCAGCTCTTCCTCCACCCATCCCTGCCCCCCTATACCTCTTGGAAGATCCTAGCCACGTCCCTCCCCCCTCCACAAACCATCAGCCATCACTCCCAAGCTATGCTACCCTCTCTCCCATTCCCTTAATCTTGCTAGTTTGCAGTTTCAGATAGCAGGTCGCAGGCAGCAGAGTTGGGTCCTGAAAGTTGCATCGGATCCGGCCTCTCCCTGGTCCTTCGGGTGTCAAGGCCTACATCTCTGGAAAGGTCATTCAGAGAGCTTTCAAGGCGTGGTGGTTTCGTCGACATCTGAGTTCCGAGCTGCCGGTAGGAGTGATTCTCCCTCGACTGCGCAGGACCTCTCAGGCAGGGAACCAGAGCGAGAGTGGAAGCTCGACCACGACAAACTTTTTGGGATTCAGATCAAATGTTCTTCAGAAAAAATCTTCCCTCTCAAGTCCTCTTTCATCCTCAATAAGCAGAGCTGCATTTGGACATCGGCATCTAAAGTTAAGAATTTTCTACTCCAAGTGTGTCAGGTCAGTTTACAGAAGCCAGAACAGACACCCCTCTACTCATCTGATCGTCCCGGTCTTCTCCGACATCTTCCGACCACGCCGTTGGTTCCGAAAGAAAGAAGACTCAACCACGGTTCCAACGGTTCAGGTCTCGTCTCAATCAGAGCTTGGTAGAGATCGTGGCACCCTCTGCAACCAGCCACATTGTTCTGCACCAGACAGAGGCAGAACCAATCAGTCTGGTTCCAGACTCTGCCCCGGCCAGCAATGACTTTACCAAGCACAGCAAAAATTCAGAGGTCATCCTTGGTCCGTTGGCAAGCTTTTGGCGCAAGTCTCATCAAGTTCTCAGCTCTGTGGAATTTTTGGCAGCATCATCACCGCCGTACTGTCCAGCAACTCTGAAGATTGTCAGAACCGGCAACGATCCGAACGTCGGGTTTTCTTCATAACTCCCCCACCCCGCTTGGCCGGCTGAAGGCCCCTCCCTGCGTGGAGGTAGTATTGGATGTAATAAGATTAATCCCCACCCTAAGATCACCCCTCCTGCGAGAGACGTAGTGGTGTAATCTTGCCATTTCAGGTTGAAGCGACACCGACGCGGCGTGCGGGTGTATACCCTCGCCTCCCCGCTCGCCCCCGTCTTCGTCCGGAGTCGGCATCTTCACTCCGGCTAGGTGAGCTCCTGAACATCTCTCATTGTTGTAATGGACTTGCTTAGCTTAGTATTGCTATAGTTACTCCGTCGGCGGTAAGAGAGTGTCCGATCTTAAATTACCACCAAATTGAGTGACCACCGCGGGCGAGTTGTGAGAGCATCCACTTAACCAACACCCTTGGTGTGTTGGCCGCTCATGTTTTGGGCATCCTAGGTCCATTTGGGGTTCTCCCCAAGCTAGCCAACCATTGGAGTCTCAAGGTCCCGCCTCGGACCCTCTCCAACATCGCCTAGTCGCCATCGGGCACTAAGTGTGTGCCATACGGGTGAGCTCGCTAGTGTGAGTCCGCTGCTCAAAACTTGAATGCTTGCAAGATAGGTCCATAGGTCGGTGTTACATCAAAGGCATCTTTGGAGTCTTCAGCGGCTTCAATTCAAGTGGCGGGCCCACCGCCACAAGGCTCAGCCGGTCCGCAGAGTCGGGATAACTATGCAGAGCGACAATGTCTTGCGATGCTGTCGGTTGTCGGTAGGCCCAGCCCTCAACATGGTTACAAAGGCAAGGCTAAGGAGTAGGATGACAAGTACACCTCTCTGTCCGCTTCTCAACAAAAGCCGTCGCCACCGCGGCTAAGGCATCAAACCACGCATATGTCTTCGGACGCCAACACCAGCCTACCGACTCCTCGTAGGCTCCAGCCGCCATTGCGGCTAAGGCATCAAACCGCGCACACATCTTCGGATGCCAGTCCCAGTATCTCGGCGTACCAAGAATTGTCGCTCGAGGTAATCGAGCAGGCGATCAATGCCACCTTCCAAATACAACAAGGGGAAGGCGCCTGGATCAAAATCCAGGCAAAGAAGAGTCATCGACCTCGCTCTGCGAAGATGCCAGCTCAGAGATATCCTCACCAGGATTTATCAACTCCAGCCCCAGCACCTCTCCCTCCTACTCCCTTGGAGGTAGTTATTGCCAAGAGACAAGTGAAAAATAGGGGGAAGAACCTCAGAAGGTTGCTCAAGAAACAAGTTGAACAAGCAGCCGCCCTACAATCCCCAGCCAAGCCGACGCTCCTCCAAAGGCTCCAGCGGCTCATCGATGACCTGCAGGAATACGTTCCGCCTCGTCCTACCGGAGCTCTTCACTCGACAGCTGCATCCCGTGAGAGGAAATGAAGAAATGTGCCCGCCTCAGAAATTGTGTCCAAGAGATGATCCAAAAGCTCAAGGACGGCGAAAGACTCGTAATCCCAGATGAGCTCTCCTTGTGCTATAAAGACAAGGAGATCACCACAGAGCAGTTGGAAGAAATGCTTCGGCACTGCACCTGCAACATGGTGGCTATCCCACCTCCTGACAATATCAACGCCTCTCGGCAGGGTGACTCAGTAGCCTCCCGGACAAGACAAAGAACAACCACCCCTCTTGGCTACAGCCAACTCCAGAGCACCCCGGCCACGGCCGAGGTCATGGCCAGGGACGCGATAGAGGAAGTCGGAGAATCCCCGAGCTACCCATCTCTCCATCCACCTTCCACCCGGAGTGAATCATCTTCTTTCGACGAGAGGAACCGGCACCCATTCCGAAAGTAGAAATTCGTGGTAGACCTGGTATTTTCGATCCTTCCGACATCGATGAGGCTACTACTAGCCTCCCAACCCCTGTACCAGTACTGACTGCTGCAGTAGAGCAAGTAGGACCGTCTGGCAAGGATGAGCCAGCCCGCCAATCACCCCCAGAAGAGCCATCACTGGCATCACTGTTCCAAGAGTCCACTGGCAATCAAGGTCCGTCTGATCCTGGTGGTAAGGGCAAGGCAGTGCAACTCCCCGACGGGGAACAGTGCGGCAGCTCGCAGAAGGCTCAGCCTGACATATTACCCTCCTTGGAGGATGCTCGAGCCTGAGTTGACTGGAAGGTCCTCCACCAGATGAAACGCTTCCCTGTGAGTATTTCAATTTGGGAATCCATTTCTTGGAGTAAAGACCTAAGGGAAACCCTTATCAAAATACTAGAGCCGGAAGTCTGTGAAGCACATGTCGCGGAAATGAAGGCTGCTGCCTATGGAGCCTTTACAACTGCCATCTCCTTCACAGAGAAAGATATGTTGCTTTCCCCTCCGTGCCACAACCGTCCTCTCTCCATGAAGGGGAAGATCAACGGGCATGATGTGAACCGGATCCTAGTAGACGTGTGATGGGGACATCACCCGTGATTCCCTCTGGCTCGGGACTTCCTTTCCGTTCGATGAGGACCAGACTTGAGCTCCATGTCATCCAGGCCTCCTCAACACTCTGATGGATCATTTTGGCATACTTCTTGTCTTTATTTTGGGTCATTTTGATGTAATTTGTCTTTTATTTGAGTCCCGTACCTACGTTATGTGTTTATTTTCCTAAGTCATGTGGTCATCCTGTGGGTTTTGGGCCCAATCCCTTGGGCTTGGCCCACTTGTGCCCCTTTCCCCCTAGATATGTGTCATTAGTCTTTCTAGCAGGGACTTACTGAAAATTTTGGGTTCCCTAGAAATAGGACCCCAAATCCTTCATTTGGAAGTAATGAAAGTTTGAATTAAGTTGTGAAAACTTCTTGAGATCTCCCTCCTTCTTTCAATCTATCTCTCTCTCTCTCTCTCTAAAGGGGGCGGCCCCCTCTCTCTCTCCTCCCCTCTCTCTCTCCCTTGGGTGACCTTGCCCTTTCACCTCCCTCTCTTGCCACCTCACCATCCACATCACCTCAACCCTTCACCTTCCCAAGGCCCCATCACTCCCACCATTTACTTCCACCAATCTCCAAGCAACCCTTCCCCTTCCCCATACAACCTTTCATATCCCCAAGGGAGAATCTCTTCTCCCAAGCACCCATTCCCCTTCCCAAAGCAACCCTTCCCTTCCCCTAGACCACATTAACCCCTCCATTAACCCACCACCCCATTCAAAAGAATACCACCCCCCATCCCCTAGTCCATTTGCGCCCCCCCATCCACCACCCCCCAAGTGAGCTCCTCCACCTCCACCACCTCCCACCACAAGGTCCACCCCTGTCAAGCCCTCCCTCTTCCCTCTCACACCCCCAAAACCACCCCTCCCACATTCCCCTACCAACACCTTGTCACTTTCCTTGCTGCCCCTCCACCCCCCCTTTCAACCCCTCTACACCAACACCCCCCCCTTTGGCCCTGTCCAGATCGCAGGCAGCAGTGGAGCCTGACTTGCAGACCCTGTACCGTGGCTGTCCAATGTCGTCTGAAGGCGTACCTTACATTGATGGAAAGCTTCCCCAGTTAGCTTCGTATCCGAGGTGGTCTCGCCAGCATCCGACATCCTTGCTGTCCGGAGGAGCCGTTCTCGTCCGACTGCGCAACCAGAACCAGAACCTGAACCATAGCTGCAGTTCAGAAGCCACCACACCCTTACCTCTGATCTTCTGAGTGCACCACTCGGCCGAGGCGAAGATCCCCCTGTCCTCCGTCTAGCACAGAAAGCGGGGCCTCGTTCGGAGTTGGGAGCTCCCTGTTCCTATTTATTTCCCCCAGGTGCGCAGATCTGTCCTGCCAGGGACTGGTCAGACCCCCTCTCCTTGTTCGGGCTCCTCCTCCCTGCTCCGACGTCGCCTAGAGCCCATCTCGGTTGCTGATCGAAGAGGATTCGACCACTCTCACAACCGTCCTGATCCTGCCTCGATTGGATCACGGGAATGATCGGAGTGAAGTCGCCAACCTGCTGCAACAACCTGCACCCAGTCCGAGGCAGAGCAGAACAGCACCAGTCCACCATCTGTCTCGGCCAGTGTCGGCAACTTCTGGTGGAAAAAAAATTCAGGGTCCATCCTGGGCCAGTCACCGACGTTTCAACTCTGATCCCGTCCCATTTCGAGTCTGGGAGCGAGCGCAGCGGAGTTGACATCCAGTACCTATCAGCGGGCAGAACCGGCAAGCAGCACTCCGGAAGGGTGAACCGGTCCCGTTCATAGTTCCTTGGCTCTCCCCGCCTGGCCGGCTTACCGCCCCTCCCTGCGTGGAGGTAGTGTTTGATTGTAACTGTAATCTCCCCACCCCAAGTTCCCCCTCCTGTGCGAGGCGTAGTGCTTGTAACTAAATTTTAGGGATCAAGCTTCATCGGCGCAGTGTGCGGGGAACCCACACTTCCCCGCTCGCCCATCGTCTCCGAACGGGGTTGGTTTCTTCAAACCGACTAGGTGAGCTTCTGCCCTTACTCCCCATTAGGGTTTGTTCTTTTAATATCTGCGAAGCTATCTGCTGGTTGGTGAGAGAGCGCTCGTTCCTGCAATTCCATTTTAAGTGCGGTCAGCGTGGGCTATAGTGAGAAGGAGTGACCGCGTGCCCCAAGGCACCTGGCCCGCCCTTGAATGTGGGCACCGTACCCTCGGGAGGGGAAAACACACTCTTGCTGGCCCTCTACCGGCAAGGTTCTTGTTCCACCACGTCGACTCGGCATCACCGAGTCACCACGGGAGATGGGTGTGCACGGTGGTTTGGCGATTTCCAAATAATCTCGGGTCTTACTTTGTGTTTGCGGATAAGGTCCAAGGGCTCATAATCTCTTATTGCATACCCCCATCACTTTGTTTCACATCAAGTGGTATGAGAGCAAGTTTTAGACTTGTCTCTACAAGCCTAGGTCCTAAGGCCATTGCATTATCTTTACCCGTGTGTCGGTTATCTCCTCATTGTGCATGTCTACCCGTAGTGGTGCCTTGTATCGGACCGACCCCTCATCCTCTGCTCCCCCTATGAATCCCAATTCCCAAGGCAACCAAGACATCCCTAGGGAGGCACCCCAAGCTCCGATGGAACGAGTTGAGGCTGTCCTTAATACCATCATGGATCGCTTAGATGGTTTTTCCATCCGTCTGGATAGACTCGAGGAAGCTAGGGCCCCCCCTAGGAACCATGCCCAAAGGGCTCCCCCTCCACGAGCTGAACTTGATAGGGAAGACCTAGAGAATGACTTTTACCATGAGCATGAGAGGCCCCTACAACCTCGGCGCAATGAGAGGCGACCCCGAGAGGACCCAGACGATTTCCTCTTAAGGATGATTAAGGTAGAGGCTCCGAACTTTGATGGGTCCCATAACCCAAGCGCCTATGAAGAGTGGGAACATGGCATGGACCAATACTTTGATTGGTACCCAATGACCGAGGAAAGGAAAGTTAGGTTGGCTAAGATGCACCTTCTCAAACTAGCCAAAACCTATTGGTTAAAGGTAGAAAGCCAAACGAGGATTAGGTGGGAAGAGCCCATTGACAATTGGCTTGACATGAAGACCCAACTCAGGAGTAAATACCTTCCCAATTCCTATAGTCAACTACTCCTCGATGATTGGCAAAGTCTTACCCAGGAAGGAAAAACTGTGGAAGAGTACATTGAAAATTTTGACTCCTATCTCCTAAAGTGTGGAGTCGTCGAGGAACCGGTCGTCACTCTATCCCGATTTAGAAATGGTCTTCTACCCCACATCAAACGGGAGCTTTTCATGAGGGAAGTGCATAGCCTTGAAATAGCCTATCAAATAGCCCGCGATGTGGAGAGATTTTCTAGGAATCCTAGGTTTGCCTCCCCTAGAACGGCCGATGTCAGGACTCCGGGTCCCCGACCCAACCTTCCTCCCCTATTGAAGACCCCTATCCCCAGTGGGGGAACTCCTACTCGGACTTACCATCAACCAACCAATTCCACCCCTACAAGGGCTACTCCACCCAACCCTCCTCTCCGAAGAGAGGAACCCCCCAAAGGAACAACCCCAGGGAGTAGTTCGGTAAAGTGCTTTCGGTGTCATGGTTATGGCCACATCTCCACCCAATGTCCATCCAAAGGATTGTCCAGCCTTATCATTGAAGGGGGACCTACCCCATTCCAAGGAGAGCATGAGAGTGAGATTGAGGAGTATGAGGCTGCCTTAGGTTGGGAAGAGGAGTATGAGGAACAACTCTATGAAACAGGCTTATACCACGACCCTCCTCCCACCGACTCCCACTTAGGTGTGATTAGGTGCACCCTTACCAAACCGTAAGAGGAGGATTGGCGTAGGACCTCCATTTTTCACACCTACCACAAGATGGGGAACCATGTTAGGAAAGTGATCCTAGACAATGGGAGTTGTGTCAACGCCGTGTCTCCTGACACCGTTAAGCTTCTTGGGCTTACTACCACACCCCACCCCAAGCCATGCCGGGTCTCTTGGATTAACAATCACTCCATCCTGGTCAACACTTGTTGCCTTGTACCCATCACATTCTCATCTTATCAAGGACAAGTTTGGTGTGACATTATACCCATGGAAGTAGGGAGCATCCTTCTAGGGAGGCCTTGGATTTATGACGTCAATGCAACCATCCTAGGAAAGCCAAACACATGCACCTTTGAACATGAGGGGAAGACCATCCGCCTCAACCCCTCCCCACCTCGAAAGGAGCCCCCCTCCAAGGGAATTCTCCCTTCACCACAACCTAAACCACCTCAAAACCCAGGGGCCCTACCCCCACCAACCCAACCAACTCTCCAAGAACCTACCCAAGAGAAGACCACTGGAATAATCAAAGGCCTACACCTCATCACGAGGAAAGAATTGGAGGAAGAGGTTGCCCTAGGAACACCCTTGTGTGCGGTTGTCATATGCCTTGGAGAATCAACTCTCTCCAACCCCCACCCTGTGGAAATACACCCCCTCCTTGAAGAATTCAAGGATGTCTTCCTAGATGAGCTCCCTGATCAACTCCCACCCATGAGGGACGTACATCATGCTATCGATTTAGTCCCGGGAGCCACACTTCCAAACCTTCCCCACTATCGCCTCAACCCCACGGAGCATGCGGAATTGAGGAGACAAGTGGAGGAACTTATTAGGAAAGGCTTTCTCTGCCTTAGCAAAAGCCCTTGCGCTGTCCCGGCCCTCCTCACACCCAAGAAGGATGGGACATGGTGAATGTGTGTTGATAGTAGGGCCATCAACAAGATTACTGTCAAATACAGGTTCCCCATACCTAGGCTTGACGATATGCTTGACATGCTAGCCGGAGCCACCATTTTTTCCAAAATTGACCTTAAGAGTGGCTACCATAAGGTTAGGATAAGGCCGGGAGATGAATGGAAAACCGCTTTCAAAACGAAAGATGGGCTCTATGAGTGGCTCGTGATGCCCTTCGGGCTCTCAAATGCCCCAAGCACCTTTATGCGCCTTATGACTGAGGTTCTTAGGCCGTACATTGGAGTCTTCTTGGTGGTCTACTTCGATGATATTCTCATCTACAGCCAATCTAGGGAAGACCAACTAGGCCATCTTTGGCAAATATGCACCACTCTTCGAAATGAGAGTCTCCTTGCCAACCTAGGAAAGTGTCACTTCATGACGGAATCCACTACCTTCCTGGGATATGTAGTCTCCACTAAAGGCGTGTCCATGGACCCGAAAAAGGTCCAAGCCATCATAGACTGGCCAGAACCCCACACTCTCCATGAAGTTCGGAGTTTCCATGGGTTGGCCACGTTCTATAGGAGGTTCATCAGAGGCTTCAGTACTATCACAGCCCCCATCACCGATTGCCTCAAAAAGGGGTCCTTCGTTTGGACCAAGTCTGCCTCTAAGGCCTTTCTAGATCTAAAGGAGAAAATGACCCAGGCCCCCGTCTTGTGCCTCCCCGACTTTTCCAAGGTTTTTGAAGTCACATGTGACGCTTCAGGGGTAGGCATTGGTGGAATCCTCAGTCAGGAAGGGCACCCAGTAGCATACTTCAGTGAGAAACTTTGTGATGCCAGGATGAGATATTAAACCTATGACAAAGAATTTTATGTTGTGGTTGAGTCACTTAAGCATTGGAGACATTATCTCCTGCCTAAGGAGTTTGTCATCTTCTCAGATCATGAAGCTTTAAAATACCTCAATTCCCAGCAGAAGCTAAATGCCCGACATGCCCGTTGGGTGGAGTACCTCCTGATGGGGGCATCTCTTGCCCTTCACATTTTTCCACAGCTTCGATTGCTCGCCAGCATAGCTCCATTGTGTCCGTCATATTTTTCTGAGTCGAGTCATGTAATTTTCATATTTTATTTGAGTCATGTCATTGTAATTTTCCTTTTATTTGAGTCATGTACCTAGGTTAATGAGTCATCTATCTAGGTTAAGTGTCATTAGATTACATAGAATGGTTATTGGGCCCAATTCTTTGGGCTAGGCCTAGGGGCGCCCCTACCCCCTTGGTGTTTGGTCATTGTAGTAAGAGTCAGGGACTTTTGTAGAAATGTGGGTTGCCTATATATAGGACCCCATTTCCTCCATTTGAGTTAATGAATCAATGAATGAAAATTGCCATTTGAGAGTTCAAATTTCCTATTAGAGAGATTCCATTAGTTGGGTGAGAAACCCTTGGGAGTGATTCCCACATATCCCCCCTCTCTCTCTCTACCTCTCTCTCTCTAATAAGTCATTTTCTCACTCCTCCACTTTCTCTCTCTAAAACCTACGCCCCTTTCTCTCTCCTCCCCTCCCAACCACCTTTCTCTCTCTTCCCCCCTCCAATAACTAGTCCCCAACTCCCCACCAACCCACCTTAACTCCTCCCCAGCCCCAAGGGAGATTCCACCACTCCCCACTCCACCCTCCAACCACCAACCACCCACTCCCCTTCCCGAAGCACCCTCTCATCTCCCAAGGGAGAATTCCCACTCCCCAAGCCCCCTTTTACCTTCCCCACACACCTCTTCCCATCCCCCAAGACCAAAATTTAATCCTACCCTTAAACCCATTTTCAAATATCCTTTCCCTCTCACCCACCTTCCCAAATTCGTAGCTCCTCCTCCCACCACCTGTTAGACCCCCTTCCAGACCCCATTCTTCCCTTCCCCCACCTTGGAACACCCCCTCCTAGACCCCCTCACAGCCCGGGCTTTCCCCACACTCATCCACCCCCATTTCCCCTCCCATATACCCCATTCCCCCCCTTCATCTTCAACCTACAGTTCCCAGTTGTAGATCTGTAGAAGAGTAGCAGTTTGCAGAGGTGACCACAGTTTCCTCCGGACGTTTCTGAAGGATAAAGAGCCATCGTTGGAAGCGTCTCCCAGTCCTCTTCGCACCGGCGGTAGTCCCATACCGTTCTGAGTTCGTGATCGCCCAGCGGAGTCATTCTTCCCCGACTACGCAAAGCCTCCCTGATAGGAGACCAGAGCCGGAGTGGAATCCTGACTACGACGATCCTGCTTGGAATCTTCAAAAAGATTCTACTATGAGTCTTCTATCTTCTCAAAATAGCAGAGCTCAATTTGGCATCCGGAACCAGGAGTTATCATTTTTCTTCCCCGGATGCGCGGTTCTGCTTCCCACAGTCTGCACCGATATCTCATCAGAGTTCAGAGCCCACCGGTCTTCTCCGACAACGTTTGGCTTCCCTGCTAGTTTTTCTTCGAAGAGGACCCGTCAACGGTTCCAACGGCTTTGGCGGCACCTGATTCTAAGTTCGGGAGCGGTCGTGGCATCCTCTTCTTCCTGCTGTTGAAAACTTGAAGCTGTCAAAACCAAGGGTCAGCCACCCTGTTCAAGCCCCTACCCCGACCAGCAGCGGTTCCCAAAGAAATCAACAAAATTCAAGCATCATCCTGATCCAGCTATGAAGAATCTCCAAGTGGTCTCACCTTCGGAAAAATTCTGGAGTGGCCACAGCATCGTGATAACCATCAGTCAGTCCTGAAGCACAGACAGCGGACAGAACCGACGTCGGCTTCCTTGTTGATCGCTAGTCGGTGTCACCCCTCCCCGCTTGGCCGACTGAAGGCCCCTCCCTATGTGGAGGTAGTTTTGGATGTAAGATCAGTTAACCCCCACCCCTAGATCCCCCCCCTTGCATGGGGTGTAGTGTTGTAACAATTTGATCAGATCAAGCTACCCCGACGTGGCGTGTGGGGAACCCACGCTTCCCCACTCGCCCACGTCTCTGAGCGGGACCGGTTTCTTCAAATCGATCGAGTAAGTGCTCCACTCCTAGCTCCATTTAGTGCTTGTTCTTTCTAATATTAGTTCATAAACTCCGCTGGCCGTGAATGAGAGCCCGATCCTTAAGCCCCTTTGCTATAAGTGATCACCGTGGGAAAAGAGTGAAGCCGGTGCCCTCGGCACTTTGTCGGCCCCATTGAATTGGGCCACCACTCCTTTGGGGAACAAACTTTGGCCTTGCTGGCCCTCTACCAGCAAGGGCCCAGCCCTCACATCCTCCACTTGGCATTGCCAAGTTACCCCGGGTCTTGGGTGAGT
The DNA here is from genome assembly GCA_022559845.1 of Amorphophallus konjac. Taxonomy (NCBI): domain Eukaryota; kingdom Viridiplantae; phylum Streptophyta; class Magnoliopsida; order Alismatales; family Araceae; genus Amorphophallus; species Amorphophallus konjac. Next base: position 252,714,069 of record CM040119.1, read on the forward strand.
GACGGGTGAGCGGCCGCCGTTATCGGTCCGTCTTGATTGCAATTGTGCTTGCTTGCTTGAGTCCTTGGTTGTGTCACATCAAATTGGTATCAGAGCACGTTCTAGACTTGTCTCTACTAAGTCTTGTCCTAGGGCCATTGCATGCATCACCCTTGTCCACTATCATGACTACCTCATACTTGGCATATTCGCCACTCTTAGGCCCATTAGAAGCCTTTGTGTTTGATGGATCCCGCCCTAGAATATATCTGGAATGGCAGAAGTCCATAGACCAACACTTTGGGAGGTTTACCCTGTCAAGGCTTGTCCAAGTCAACTATGCCAAGAGTTTGCTCTGGCGCCAAGCTAGGAAAGAATGGGAGAACATTGTAGGTTTGAGAGAAGCCAAAGGGGAAGCACCCATTGAATCTTGGGATGAAATGAGGACCGATCTTAGAAAGATCTACGCACCACAACCCAAACCTCTTCAACCAATCGATCTTTCACCCCCGACCCCAACTCCAACCCAAGAACTTCCCCGACCAAGCCCAACCCAAGTCCACCCATGTTCACCACCCCGAGAGTACCATGCACTGACCATTATCACTCCACCCACCATAGACTATCCTACCCCATTATCCTTGGAAGTTGTGGCCCACACACATACCCAAGTGGAGATGGATGCCAATCCGGATCCACCTCCCACCATAGAGAACATCCTAGACCCCCCACTTCCACCCACCTCTCCTAGTCCGGGTCCTCATGAGCCGCACACTCTCGCCATGAATGAGTCCATACTCCAATGGCTCAAGCGGGGCCCCACCGTTCCTAGCTCACCACCCTACCTTTCACCCTTGGGATATCAAGCCCACATTGTGCCCACCCTGTCTTCCCATGTCACACTTCAAACCTCCTATCTTTTGGAAGACTTAGGGGACTGCTTACAATGGCAAGTCTACCTGACCAATATGCTAGCCATAGGACCATTGGAGTCTAGCACCATCTTCCTAGCATACCCCACCACCGGTTCCATCACCTCTATCTACACTAGTGGCCATTAAACGAGTGAAATCCTCCTCTTTCTCCTCAAGGATGAGAAACCCATCTTGGCCCACTCCCCACCCATTGAGGTTCCAATTGATTTGATTGGCCAACCCACTAGAGACCTTGGCCCAATTACCTTGGAGGATGATGACTCACCATTTGGGAACCTTGGGGACACGGGGTTCCTCTCTCTAGGTAGCCCTTACCATGATCCCTTTGACCCCTTCCAATGGGAGTACGGATACCCATGTGGCCCAACCACCTTACCCATCACCCACCTTTCCCTACTCCAACCCACCGTGATGGATCAAACCCACCCCTTCCTAGACTCGAGTTACACCATGGGAGCCATGACTATGGACAATATACTCCTAGGGATCAAGGAAGTGCCCCACTTCATGATATCCACCTTCCTAGACCCCTTTGATCCATTCCAATGGAAGTCCAAAAGCCCACACATAGGAGACCTCTTTGGCACAAGAGTGCATAAGTCTTGGCATACAACACAACTTGGCATGATTCATAAGTCGGGTCCACTCGTTCAGATCACCCACATGTCAAGTAGAAAGCATGAGTGGTCCAAATTCGGATGTAGTGGTCCACCTTCACTCATCATGAGTCGTAGGCATGATAGGAGTATTCATGGATGTCCGGGTCCCCCAGCATTTGTCACCCCCATGCATGACCGGATCACCTATGGATGCCCCAGTCCTCCCCATTCCATCAAAGTCTTCTTGATGTCAAAGCATGATTGGTCTACCTTTGGTTGCCCAGGTCCACCCATCACCCCTAGAATGTCAACATTCACAAAATTGCATGAAAGCCTTTGCAAGCACATAAGCAAGGAAAATGAGATCTATAAGAGGCAGGCTGACTCCCTTCGGCGTCACCAAGAATTCCACGTGGGTAACTTTGTAATGGTGAGAAAGGAGAGGCTCTCCCCGGGAGTCATCTCGAAATTGAGGCCACGTGGGGCTGGTCCCTTCCAGGTCCTGAGGCGCATTGGCGCTAATGCCTATGAGTTAGATCTCCCCGAGGAGTATGGAGTGAGTCCCACATTCAATGTAGCCAACCTAGTGCCATATAAGGGACCCATGGTGGTACCCAGTGAGGATATTGAGCCTATTCCTTCCCTTGAGAGAGCACCCACCTGTGAGGAGAGACCACCAGCAAAGAGAGCCCAGCGTGAGCAAATATTGGATGAACATGTCACTGCCATCAGGAGCAAGGTGTATGAGTGCTATCTCATCGGGTGGACGGATCGGTCTCCTTCGGATGACTTATGGGCGATGTCACTTCTACACCCTCCAAGGAGGGAAGGACTCTTACTCGACGGAGTCGAGTTCTCCACACCCCGGGAGTATGATGGGGGCATCTCTCGCCCTTCACATTTTTCCACAGCTTCGATTGCTCGCCAGCATAGCTCCATTGTGTCCGTCATATTTTTCTGAGTCGAGTCATGTAATTTTCATATTTTATTTGAGTCATGTCATTGTAATTTTCCTTTTATTTGAGTCATGTACCTAGGTTAATGAGTCATCTATCTAGGTTAAGTGTCATTAGATTGTTTAGAATGGTTATTGGGCCCAATTCTTTGGGCTAGGCCCAGGGGCGCCCCTACCCCCTTGGTGTTTGGTCATTGTAGAAAGAGTCAGGGACTTTTATAGAAATGTGGGTTGCCTATATATAGGACCCCATTTCCTCCATTTGAGTTAATGAATCAATGAATGAAAATTGCCATTTGAGAGCTCAAATTTTCTATTGGAGAGATTCCATTAGTTGGGTGAGAAACCCTTGGGAGTGATTCCCACCTATCCCCCCTCTCTCTCTCTACCTCTCTCTCTAATAAGTCATTTTCTCTCTCCTCCACTTTCTCTCTCTAAAACCTATGCCCCTTTCTCTCTCCTCCCCTCCCAACCACCTTTCTCTCTCTTCCCCCCTCCAATAACTCATCCCCAACTCCCCACCAACCCACATTAACTCCACCACAGCTCCAAGGGAGATTCCACCACTCCCCACTCCACCCTCCAACCACCAACCACCCACTCCCCTTCCCCAAGCACGCTCTCATCTCCCAAGGGAGAATTCCCACTCCCCAAGCCCCCTTTTACCTTCCCCACACACCTCTTCCCATCCCCTAAGACCAAAATTTAATCCCACCCTTAAACCCATTTTCAAATATCCTTTCCCTCTCACCCACCTTCCCAAATTCGTAGCTCCTCCTCCCACCACCTGTTAGACCCCCTTCCAGACCCCATTCTTCCCTTCCCCCACCTTGGAACACCCCCTCCTAGACCCCCTCACAGCCCGGGCTTTCCCCACACTCATCCACCCCCATTTCCCCTCCCATATAACCCATTCCCCCCCGTCATCTTCAACCTACAGTTCCCAGTTGCAGATCTGCAGAAGAGTAGCAGCTTGCAGAGGCGACCACGGTTTCCTCTGGACGTTTCGGAAGGATCAAGAGCCATCGTTGGAAGCGTCTCCCAGTCCTCTTCGTAACGGCGGTGGTTCCATCCCGTTCTGAGTTCGTGATCGCCCAGGGGAGTCATTCTTCCCCGACTGCGCAAAGCCTCCCTGACAAGAGACCAGAGCCGGAGTGGAAGCCTGACTGCGATGATCCTGCTTGGAATCTGATCGAGAGTTCTTCTTAAAAAAGATTCTACTACGAGTCTTCTGTCTTCTCCAAAACGCAGAGCTCCATTTGGCATCCGGAACCAAGAGTTATCAATTTTCTCCCCCGGATGCGCGGTTCTGCTTCCCACAGTCTGCACCGATATCTCATCAGAGTTCAGAGCCCACCGGTCTTCTCCGACAACGTTTGACTTCCCCGCCCATTTTTCTTCGAAGAGGACCCGTCAAAGGTTCCAACGGCTTCAGCGGCAGTTGATTCTGAGTTCGGGAGCGGTCATGGCATCCTCTTCTTCCTGCTGTTGAAAACCTGAAGCTGTCAGAACCGAGGGTCTGCCACCCTGTTCAAGCCCCTACCCCAACCAGCAGCGGTTCCCAAAGAAATCAAAAAAATTCAAGCATCATCCTGATCCAGCTACAAAGAATCTCCAGGTGGTCTCGCCTTCAAAAAATTTCTGGAGTGGCCACAGCATTGTGATAACCATCAGTCAGTCCTGAAGCACAAACAACAGATAGAACCGACGTCGGCTTCCTTGTTGATCGCTAGTCGGTGTCACCCCTCCCCGCTTGGCCGGCTGAAGGCCCCTCCCCGTGTGGAGGTAGTTTTAGATGTAAGATCTGTTAACCCCCATCCCTATATCCCCCCCCTTGCATGGGGTGTAGTGTTGTAACAATTTGAGCAGGTCAAGCTACCCCGACGCGGCGTGTGGGGAACCCACTCTTCCCCGCTCGCCCACGTCTCCGAGCGAGACCGGTTTCTTCAAACCGGTCGAGTAAGTGCTCCACTCCTAGCTCCATTTAGTGCTTGTTCATTCTAATATTAGTTCATAAACTCCGCTGGCCGTGAATGAGAGCCCGATCCTTAAGCCCCTTTGCTATAAGTGATCACCGTGGGAAAAGAGTGAAGCCGATGCCCTCGGCACTTTGTCAGCCCCATTGAATTGGGCCTCCACACCTTTGGGGAACAAACTTTGGCCTTGCTGGCCCTCTACCAGCAAGGGCCCAGCCCTCACATCCTCCACTTGGCATTGCCAAGTTACCCCGGGTCTTGGCTGAGTGACGGGTGAGCGGCCGCCGTTATAGATCCGTCTTGATTGCAATTGTGCTTGCTTGCTTGAGTCCTTTGTTGTGTCACATCACCTCCAGTCTTACACTTTTGTGATCAAGCACAAAGCTGGGAGTGAGAATCGAGTAGCAGATGCCCTTAGCAGGAGGATATCTTTACTGTCTACTGTAAGGGTAGAAGTCACCGAGTTCGATAGAGTCAAACAAGAATACCCTGACTGCCTTGACTTTGGGCGCATCCATGCCTCTCTGACCACCCAGTCCCAACAGGCCGATGGGGACTTCATCTTGGAAGATGGGTTCCTTTTCAAAGGATCCAGACTTTGTATACCCCGGACCTCCCTCCGTGACTTTTTGGTATGGGAATTACACACAGGGGGCCTAGCTGGCCATTTTGGAGTACATAAGACCATTGCTTTGGTGGAAGGGCAATTATATTGGCCAAGCCTCAAGAGGGATGTGGCCAAGATTGTTGGCCAGTGTCGGACCTGTGCCACAGCCAAGCAAGTAAAACAGAACACCAGTCTATACACCCCTCTCCCTGTCCCCGATCGTCCGTGGCAGGATCTAAGCATGGACTTTGTCCTAGGGCTGCCCAGAACCCAGAGAAAGCACGATTCAATCTATGTTGTAGTGGACAGGTTCTCCAAAATGGCTCATTTCATCCCTTGTTCAAAAACCTCTGATGCGTCCCATGTGGCCCGCCTATTCTTCGATGAGGTGGTTCGCCTCCATGGCCTACCCAAAACCATCATTTCTGATAGGGATGTCAAATTTACCAGTTACTTTTGGAAAACCCTTTGGCATCTTATGGGGACCCTTCTCAAATTTTCCACGGCCTACCATCCCCAAACCGATGGCCAAACAGAGGTCATCAATCGGAGCCTAGGAAACCTCCTCCGGTTCCTTGTCGAGGAACGCCCAGGGAATTGGGATCGCATTCTGCCCCAAGCCGAATTGGCATACAACAATTCAACAAATAGGTCCATAGGCATGAGTCCCTTCGAAGCTGTGCATGGATACAAACCCAGAAAGCCTTCAGATCTCATTCCCCTACCCCCACATGCTAGGGTGTCTATCACTGCCGAGTCTTTTGCACAACATCTTAGAGAGTTGCATGAAGATATTCGCAAACACATCAACAATAGTAATGAGATTTATAAGAAATCAGATGATTCCCACCGCCGCCACCAAGAATTCCAAGTTGGTGATTTTGTGATGGTGAGAACGGAGAGGTTATTCCCTGGGAATATCTCAAAGTTGAGGTCTCGTGGAGCAGGCCCCTTTCAGGTGCTGAGACGCCTTAGCACTAATGCTTATGTGTTGAACCTCCCCGAGGAGTATAGAGTAAGTCCCTCTTTCAATGTAGCTGACCTGGTGCCCTACAAGGGTCTCACGGTGACACCCAGTGAGGAATTCCTGCCTACCCCACCCCTTGAGAGAGTCCCTACACAAATGAGAGGTCCATCTGGCCCGAGGAACCAGCATGACAAAGTGGAGCGGATATTAGATGAACAGATCACCACCACAAGGAGCAAGGTGTATGAGCGATATCTGGTTAGGTGGAAGGGACGGCCACCTTCGGATGACGCCTGGGTGAGTCGGGAGGATCTCCAGCAGCTGGACCCCGACCTATTGGAGCAGTACCGCAGCATGGAGGACCCATACTTGACAGAGTCGAGCTCTTTACGGCCCGGGGGAAATGATGGGGACATCACCCATGATTCCCTCTGACTCGGGACTTCCTTTCCATTCGATGAGGACCAGACTTGAGCTCCATGTCATCCAGGCCTCCTCAGCACTATGATGGATCATTTTGGCGTACTTCTTGTCTTTATTTTGGGTCATTTTGATGTAATTTGACTTTTATTTGAGTCCCGTACCTACGTTATGTGTTTATTTTCCTAAGTCATGTGGTCATCATGTGGGTTTTGGGCCCAATCCCTTGGGCTTGGCCCACTTGCGCCCCTTTCCCCCAAGATATGTGTCATTAGTCTTTCTAGCAGAGACTTATTGTAAATTTTGGGTTCCCTATAAATAGGACCCCAAATCCTTCATTTGGAAGTAATGAAAGTTTGAATTAAGTTGTGAAAACTTCTTGAGATCTCCCTCCCTCTTTCACTCTATATATCTCTCTCTCTCTCTAAAGGGGGCGGCCCCCTCTCTCTCTCCTCCCCTCTCTCTCTCCCTTGGGCGACCTTGCCCTTTCACCTCCCTCTCTTGCCACCTCACCATCCACATCACCTCAACCCTTCACCTTCCCAAGGCCCCATCACTCCCACCATTTACTTCCACCAATCTCCAAGCAACCCTTCCCCTTCCCCATACAACCTTTCATATCCCCAAGGGAGAATCCCTTCTCCCAAGCACCCATTCCCCTTCCCAAAGCAACCCTTCCCTTCCCCTAGACCCCATTAACCCCTCCATTAACCCACCACCCCATTCAAAAGAATATCACCCCCATCCCCTAGTCCATTTGCGCCCCCCCATCCACCACCCCCCAAGTGAGCTCCTCCACCTCCACCACCTCCCACCACAAGGTCCACCCCTGTCAAGCCCTCCCTCTTCCCTCTCACACCCCCAAAACCACCCCTCCCACATTCCCCTACCAACACCTTGTCACTTTCCTTGCTGCCTCTCCACCCCCCCTTTCAACCCCTCTACACCAACACCCCCCCTTTGGCCCTGTCCAGATCGCAGGCAGCAGTGGAGCCTGAATTGCAGACCCTGTACCGTGGCTGTCTGATGTCGTCTGAAGACGTACCTTACATCGACGGAAATCTTCCCCAGTTAGCTTCGTAGCCGAGGTGGTTTCGCTAGTATCCGACGTCCTTGCTATCTGGATGAGCCGTTCTCGTCCGACTGCGCAACCAGGACCAGAACCTGAACTAGAGCTGCAGTTCAGAAGCCGCCACGCCCTCACCTATGATCTCCTGAGCGCGCCACTTGGCCAAGGCGAAGATCCCCATGTCCTCCGTCCAGCACAGAAAGCGGGGCCCCGTTCAGAGTTGGGAGCTCCCCATTCCGATTTATTTCCCCCAGGTGCGCAGATCTGTCCTGCCAGGGACTGGTCAGACCCCCTCTCTTTGTTCGGGCTCGTCCTCCCTGCTCCGACATCGCCTAGAGCCCATCTCAGTTGCTGATCGAAGAGGATTTGACCACGCTCGCAACCGTCCTGATCGCGCCTCGATTGAATCACGGGAGAGATCGGAGTGAAGTCGCCAACCTGCTGCTACAACCTGCACCCTGTCCGAGGAAGAGCGGAACAACACCAGTCCACCATCTGTCTCGGCCAGCGTCGGCAACTTCTGGCACAAAAAAAATTCACGCTCCATCCTGGGCCAGTCACCGACGTTTCAACGCTGATCCCGTCCCATTTCAAGTCTGGGAGCGAGCGCAGCAGAGTCGACATCCAGTACCTATCAGCGGGCAGAACCGGCAAGCAGCACTCCGGAAGGGCGAACCGGTCCCGTTCATAGTTCCTTGGCTCTCTCCGCCTGGCTGGCTTACCGCCCCTCCCTGCGCGGAGGTAGTGTTTGATTGTAACTGTAATCTCCCCACCCCAAGTTCCCCCTCCTGTGCGAGGCGTAGTGCTTGTAACTAAATTTTAGGGATCAAGCTTCATCGGCGCAGTGTGCGGGGAACCCACACTTCCCCGCTCGCCCATCGTCTCCGAACGGGGTTGGTTTCTTCAAACCGACTAGGTGAGCTTCTGCCCTTTCTCCCCATTAGGGTTTGTTCTTTTAATATCTGTGAAGCTATCTGCTGGTTGGTGAGAGAGCGCTCGTTCCTGCAATTCCATTTTAAGTGCAGTCACCGTGGGCTATAGTGAGAAGGAGTGACCCCGTGCCCCAAGGCACCTGGCCCACCCTTGAATGTGGGCACCGTACCCTCGGGAGGGAAAATACACTCTTGCTGGCCCTCTACCGGCAAGGTTCTTGTTCCACCACGTCGACTCGGCATCACCAAGTCACCACGGGAGACGGGTGTGCACGGTGGTTTGGCGATTTCCAAATAATCTCGGGTCTTACTTTGTGTTTGCGGATAAGGTCCAAGGGCTCATAATCTCTTATTGCATACCCCCATCACTTTGTTTCACATCAACGCGGGTGCCACTGTTAACATCATGCAACTCAAGACCTTCAAGTCTATATATCTAACCCCATACCTCTAGAAGGTTCAAGCGGTTAAGATATCCGACTTTAACCAGAACACCGAGGACATCCTCGACCGGGTGGACGTCGACCTGATGCTTGATGATTTCACCTCCAAGGTGATGTTCTACATCATCGACTCCAACACATCTTATAAGATGCTGCTGGACAGACGCTAGCTCCATGAAAACTTGGTCGTCCCGTCAACTCTCCACCAATGCATCAAGTATGCCAAGGATGGAGAGCAACATAAGGTCTTTGCAGACCTGTTGCCGTTCACACCGGTAGAATGCAACCTGGCCGATGCTGCATTCTACCTCAAGGGGATTAGTCCCTACCCTGTAATTAAGAGCAAAAGCAACGGTTGGCTCTCAGAGGAAGATGATAATGATCTCTTCTCTGTTGACGAGGAGAAGGCCAAGCTTCACCGGCTGCTCCTCGGCTCCAAGTCAACCCCAGATCGCCCCGAGAGGTGCCAGATCGACTTCGAGGCTAATCTTATTAGCCGAGCTATCGGCAAGAGTATATGCTTCCCACCAGACTTCATCCAGCTTCCATGTGCATCTGAGGAGCACAACGTCGAGTCACTGATGACCTTCATTGTCACCTTTAAGCGACAACGTTGAAACAAGAAGAAGGCTAACAGGGACAAACCCATTGTCTTCTATAAAGGAGACATGGTCCCTCAAGCCCCGCAGGATGACGACTTCAGCTGGTCTAGGCAAGCCGATTATACCCCTAAAGTAGTTCAGGTGTGGGGCGATCTGTCATCGCATATTCAAGAAATGTGTCTGAAGCAACGCATTCCCTTGTGGCAAACTTCTGCACAACAAAGATACTTCCATCAGCTATGGACCCCTTCCTAGGTCCGGGGGCAACCCCCGTCCTTCCATAAGGATACCAGGGGACTTGGCTACGACCAGGACCCGGACTTCTGCGTCTACCACGTAGTTAACGTCGTAGGCTTGACACTACTAGCCGACGACCGAGCTAAAGTCGAAGCTAAATTCGACAGCTCCGGGGATGAGGAAGAGGGAATTCTGATCCCGATCTCCGTCAAAGCTGGAACTCCGGCTCAATCCGTTGAGGAACCTTCCACGCCTCCTTGCCAAGGCATCAGGGACAAAGAAGCTCCTTCGATCTCTCATCTAGTTGAAGGACCTAGTTCAACAAACCCTCCTGAGGGAGGGGATATCCCTGGTCCAAGCTGTGAAGGATCGTTAGCTTCACCAAGCAACCTCGGGGAGATCTCTACAGCCCCAGTTGACAACTGTGACCCAGGAATCGGCAATCTAGATTAATCCTCGATGGGTCCCAGCAACAATGACTCCCCAGTCCCGTTGGCGTCAACCAGTGGCTTCGAGAACCAAGAGATGCTCGAAGCTGACACCGATGACGAGGATTTCATCGACTTCCAACCCGCTCCTCCCTAGCTGGAGGACGGTGGCCAGGCGACCGTCGACGGTCTTGTGGAGATCAAGCTGGGCGAAGAAGAAGCTCCTCAGCCTACATTCGCTAGTGCTCTCCTTACCAAGGCAGAGAAGCAGGACTACAAGCACTCTTACTTGAGTACAAAGACTGCTTTGCTTGGACATACAAGGAGATGCCAGGGCTAGACTCCTCCGTAGCGGAGCACGAGCTAGCCATTTCTCCCTCAGTCACTCCGGTCAAGCAACCACAGCGGCGCATGCGCCATGAGTTGGAGCTCCAGGTTTCAGTCGAAGTCCATAAAATGGTGGAGGTCGACTTCATCGAGCCGTGCATTTACCCGATTTGGCTCACCAACATAGTCCTAGTCAAGAAGAAGAGTGGTCAAGTCTGCATCTGCGTCGACTTCCGGGACCTCAACAAGGCCTGCTCGAGGGACGACTTTCCTGTCCCCATCACAGAAATGATGGTTGATATGACTACCGATCATGAAGCCTTATCTTTCATGGACGGTTCATCCGGTTACAATCAAATTCGGATGTCCCTTAAAGACAAGAATCATACAGCTTTTAGATCCCCCAAGGAGATTTTTAACTACAAGCACATGCCCTTCGGTTTGAAGAACGCTGGCGATACATAACAAAGGGCCATGACCAAAATATTCGACGAAATGCTGCACAACACCGTAGAATGCTATGTTGACGATCTCGTCGTCAAGACGAAAAAGCGAGAAGACCATTTGCGCGACCTCCACCAAGTCTTCGAGTGTCTCCGGCAATACGGGCTCAAGATGAACCCCATGAAATGCACCTTTGGCATATCCAGTGGCAAATTTCTCAGCTTCATCGTCCGATCTCGAGGAATCGAGGTGAATCCCAGCAAGATCAAAGCAATCTAGGAGCTTCCACCACCTAGCAACATCACCGAACTCAGATCCTTCAAAGGGAGGCTGGCCTACATTCGGAGGTTTATCTCTAACCTCTCCGGTCGATGCGTGCCTTTCGACAAGCTGATGAAGAAAGACGCCCCGTTCAAATGGGACTCGGAATGCCAGGTCACTTTCGAGCAAATTAAGGAGTACCTCCTTACTCCCCCAGTTCTGGGGGCACCAATCAACGGTAAACCCCCCATCCTCTACATTGCTGCTATGGACGCTTCGCTAGGAGCTCTGTTGGCACAAATCAATGAGGAAGGTAAAGAGTAGCCCCTCTATTACCTCAGTCGGAAGATAATCAATGTCGAATACCGCTACTCCCCTATGGAGAAGGTTTGCTTGGCATTGGTGTTCGTGGTTAAGAAGCTGCGACATTACCTCCTATCCTATCAGGTCAAGCTTATATCCAAGCACGACCCCCTGAAGTATCTCCTTCGACGACCTGTCATCTCAGGCAGACTGGGAAGGTGGGCGCTCCTATTGATGGAGTACGACATTACTTATGTCCCCATAAAAGTAATTAAGAGATAGGGTATGGCTGAATTCTTGGCAGCCCATCTAGTACCAGATGACTCACCCTTCAACTCGGAGCTCCCGGACGAGGAGTCCCTTGCTGCTCAATCACAACCATCGGTTGAATAGAGCAGAGATGTCTTGCATTACAAGCAGCAAAACGCTCTCACAACCATTGTTGCTCAATCACAATAACCAGTTGAAAAAAGCGGAGATGTCTTGCATTACTGGCAGCAGAACGCTCTCACAACCAGCATACCCTACTGGGAGCTCTACTTCGATGGCGCTTCTGAGGGATTACCTGGAGCAACCAGGATCCAGCCACCACGGCAGGTGCCAGCATTGTTTTCTTGACTCCCCACGGTGGAGTTTTTTACAACTCATGTGCCCTCATGAAACCTCTGACCAACAATGAATCTGAGTATGAAGCTCTACTCATCAGGCTCCATATGGCTCAGCACATGGGCATTAAATGTCTCAAAGCCTACGGGGACTCCCAGTTAATAGTCCGGCAGGTCATCGATGTCTATGACGTACGGAAGCCGGTGTTGGTACTATACCATACCACGGTCACCAGATTGACCCAGAAGTTCTATTTTTTCAAAATAGATCATATCCCCAGAAGCAGCAATGCTCAGGCGGATGCCTTAGCAAAATTAGCCACGGCCTTCAAGCTCCTGCCCGAGGGCGAGGTCAACATCGTCATCAAGCACAGAAGGCTGATGTCAAGCTCAATCGAAAGTAACACCGGTCTTACCATTTACAAGGTCCACAACCTCGATGAGAGCATACCTCCCGAAGAGGACGATTGGCATGCACCCATCATTAAATTCAGGAAAGGGTGGCTTCCCCCTGACCGAGCTCAAAGGGTTCAACTACTCCACCGAGCAACCTCCTATGAGTTGATTGGCGACTCCCTTTATAGACTTGTCTACGAGAAGGACAGGTCAATTCTCCTAAGGTGTGTCTCCTTCGCCGAGGGACGAGCCGTCATGCAGGAGGTTCACTCCGGGTTATGCGGCGCGCACCAGGCCGAGATAGGATGAAGCACAACATCAACCTCAAAGGCTTCTACTGGCCAACCATGTATGTGGACTGCATCTAGTACACTCGTACATGCCATCAATGCCAAGCCTTTGGTAAAGTACCCAGAAGACCTCCCAACCCACTGCGGCCTATAGCCCCCACCTAGCCATTCGTTGAGTGGGGCATGGACATCGCGGGGTCTTTCCCGCCATCTTCCAAGGGCCATAAATACATCTTGGCCACCACTAACTATTTCTCTCATTAGGTGGAGGCTCTACCTTTGTGAGAGGTCACCGGCGAAATCGTTTCCAGATTCGTCCGGCACAACATCATATACCGATTCAGTACTCCCAGTCGTATAGTGTTTGACAATGGGATACCCTTCAAGAATAAGGACGTATACTAGCTAGCGGCCAAATTACACATCGACTGGAGAACCTCTTCGGTCTACAACCCCCAGGATAATGGCTTAGCGGAAGCCTTCAACAAAACCCTCTGCAAGCTCCTGGCTAAGATGGTTAGCCACCGAAAATGCGATTGGGGTGAGAGGGTCTCTGAAGAATTATGGGCCTATCGGACGGTCTACAAAACCCCCACGGTGTGCTCGCCATTCTCCCTTGCTTAAGAGACAGAAGCGATTATCCCCATCAAAGTCCAGTTAGCTTCTTACCGTGTGGCTATCCACACCGGCATTGTCGGCCCTGACGAAAGTGAGTACTAGAGAAGGGTAGAAGAGCTCACCGACCTAGAAGGAAAGCGACTTGAAGCCTATAAACACCTGCAAGTATACCAGGCCCGCATGACCTGGGCCTATGATAAGCTCGTCAAGCAGCGAGATTTCAAGCAAGGCGACCTTATCATGATCAAGGAAAAGGAAGTCATGGCAGGGGCGCTCCAATGAGAAATTACAGTCGAATTGGTGAGGCCCATACATTAACCACAATGTCAACGAGGGTGGGGCTTACACGGTTGTCGATCACAAAGGTCATAGACCATTCCTGCCTCTCAACGGCAAACATATGAAGCTATATTGTGCACCAGAGCATGAGTTCATGCGTCAGCCAGACTAAGGCGTATGTCCCAAATACTACCAGTAAGGCTGGCCCTTCCCTGTGAAGGATCTAACCGGCCAGCCTGCCAGTCTTCAACTCCCAGTCGAACACCCAGTCCAGCTCCCCAGAACAGCCGCCAGGCGCCCTAAGGGACTAACCTCATGCCCTCGTTCCCGTCACCACGGGAGCACGGGCACTTCTGCACCGGCACCAGTCTAGCCGTCAGGCTCCCAGGTAAGTAAAAAAAAATGGGGTTAAAAATTGAGATACCCCAGCAGACCCAGTCATCCTCACCACAATAGAGCTGGAGGCAAAAAGGCCAGTAACCCGGTTGAGGTGGAAACCCGAAATGGGGCCTCAGGAAAAATTGGGAAACCCCTTGATGCGAAAACCTGCAAGGGCCCGTTGGAAAAAGCTAAAAGGGGTCAGCTCTAGCGAAAACCCGAAAGGGCGGTAGAGCCGATAACGAGAAATTATTCTTCTCCCTACCAGTCATAACGGCCTTCCACTTATTCCTTGGTGGGCCGTTAGCCTCATCCAGGGCCAATCTCCAATCTATTTGCACCGCTACGGCACAAACCCTCCAATCCCTAGTTGGCCTCGCATTATCCCCGCTCAGTTCGGCCAACCTTCGGCCCTTGCTTCGACACCACAGGTCAGCTAGTCCCTGTGACAGTTGAGCTCCTAGTCACCATCTCGGTAAACTTATATCCCAACATATTCCCAGACATTTATCATTATCTGCCCCTACATCCTACATCCTCTACAAATCTAGAGCCTTCAAGTTCATTATAATCCCAATTTTCTCATACAATCCCTGATCCACTAGCCATAACCCCAGTCATATTTTGCCATGGCAAAGTGGCCCTTCACCATCATGGCATAAGGATTTCTAAAAAAAACCCTTGTTAATGGCAGAACAATGTCCGACCATCCACACCTTTTAGTTCCAGGTTACGTCCCCTGACAGTAACATGCTATGGACGGCAGTCTCAAAAAAATGAGGTTAAAAATATAGATACCCCGGCGAGCCTGGTCGAGTCCATTACACGGAGCTGACTAGGCAAAAAAATTGCCACTGACCCAGCTAAGGTGAAAACCCGAAAGGGCGCCTTAGGCAAAATTGGGTAACCCCTCGGCGTGAAAACCCGCAAGGGCGCACCGAAAAAATCTAAAGGGGGCCAGCTCTGGCGAAAACCCGCAAGGGAGGTAGGGCTAGTAAAGAGAAAAAAAGACTCTCTCACCCCCTCTATTCTTCACTTACAAAGCCGTCGGCTATGACACGCCCCGATGGCGAGCTCAACATCACTCCATGACAATGATGGCCACTACACCCCCGAGGGTCGGTCATCCCCAGTGCCAGTTTCGGTTCTAGTTCCCAGTCCCAGTTCCGGATACAATGCCTTCACAGGCCAACCGCCCAGTCTCCAGCTCTAGTTACGACAACAATGCCTTCACAGGCCGGCCGCCAGCTCCCAGTCCCAATTTCGACTACAACGCCTTCACAGGCCAGCCGCCAGCTTCAAGTCCCAGTTACAGCTACAACGCCTTCACAGGCTGGCCGCCAGCTCCCAGTTCCAATTCCAACTGCAACACCTTCATTGGAAAGCCACTCAGTTTCCAGCCCTAGCCTCAGCTACAACACCTCCGCAGGCTAGTCTCCCAGCCTCCAGCCCTAGTCTCGACTATAACGCCTTCCCAGGCTAGCTGTCCCACCCAGTTCTAGTTCCCAGCTATTGCACCTTTCCAGGTCACCCAGCTGGTTTCATCTCCAGTCCCCACTTCCCATCGCAGTTCTAGTTTCAATTCCCAATCCTTGTTCCAGTCCCGACCTGGTTGTCACATCTTCCTAGGCCATCCAGCCAGCTCAGTCCCAGCTTCCCAGACACGCGTGATTCGCATTTTTTTGGCTAACAGTATAATGCTAGCCGATACTCCACCAGCTAGGTTAGGGTCAATATACCCTCCAGAGTCACCTCTACAACCCTAAACCATGTGAACTGCCCCGTCCTTGTGGGCCTACGTTGGTTCCAAGGTATGTGGGCTTTCACCCTCCAAGGGGATTGGCCCCTACATATGGCTCTTTCTTTCCCCTACTATCCAGTGTTGAGTAGTGGACATCGGATCTAGAGGGGAGGGGTGAATAGATCTGCCCCTCTTTCCACAATGCAACCCTCTTTAAAGCTAGATGATGATAATAGTAGTGGAATATAACTAGCTTGACAAAGGACACAAATGATTTGCTTAGCAAGATGATTACGCAATATAGATATTGAACCTAAGCATGCATCTATCACAAATCAATCACATAAGCAAACCACAACACACAAGATTTTAAGGTGGTTCGGATTGAATCCCCAGTCCTACGTCCACCCCTCACCAAATCCGATGAGGCTCCACTAGTGCCTCGCACTGAACCGCAAATTGGAAAGACCTCCGATTGCCTTCCTACTAACCACAGGTAGGGACATAAACACCGCAGATCAGATAACTTTCGATTGCCTTCCTACTAACTACCGATAGGGACGATCTTTAGTTTCAATCGTTTGTATAAAATGAAAAAGATAATAAATATGAAATCACTCAAACAAGATATAGAGTATGCTCAAAGAAAGAAGATCTTGTCTGAGTTGCAGAAGCATGAATCAGATACTTTGAAGGTGTCTTCTTCCTTGCGAGATGATCTTCCTTGACTCTCTTCTAGTTGATCAAGAAGATGATAGATGTAGCTTTGATCTTCCTTTTGATCTTCTTGAGTTGATGAAGAGGATGAAGAATGTAGTTTAGATCACCTTTGAAAGTCTTGATTGGTTCTTACTTCCTTTGAGGTTGAGATGGCTTCAGATCTGGACTTGAATCCCTTGGAATGGATGAAGCTTCTTCCCGTAGTACTGTTCATGGCTACAGTACTTCGAACTGCTCTCCCTTGAACACACCCTTGCAGCCTCCCTTGAATTCTGAAATGATCAACTAGGGTTTCTAACCCTCTTGCATGTGTTTTATAACCTTTGAATGGTCCTTAGACATCCCGCAGACCAGATCCACACTCTATGGAAGATTGGGTGACTTTGGGGTTAAATAAATACAAGAAAAGGGGCTCTTCTCGAAGTGGAAACAAAAGTGAACATTGAAGGCTTGGGGCTGGCAGTCGACCTATAGCTTCTGGCGGTCGACCGCTACTGAGAATCGCTGTAGAGGATTAGTCCCTGGAATTTCTGATCGACTGCTACTGGCTAGCGGTCGACCGCCACTAAGAGAGATGCAAACTGAGGTTTGCTGACTGGGGCGTTCGACCGCCCCTGTGCTGGCAGTCGACCGCCAGCTGGGCAGACCCCGGTTCATCCCTGGTCTATCCGTTAATCGCTTTAGCTCCGTCACTTGAGTCCTTTAGCAGCCTGTTCATATCTGTGGCATCTCCCTTGATAGTCTAAAAGGTATCAACTGAGTCTTTGGCCTTGGATTCTCTTGGCTATACTTCTTTGTGCATTTACCTTGGATGTGTGACGAGCCGAATATCACGTGTCGACTTTTGCTTGTGTTCGCATCCTTGCTTGGGCACGATCAATGAGCTTTCACTTTTGCCAACTCCACTGAATTCCTTGTCCATTTAATGGCGTATCTGTCATGAACAAACCATCACGTATGTCAGTCACATGAGAGTGGGAAATACCAATGACTAATAGTGTTTAGCCATTATCAAAACCAAGAATACCACAGAACTCATATGACCATAGGATGATGTCGAATGACCTAAGCGACCACATGATGACTCAAATGACTACAGGGGCACAACATTCTCCCCCTTTTTTATGATGGCAACACTGTGAGTCATTGTGTGGCAGTGTGAACCAAGTTGGCAAAGTTTATGACATATGTGACATGTGCAACTCAAGATCCATGAATTAAAGCGTGTGAATACACATATGAATGCGGATATGAATGCTATGCAATTATGCAAACCCCATAAAATATGAAGACACCAAAGCTCTCACAAAGGTTCTCTCCCTTGGACTCTCCCCCAAACACAAACACAATTCACTTCTCCCCCTTTGGCGAGTTATAAAGGCCGCACAAAGGATGGACTCATAAAGAAATTCTCCCCCGTTGACAACAGCAAAAAGGAGGGATAAGGTAGAGAAGGTGACTGATGGCAGTGAGACCAGAGCTGAAAGGAGTGTAGAGCAAGCCATTATATGTAAAATTGAAACATGTCGTGAGCAACATATATGGTTTAAAGTTAATGAAATCCGAGATCATCAACAGAGTTTGAAAAGCAGCTACATTCAAGATTTAATAGAAATGAACCAAAAATGAATATCATGGCAGTGCTTAACCTTCCCTTATCTTATATATCCAAATTCAATAACTACAAAGGGAATAACATAAAAACTAGTATTGAGGCTAAACAATCATGACTAGAGTATGGAATTGTATGATTGTAGCATATTTTGATTTTCAATATCTTTAGTATTTGAAGGCACATGACTCATATTTTACGAGCAATAAAGTCTAGTACATGCCTCCTAGCCGTAAGAATACACGTTGTTTAGACGCTAGTATTCCTAGGTATTTGGTAAGACTGACTGTTATGCTTCAAAATGAACAGAGATAACAAAGTCACATCATGACATACCCAATCTCATTTCTTTGATGAGAGGATATATTTCTCAGCAATTATGTCATTGCTCTGCCTAGAGTCCAAATGAATTAAGACAGAGATAACAGGGGCACATCATGACATGTTATTCGTCACTTGATTTGATGACATGACATATTTCTCCGTGCAACAATATCATTGCTCTGTCAAATTAATTTTTCAAGAATTCCAGCTCATCAAGATGTTTAAAAACAATACTAAGCCTTAGTGTATCACCAAGATGGTCAGGAATTTTAAATTTTCAGATATCATGATAGTCATTCAAAGCATAATATGCAATCTCTAGTTAAGGTCTATTAAAACCACTAAACATAGATGGTTTCAGAACAAATATTTCAGAACTTCAAGGAAATCATTAAATCTGAACCATTTTCGTTGGATGGACAATCATCAGGGCATATAATAGAAAGCTCTTACTCCATATGACCGTCTATCTCATGAACTTTATTTTCAAACTAGAACCCAGTGAAGTTCATATTGCAAGAGATAAGAAAAGCAACAAAACTCTCCCTAAGGATATGTAGTGAATGCACTCAAGGAGTTATGTTTGCAAGCAAGTTGAATGACAAATGAGGTTGACCTAGTCACTCATGAAGGTGGCAGAAATGAAATATATGACCCAACCCATGATTGTACACTTATTAAACGCAATAGAATGAATATGAAATATATGCATGAATGCTGCAATGAGACAACTCTCCCTTACTATATGACCTATATGCGACAGTGACGCATGGTACTTGGCGGAGGTGAATCCTCACGCATATTGAGTGCTTCTAGGCAAGCATAACCTGCCTTTTCATACATCAACATTTGACATACCGTGACCATGCAAGAATGATGCTACACAAACCATGCAATGCATCGTGAACATGAATTCAATTTTTATTATGCATCATGACTGCATGCAATGCGACACCATATGCAAAATGACATATATATATATATATATATATATATATATATATATATAAACAATGCATGCACACCAATCTGCAAAAACACACAACCAAGTTGAATAACATCGTCATATCAAGTTTTATTGGCCTAAGGTCGGCAAAGACCAAGCTCCCATCTGAGTGTTGAAAACCTGTCATTACACAAGGGCTTGGTGAAAATATCAGCAATTTGATTTAGAGTATCAACAAAATGTAGTTCAAAATTATTCTTAACGACCTCATCTCTAATGAAGTGATGCCCAATCTCAGTATGCTTAGTCCTAGAGTGCTGGACTGGATTTTTTTCAAGGTTGATAGCACTAGTGTTATCACACAGAATCGGGACACAATCAAGATCCACTATGTAGTCTTGGAGTTGGTGTTTAATCCACAACACTTGGGTGCCACATCTCCCCGCAGCAATATATTCTGCCTCTGCGGTTGAGAGGGCAACCGAGTGTTGTTTCTTGGAGGCCCAAGAAACTAAACACCCGCCCAGAAACTGGCAGCTGTCACTAGTACTTTTACGATCCAACTTGCATCCAGCATAGTCCGCATCAGAATAAGATATAAGAGATAAATTATATGATGACGGATACCACAATCCCAAATCTTGAGTGCCAGCAAGATATCTAAGGATACGTTTGACGGCAGTCAAGTGGGATTCTCTAGGACTAGCTTGAAATCTAGCACAAAGGCAAACACTAAACTAGATATCTGGTCGGGATGCAGTCAAATAAAGCAAAGAGCCAATGATACCTCTATAGATCTTTGCATCCACTAATTTACCATTTTCATCCGAATCCAGTGATGTTGTGGTGCTCATCGGAGTCGCAATTATTTTGCTATTTATCATGTCAAATCTTTTCAGCAGCTCCTTGATATATTTGGCTTGACTTTTGAAGCACCCATCTTCTCCTTGGTTGACCTGCAAACCGAGAAAGAATTGGAGTTCTCCCATTAGGCTCATCTCGAATTCACCAGTCATGAGGTTAGCAAATTCCTCACACATTTTAGATTTAGTAGAACCAAACACAATATCATCAACATAAATTTGAACAATCAAGATGTTCTTACCTTGCTTCTTGGTGAAAAGTGTTTGATCTATCTTACCTCGTATGTACCCTTTTTCAATGAGGAACGAGCTTAGTCTCTCATACCAAGCTCTTGGTGCTTGCTTAAGTCCATAAAGCACCATGTCTAGCTTGTATATAAAATCTGCATGGTTAGAAATCTCAAAGCCAGGGGGTTGCTCAACATAAACTTCTTCTTTGATCAAGCCATTCAAGAAAGTACTTTTTACATCCATTTGATACAACTTTATTCTAAGTGAGCATGCAAAGGTAAGTAAAATTCTGATGACTTCGAGTCTAGCAACTAGGGCATAAGATTCATCAAAGTCTACCCCAAACTCCTAATTGTACCCTTGAGCCACCAATCTAGCCTTGTTTCTTATTATCTTGCCATCCTCACTTAGTTTGTTCCTAAAAACTCACTTAGTGCCTATGACAGATTGTGATGAAGGTCTTGGAACAAGATGCCAAACTTTGTTTCTCCCAAACTGGTTCAACTCGTCTTGCATTGAATTTATCCAGTTTCCATCTTTTAGAGCTTCATCAATATTTTTGGGTTCATACTGAGAGACAAGAGCAAGTTGATCTAATTCTTCCATAATTTTAAAATGTGACCTTGTTCTAGGTGGGTCATTCAAGCTACCAATGATATTTTCTAAAGGATGATCCTTAAAAATTCTAATGTTTGTAGAATCATTACCTTCTCCTAGAGCTTGATTCCTTGTGTTGCTTGATTCAGCTTGGTCACCCACTTCTTTTGTTTTATCTTGTGGAGGATCACTCTTGTCCTTCATGCTTAGGAATTTCTCATCTTCATCATTTTTCTTGCAAGAGTTATCATTGTTAGAATCATCATGATATTCATCAAAGGAAACATGGGGTGATTCTTCCATAGTTTGACTCTTGATATTGTAAATTCTATAAGCCCTAAATCTATCAGAATATCTAAGGAATATATCTTCATCGCTCTTGGGCTCGAATTTATCTAAGTCTCTTTTGTCATTGTTGTGGATGAAGCATTTTGACCCAAATACTTTCATGTGTGTGAGAGAAGGCTTTTTACCTTTCAGTAACTCATAAAGAGTCTTTTTGGTGTGTGACCTTACCATAGAGTGGTTGATAATATAACATGCCAAGTTTACCGCTTCAGCCCAAAATTTCCTTGGAAGTTACCGTTCGGCAAGCATGGTTCTTGCCATTTCTACAAGTGTTCGGTTCCTCCTTTCAACTACATCGTTTTGCTCTGGGGTTCTTGGTGAAGAAAACTGGTGGAAAATGCCTTCAGCCCTGCAAAGATTATAGAAATTAGCATTTTCAAATTCACCACCATGATCAGATTGAATCTTAGAAATTTTAAACTCACCTTCCTACTTTATCTTCATGTACAGTGCCTGAAACTCATCAAAAGCATCATTTTTATGTGTGAGAAAGAAAACCCATGTGAACCTAGAAAAGTCATCTACCAAGACATATCCATATTTTCTACCACTTAAGCTAGCAGTTCTGGTTGGGCCAAACAGGTCCATATGAATTAGCTCGAGTGGTTGGGATGATGTATTTTCAGATCTTCCCTTGAAAGATTTTCTTGTTTGTTTACCTAGGGTACATGCATCACACAACTTGTTTTCTTGTTTAAATGATAATTAAGGTAACCCTTTCACCATTGAATGCTTTAACAATTTATGTAAGACATTGTAGCTAGGATATCCTAGTCTACGATGCCATAGCCAAGCAATCTCAGATTTTGGTGTAGCAAGACAAAGGTTTAAATAGACATAATCATCTAAGTCATCATGTAAACATTGTTGACTCTTGTGGGAGATAGATTTTTTTAAAAATATATTTTTTATGGGTTTATTTGGTTTATTTATTAAAAGTTTATTTGCGTAGGACGTGCCAGTCACTAGGTGATGAGTTTATTATGCGCACCGTCTGACTAACCAGACGATTATAGGTGATCGTGTCGGGACCCAAGACCCGCCGTGCCATGAAGGCTACGGTGTTAATTACACCTCTCCAGAAAGGAGGAAACCCGTGATTAATCGCCAAAATAGAGAGGCCATGGGGCCCGTAGAATATGTAAAGGATGTGATTGCATGCAAGCACACAATGTGGTAGTGTTTGTTTATTAGGTCGGCTCCCGGTACGGGACGGAGAACCTAGGTCCGAGGACCACTATCGCGCATAGTGAAAGCCTCCGGCCGGGTGTAAACCGACTTTCTGCTAATCACCATTCGATATACCGGAGAGTCAGATCATGCAGGCATGCAAGGTGGTAATATTTAGTTTTATTGTTTATTGTTTATTTGATCATTCATTTGTAAATTTAGGGGAGACTTTGACAATCCATATCACTCGCAGGACTGTCGATTAGTCGTTGTCCTTTTATTTTGAGGCTGTACATAGCATTACAGTGCATACATATGGTCCCATGAGGTGGGTCGAGTATGACCGTATCCGGGCAGACTCGTATATCATCGGGACAATATATGCCAGAGTATGGCAAATTTAATATTTGAAAATAAAGGGAATGCGGGTAAAATCCTGTCGAGACGAATTGAATTCAACGACTTATCGGCCCGGGACAAGGTCATGTCGTGGCCATAGCGAGATTAATCCCGAGGTGCAGGCACGACCTGTCAGGGGGTCATCAATATTTCCATACCTAGGATCTAGAGGAGGTGAGAGCTCCGGTGTGGACACGGTCATGATCATTATTCTTCATTTATTCTTGTTATTCTTTTAGATGCATGAATGCACTTTGTTTATTATTTATTTATTTTATTTTTTATTTTATTATTTTTTACTGGATACATGCATTTTTATTCCCTTTATTGATATTTATTTGGCATTTATTCATTAATCAATTCTTTGTTATTTATTTATTTATCTTTTTATTTTCCTTTTTTATTATTTTATTCTTATTATTTTTATTGTCATTTTGTCACACATTATTTATTTGTTTTGTTTTACTCTAGTCATTTCTTATTTCTCCATTTTTGAATGAGTGCTTTTCTTTGTTTTATAGCTTGTTTCCTTTTATGTATATATATATAGACATATTTATATGGCATGGGAGGTTTTGGACGTATATGCATGTTCATGTATGTTAGGGTGTGTGTATTATGGGTATGTTGAGTGTGTTTGGTTTGAAATATGGTGGAGACGGGTGTGTTACGGCTTGGGATGTTTAAAACGGCGCCATTCTTCCCTTTTTTTTATTACACGTATATGAAGAGAATTGGGGGGGGGGTGAATATGAGAGCACAACGTAGAAACGGCGAGAACTTAGTGGAAGCAGTAAAACGGCGTGGTGGTTATGAAAATAGATGAATGGCGCGTCATCATTTTTATATATATTGATAAAGGGGAAATGGCGATGGGTGTGGAGGAGTTTAAAATGGCGCGGGGTACTGCGCCAGTTAAGGCCGCGCCGTGTAACGGTGGGATTTTATTTGTTTTGTTTATTTTGTTTGTTTTATTATTTATTATTTTTATTGTTAGTTGTTGTTTGTTTGTTTTATTATTATTATTTTATTTTATTTCATTCATTTTTTATTCATATTCTTGCTCTTACAAATGGTTAATCCAACAACGTCTCCCCTAAACCCGGGGTGTTTGGGAAAAAGTGGAGGCATCCTTAAAGGCCCGGGGGGGGGGGGGGGGGGGGGGGGCAGACACGGTGACCGGTAGACCCGAATGGACAGAGTCCCCAAGGGCGAGCCTACGAGGGATACCGATGTGTCCATGGGTTATCCAAATCGGGGCAGTGTTCGCCACTAAGGCGGTTTGATATTCACTCGGAGAGTGATCATTTAAAACGGCATGAGAAATAAAGTCTTAAAACGGAGCGGTTGAACCGGCGTGGAATGCTTAGGAAAAGAGCTTAAAACGTCATGGGAGCCATAGGTGTAGGTTTAAAATGGCACGGGAACCGTAGGTGTAGGCTTAAAACGGCACCACAAAAGGTGAAAAGGAGGAGGTTAAAACGGTGCCACGGAAGGTGAAGAGGGGAGGTTAAAACGGGGCCATGGAAGGTGAAGAGGAGGCCTTTAAAACGGCGCCACAAAAGGTGGAGAGGGGGAGGCCTTAAAACGGCATGCCCCTTTGAGGGCGCGCCGTTTAAAGCCGCGCCGGTTGCCAGTGGCGTCGGTTTAGCCCTGTTTCACGGAAACCAAGGTTCTATTGGTTTGTTTTTGGACTTATTAAGATGTTTTGGAAGATTTTAAAAGTTTATTGAGTCAGTCATTCATCGGATCGGTCCCGGGTCATCCATAAGTCAATCATAGGCTCGCGCGAGGTTCGCACTCGAGCGCGGCGACTTCTCCAAGTCAGGCCGGTTAGTTTATTAAATGGTTTATTTAACTCATTTGAGCCGAAGTTTTGGCAGTATCTCCCCATCCCGGAGGATTTGTCAGGGAGAAGCGGGGAGTACTCACGTAGCGGAGCAACCCTAAGAGCCGGGTGGCGCAACGGCGGCCAACAAACCCGAACGGACAGGAAGACCCCAAGGGCTAGCCTACTACGGGCACCAAGTCCGTGGGTAGAAAGTAGACGGATGGCGCGACTCACAGCGGGAGCGAAGACCACGAGGGCTAGCCTACGAGGGGCACGTGACCCGAGTCGGTACCACGTCCAAGTCGGGACAACCGATAGAGAGGGAAACCCCGAGGGCCAGCCTGCGATGGGCACCCATCTCACGGCCACCATGAAGTCCCTTAAGGACTGTGGATTTCGGTCTTTTGGGATCAATCCCTGTTGCTGTTCACTCGCGGCCCATAAGAGGCTCGTTACTAATGAACGACCCCTCCATGGACAGAGCGATATTAGAGTAGAATCACGAGGGATGTTCCCCTCTCCCCGGTTACCAAATCTCCTCTAAGAGATGGTAATGCGGCGTGGTTATAAATCGTGCCAAGTGAGCCTCGGACGTATGGGTATGGGTATCTTGGTTAGCATGTGAAAAGGATAGCTATTAGGTTGACAAAGGTTGAAGCAGGGAAACTGAACATTGTATTTGCAGGGACGACCTCGTCCCCTTCTATCCATGACTAGGAGCTGAAAGATGATGGGAGAAAAATCCCAGAATCGACCAGGGAGAGAGGCTTATATATATGCGTCTCCAACGGTGAAACCTTCGACATCCAATGGAGAAGAAACCCCCAGGGAGAGGGGAAATTATTATAGCCCATAGCGTGGCAGGGCATGTTAGCATCGAGGAAGACAAGATGGAAGAAACCATTCACGCAGGGTAAACACACGAACAAGGAGAAGATGACTAGATGAAAGAAAGTGAAAACGGCGCCACGTTCGAACACTTTACATTCACCCCCTTTGGCACAGTGGATTGCGGGATGTATATATGTTGACATCTCATCACGGCACCGAAAGAAACAATCGCAGAGATGAAGGAAATAGGATGTAGAGGAAGAATACAGTGTTGAGCCCTTCAACCATTGATATATATATATTTATTCATTCATTCCACGGAAGAAAGACATACAGAGTTTTATTCCGGTGTCGGCGTTGTCGCACGATCACCATCAAAACAAATTAACAGCAAGCACAGACACAATCGACAGAGATGATGAGAGAGAGGGGAGGTTAGGCTCATATCATCGCCTCTCCCCCCGTCTCATTTACATTGCAACGGGAGGAAGAGAAAAATGTAAAGGGGAGACCAGCGCAGAACACCATGGCAACCCACCTAACAGACGGGCAGAGCAGAGACTCTTCTTCTTCTCCGACGTCAGAGGATCGAATAGAACAGAGGATGGCGACAGCGGCCGAAAGAGGAGGAACTTGTTCAGTAAGAAACCCTCAGGATTTTTCTCTCAAATATTCTCTCTTCCTCTTCCCCCCTCTCTCTCCTCTCTATTCTCTCTCTTTTCTTTTCTCGTTAATTCTCCTCCTCTCCTTTTGGTCGAATGAAGTGTTGCTTTTATAGCAACCAGATAATACGGCGCCACGGAGGGCGCATCAGATTCAGTGGCACCGGGAAAAATGTCCCCAAATTGATTTTGGCGCGTCGGATTCGGCGGAGCCGGATTAAGGGGCGCCGGCGACCTTTTGTGCGCCGGTTTAGCTCGTTCGCTCGACGCGGGCTAGCCGATGGGTCCGGGGATGGTTCCGAAAGCTCCCGTTGACTCTTCCTCTTGCTAGGGTCCTTGGAAAACCTTGATAGGACGTTGACAAAGCTCTCGGCACGATGATTGGCGTTAATCGGAGCTTCGTGTGTGTTCGGCTCGAGCACGCGGGTTTTTCGCTCACATGGTCTTCGACACCATAATTTGTACTGCCGGGCCGGCTTCATTTGTATTTGTAGCTTTTTGGTTGCTTCTTCGGGGATGGTCCCGAATACTCATCTTTTGTTCGGCTTCCACCATTCTTTTTTTTCTTCTTTTCTTTCTTTTCTTCTCTATCAGCACGAGAGCAGTTGATCAGAACTTACAACCTGCAGAAGCAGAAGTCAAAAAGTATTAGGAATATTTTTAGTGTCAACAAATGCTCCCTGTAGACACGCCATTCCTGACGTCTCCTGAGAAAGTCTCGTATTACTATACAACGCCCCGCGACGGCTTACGCGTTTTGAATCACTTGAGTGCTTCCTTTTCTTGAGTCTTCTTCCGCCCTTTTCGGCATCTGGAATCATCTCGTCACGGCATTCGGACGGCATCAACACCAGTCAGACGCATCAGAGGTTCTGGAACCAAGAAGGGTATCTGCCGGGCGGCCGCCGACGCCTGATTTGAGGACCCGGGTGGGTCTTAATGGGGGCGTCCAGGCCCCTGGACGCCCCCATATTTTTAATTTATTTTATTATTTTCTCAGGGCCCTAAACAAAATAAAAAATATATATATATTGATGGAGGCGTCCAGGCCACTGGACGCCTCCATAAAAAATATATATAATAAAAAATATTTGTAAGATGCCAGTTGGCATAAAAACACAAAAAATAATAAAAATATATATATTAATGGAGGCGTCCAGGCCCCTGGACGCCTCCATAAAAACAAAATATAAAAAAATATATAAAATGCCAGTTGGCATACAAAAAACAAAAAAAAATAATAATAATATATATATATATTAATGGAGGCGTCCAGGCCCCTGGACGCCTCCATAAAAACAAATAAAAAATATATAATGCCAGTCCTGGCATAAAAGACAAAACAAAAATAAAAAATAATATAATTTTGGAGGCGTCCAGGCCCCTGGACGCCTCCATCAACTCCCTCACGGGCGCCGCCCACCGAACGACAGTTTGTCGTGTGTGAAAAAAGCCAAATTATAGAGACGGTCAGACACCTGGACGCGCCCATTTCTGAATCACGAGGCGCCGCTCACAAAACCACGCGTTGTGCCAAACCGCGTGCGGCCGTCGTCGGCTTTCGGTGGACCTGCTTGAGGCGTCCGTAACCCTGGACGCCCCCACAAAAGTATTCCAAAAAAATATTTAAAAATAGAATAAAATATTATTTCGGCCCTGATGGAGGTGTCCAGGGTCCTGGACGCCTCCACCCTCCGGAGTCCTATAAATAGAGGCCCACCCCCTCAGTTCTAGAGGAGCTTCGAAGTGATCCGATAGGCTGCCGGAGCCCAGAGGCTACGGAGTCATTTTCTAACCCGTGGGTTCTTTTGTAGGTGGAGGTTCTGCCGACTTCTCGGGTGCTCACGCTCGCGAGAGGAAGGTCGTCTTCATCCACCGCGCTTCCACGTCGTCCCCACGCTGCCGGAGCTCCGCCGAATTTCACCACCGGCACAACCAATAAGCCAACTCTTTCCTTTTCTTCGTAGTTCTTTTGCATTCATCATCTCGCATCCATCATCTCATTTTCCTCCTACTCGAGTCCGAGAGGGGTTTAAAAGATAACACCAATCAGGTGTGTGTCTTCCCATTATTTCGTCATTTTTATTGCAAGGATATGAATACTACACATTCATCTTTCTAATCCACTTGTTATTTGTTTGTTGTTGTTTTGCAAGGGTAACCGAGGAAAGCCCTCTCCGTCGGCCGGCCGGAGGGAGAGGAAGAAGCAACCCGCCATCTCCCGCTGTTGAGGTAGGCGCGATCACTTTCTTATTTTGGGGTCTTTCGGCCCCTGGCGATCACATCTTATTTTCGAGGCCACGGCGAGTCACTTCCCCAATGGCCGTTTAAATTTCCGTTCTTATACTCTCTTTATACTCTGTTATATTCTGCTCATATTCTCGAGGCCGCGGCGAGTCACTTCCCCAATGGCCGTTTAAATTCCCATTTTTATATGTTACATTCTTATCTATTCGTGTTCTCGAGGCCGCGGCGAGTCACTTCCCCAATGGCCGTTTAAATTCACGTTCTTATATGTTATATTCTTATCTGTTTGTGTTCTCGAGGCCGCGGCGAGTCACTTCCCCAATGGCCGTTTAAATTCCCGCACTTTGTATTCTCTCTATATTTTGTCATCTTATTATCTGCTCATATTCTCGAGGCCGCGGCGAGTCACTTCCCCAATGACCGTTTCAATTCTTGTTATTTAATTTTTGCACCATTCCCGTCCCCCCGAGGCCGCGGCGAGTCACTTCCCGCTATGGCCGTTTAAACCTCATATTTTGCTATATCACACTTGTCCCGCTCGCCCCGCCGGAGTAATCTCCCGTGGTGGCCCCTTCTCTCTCTTCGCTTATTTTCTGTGTTGCAGCAAACAAACACCAAAAGAAACAAAAAGAGGAGCCCGCCCGCTCTGCGTCCTCTCCGCTCTTCCCCGAACCGCGTGACGTCGCTCACAGATTGGCGATCACGGTGGGACCTCTACTGCTTCCTCTCGGCTACCCTTGCAAGTTCGGCACCATCCGTGCCTCTCCATCTTGGCGCCCGCGCGCGCCCCCGTTGTGCTCACGGCAGCACCGTCAGTTTTGATTGGTTCTTTGTTTATTATATGTCTGTTATTTCTGTTGTTTTCCCACTCCATATATCTGTCGGCATTCCATTGCATACATCCATTCCTCTTTTCTATCCTTTTTTTCATTTTTTGAGGATCACCCTTTCCCGGTGAAGGAAGGACTCTCCGTTTGGGAATTCCTCTCAACGGACTAGAATCTCCTACACTGGGACCTCCGTAAGTCCCCGACATCGAAGAATTTCCTCTTCGTTCACTGGGCTGGTTGTACCATTGAAGTTCCCCGGAGTTAGTCATTTCATTCGTGGTGAGACGAGAGACCCTAGCTGACACGGTGGTGAAACAAAAAAATAAACTAGGGTCCCCATTTTGTGTGAACTTCGGATCTCGCTAAAAATACAAAAAAAATCATCAAAATCAAAACATAAAAAAGGGCGTAAAGGCATCCACTTGTTTGATAATCTCTGCTACCTACTTGCTAGTGTATGTTTTTGCGTTCTGGGAAAACTGTGAGCATGTCTCACGAGTCTTTTGAGGAGAACCACCCTAGCCGTGGTTTGACAGCCGACCCGCGAGTCTATGCTATGGACTCGGGTCCTTCTCATGACCCCTCGCATGAGGTGCAGGTTATTGCCGGGGACACGTCCCCGCCACAGGATATCACTTCCTTACTGGGCGTCCTCGCCAACACGGAGCTTACCTCTGAACAGCTCCGGGCCTTCCAGGCCATTCTAAAGGGGAAATCTGTTTCCCCCACGCCCCAGGAATCAACTCCGGCCATCGCACCTCTCCAAGAGTCCGTACAGGCCATTCCATCTCCTTCATTGGCGCAAGCCATCCAGTCTCCCTCGCTTCAAGGTCAAGCGAGCCAACAACCACCCTCATTCCAGTTCCCATCACAATCTCAAACTCCCGTTGTTCCCCAGACACCGCTTCAGCCGGGGCCAACTGTCGGCGGTCCGACAGTTCCCTCTCATTCTGGGTTCCCCCCTCAAGTCTCCGGGAGACAGTTTCTCCCCCAATGGCAAGTGCCACCTTCACCCCCAGAGGAGCTCGCCCAATCGCTCCTCAATAGGTTCAACCGCATGGACGAGCAGTTTCAAAATCTAAGAAGGATGGTGGACGTGAAAGCCACCCCGGAGGTTGCTTTGCCAATCCTTCCCGTCATTCATCTTCCTCCCTCCGAAATGCCCACGTACCGCAGATACAATGGTACCGGCAACCCCTTCATTCATCTCAAGGATTTCATGTATGAGTCCTCTTACTGGCAAAACGATCAGAGGTCCCTGGCATACCTCTTTCGGAGATCATTGGATGGTCATGCGCTTGAGTGGTTCTATTCTCTGGAGCCCCGCGAGGCCGAGAATTTTGAAATAGTCCAGAGAAGGTTCTTGCAGAAATATAGGGATAGGGTCGGTCCCTCACTCTCCATTACCGACCTAGTGGCCGAAAAAATGAAACCCGACGAGGATTTTGTCCGATATGCTGATAGATGGAGGTCTCTGGCGGAAAGAATAAGGGATACCCTCTCCGAGCCCGAACAAGTGAAAATGATTGTGTCTAATGCAACCCCACAGTTCAGACACGTCCTGGCCATGAATAAACTTACTACAATGGAGTAACTCTATGAAAGGGCCCGATACATCCAAACCCAGCTAAAAGACTCCCCCATCATGAACATGTTTGAGTCGCCGAAACCCAAAGTGGTCAGAAAGACAGGCGCTGGTGTCCCGGGCGGGGCCACAGAAGGGGTCGTGATAAATGAGCAAGTCAGTGCGGTCAACAATGCCAACTATGCAGTCAACCCAAGGCCTCCACAAATGCCCCGACTTCACCTTCAACCAGGTCCTTTCCCT
The DNA here is from genome assembly GCA_022559845.1 of Amorphophallus konjac. Classification (NCBI taxonomy): domain Eukaryota; kingdom Viridiplantae; phylum Streptophyta; class Magnoliopsida; order Alismatales; family Araceae; genus Amorphophallus; species Amorphophallus konjac. Next base: position 252,745,299 of record CM040119.1, read on the forward strand.
CTTCGTCCTCCACCCCAAAATAATCCACCCCAGGATAACATGCCTCCATTACGCCAACCCCAGCAACAACAACCACAACCTCAGCAACAACAACCACCGCTTCAGTACAACCAAGTTCCACCCCCGGGGAACTATGGTCCCCAACAACAACAAAGGAGGCCGCTCGGTCCCAAGAGAGCCTACTATCCACCATTGCCAGAAACCTTAACAGATATTTTTAATGCCCTCATGGCATCAAACCAACTCGCCCTACCCAGAGAAAGGCTCGCGTGGCCCCCCAATGTTGATACCTCCAAATACTGCGTCTACCACAGGCAGCCGGGACACACAGTAGATTACTGCTTCCATTTCAAAGATTACATCCACGATATGAATGATGAACATCAGATAGATTGGGATGAGATGAGACGATACGTCGCTGCTCTCAAGGCTAGGAGACCTCCTCAAAGGCCACAGCAGCAGTTACAACAGCAACAGCAACAGCAACCACAACAACAACAACAGCCTCAGCAGGCCCCACAACAACAGCCCGACATGGGCATAATCCAGAATCCATTACCGGAGCACCAACAGCCCAATCATCAGGTTAACCCCATCTCCTCCTTCCCGGAAGTTGGGAGAGAGCAGGTGTGGCACCAGGAAAGTACCTCCATTCTTTCTACTTCCAACCCTATCGTCATGCACCCCCCTCACCTTGCCCGGGTAGCACCTCTCTCTCATCAACCCGCATCGGTATCGCCTTCACCATTTCCACTACCATTACGCCCTCTCATCCGCACCCCGACCTCCTATCAACCGACACTCTCTACTACGCCTTCACACCCTCTCACCTTCTCCCACTCCCCCACTTTACCATCCACCTCTACCACATTTACCCCTACGCCTTCTAAACCCCTTATCATCCGTCCACCATACATAACCCCGTCTTTCTCCACCACATCACCACTAATGCCTTCAAAACCACTCATCACCCACCATCCACCTCAAAACCTTTACCCGTTTCAAACCTTACCTCCACCTCCACCTTCCAAACCCCTTATCCTTCATAATCCGCGCGATATCCCCTCTACCTCCGCCATGCCTCCACCTAACAAACCCCTCATCAGAATCCCTGCTCCCGTCATCACCCCTGCTTCATCAACCATTCCTCCACTACTACCCCTCAAACCCCTGTTAAAACCCACTGCTACCCCCACAGAGGTACAAAAGCCGCAGGCAATGGTGCTCCGGAGTGGAAGGATTTTCCACAGGGTTTTCCCCCACAACAGTCAGAATCTTGAGCAATCTCAGCCAGAGAAGGATGATGGAGAACAACCAGAATGATCTATTAAAACACCTAGATAAGACACCTGCTCGGATCTCCATCCTGGAGCTACTTCAAAGATCCACATCCCACCAGGCAGCCTTAATGGAGTACCTTCAAAGGGTCATGGTGAATGAAGACCTCCGCGTGGAGAAGATTTCGACCGTCTTGACCCCAACAGACACACAACCAGCCATCATGTTTCACAACTACGAGCTCGCTCCCAAGGAAGCTCGGAAATATGCATTGTGCATTTCAATAAAAATCAATGGGGTATCCATAAACCCGTGTCTTGTCGACACGGGTGCGTCCATAAATGTGATCTCCATGAGCACTCTTCAGTTGTGTGGGGTTGACGAGGAACAAATAAGACCTTCCTCGATCACGGTCACGGCTTATGATAATAGCAAAAGGCCGCCGCAGGGGATGATTATTCTGAAGGCAGAATTAGGCCCCATGGCAATTCCCACGGAATTCCATGTCCTCGACATGGACCCCACATTCAAGGCTATACTGGGTCGCCCTTACATCGAAGCCATGGACGCTGTGCCTTCCACCAACCATCAATGCATGAAGTTTCCTTACAATGGGAGAATTATTAAAGTGGTCAGTACACCTGTCCTTCACACAGTGGATGCTATCAACACCTCTCTGCCTTCTGTTTGGCCGTCTCATCGGCCCATATTGTCACTGCTGGACGTACGTGATCCATCTCATGTTCCAATAGCACCAAAGGAGCCGGTCAGGGCAACCGCAACATCATGTCTCCCTTTTCACTCCAAAGGTTGGGAGATCATGAGGAACATCGGCTATCAACAAGGAAAAGGTCTGGGCGCACAGTCACAGGGTATGCTCAAGCCGCCAAAAGAAATTAGGCCGAACCGTAGGTTTGGCCTAGGCTTCAAAGGACCGTTCAAGGCAGATTGGAAGCCCCTCACGTGGACTCTATCAAACCACTTCAACAGAGGGCCCGTTGTTCAGATGGGAGATCACCCACGAGAAGCATATGGGGGATCACATGCTGTATATTTGGCTGAAAAATGTCCGAGGATCACCAAAAGAGGCAAGACCAAAGATCGGAATGCGAGTGGGACAAATGGTTCGACATACGGGACATTTTCGTTGCACTGGAAAGGATGTTCTCATCTCCGCAACTTGAAGGACCACCATTGATCTCCGAAATACCAGAGAATATTACCACTCTTGCCAAGGTTCCAAACTATCCTCGTCCTCGCCAGAAGGACTCTGTCATCGACGGATCTTCATCCATCCTCAACATTGCCGTCGACGGCTCATTAGCCGCCATCCTCTCCATCCACTCGTCTCAGCCTTTGCTGATATCTTCTTCCTGGGCCAGACAATTGTCTGATGATCTTCCCAGGTCCCCTTCTTTGCTTACATACCTGCGCGGGCTTTTCAACCCGCGCCAGGTCTTCAATCATGATCTGCTCTATGAGCCTCACAATCCTCTAGCCATAACCCCTTTTCTCTCTCCTCCAATCTCTTTTCACTGCTTTGTCATTAAAAATGAAAACGAAAAAAAAATGTCAATTTTCAAACTCCCCAACAACACATCTTCGTTGAGGAAACCTCCTACATCTCCCACGGGTGCGTACCGCCTTGCGGACCACCCGTCCAAGGTCCGATGAGCGACCTTTTCTACCCCTCCTCTGAGGGGTCTTCTCCTGTACATTCTACACCATCCTCTTCGTCCTCCTCTTCTTCTGTAAATATTGTCAGTCAATCTAGGAATGATAGGCCGAGGGTAGTACCTAGGAAGAAATCCAAGGGTAGGCAGATCCCTCGTCGATTCCTTCTGGATTTGGCCGCCAGGTGTCAGGCCCTTCTTGCCATCCCCCAGTTGTTAGAAAATCCCATCCAGCTACCCGAAATAGAATGCGAGGGCGACTGTGCATCTGATGAAGGGTATGGAGTCTACGAGATCACGAATGAAGAATGCCCCACTGAAGATGAGGGTGAAGAATATGAGGATGCGGCGGGCGCATACGCTAGTGGAATGAGGAGATTCGACGAGCCGTCAACCGCCGTAGAAGAATCCACCAAAGAAGTCAACTTGGGAACTGAGGAAGACCCTAGGATCATCCTCATAAGTGACAACCTACCACCCTCTGAAGAAGAGGCATTAATTGAGGTTCTCAAGGAATATAAGGACACGTTTGCATGGAGCTACGAGGATATGTCGGGTCTGGATTCAACCTTGGTCGAACACCGTTTAACCCTAAAACCAGGGTCCATCTCGGTAAAACAAAGGTTAAGGCGTTTCCACCCTCAGATGGCTTTGAAAATGAAGGAAGAGGTCGATAAGCTCCACAAAGCCAGGTTCATTAGAGTCATCCTTTATCCTCAATGGGTGGCGAACATTGTCCCGGTCATGAAAAAAGATGGGAAAGTCAGGATTTGCATCGACTTCCGGGACCTTAACCGCGCGTGTCCAAAGGATGATTTTCCCTTGCCTCACATTGATGTGTTGATTGATAACACGGCAGGCTATGAAACCCTCTCGTTCATGGATGGATTTTTAGGATACAATCAAATTCGTTTGGCAGAAGAGGATCAGGAAAAGACGTCATTCACTACCCCTTGGGGAACATATTGTTACGTGGTCATGCCGTTCGGATTAAAGAATGCTGGAGCTACTTACCAAAGAGCGATGATGGCCATATTTCATGACATGATGCACATATATCTGGAAGTGTATGTGGATGACTTATTGGTGAAATCGAGGACCAGGATGGAACATCCAGAAGTTTTGGCTAAGGTCTTGCAAAGGTCAAGAGAGTTCCAATTGAAAATGAACCCGAAAAAGTGTGTGTTTGGTGTGTCGTCGGGTAAATTGCTGGGGTTCATTGTGAGTAAAAGAGGGATCGAGATAGATCCCGACAAAGCCAAGGCTATCAGGGATATGCCGCCTCCCAAGAATTTGAGGGAAGTCCGAGGTTTAATCGGCAGGCTGCAGTTTATTCGTCGGTTTGTGTCTCAACATTCACAAAGGTGTAGACCTCTCTACGAGTTGACCAAGCCAGGAGTAGAATTCCACTGGAATTCTAAATGTCAGAAAGCTTTTGAAGGGTTGAAGGAATATCTGGCTAGTCCACCCGTTCTCATTCCACCCAAACCAGAAAAACCTCTGATCCTTTACGTCTCAGTCTTGGATGACTCCGTGGGAGCCGTCCTCGCACAAGCTGATGAAGAAGGCAAGGAACGGGCAACCTATTACTTGTCCAAACTTCTCAATCCTTGTGAGCAGAAGTACACCGGCATGGAGAAAACCTGTGCTGCCCTCGTTTGGGTAGTGCAGAAATTGAAACACTACTTCTTGGCTCATGAGGTCCACTTGATTGCTCGGATGAATCCTATCAAATTCCTTCTGGAGAAAGTCGTCCTTACGGATAGGCTAGCACGTTGGCAAAGTTTTCTCTCTCAGTTCGACATCACCTACATCCAGCAAAAGGCAATTAAAGGCTATGCCATAGCCGAGCATCTCGCTCACCATCCTCTTCCCAAGTTCGATCCCGTCCAATCAGAGTTTCCAGATGAGGAACTAATGTCCATCAACCGATCAGATGAGCCAATGTGGACGCTATATTTTGATGGAGCTCTGAATTCTCAAGGGAGAGGAATCGGCATCGCCCTCCTGTCGCCTGAAGGCCTCACATTCCCATTGGCATACCAGCTCAAATTTTCAGTCACCAATAATATAGCCGAATACGAAGCTCTTCTAGCTGGCCTAGAACTCGCTCATTCTTTTCGTATCACTGAGTTGCGAGTCGTAGGTGATAGTCAACTCATCCTTCGCCAGGTGCTCACTAAACATCGCACTCGCGATCCCAAACTCAAGCCATACCAAGAACTCACTGCTGCCTTTGCCAAATTGTTCGCCAAACTGATCTTTGTTCATGTCCCTCGTCATCAGAATATTCTCGCCGATGCCCTCGCCTCGTTGGCATCATCCATAAGGTTCCCTCTAGGAAGATGGTTTAAGTCCATTTCCATCTACAAACTTCACGCCCCTGCAATCGATGATGCTTCCTACGTAAATATCAAAGACAGGATAGCAAGGAAGATCCTGCAGGAAGATATCCTTGAAAAGAGGGAAATCATGTTGGCAGAGGCCGAAGAAGAACTGGCTGATGAAGAGAAACCATGGTTCTATGAAATTGTCAAATACTGCCAAGATCAGTCTTATCCTGAAGAGGCCACCGCAGAGGACAAGAAAGCCATAAGAAGGGTGGCTCAGAAATACACATTGGTTGGAGGTCTACTCTATAGGAGGAGCCTTACTGGTATTCTGTTAAGATGTCTTGGTGACGATGAGGTTTGGAAATGTGTAGAGGAGACGCACTCGGGTGTGTGCGGTGGCCACGTGAATAGTCAGATGCTCGCCAAGAAGATCATTCGTCAAGGCTTTTATTGGCCCACTATGGAAGAGGATTGTGCTATCTATGTCCGTAGGTGTGTCAAGTGTCAACTTCACGCCGATAAAATCCATTCACCATCTTCCTCACTTCATCCAATATCCTCCCCATGGCCTTTCTCCATGTGGGCATTCGACATCATTGGTCCCCTAGGTGATCCCAATTCCCTCACCAAGCAGAAATCTTTCATCCTTACTGCGACGGAATACTTCACCAAATGGGCCGAAGCCGAAGCTTACGCGAAAATCAAGGCGTCAACAGTCTGCAAGTTCATCATGAAGAACATCCTCGCCAGATTCGGCGTCCCAAGCACGATCGTCACCGACAATGGGCCACAGTTCATTTCTCAGGACCTACAGGACCTCTGCAAAAGGTACGCAATTGCATTACATCATTCATCGCCTTATTACCCACAAGGTAACGGCCAAGCAGAGGCCACCAATAAAACATTGCTCAAAATCATCAAAAAAACCTGCGAGTCTAGTAAGTTTTCAGACTGGCCAGAAAAGCTTATCGAAGCTCTATGGGCCTATCGCACTTCAATCCGTACCCCCACCGGGCAGACTCCATTTGCCCTCACTTATGGTATGGAAGCGGTAGTCCCGTACGAGACTCTGATCCCTTCTCTCAGGGTACAATTGGACGAGGAATTTCCCCTCGACGATCGTCGTAATTCACTCCTCGCCCAGTTGGAACTCTTGGATGAGAAGCGGCTGGCCGCTGCCGAACACGCGTGTGTGTATCAAAATAGACTCGCTCGCTTTTACCAAAAGAAAGTCGTTGAGAGAAAATTCAAAGTCGGTGAGATGGTCGTAAAAAGAATTTTTGTCAAACCTGGAGGGCCGCGTTCTAAGCTCCAACCCAATTGGGAAGGACCATTTGTAATTCAAGCCGTGTACCCTGGCAACGCCTACAAGCTAGTCAACGCCGAAGGGACCGAGTTATTCCACCCTTGGAATGGGCTTTATCTTAAGAAATACTACCCTTAGCATAAAACAAAAAAAATGATGAAAAGATAAAAAACATCAAAAACAAGGAAATATTGAAAACCACTAAAAATATGGAAAATTCAAAATGCCGATGCCCGGCAGTCACCATATAGTTAAGTCTCTGCATTTAACCTTCATATTAGGGCCCATTAAGGCTTGGTAGGCACCGGGTCTTGTTTTGCCAGAACCGTGGAGACCCCTGTCCGGCCACGTCGGCCTATGCTCGCTCGAAGGAAGCTAACATGTGTTCACTTATGTATTTTATTCAAAAAAGTTGGTAGCATCACCTACGGTAGGGCCACACCTAGAAGATCTCCGGAAGCTGTAATCTTTATTCTTTTCTCTTCAACCAAATGAGACAGTCGGCGCCCTTAAAACGCTGAGCATGAGAAACCGAAACTCAAACCCCAAGGGCAAGAGTAGGATCCATTTCCTCGAGCATCGATCAGAGCACGAGAAGAGGGCAGTGTCCCCGCAGGCATACAAAAAGGGAGCCCACAAACGTCAAACGACTACATCTCCCTCACAAAAAAAAATACAAAGTCAAAATCAAGAGAAAAGCCTGGTCGTGACCGTGCCTGTTGCGATAAACGGAACCCCTCAAAGCAAAAGTCTGAATCCACAAAAGGGGCCGTGGAATGTAAATGCTCGAGATTTGGTCCGAAGTTGTCCGAAAGGAAAGAGTTAATGGGCCCTTATTCGCTCGCCGGGTTAACGGCTTTGCCGGTCCTCTCGGGAGGTTTATCCCCTACACTCTTCCTTCTCCCTCTAAAGATGAAGGTTCGATGGAGTTTCTGAAAGGTGAAAACTGCCCAGGGTCTGCGACCTTATTTTAATATACACATTTTGGTTGCCCACTTTGAAAAGTAAAAGCTATCGCTGCGAAGGAGTCTCCGTGTTTCTGGCTGGTCAAGACTCCTGTTTACCACCTTGATGTCTTCTTGTTTAACCTCGGGCTTAGGCCAATGCAAGCGCGTCACCTATGGGTGCGACGGCGTCTGATTCCGGTTCAGCATCGCGCGGTTGGTCGTTAGGGTTCCAGGGTGTTCCATCATATACCATCTAGAGTTGTGAGGAAACAGACCCGGGTCGGGCAAATCTTTTACCTCAAACACCTTTGGGTGAATCCCTGTGGTCGGAAGCAACTGGGAGCCTAAGCATGGCATGACGGTATTGTCATCAGGGTAAGTCTTAGCCGGCGGGATCATCATTCGAGGGGTCTAGAGGCCCAAATCAACCTAGATGTGCACTTAGGATACCTGGGAGGTTAGTAAGAAACCCATGTTCTCACGTAGGTTAGGTGCCATGTGGGTGCTTGCCGGGCGTTAGCAACAAAAAAAATTGAAATGATAAAAGCAACAAAAAAATGGAAAAGAAAAAATGTACATATTTGCAAACAAAAAAAAAAAATCTTTTTTGCATGATTACATTTGCGTGCAGCATCTCACTTTTAATACCGCTTGCATTCGTGTGCTTGCCTGTCGCATTTATCATCACCGTATCATTCCCTTGCCTTCGTTAAATAAAGGCTTGGCCCCTTGACCAGTTATCAAGGACAGTCACAGTGACCATTTGCTTATTGAGCAAGGGGCCAAGTCAGAACAGAAATTCTGATTTGTTTGTTTCAGTGATGTATGCAGGCAACAGAAGCATAGGTGAAAAACAAACAAACCGGACCTTGTACTTTATTCCAAAAACTAAAAAATTACATCAAGTTCCGCCCTCTCTCTCTGCATTACTCGTCCCACTACTCTCCGGGCAAAACACTCTCAAAGGTGCTACCCAACTACGAAAAGCGGTACTCCTACCGCTCTGTACTCCTCTTCCTATTCCCGCATCCCGGCGTTGATCTACGGAAGCAGCAGAGAAGCTACCAACACGAAAGCCACGCTCTCGTGCTCTTCGGTAGCGCTCCTCACCATCTCTCAGCCACTGTTCAGCAAGACCAAGGCTGATTCGGAGTTCGAATAGTTGGGCCTCCATGGCCCTTCGTTCCTCCCTTTCAGCCAAACTGTTGGCTCTTTCTCTCTCTGCGTCTCTTTCTCTCTCTGCCCGTTCTCTCTCACGGTCTTCCCTCTCCAACTGGAGAGTGATCCTCAGTTCCATAGCATCCCTGGAAGAGTCGTCATCAGGATGACGCCGCAGTTCCCTCTCCAGTTCTGCTATCCTGGCCTCCTTCTGTGCAGCTTGGGCAAGCGCTTCTTCCGTCTCCTTTTCCTGCCGAGTGTACCATCTCAGATACACGATAAGGCATAAACAAGGAGAACTCAATGTTGAAACTTTTACCTGTATACGGAGCATCCCTTCTGCCTCCGCAGCACGCTGCGTGGCGTGAGCAAGTTGCTCATGAAGCGAGTCAAGTTCTGAGGTAGGAATCCACAAGCTGGAAGAGGCACCACCCACTCTCATCGCTGGGGAAACCGCGCCAATCTGGGCATGCTACGACCGCGTGAATTAGCAGCCAACATCTGGAATCTGGGGTTTTAATTAGGAACGTACTGTACACCTACCAAGGCACTCGTAGCTCCGCGGGCATCGCCCAACTGTTGTTCCATCTCTGCCAAGCGAGTTCGTAAATTCGCTATCATGGCATCCCGGACATCCTGCAGCCATGCAAGTCAGCATTTCCACCAGAAAACCAAAAAGGAGAAAGAAGAAAAGAGAAAAAGGGGGGAAACCTACCTCCACAAGTCCCCGGGGTTGGAACCGTTCTGCGTACTTTATCCTATATAGACGCAAATAGTCTTCGCTGTCCCGCGCCTGCGATTCTACAATCGTGCCACCCCGTTGCCAATCTTCGTACTGTTCAGGGAACCGCACGCGCCAGTCAATGCAGGTCGCCGGTCCTCGCGCCTTTCTCCCGACACGAGGTGGCGCAGCCGTATCCACCCATTCCTGAGCCAGTCCTAAGGTTCTCATAACCAATCGTAGCCGGAGCGGCTCGATTTCATTCAGGCAGTGCATCCACAGTTCACGTCCGAACCGGGCACGACTTGTTAGAACCCACGGTTGGTCGGCATCAACCATGTCTGAGTAGGGTCTCCAGTTTACCATCGCTACAGGGAACTCCTGTAGCTCCCGCCTTAGCACCATCAGTTGGTAGGTTAGGGGTGCCGCACTCATGATGGGTTCCCACCGCCTGGCTAGCGGCACCATCGCAGGTCGCCAATGTCGAGCTCTCCCCATGGGGAGGTAATAATAGCTCCATAGCTGCTCGGCGCAGGTCATCAGTACCTTGCAAAAACACAAAAAAATACAAAACAAGCAAAACCAAAAATACCTGGATGAATGGTGCGAAACCACTCACAGTCATCTCACGATCCGTTTCTTGGAATAGGCCTGCAAACAAGTGTGCCAGCATGGCGGCTCCCCAGGCATAATACCCTACTCTCTCAAGGTCTGACAGCAGCTCCAGGAAGCAACATTGGATACCGTCCCCTTTCGAGCTCAGTACCAATCTCCCCAAAAGAAAGAGGAGAAATCTCCTTAAATCTATGTTGCATCTTTCCCAGTCACCGAAATCTGTGCAGTACACGGCGCGGCATCCTATTTCCATCCTTTCCATGAACTCTTCTGAGGATTCATCGTCCCGCCGACGAGTGTCGGTGAGCCCTAATGCATCCATCAGGGACGCCCTAGCTACCGACCTGTTTTTCCGACCATCCAGGTCCAAACCCAGTAACTTCTGGGCACCTTCTCTGTAGTCCGCGTAAGTGACTCCGGTCACTGCCTCGCCCTCTACCTTCAGGCTTGTGATCCAGACCACATCCTCCAAGCTGGGCACCATGTGCCCCCAGGGCATCAGGAATGCCCGGCTCACTGTGTCCCATCTCTCACACAAGGCTTGGATCAGAACCAGGTCGGGCTTGATCGGCTCGATCCGAAGGAAGGTACCAAATCCCATCACGTCTAGCCTCGCCTTCTGAAAATCTGGGAGGCCCCTGTACGCTGCTACTACCAACTCCCATAAGATTTGTGATTTCATCACAACCTACACATACAAGGAATGGGGGTGAGGTTTGGTCGGAAGAAAGGAAGAAAGAATGAGAAAAGGGCAAGAAAACTTGGCTTACGAGTTGTGATTGGGCCCTTTCGCTGAAGTGCCCTTCAAGGTCTGAAAGCCTCCTGGAACTACTACCATTGGACCTGCTTCTCTTCGAGGAGTGGGAAGATTCGCCCTCCATCCAACTCTCGGAATTTTGAACTCCTCCTCTCCCGTGAAAATTTGTGCTCCTCGAGTTAGCTCTCGATATACCTGGGAAGATAAAAAGGACGAGAATTTATAGAAATGGAAGGAGTGCAGACCAAGATTGCCTCCATCACCTGTCAATGATAGCCCTCGCAATGAGGCACCTACCATGCGGTCACGTATGTCACTTCACCGCTCGCACAGGGTGATTGATTGACGACTGGCCCCCTATCTTGTCTAGGGATACCCTATCATGTTTTGGAGGACATCCGCAAAATTTGACACAACATCCGAGAAAAGAGGCTAGGGCCGTCATTATTGACTTCGACGGCAGATTCTCGTGGAAAATGGTCACAACAAGACGCGATTCTCTGCTCGGGGTGGAGTTTCGACAGACCCATCACATGGGAACAGTACAAAGGAAAGGAAGTGTAGGGAAGAAGGAATGCACAAGAGGACGAACAAGCAGCAGAAAATCAAATCACTCCATTCATAATTCTACATAAGCTGTCACAAACACTACAATCATAGAGAGGTGGCGGGTCCACTAGCTCGCCAACTCTTGACATTATTTTCATGCTCGTCCCTCTAGGCGTCCCTCTCCTTTCCCCCGAGGTGAGGGTCCCTCAGAAGCCTCCGGGATCCCCGTGCAGTAACACCTGCCTCGCCTCTGGGCGCCTGCTCTGCAGCAGTGACTCGCTGCTCCTCCCCTGGCGTGGCGAAGAAGCCACTAGCGGCAAAGCGACCGGACTGGCGGAGTCGCTCCCCGAACTCTCGCGCTCTCTCGTAGCGCGTCTCCATCCCTCCTAGCCTCTGCACGATGGCCTGAAGGCCCAGCTGGAGCTCCCTGACTTGGGCCTCCAAGGCCCTCCTCTCGGTCAGATCCCGCTGTCGCTCGGACCTTCTCTCGGCTTTCTCTCTCTCTGCCTCTCTCCTCATCATCTGCAGAAGAACCCTTAACTCCAGGATGTCTGGAGAAGGTCTCTCCTCACCGCGATGCCGCAGCTCCGCTACAGTCGCCACCCAGGCGTCACGCTCCTCTTCCGCCCGGGTCGCGCGGGCCACCGCACCGGCAAGTTGCTCCCGGAGGGAGGCAATCTCGAGAAAAGGGGCCGAGGAACTGGAAGATCCGCCAGCCACTCCCGCCGTCGCTATCTGCTGGGCACGCTGGAACAAAATAAACAACGGCCGTTAGTGAAACTCCAAAATCTGAAGTTAAAAGTGCGGCACATAACTTACCAGGAGCGACAACTCATGTTGAGCGACGGCCAGCTGCCGCCTAGTCTCTGACAGTTGGGCGCGCGAGCCGCCAATGCCACGCATATCCCCAGCTTGGGGAAGCCCCGCGTAGCTCTCTCTCTGCCGCCGCAGGAAGTCGGCACTGTCCTGCACCAGTATACCCCCTTGCTGTCCAGGGAGACGTACGGGCCACTCCTCGAGCCTCGCCTTGCCGCGACTCTCCCTCCTGACGCAGCTCGGCTCGTCCGCACTCGCCCACTCATCGGCCAGACCCAGGGTCCTTGCCATGTCCTGCACCAAGAAAGGGGTCCCATATCAGTCAAAAGGAACGCGTCCCCTGTCTAGGACGCGTCCATCATTTGAGTGCAACACTCGCCGAACCCTTTCCCCCTCGCGTGGCTTGCTTCAAAACCCAAAATGAATTAAAAGAGGAAGAGATCGAAGCACTCACCAAGCCGTGTTCGCCTCCTTCCGCGCCATCGGGCCCCTCGGGTCCCTCGGGGGCCCGGAGCGGCCCTTCCTCCTCCATGGACGCTGTTCCGTGCTCGGGCGCGTCCCTCCTTGGGCGAGGGGTCCCGCGTCCCTCTCCACCTTCACCGTGGTCAGGCCCACCGAACTCCATTGATCAAAAGAGGAGGAAGACGAAAAAGGGGACAAGTGAGTTTCGGCAGAAGGCGGGCTCGTTTGCGGGTAAGGCACGGGAGAAGAAAGACCACCCGTCGCTTTAAATTTGAAATCAAGGATTAAGACGCGTCCTCGCGCCTGGACGCGCCCAAAAGGGGGAAAAGGAAACAAAATCCCCCCGTGCAAAGCGTAGTTCCCTGCTGTTCAGGGCAAGGTCTCGCGGAGCGTGCCTCAAAGGACAACTCAGTGCAAAGAAGAAAGTGTGGGAGAGAGAAAGGTACACACAACACAAAAAAGCCATTTCTATTTCATATAATAGCCGAAAGTACATCATACAGTAAGAAGGGTGACGTGTACAAACAACTCTCTAACTCTCACCATCACCCTCCTGGTCATCTCTCTCCTCCCTCCTCTGCCGGGGATCCCTAGGGGGCCTCTGCGAACCCTGAGAAGCCGTGCTCGCCTCGCCCTGCGGTGGCACTCCAGCCTCGAAGGCGCGACGACGCTCCTCGGCCGAAGAGACTAGATAGCTGCCCATGGAAAAAGAACCAGACTGACGAAGTCACGCCCCGCGTTCCTTCGCCCTCTGGTACCGCTCCTCGCTCTCCCGAAGCCTCCCCTCCGCCATGCCGAGACTCAATCGGAGCTCCAGCAGTTGGGCCTCTAGAGCCCTCCTCTCGGTCTGATCCCGCTGTCGCTCCTCCCTCTCTCTCTCCCTATCCCTCTCCCTCTCTCTCTCTCCACGCTCTCCCTCTCTCTCTCCACGTTCTCCCTATCCCTCTCCCTCTCCTCTCTCTCCCTCATCGCCTCTCTCCTCGACAGCTCGAGGGCGATCCGCAGATCCAGCACGTCACGAGGGAGCTCCTCAGCCTCCCGTCGATGCTCCTCCTCCAGCTCCGCAATCCGGGCGTCACGCTCTGCCACACAGGCATCGCGCTCTGCCACCCAGGCATCGCGCTCCTGCTCAGCACGAACAGCATGGGCCAGGGCCTCCCGAATCTCGGCCACCTGTTAAAGCACGCATGCACCATAAGAGAACAGTGATAGAAGGAAAGCAGCTAGAAGAGGGTCAGGGCCAAGCAAAACACTCACTCGAGCCTCGCGGTCACGCTCGGCCTCCTCAGCCCGAGCCACCGCGTGCGCCAGCTGCTTCTGGAGGGCAGAGACCTCCGGAGGAGGGCCCCGCGAACTAGAACCCGCTCCACCAGCCATCCCGACTGCCGCTGTCTGGTGGGCCCGCTGAAACACAGAGCGAACGACAGTTAGAGGCCAAGTATCAAAAAATCCAGGTCACAAAAAATGCATTGCATAAACTCACCAGGATCTCCAACTCCTGTCGGATGGCCACCAACTATCGCCTGGCGTCCGCCAACTGGGCCCGCAGGTCGGCGATCATGATATCACGAGCATCCTGCATTTCACATAAGTTAGTGTCCCATGCATATACATATAGAAAGGTGGAGCAATTTCATTTCACTTACCCCTGCCATACCACCCAAGGAGAGGCGGTCCCCGTACGTAGCTCGATATCATCTCATGTAGTATGTGCTATCCTGTACGTGGGACACTACTGGGACCCCGCCCTGCTACCAGTCCTGGTACTGTGCTGGGAAGCGCGTGCGCCAGTCCACAATCTTCGCCTTCCCCTTGGTCTTCCGCCCAATGCGGGCCGGCGCATCTACGTCAACCCACTCCTGGGCCAGCCCCAACGTCCTCATAACCAGCCTCAGCCGAAGCGGCTCGATCTCGTTCAGGCAATGGACCCACACGTCCCGCCTGAAGCGAGGAAGACCAGCTACAACCCAGGGCTGGTCAGCATCGCCCATGCCCAGGTAGGGCCTCCACACCACCTGCATCACCATACATACATTATGTTAGTTACCATTCAGTCATATGCATAAACAAAAAAAAATCATACGCATCTTACCATGGCCTCGGGATACTCGCTCAGCTCCCGACGAAGTGACGCCAGCTCGTAGCCGTGGGGTGCTGCAACCATGACCGGCCTCCACCGCCCGCCAGAGGCACGGCCCTCCTGTTCCCATGCCTAGCCCTCCCCATCGGGAAATAGTAATAGCTCCACACCTGCATCCATCATACATCATTAGTACAATAATTGCATATTTAACTGTGAGAATGCATAAATAAAATGTTTACCTAGAGGAAAGGTGCGAAGCCGCTGACTGTCGTCTCCTTCTTCGAAGTCTGGGAGAGATCAGCAATCAAATGGGCAAGCAGAGCCGCTCCCCACGCGTAGTGTCCCACTCTGTCCAGATCCGCCAAGATCCCGAGGAAACGGCAGTGGATGCCATCCCCCTTCGTCCCCAGCAGAAGGCGGCCCAGGAAGAAGAAAAGAAACCTCCGAAGGTCTAGATCCACCAGCTCCCTCTCGCTCGGATCCTGGGTGAAAGCTGCACGAGCATCCCCCTCCAGTCGAGCCAAGAACTCCGCTCCAGTCTCGCTAACCCGCTGACGCGGGTCGACGAATCCGAGCGCCTCCATGATCTCCACTCGGCCGACTACCCTGCTGTCTCTATCAGTCACGCTCGTCTCTAACCACAGCAGGTCCAGGGCACTCTCTCGGTAGTCGGGGTAGGTGACCCCGCTGACTGCCTCTCCGTCAACTCGTAGCCCGGTGATCCGAGCCACGTCCTCCAGCGTCGGCACCATGTGCCCCCAGGGCATCAGAAACGCCCGGCTCGGTGCGTGCCACCGCTCCCTCAATGCCTGGATAAGAGGAAGGTCGAGCCGGAAGGGCTCGATCCTAAGGAAAGCTCCAAAGCCCATGGCGTCCACACGCGCCCTCTGGAAATCCGGCAGCCCACGGTATGCTGCCACCACCAAGGACTAGCTGATCCGGCCCTTCATCACGCCCTACACACCACAAAGCCAACAAAGAACACATCAGCATCATGAACAGTAATAAACAATAACACTGTATATACTATTTATTCTTTTTATTTTATTTTTTTAAAAAATAAATAAAAAAATAAAAATAAAAAAATATATTATTTTTTGGAGGCGTCCAGGCCCCTGGACGCCTCCTTCCTATTTTCTTTATTTTCTTTTTTCAAAAAAAAATCCAAGAACCAAAAACAACAAAATATATATATAATATATATATTATTATGGAGGCGTCCAGGGCATAGGACGCCTCCTTATTTTTTAATTTTATTTTATTATTTACGTAAATAAATAAATAAACAAAAAGAAAAAGAAAAAGTGGAGGCGTCCAGGCCCCTGGACGCCTCCTTCTCTCACTACCCGGCCTTCTCTCACAGCCTCTCGCACGCCCGTTTTAGCCTATTAAACCACAGAGTGAGAATTCCGAAGTACTTACCGGGTCGTGATCATCCTCTCCAGCGTCACCAGCATCCGCAGCGGCCTCCGCGGCCAGAAGCGGCACCTCCATCTCCTCCTCCGCAGCAATCTCCTCTGCTACGGCCTCCTCAGCATCGTCTCTCGGTCTCCTCGGACGACGAGCCAGTCGTTTCCGCTTCTCTGGACCCTGGCTCGATCCTCCTCGCTCCATTGGGACTGAGAATGGGTCGTTTGGGGTGGCTGGACGGTCAGAATGAACAGTAAATGAGCAAAAGGGGGGGCAGCCCTTATATATAGAAACTATCTTCTTTGGGGCGTCCAGGCGCCTGGACGCCCCCACCTTTTTTTTTATTTTTTTTCAAAATTCAAAATTATAGGGGCGTCCAGGCGCCTGGACGCCCCCATAACAAAAAAACCAAAAAAAAATAAAAAAATAAAAAATAAAAAATTAGGGGCGTCTAGGTCTTTGGACGCCCCCAAAAAATAAAACAAATAATAAAAATAATAAAAAAAATAATAAAAAAATCAAAAAAAATAGGGCGTCCAGGCCCCTGGACGCCCCCACAATAAGAATTTCAAAATATATACATATATATATATATATATATATATATAAAAGGGGGGTTAGAGTATGTACATAACCCAAACAAAACAAAAAAACATAAAGAAAAAGAAAAACCATAAAAATATATATATATATAATAATAATAAATTAAGTGGATAAGGGTCCAAAACATCCATGCCAGATTTTATTCCATCAGAAAGCAGAGTGAACTACATCAGGGGTTTAGGCACCTTAGGCCTTAACTTCCCCAGTTCTGTTACATAAGCCCTCCACGGCTCGCATTCTTCCACCACGTGCGCTAAGGCCTTTCCCGCAACACTTGTCTTCCAGGGAGCTTTAATGGCCTTCGCTTCCTTCGCATCCGCTTCAGTGCCCAACTCCCTCTTCTTCAAAGGGACGATGCCAGTCGGTGGCGGGAACGAATGGCGTGGGATGCCAATCTGGAGGCAGCACCGATGCGCGTTGTAAAGAACAAACTCGGTCGCGCCGATCAGTTGTAGATCAACTTCGGGAGAAGGCCTCATGAGGAGATCTAGCGAAAGCAAACATACCGGTGCGCAAGTAAAGAAGCCTTGTGTCACGGTACGGAAGTGAGACCGCTAGTCTTCACGTTTCTTCAGCCACGGAACACGGTTCACTACAGTTCCACCGAAGCCTAACACATCGGCTATGTGGTGAAGCGGGCTTTGTTGGAAGAGCTTCGAAGCGGTTGGCATTCCCTCGCGGTGGTCGAATTTGAAATGCAAATCCAACCAGCAATTCAAGATAAGTGCACAACCAAATGGAGGCTTACCCATGCTCGAGGCAGTAAGACCGCTGTAAAGATAGGCAAGGATGGCGGGTCCCACCCTCTTTCCACGCCAGATCCTGCAGATAGCACCCAGTTGGTCTTTTTCCACCATATTGTCGGTATAAGGGAACAAGAGAGCACCCGCCAGACAAATGGTGAACCCCTTCATGATTCCCTCCAAATAGTCATCATCTGGTGACCCTCTCAGGGCGTCCATAACCCACTCCGCAAGCTTTTGGAGATCGATCCCCTTTTGAGTACGGACCTTTCTGGCTGCGTCGGGCGGCATGAAGCTTCCAAGGACGCTTTCAGAAGTCCCCCGTGTCAGCATCCGCATAGCCTTCACCTTCCCGTCACTCTTGAATTTCTTCAATCCGAGCAGAAGTTCCACCTCCTCGAGGAGGATGGTAACCTCGAAGGTCGGGAAGATAAAAGTGTGGGTCTGGGGATGCCAGATCTCCACTAGTGCGCCCATAGCCGCCCAGTCCATACGAATCTTCTCGTAATGTTTGGCATGAATAAGGAGCCCCTGCAAATGCCACTTCGAGAGTATGGCCCTCATGCCAATGGAGATATTGGAAGTTAGCTTTGAAAGCCATGGCAGCTTGGAAAACTTCCTCGGGCCTGGGAAGAGTGGATATGGCTGGAAGAGGAAAGAAGAAGAAATGAAGGAAGTAAGAAGAAGGTTCACGTGGAGAAATTTGAAAAGAGTCAGCTTACCATATGCGACATGATCGTCCCACTCAGATGACCCTCGAGGTTGGAAAGTCGCCTAATCTCGCTGCTAGGCCTGCTCCTCTTCATAACGCGGGAAGACTCTCCTTCCATCCTGAGCTCCAAATTCTCCTCTTCTTCCTCTCCTGAGCTTCCAAAACCCACCTTGGTGCATTTGAATGAACTAGCCTAAGGGGAGTTCTTATAGGAAGGGTAGGGCGCTACAGGACGAAACATGTCACATCAATTGTCAACGTCAGGATTTTGGCTAGATCTCCCTTCCATTGTGGTGCGATTCTGCTATGATTCTGCTACTTTCTGATGTTGTTAACCTTTGCGAATCTGTGCAGGTTTTACTAACGGACATCTTTGTCCTATCTCCTGTCCCACCTTTCATTGGTTGGTCTCACCTTGTCATGCATCGTAGTATATGATACTTACGCTACTAGAACATGTCAAGGACCTTGCGGCTCGAACGAATCTGGGATCTGAGTTCCCCTTCAACAAAAATGATGATGATCCCAGAGGAATTTGGGTTGTGCGGATAGGCCGTCAACTTGTGATAGAATGGGGACGACGGTTCCATTCAGTGAGTTGGTGCGCGGATAAACGGGCCCCAGCCCAGTGTCGGCTCACCGGATCGGTATCCTGACCTGTTCTTAACAAGTTGACAATATTATCCTTGGCTATTTTCTATTTTAGTTTGTTTTAAATTTTTCTTTGAACCCAGCATGCATTCATATAGGACTTTGATTTATTGCGGAAGATCATTCAAGTGATTCGATTGTGAAAGCCGTTGTGCTCCAGTTCCCACAAATATGAGATATTCCACTCCGAATGAAATACTGAGTTTCCTTGAGACAGCCCCGACGCTGCTCTTCCAAAGGAGACCCTTGTTTGGACAGACCCTCAGATATTCCTTTACCTTTTTTGACCCACCTTGGCCGCAGCACTTCCACATTGGCTGGTAACCGCTCCCCAAAGGTGAAACCTCCGGTTTATGACCCAGGTACTTCCACACCGAGAAGTTGGTCTCCTTTTGTTTCGTGCCTGAGCGCACATCTCACCCTCCCTTATTTGATCTCTGTCCAAGCAATCGTCAATATTTGAAAGACCTTCTTCAAGGTCGCCTCATTGAAACTCCAGGAAAGATTCCAAACAGTAACTCAAAAGCGTGTCTCATCACACCTTGGCATCAACTTATCAGTCCGCTCCCACTCCATTTCACTCCACTTCGATACCATTCCACTACGTATCGCTCCCTTGCAAAGCAGACGCCAAGGCGGGGCAGCTGTAGACACGCCATTCCTGACGTCTCCTGAGAAAGTCTCGTATTACTATACAACGCCCCGCGACGGCTTACGTGTTTTGAATCACTTGAGTGCTTCCTTTTCTTGAGTCTTCTTTCGCCCTTTTCGGCATCTGGAATCATCTCGTCACGGCATTCGGACGGCATCAACACCAGTCAGACGCATCAGAGGTTCTGGAACCAAGAAGGGTATCTGCCGGGCGGCCGCCGACGCCTGATTTGAGGACCCGGGTGGGTCTTAATGGGGGCGTCCAGGCCCCTGGACGCCCCCATATTTTTAATTTATTTTATTATTTTCTCAGGGCCCTAAACAAAATAAAAAATATATATATATATTGATGGAGGCGCCCAGGCCACTGGACGCCTCCATAAAAAATATATATAATAAAAAATATTTGTAAGATGCCAGTTGGCATAAAAACACAAAAAATAATAAAAATATATATATTAATGGAGGCGTCCAGGCCCCTGGACGCCTCCATAAAAACAAAATATAAAAAAATATATAAAATGCCAGTTGGCATACAAAAAACAAAAAAAAAATAATAATATATATATATTAATGGAGGCGTCCAGGCCCCTGGACGCCTCCATAAAAATAAATAAAAAATATATAATGCCAGCCCTGGCATAAAAGACAAAACAAAAATAAAAAATAATATAATTTTGGAGGCGTCCAGGCCCCTGGACGCCTCCATCAACTCCCTCACGGGCGCCGCCCACCGAACGACGGTTTGTCGTGTGTGAAAAAAGCCAAATTATAGAGACGGCCAGACACCTGGACGCGTCCATTTCTGAATCACGAGGCGCCGCTCACAAAACCACGCGTTGTGCCAAACCGCGTGCGGCCGTCGTCGGCTTTCGGTGGACCTGCTTGAGGCGTCCGGGACCCTGGACGCCCCCACAAAAGTATTCCAAAAAAATATTTAAAAATAGAATAAAATATTATTTCGGCCCTGATGGAGGTGTCCAGGGTCCTGGACGCCTCCACCCTCCGGAGTCCTATAAATAGAGGCCCACCCCCTCAGTTCTAGAGGAGCTTCGAAGTGATCCGATAGGCTGCCGGAGCCCAGAGGCTACGGAGTCATTTTCTAACCCGTGGGTTCTTTTGTAGGTGGAGGTTCTGCCGGCTTCTCGGGTGCTCACGCTCGCGAGAGGAAGGTCGTCTTCATCCACCGCGCTTCCACGTCGTCCCCACGCTGCCGGAGCTCCGCCGAATTTCACAACCGGCACATCCAATAAGCCAACTCTTTCCTTTTCTTCGTAGTTCTTTTGCATTCATCATCTCGCATCCATCATCTCATTTTCCTCCTACTCGAGTCCGAGAGGGGTTTAAAAGATAACACCAACCAGGTGTGTGTCTTCCCGTTATTTCGTCATTTTTATTGCAAGGATATGAATACTATACATTCATCTTTCTAATCCACTTGTTATTTGTTTGTCGTTGTTTTGCAAGGGTAACCGAGGAAAGCCCTCTCCGTCGGCCGACCGGAGGGAGAGGAAGAAGCAACCCGCCATCTCCCGCTGTTGAGGTAGGCGCGATCACTTTCTTATTTTGGGGTCTTTCGGCCCCTGGCGATCACATCTTATTTTCGAGGCCGCGGCGAGTCACTTCCCCAATGGCCGTTTAAATTTCCGTTCTTATACTCTCTTTATACTCTGTTATATTCTGCTCATATTCTCGAGGCCGCGGCGAGTCACTTCCCCAATGGCCGTTTAAATTCCCGTTTTTATATGTTATATTCTTATCTATTCGTGTTCTCGAGGCCGCGGCGAGTCACTTCCCCAATGGCCGTTTAAATTCACGTTCTTATATGTTATATTCTTATCTGTTTGTGTTCTCGAGGCCGCGGCGAGTCACTTCCCCAATGGCCGTTTAAATTCCCGCTCTTTGTATTCTCTCTATATTCTGTCATCTTATTATCTGCTCATATTCTCGAGGCCGCGGCGAGTCACTTCCCCAATGGCCGTTTCAATTCTTGTTATTTAATTTTTGCACCATTCCCGTCCCCCCGAGGCCGCGGCGAGTCACTTCCCGCTATGGCCGTTTAAACCCCATATTTTGCTATATCACACTTGTCCCGCTCGCCCCGCCGGAGCAATCTCCCGTGGTGGCCCCTTCTCTCTCTTCTCTTATTTTCTGTGTTGCAGCAAACAAACACCAAAAGAAACAAAAAGAGGAGCCCACGCGCTCCGCGTCCTCTCCGCTCTTCCCCGAACCGCGTGACGTCGCTCACACTCCCCACCCGAGGGTGTCGCGATAGAGGGACGAGGGAGCGGGGCCTGCGGGTGTAGCCCATAGCCCGTTTGATAATATTGCATGTTTTTTTATTATTTATTCTTTTTATCTATTTCATTTCCATTTATCATCATTCATTCATCATTCACTTTTATTGTCCTTTTTTATTATATAGCTAAAGCCTCATCCACGCACGCAGGCATTCAATGACCACAAGCATAGAATAGCTATGTAGCATAGTTCCCCTATATCAGGGATAGGATAAGGACAGCGCCCACGATTCATGGACAGAGTGCGGCTCACGAAGCACAACTAAGGGAGATGTGCATACGTAAAGGGGACACTGCATAGAACGTACGCGTAGCATAAACCACAATCCATACCCAGGACTATTCCTCCTTAGTGTGAAAGTGCAATTACATGGGTAGTGAACCCTAGACATTGGGATGTGCAGACGTTCTGAGTAACACTAGAGAATTACTTTATCGCCTACACATACATTCGGGACTCTCGACTTTTGGTAGCTTCGCACAACCCCCTTTTATTCTTAATTTCGAACTTCACCGTTCGACGTGAGTTTCCTCATGTGTCTCAATGGGGATTCCCAGCTACTAGGATTTGTTCTTTATTATGATACTATTGTGGATTTCACCGTTTGACGTGAGTCTCCTCATTTGTTTCAGTGGGGATTCCCGGCTATTAGGATCCATCCTATATTAGGGTTTTATGATGGATTTCACCACTCGACGTGAGTCTCCTCATGTGTCTCAATGGGGATTCCCGACTACTAGGATTCATCTTATTTTAATTGTGGAGTTTGCTACACCGTTTTCACGCGAGTCTCCTCATTTATTTCAGTGGGAATTCTCGGCTACTTGGATTCACATTCCACTTACCATTATCATCGTATTTTCATTTTTTTATATTCCCTTTTTTAAGGGGGCAGGCAACTTTTTCCTCATGATCACCCTGTGCGCGAGTGTAGAGATTTAAGCATCCATAAAGTGTTAAGAAGAATTTATATCGTCCCTATGACTAAGAGCCATTGCTCATATTATGTGTGAAGTGTAGGAGTTGTGTCTAGTGTATTCTGTGAGTTGTGCTAGCGCCATAGCTACGACTCTTCCCCTGGCCGTATGCACTCATCGAGAATTGACTTTTCGTCCCTTAGAGTGTGTCGTGACACGCACATAGCCTGAATCAGGACACCGTTATTTAGCAAGGGAGTGCGCGGCCTTAGAAGTTTGAAGGAAGCGTGTTAATACTATACATCAGGCAGACATGCACGTGAGGCAAGCAAGCACATAAATCACGTCATGATCATCATCTTTGTTTTCCTTCTTTCTTCTTATTTTTTTCTTTTTCTTTCTTCCTTTTTTCTTCTTCTTTTTATTTATTTTTTCTCTCTTTTTTTATCCCCCTTTATATTCTTTCTCTCTTCTTCTTTTTTTTTGGAGGGCATAGTAAGTACATCCGCAGGCCGACTCTCTTACAGGTGGGTGGCTGATGCCACGGCAATGGAGAGAAGGTGTTACATGTTATGGTGAATCCCTAGAAGGATCAAGGGTTGATATGAAACCAGAGGGGGGTCTTTTTGTTCATTGGTTCGGATAGCAATTCTAGGCCAATGGTAAGAGGTTTGTCGGCTTAGACGGAAGGTCATGACGCCGAATGACTTGGCTTAGGCGTAAGGCCATGACGCCAAGAAAGAGCATTCACCGGCTTAGGCAAGGAGCCTTGATGCCGGACCAATTGGCCTAGACGGAAGGTCATGATGCCAAGGGAGAAATATTTACTGGCTTAAGCATAAAGCCATGACGCCAGACAACTTGGCCTAGATGGTGTGTCATGTTGCCAAGGCAGAATATTTAATGGCTTAGACGTGAAGTCATGACGCCATACAACTTGGCTTAGGCGGAAGGCCATGACGCCAAGGTAGAATATTTACCGGCTTAGGCGGAAAGCCATGATGCCGGACAAGGATATTTAACGGCTTAGACGTAAAGTCATGACGCCGTACAACTCGGCTTAGGCGGAAGGCCATGACGCCAAGGCAAAATATTTAACGACTTAGGCGGAAAGCCATGACGCCGGACAAGGATATTTAACGGCTTAGACGTAAAGTCATGACCCCATACAACTTGGCTTAGGCTGAGGGCCATGACGCCAATGCAGAATATTTACCAGCTTAGGCGGGAAGCCATGATGCCGGACAAGGATATTTAACAGCTTAGACGTAAAGTCATGACGCCGTACAACTCAGCTTAGGCGGAAGGCCATGACGCCAAGGCAAAATATTTAACATCTTAGGCAGAAAGCCATGACGCCGGACAAGGATATTTAACGGCTTAGATGTAAAGTCATGACGCCATACAACTTGGCTTAGGCTGAGGGCCATGACCCCAATGCAGAATATTTACCGACTTAGGCGGGAAGCCATGACGCCGGACAAGGATATTTAGTGGCTTAGACATAAAGTCATGACACTGTACAACTTGGCTTAGGCAAAGGGCCATGACGCCAATGCAGAATATTTACTGGCTTAGGCGGGAAGCCATGACGTCGGACAAAGATATTTAATGGCTTTGACATGAAGTCATGATGCCGTACGACTTGGCTTAGGAGGAAGGCCATGACGCCAAGGCAGAATATTTACCGGCTTAGGCGAAAAGTCATGACGTCGGATAAGGATATTTTTTTATTGGTTAACGTGCCAGCCTAGACAAAATGTCATGATGCTGACGAATGGTCTGTACATCGGCCTAGACGACAGGTCATGATGCCGATGATAGAAGGGGTCTTTTTGTTGACAGACCGGACGGGAGGTCCGAACCAGAGGTAAAGGGGGCTTTTTGTTGACTGACTGGATGAAAGGTCCGAACCAGAGGTAGAATATGAGCGTTAACCTGACAGAATGTCAGAGTCAACAAACCTTGCCCAGGCGGTATGTCTCGGGAAGTGCAGAAATAAAGCATCATTGTCGTCTCGACGTCATGTCAAACACGACCAACCTGGGAGAGACGAAGGGTCTGGGCCAGGGCAGAATATGGTCATTGACTTGACAGACTTGCCAAAGTCACCCAACTTGGAGGAGGCGTGAGGCCTGAACCAAAGGTAGAATATAACATAGGTGTTGGATTGATGTTCTGTCAAAGTCAACGAAGTTGGCGAAGGCGTGAGGCCTAAGCCAAGAGTATAATGTAGGACAGGTGTTGACCCGACGTCCTATCGGAGCCAACGAACTTGGTGAAGGCATGAGGCCTAAGCCAAGAGTGTAATGTAGGATGAGTGTTGACTCGACGTCACATCTAAGTCAACGAACTTGGCAAAGGCGTGAGGCCTAAGCCAAGGGCATATTGCAGGATAGGCATTGACTTGACGTCAAGCCGAAGCCAACAAACTTGGTAGAGGCGTGAGGCCTAAGCCAAGGGTATAATGTAGGATAGGTGTCGACTCGACGTCATGTCGACGTCAATGAACTTGGCAAAGACATAAGGCATGAGCCAAGGGCATATTGTAGGATAGGTGTTGACTCGAAGTAACGTCAAAGTCAACAAACTTGGCAAGGGCGTGAGACCTAGGCCAAGGGCAGCATGTAGAATAAGTGTCGACTCAACGGAATGTCGAAGCCAACGGGCCCTGCCCTGATAGAAGGTTCATGGCGAGGGTAGACCAGAACGCAGACATATGAGAGGCCCAGACCCAGGGCTAAATATCAATGTCAACCCTGACGAAGTGTCAGAGTCAACCAAACTCGCTTAGACGGAAGATCTGAAATAATGGTAGAATGTGTAGATGAAGGTGTCAACCCGACGTCATGTCAAAGCTGACCAACTTGGCGAAGACGTGAGGTCTAAGCCAGAACAAAATATGAGCGTTGACCCGTGGAGATGTCGGTATCAACGAACCTTGTTCAGACAGCAAGTCTAAGACAAAGTGGAGGAATTTTTGTTGGTTTATTTTTTTGGACTGGTTTGGTTTATTGAATTTATTAAGTTTATTGGGTTTATTGGATTTATAGGGCTTATCAATTTTATTGAGTTTGTTAAGTTTATTGGATTTATTGGTTAAGTTGAGCTTGTTGGGTTTATTGAGTTTGTTGGTTGAGTTCATTGGGGTTTATTGGGCTTATTGATTTATTGACTCTATTGGGTTCATTGGATTGATTGACTTAATTGAATCTATTGATCTCGTTGGGCTTATTGAGTTTGTTGATTCATTAAGTTTATTTTAAATCATCATTTTCTTTTCTTCATTCATTTTCATCATTTTTTATTCATTCCTTTCTTCTTTTCGTTTTCTTTTTTTCTTTTTATTTTTTGTTATTTATTTTTTTTGTTGGGCTCCCTGACGCAGTCTCGTCTGCGATGCGGGAGATTTTGTCCGGTGGGACTATTGATGAATTTGACTATTTATTATGCTGGTGGGGCTAGGGATTGATGTCTAAGAGCCCGGTGGGCTTGGCTAGGGCAGAGTGCCTCAGGCCAAGGAAAAGGGTTTTATGAGTCCTACCCAGTGGGATAAAGGGTAGTTTTGGGGATCTGCGAGGGCAGAGTGCCTCAGGCCAAGGAGAAGACTTTGTGGACCCAGCCCAATGGGACAGAGTTTATTTTCGAGCTTGGCTAGGGCGGAGCGCCTCCGGCCAAGGGAAATCTTTATGGACATAGCCCGACGGGACTGATGGGTGAATTATTGAGCTCGACAAGGGCAGAGCGCCTTATGCCAAGGAAAAGGATATTTTATTGGGCCAACATTGGGCAAGAACTCCGAACCGACAGTGATGGGAGAGTCCTGTGGGACAAATATAGCACCGCTACGGTTGAATGCCGAGAGACAACGAGAATGGATTGACTGAGAACATGGGTCCCAGATCAAGGGTGGAATGTTAGTCCCAGTGGGACGAGTGGCAAATATCTCCACGGGATAGGAGGGTGGTAAGGCATCATGAATTCTGGTGGGACCAGGGGTGCTGAGATAGGCTGTTAGAAGCCGAAAGGCATTTATTTGCTGGCTTGGTAAGGAGTCAAGGGTGTAGCTGACTCAGTAAAGATTGTTCTTTTCATTCCCCAACAGGGTTTGGACCCGTATTTGAAATGGGAGGTGATGTGGCACGAATCATCTGACTCCGAGATTTTCTTCTTTTTTTTTGAACTTTTCTCCTTCTCTTCTTTTTCCTTTTTTGTCTTTTGTGGCCAATAGTGATGGGACAGATAGAGAAAACGGTGCTCTATTTTTCTGATTGTTTGGGCTGTGGTGGCCGAGGTGATGGGGTTTGGAGTTACTATAGAAGAGGAGAGGGAAGGGACGTGGGTGAAGGTCTATGGGCAAGTTTCATGAGTCTGGATCGCTTCTGGCTGTAGCAAGGGGGGGAGTGGGGGCAGCGATAGTGGTGATGATTGGGGTGCATGACGATGGAGGGAGTGGGCTGGGGACTTCAGGAACAGCTGTGAAGGAGGGCAGAGGGTGAACTACGTGGGAGGAGTTGTATAGGATATTTATATTGCTAATAAGAGTATAGAAGGGGAAGAACGGAGCTGGTTGGAGGGAGATGAGAAGGGTGGTGAGCGGTGACGGAGGTGGTGGAGTGAACCAAGGAGGAGGAAAAGCTCGGTTGGGGCTTCTCACCCAACCCCATCTCAGGGCCGATGTAGCCGTACTCATCCTCTACCTTGGCGGTGGTTGAGGGAGCATGGAGGGAAGGAGGTGGACGGTGGGTAGGAAGGGGCTTCTCACCCCGGGGCATCTCACCCCATCTCCTTCTCGGAGAAGAGAACAGGACACAAGGCTTCACACCTCAAGTGGATGGTTTCCAAAAATTCTAATCACTTCATTTTTTAAAACAAAGATTACATAACCTTTTTTATAGACTCTTCAAAGAAAACCAAAAGACAACTCATTAATCACCTAACACCTACTCATCATAACTCTCTTGGGAAGACTAAAAGACACAAAATAAAAAAAAGACTCTTACATGATTATTATGGACATAATTACTATAAACATAAAACATGACCCATTAAGCCCATATGTGACCCAATTAACATGAGACAACTAAAACATAGAGATCTATTTGATAATTTTGTTGAAGCCACTTGCTGATTCCTTCGTCACTTGAAGATCGCCCGCAGCCACTTGTCGATCCTATGACGATCCCGTCAGGAGGTCTAGTGGACAATGAAGGTTCTTTAGCGTCGGTGGGACTATTGATTAACATGATCCCCCTAGGAGTATTTAGTGACAGCTATACATCAGATCAATAGCTATCTTCTTTTGTGATTGATTTCTTTAGGAGATGCTCCAAATAGCTTCGGTTCGGGCCTCCGGCGCTTACGCCAAGTGTCCTCCTCTTGACGCTTATTCTTAGAAGCTGCAGTTGCAGGGTCTTCTTACCTCCACAAATGATTTAGTTGTTTCATTATTCCTTGGGCATTCACCATGCAATGCCACTAAGGAGTCTTCTGCCCATGGGGAGGATGGGGAGGCCTTGCTGACCTTATAAGTTCCATTCTTCTTTTCTTTTGCATTCATTTTTGAACGGACAACTCGGATGGCGCCAACAGTATAGCGTAGTGCAGAGTTTGTTTTTATCTCTTTTGCATTCACCCTTCATCCATTTGTTTTTAAACATACCAAAGTGGGTGCATAGGAGAGCGCTCACCCTCTCAGAGAGGGGATAAGTGGTTCGCTCCACCACGCCAACCCCACAATGGTAGTTTCTTATTTGGCACAGACCAAGACATGGGGGGGGGGGTGATATCCCCCTTGATAGATGTAGCCACCAAGGCTTCCTTCCAAAGAATTGTTTTTCTTCCTTTTTTTTGGTGCCTGCCCCCAGAACAGGACTTTTCCTTTCTTTTTTTCTCTTTTTTTATTTGCCATTCTTCTTTTTGGCCTTGGTTTTTTTCCCTGCTAGACATTGGCTTCAGCCAGATTTGTGAGGAGCAGTTGAGACGGTAATGCCGCGTAGGGCTGCTCTTTTAAAGAGAGAGATTTGATGAGGGCACGGTGGGTCCCCCTTATACTCACCCATCTGTAGTTCGCCTTTCTTGATTAGGCCTTCAATAATGTCCTTGAACACATAGCAATCCTCAATGGGATGCCCCATCACTTGGTGATAAGGATAGAATTGTGGATCGTCTTTTCTTTCAGCATCGCCTGCCTTCTTTGGCTCTGGAAGAGCTACTTTGCCATATTCACGGGCCCACTCAAAAAGTGCTCTAGTCTTGTCCTTTGGAAAGGAATACAGTTTCGTCATTTTGCCCCTTAACGGGGGCCCTTGTTTTGTAGGATCGGTGGAAGATGCCTCTTTCATCTTCTTCTTCTGTTGCTCGGAGGCTTCAAAATTTGAGGCACAAACTTCTGTTGTGCCCCTTGTGCTTTGATGAATGTGGTGTTTTAATGATAGCAACACAAATGAGTCACCATTTTGTTTTGCTAATAGCTTGACATTGAATCATAACAATCTGAATGCATATAACTGATATATTCTGTGGAGAATGCATGAGTGCATAAAGTGTTTTGTGCTTGAATTAAGATCGGTGCATTGCAGCCTCTGTATGTTCTATGCATTTCGCAAGTCATGCAGCGTCAACGCAGCAAGTGTGTCTCATGCATCATGCGTCGACGCCCCCAGACTTCAAAGTCTGTACAGCCTTTCATATGAAAGTCCATACATCGCCCTTGGAGTCCAAAGTCTATACATAATGTTCATTCAAGTTCACTTCATGTCTGTCAGCCGTGTGCATTAGTTTCCAAGTCTATACAGCCTCATGTGTGTTCTATGCATCTCACAAGTCTAGACACTCAGCATAGTCTATACATTGTGTTGTGTTTTTGTTTCGTTGAGAACACAAGTCTATACAAGTCATGCATTGTTGCTGAAGTCTATACATCGTCCGTCTCATGCATTGTCTCAGGCGAAGTTTGCACATTGCATTGATGCTTTGGTCGCATGAGTTGAAGTCCATACATTGGACTGTCTCCTCCAGCGTCTCACGCTACCCAAGTCCGTACAGCGTCTGTCTTCATGCATTAGCCAAAGTCTATTCATTGGAGCGTCTTGCTCAGCGTCTCATGGCATGAAGTCTGTATACTCGATTTGCCCTTGCTTTGGTCAAGTGTATACTTTCCTTCACAGTAGCTTTCACGTATCCAAGTCTACACATCGTGAAAGTCTATACACTCATCATTGACCTTCGTTCAAGGCAAAGTCTATACACTGGGGTCTTTCCATTCGTTTCTTAAGTGAAGTCTGTACATTCGTTTCTGAAGCTTGAAGTCTATACACTGGCCTTGAGCTGAAGTCTAGACATTGATTCAGGTTGAGCAAGTATATACATTGTCTGCCTGTCGATTGAAGAGTCTATACATTGCATTTGTTCATGGCTGCAAGTCTATACATTGTGTGTCTTGTTCAGCTAAGTATATACATTGGACGAGTATCATGAAGTATGTACATCGTGCACCAGTTCTAAAGTCTATACACTGTCTTCAGATGATGACACCAATGAAGAACAGGGTCGACGCTGGGAGTTCAATGCGTCCACGCTTCAGTTGAAGAGGATTTCAGAGCTTCACCTGGCTGCGTCATCTCCATGCTACAGCAGCGTCGACGCAGTAGTTAATGAGGCAGAGTCCATAGCTCACTGGAATACTGCAGTGCGTCAACGCCACGGCCTGGTAGCGTCCACACAGCAAGCAAACAAGCTAAAGTATTAGCTGCTGGAACACCACTGCGTCAACGCTATGGGCTAGTAGCGTCGACGCAGCACGCTTATATACTGAAGACATTGATCACTGGACACCAATGCGTCAACGCCTTGATCAAGTGGCGTGGATGCTGTAGTTCAATCAATCAAGAAAGAAGCTTACTGGATTACTCTGATGCGTCAACGCTGCGGGTTGGAAGCGTCAACGTAGAAGACTTGAGCTTTGCTGATAAAGTATCTCTGAAGGCTGCGTCAACTCCTTGGAGCAAGTGGGTTGACGCCATCTAACTCCAGTTGCTGAGCGTACTGGTGCTGGGCATGTGATCCGAGGATAAGGAGAGTGCCCAGATGAGGACACGTGTACTGACAGCGTACTGGATGCTGCCACATGGTCCGAATTCTTAGGGCGGGAACTGTGGAAGCCACACGCGCCCTGCTGCTGCTGCTGCTGGTATATAATAGAGCCTTTGTCTTCAGATGGAGGTTGATCGTGATCGAAGCCAGGGAGCAGAAGTTGAGAGAAGAATAAGAGAAAAAGGAGAGAGAGCTTCCACGATCCAGTAGAAGAAAAGAAGAGAAGAGTAGAGAGTGAAAGAAGTGTGAAGAAGAAGAAGAGAGAGAGAGTGAAGAAAGAGAGTGAGATCGAGGGAGATCTGTTCTTGATGGACCGTGGATCAAATCCAGGCCATCCAGCTCTTTAAGAGCCACATCGTGCTTCATTGTTTACAGCTTTCAGATTGCTGTGTTTCCATCTTTTCTATTTTCTATTTTACATCTTTCTTCAAGCTGTTAGTCAGCGGATTGTAGAGGTGCTGCCTCTGGACGGCTAAGCTATATAGCCCAGCGGTTTGCAGTGGAGGATTCCACTGGACAGCAAGCTGTGTTGCTCAGCGGGGCGAGGAGGATTCCTTGGACGGCAAGCTGTGTTGCCCAGCGGTTGTATGGCAAGCTGTGATGCCCAGCTGTTCAAGCTGTGAGTCAGCGGAATCCACACTCGGTTTGAATGTGGGGTGGATGTAGGTCTGGAGGACCGAACCACCTAAAAACCTCTCTTGCATTGTGATTTGATTGCTTATGGTTTGCTTCCGCTAGATGTTTGCATGGGGGCGCTCCAAGTGTTTGATCACAGGTTCATTAGATGACTTGATCAGATTTTGTTCTAAGTGTTTAATCTGTTGAGTGAGCGAAATTCTAATTGAGCGAAAGTTTATATTGGGTGAAATTTTTATAGGCTATATTCATTCACCCCCCCTCTGAATACTTGCACCGAACCCAACAATTGGTATCAGAGCGGTCTCTGACTTAACAGATCTAACAATCTGCAGAGGATCCTGCTATTTGTTTGGTGCATTTCAGAGTGCGTTCTGTATTCGTAGTTTAGCTTCACTGATTTAGTGCATTGCGTTGCTCATCTGTTCTAGCGCAGTTCTCGTCGATTGCTTTGTGTTCTGAATTTGTCTGCTATCTGATTTGATGGCTAATATTCCAATGTTCAGAGGTGATAACTTCGATTCTTGGTTAGACAACGTTCATCGGTATGTGGAATCAATTGATCCTAATCTCTGGAAGGTAATGAATCACGGTCCATGCAACTTATCAAGAGATAAATCTAGATGGACTGAGAAGGATAAATTGAAATATTCTGTCAACACCATAGCTGTAGTTTTATTAAAAGAATCAATTGACAGATCTCTAATTGAATGCATTTCTTCTTACAGGTCTGCCAAAGACATTTTGGAAAAACTAAAGTTAATCAGCAATCACAGCAAGTGCTTAATGGCTGATCGTAGAAATACTGATGATGAAACTTCATCCGAGGTAAGCTCTGAATCAGAAGGATACTCCTTCAATGAATTGAAAGAGATATATGAAAATTTGTTAGAAGTTTCCAAGAAATTGAAATATGAAAATAAGAAATTGAAAAAGGAGCATCTAAAAGGCATGCAGGAATTCACTCAAGTTAATTCTGAATTGGATAAACTGAAACTTGAGAATGAAGAATTTCAAAAGAAAATTAAAAATCTTATGGGTAGAATAAATGAAATCAATGGGGAGGCTTCACATTTTTCTTCTGCTGAATTAACCTGCCATATGTGCTCAGCTCTAAGAGAACGAAATGAAGATCTTTATAATGAGAATGAATGGCTGAGTAAACAAATTATCTCACTTAAAGAGGATCACAAAAACTTGGTGGCTGAGAAAATTAGAGTGGAGGAAAGAGAAGAGGAATTAATTAAAAAACTGGAGCTAATGTCTGGAAGAGAGAGATGTGAGGGTAATCAATTTCAGGCTAGAGATCTTGAGGAAGAAAACACTGAATTAAAAGCTGAAGTTGAAAAACTGAAGTGGTTAAACACTGGCTTGTCTGAAAGACTTCTCACCACAGAAAAAGGAAAAACTGTCTATGATGAAAATTCAAAAATTTTGAACAGTCTAAAACAAGAAATTGAGAAGTATAAAACTGCAAACTAATTTCTAAGCGAATGTGTTAATTGTAGTGAACAGGAAATAGCCAGTTATGAACTTCACATAACATCTTTGGAAAATAAGATTCAGGATTTAGAAAATTTGGCATCCAACTCTGCTAAGAATGAAAGAAAAATAAAAACTGTTGTGAAAAGTAAGATGACAATTTAAGAAAGGGGACATGCTGTAGTCCTGATGTTAAGGAAATTTCTAAAAACTAGCTATATGCTACTTTTGTGAAAGGCTCTAATGTAGCTGATACTTCAAGCAATCCCCAAAATAAAATGAAAATCAGAAATCACCTTCAAAATCCATTTTTCAGTTCAAAGCCCAGAAAATAGAAAAACAAACAAAACCTGTTAAGGATAATCAGAAATTGAAAAGAAAGAGTCAAATAAATAAGGTAAAGACTATTCCTGCTCATGAACAGAAATCTGCTAGCTCGGTTGAGTCTGATGGTATACATACTGTTCATGCTTCCTATACTCATTCATATGCATCTAGGAACTCATATGATAGAAACCATGCTCCTAGAAAATCTGATGCCTCTTGCTACTACTGTGGTAGGCATGGTCATTATATGGATGACTGCAGTGTGATGAAAAGTGATGATATGATGCATGATAAAACATTTTCAAATAATCATCACCACCCCAAAAGAAACATGTCTTCTTCAAACCAACATATCATTTGTTATAATTGTAACAAACGTGGTCATAAAGCTGTTGAGTGTTGGTTTAGGCCTTCATGGGGATTTATTGGCTCAAGAGGTAAGCACCCAAGGTGCTTTGAATGCGATAAGTATGGGCATGCAGTCAAGGACTGCTGGTATGCTCAGGGAAATCATTTTACTTCAAAATTTGTTGAATTCCCTTCAAATAGAAATTCTCTTGGCAGAAATAAATCTATTTTTAAAGGAAAGACACATGTATGCTTTGAATGTGGAAAACCTGGCCACCGAGCTTCTGAATGCTGGTGGGCAGGTAATGGTAAGTCAAAATTTCATGCATATAACAGAACATTTAATGCTTATGGTCATAGGTCTCATGCTCCTGTTGAGAAGCATCATAGGACCAGACAATCTGTTGTTTCATGTTATTATTGTGGAAATTTTGGACATTCCATGTCTGATTATTCTTTTATGGAATTTGATGATAATGTTGCAAAAAGAATATTTAGAACACCTGAGAGGGGTAGTGCAGGACCCAAGACTGCTTGGGTCCCTACAAGATCACATTGATTGATATGTTGCAGGTGTGCCTTGGTGAGAGAAATAAAGGGGTAATTTAGCCAAGGCACTTAAAAAGGAAGCCCCAGGATTCTACATTTCAGGTTAGTTCTGAACTTGTCTTTAAATTTTATCATCTGAAAATGCTGATTTGTCTGTTTGATATCTGAAATTGTTGAACTGT
This sequence comes from Amorphophallus konjac, assembly GCA_022559845.1. Taxonomy (NCBI): domain Eukaryota; kingdom Viridiplantae; phylum Streptophyta; class Magnoliopsida; order Alismatales; family Araceae; genus Amorphophallus; species Amorphophallus konjac. The sequence goes on from CM040119.1 coordinate 252,779,603, forward strand.
TCGTTTGATGTCTGATACTCTCCTCATGTCTAGCTGATCAGTCTTCATTCCAGACTCAGCTACTGAGTTTTACTTTGCACATATCTGACGCTCTTCTCTCACTGATTATTGCACTGAATAAATAGGCTGATAGATGCTCTGCACAATCATTTTTAGAGTCAATGCATGTGTCTGGTGTCAATGCATTGCATGCTTGATTACATACTTGGACTGAGCTTGAACGGGTCGGTTAGTGCATACAGTCAATGCATGTGTCTAGTACTTGCATACATCATTTGCATGACTGTCATTTTCCCATTGTCGTAGACTGCATGTTTTTCAATGCATAATAGGGCTGCTTTGCACTGCATTATCATTTGCTTAACCCTGGTATATCAAATGGTATGTTACTAAAAGGCAAGGAAATCTGCCCGGAGGTTTCTACCATGTGTGAGATGGTCTTTGAGACCAGGTTCTCCGCCGAGTACCATGGGTCCTGCCTTCATGTAGAACAGTGCACTACATCATATGATGAAAAATCTGAAAATTTGAAATGAAAATGATGCATTTGATAAATTCTCTCTCTGATTGAACAAAGCATTTATTCTTCTTGAGCATATTCTAAAATCATGAGCAGTTCATTAATTGTATTTCATGCACTTTGTCAGGGGGAGTTTGACTAATGTTGCATATGAAGTGTAGTGGAGTTGAAAAACCTGAAAAGAAATTTAATTGCATCTAGACAGGGGGAGCACTCAGAATTGGTGTTTTGTTTGTCAAATCCTAAACACCTCTTGTCTAAAAATTGATCAACTCTCATTTGATGTCATATTTCTCTCTCTTGAAAAAGGATTCTGCCATCTATTTGTTGAGCTGTTAAAGAAGAGTTTCTTTCAACTCCCTTCATGATACTATCTGTCTAAATTCCAGCCTATACTCACCTTTCACACTCTTCTCAACTGGTGAAACTGAATTGGTTCTACTATTGATTTGTCAGTCAGCTAAACTTATTTTTCTGATCTGAGGAACTTAAGCTGCATGTCATGCAATTCAGTCTGAGAACATTGTAGAAATTTCTATCATATAGGTTTAAGAATTATCACCGAATCAGACTGATATAAGATTAATGTATTCTCAGATTTGTAGTTAAATGAATTGAAAATATCTAAATGATAAGGTTTAATAAACTTTAACCACATGTTTCATGTAAACCTTAGACTCTCTCATCAGATATCTAAAAATTTGAATTCAGGGCTTCTTTGGCTAAGATGCATATAGTGTGTACTGTTGTTAAACATTAATTTAAAAATGTTGACTAAATGAAGAAATTGTGAATTCAGAGCAATGACTCGGTCTCTGAGAAACTGAGTTCTTTATCAATGAAATAAAGCAACTCATGTCATGAGGTGCCATAGTTACCTCTGATAAAAATTTAGTGAAATAAAACCTGACGGAGCAATAGCTTATCTGTGTTGAGTAGCTGGGGAGTCTGGCCTCTGATAAAGGTGTCTTCTCATGTAAAAAGACACTCATATTGCTAACTCTGCTCTCAAAGTGAGAGACAATGACAGTTATCACACTGAGTAACTGGGTCACTTCAACTAAGACTTGTTGTGCCTCATGTAAAAAGGTGTTGATCAACTTAAATTGCTCAGGAAAAATATAATGTGCTTCAAATGAAATTATCTTGAAAAATCTGTCAACTCATGTTCTTGAAAAGTGTTTAACTTCTGTACTAATCTGTGTATCTTTCAAAGGTGCTATTGAGATCATATGTGTAAGATAAAAGATGATTGATTTTGGGTGTTATCTGAATATTTGGTTCACCTTTATTAAAACTTGGATTCAGATATGAGTATTGAGTTTAATTTGACAAATTTGGTATACATCAAAATTAAATCAGATTGGTTAAGTTGCCACTTCATAACCCTTTATGATAGAAGAGTCTACATCTTTTAAGACTTATTGAAGTGATGTATGCATTAAAATCCCTCATGATCAGATTTTCCAGATAGCCTAATCAGATTCAGTCTGATTATTCATTGAGATGTCTTGTGATGATTGTTGTCTATTATTGCCCTTCTATCACCAATCACTTTACTCTCCACACTGTTGGAATCTTCCATCTTGTTCTGTAATAAGTTCTGATTATGTGGTCTTTTCACCAGAATTCAGATTCTTTGTAAAGGTAGAATTCAGATTGATTTATTAGATAACCTGAATCCATTCCTGTGCTTCAGGGGGAGTTATGGTTTCTTTGCATCTAGGGGAGAGTAGTTAATCTTGCATGCTGATAGGGGGAGTGATGTTTCATTGTCATAAGTGTCTTTGTATGCTGTTTTGTGTCTCTCAAACCATTCCCTTTCTTTTTGATTATGTTAAAGGGGGAGAATAGTTTGACGAGTCAGTGTGACTCATTATGTTGCCATCATCAAAAAGGGGGAGATTGTTGTGCCCCTTGTGCTTTGATGAATGTGGTGTTTTAGTGATAGCAACACGAATGAGTCACCATTTTATTTTGCTAATAGCTTGACATTGAATCATTGAATCATAACAATCTGAATGCATATAACTGATATATTCTGTGGAGAATGCATGAGAGTGCATAAAGTGTTTTGTGCTTGAATTAAGATCGGTGCATTGCAGCCTCTGTATGTTCTATGCATTTCGTAAGTCATGCAGCGTCAACGCAGCAAGTGTGTCTCATGCATCATGCGTCGACGCCCCCAGACTTCAAAGTCTGTACAGCCTTTCATATGAAAGTCCATACATCGCCCTTGGAGTCCAAAGTCTATACATCATGTGCATTCAAGTTCACTTCATGTCTGTCAGCCGTGTGCATTGGTTTCCAAGTCTATACAGCCTCATGTGTGTTCTATGCATCTCACAAGTCTAGACACTCAGCATAGTCTATACATTGTGTTGTGTTTTTGTTTCGTTGAGAACACAAGTCTATACAAGTCATGCATTGTTGCTGAAGTCTATACATCGTCCGTCTCATGCATTGTCTCAGGCGAAGTTTGCACATTGCATTGATGCTTTGGTCGCATGAGTTGAAGTCCATACATTGGACTGTCTCTTCCAACGTCTCACGCTACCCAAGTCCGTACAGCGTCTGTCTTCATGCATTAGCCAAAGTCTATTCATTGGAGCGTCTTGCTCAGCGTCTCATGGCATGAAGTCTGTACACTCGATTTGCCCTTGCTTTGGTCAAGTGTATACTTTCCTTCACTGTATCTTTCACGTATCCAAGTCTACACATCGTGAAAGTCTATACACTCATCACTGACCTTCGTTCAAGGCAAACTCTATACACTGGGGTCTTTCCATTCGTTTCTTAAGTGAAGTCTGTACATTCGTTTCTGAAGCTTGAAGTCTATACACTGGCCTTGAGCTGAAGTCTAGACATTGATTCAGGTTGAGCAAGTATATACATTGTCTGCCTGTCGATTGAAGAGTCTATACATTGCATTTGTTCATGGCTGCAAGTCTATACATTGTGTGTCTTGTTCAGCTAAGTATATACATTGGACGAGTATCATGAAGTATGTACATCGTGCACCAGTTCTAAAGTCTATACACTGTCTTCAGATGATGACACCAATGAAGAACAGGGTCGACGCTGGGAGTTCAATGCGTCCACGCTTCAGTTGAAGAGGATTTCAGAGCTTCACCTGGGTGCGTCAACTCCATGCTACAGCAGCGTCGACGCAGTAGTTAATGAGGCAGAGTCCATAGCTCACTGGAATACTGCAGTGCGTCAACGCCACGGCCTGGTAGCGTCCACGCAGCAAGCAAACAAGCTAAAGTATTAGCTGCTGGAACACCACTGCGTCAACGCTATGGGCTAGTAGCGTCGACGCAGCACGCTTATATACTGAAGACATTGATCACTGGACACCAATGCGTCAACGCTTTGATCAAGTGGCGTGGACGTTGTAGTTCAATCAATCAAGAAAGAAGCTTACTGGATTACTCTGATGCGTCAACGCTGCGGGTTGGAAGCGTCAACGCAGCAGACTTGAGCTTTGCTGATAAAGTATCTCTGAAGGCTGCGTCAACTCCTTGGAGCAAGTGGGTTGACGCCATCTAACTCCAGTTGCTGAGCGTACTGGTGCTGGGCACGTGATCCGAGGATAAGGAGAGTGCCCAGATGAGGACACGTGTACTGACAGCCTGCTGGATGCTGCCACGTGGTCCGAATTCTTAGGGCGGGAACTGTGGAAGCCACACGCGCCCTGCTGCTGCTGCTGCTGGTATATAATAGAGCCTTTATCTTCAGATGGAGGTTGATCGTGATCGAAGCTAGGGAGCAGAAGCTGAGAGAAGAATAAGAGAAAAAGGAGAGAGAGCTTCCACGATCTAGCAGAAGAAAAGAAGAGAAGAGTAGAGAGTGAAAGAAGTGTGAAGAAGAAGAAGAGAGAGAGTGAAGAAAGAGAGTGAGATCGAGGGAGATCTATTCTTGTGGATCGTGGATCAAATCCAGGCCATCCAGCTCTTTAAGAGCCACATCGTGCTTCATTGTTTACAGCTTTCAGATTGCTGTGTTTCCATCTTTTCTGTTTTCTATTTTACATCTTTCTTCAAGCTGTTAGTCAGCGGATTGTAGAGGTGCTGCCTCTGGACGGCTAAGCTGTATAGCCCAGCGGTTTGCAGTGGAGGATTCCACTGGACAGCAAGCTGTGTTGCTCAGCGGGGTGAGGAGGATTCCTCGGACGGCAAGCTGTGTTGCCCAGCGGTTGTATGGCAAGCTGTGATGCCCAGCTGTTCAAGCTGTGAGTCAGCGGAATCCACACTCGGTTTGAGTGTGGGGTGGATATAGGTTTGGAGGACCGAACCACCTAAAAACCTCTCTTGCATTGTGGTTTGATTGCTTATGGTTTACTTCCGCTAGATGTTTGCATAGGGGCGCTCCAAGTGTTTGATCACAGGTTCATTAGATGACTTGATCAGATTTTGTTCTAAGTGTTTAATCTGTTGAGTGAGCGAAATTCTAATTGAGCGAAAGTTTATATTGGGTGAAATTTTTATAGGCTATATTCATTCACCCCCCCTCTGAATACTTGCACCGAACCCAACAAATTCTTCTTGTGCCGGAGGTTTGTTGATTGGTTTATTCTTCTGGCTCGAGGCCGTAGAGGACGAGCAAAGCCTTGCCAGAACTGCTTCAGCATTGGCTGCAATGCCGCCCAGTTGTTCAAAGGTCGTGACTTCAATGTCAATGACCCATCGTAGAATTTCTATTCTCAAATTTTCTTTGTAGATTTGAACAGAGTCCCCGTAGCTCGGTAGATGTCTGCATCTTTCACGGAGATTCCTCCACCTTCTTATGTAGTCCGTGATAGACTCATTATCTTTTTATTTGGCTACTTGTAATTCGGCCTCAGTGACTTCCTCTTCGGCCACCTTCATGTTCATTGTTTATTTTGCCTCCAACTCGTCTGACTGCATGCGTGGTCTCTTTGGCACCATCTTCGGAGATGTTTTAGTTGCCCCCTGACGTTCTCGGGAGACTGTGTGCTTGAGTGGTTGAGGGAGGATACCCCCTGTATGATCATGTGCTATTCGGGGTATGACTGGCCGCACTGAAGCTTCAGGTGAGCTAGCACTACCTCGTGTCACCTCATGTAGATGTCTTGCCAGTTGCGGCATAGGTGGACTTAGATTCATTTCATTCAGCTGCCTTTGCAGCATTTCAATTTCCTACTGTTTCTGATGCAGCAGTGCCATCACAGCGGGACCTTGCCAAGAGGGGCCGGAAGTGCTATCTTGCGCCTCCGGTTTGACTAAGGTGAGTGTCATCCCGTCATTATTGCTGGACGCTCCCAATTTCTTCGAGATAAACTCCCTGGGTTTCATGCCTTCGAGCCTGGGAGGAACATGGTATTGTCTTCCCATGTTGGCTGGTGGGTGTCTTGGTATTCTCCCGGGTCTAGCAGCATGGTGAGAGGTAGAAGCTCTAGCCTGATTTGCTCCTTTCGACATAAAGCAAATTTCTTCATCTTCTTCATCAGCAGCTTGAGCCACACTGGATGATGCTGATAGCATGTTGCAAGAGAGAGCAGCATGTTTTATTTTAGCCATTGTATTCTTCTCTTTCTTCCCCTTTACGGCTGGCATCTGCCCCCGCAGTGGGTCGTTCAGTGCATTGAACACCCTTGCCTTTTCTTTAACTCTTTTTGTTTGCCCATGAGACTTATTGTGTCCTTGAGGGGCATGCTTCTTGACCTGCATAGGTTGGCTCTTGAGCTGCTCCTGCTCGTCTAGCCTGTCTGTAACAGTTTGTAGCCGTTCCATGGCTGAACTGATTTCTTCATGCACCGGCGCCGGGGCTTATTTTTTTTGCTGTCCACTGGCCTTCTGATAATTGCAGGAGGGGCTATTTGATGCCAAGCAGGAGCTATAGGAGGCAGAGTGGGCTGGGCCATGGCTCCACTAACATGGACTCTTGGAGTCGGAAGGGACGTTGATCTTGTTCTTGTCTTTGTTGACGATGCTTGCCAATTTCTTTGCTTTTCTTCAGGCGTTAGGGCACAGTCTTCATTGGTGTATTGGCTGCAAGCCTCGGACACTTCCTTGGGTAGTCGCTGACATATAGATATTACATTAATTGATGCCCCCGGAGTAGGCATTTCATGAGGGCATGGAGGGTCGACTCTATCCTCCATCATGTGTAGCTCCCCTCTTTTTATTAAGCCTTGGGTGATGTCTTTAAATATTTGGCAATCTTCAATAGGATGTCCCAAGATTTGATGGTAGGGGCAGAAATAAGGATCATCTCTTCTTTTGACGTCATCAGGTCTCTTTGGCTTCGGAAGCCTGACTTTGCTATATTTGACAGCCCACTCGAACAATGCTCGAGTCATGTCCCTGGGAAAGGCATAGAGCTTCTTTGCTTTGTTCTGTGTTGGATGACTCTCTCGACATTTAGCAAGTTCGTTGAGAGGAGGGTTGTGCACCCATTTATGTCTTTTCGCCGTGAGGCTGATAGTATGGACAGCTTTTAGCGTCAGTCGTTTATTAACTTGCTTGGCTTCATGACTTGAGTCAGTAGAAATGGGGGGAAATCTTGTGAAAAAATCTTCGACCTCTGTGGCAATATCACTTAATCTGTCAAATGACCAGATTTCTATTCCGATCATCTTTTCCAAAATCTCCTTCTTCAGATTTTATTTACATATTTGTATTGCGTCTTCTGGATGTAGAGGACGCCGACATCTCATGCTGAGATCCTCCCATCTCTTGATATATTCTGCAGCGGGCTCATCATCTTTTTGTTTGGTCGCCAATAACTCGGCCATGGTCACCTCTGCCTCGATGACGTGGAATCTTTCACTGAATTTCTGCTGCATGTCTAGCCAGTCGTGGATAGATCTAGTCGGCAGGTCAGAGTACCATTCAAAGACAAGTCCTGTCAATGAAGACCCAAATAACTTGAGCATGTACGACTCGTCCATCGCCAAGTCACCCATAACTGCTATATAGTGTGCAATGTGCTCTCTCGGGGAGCCCTGCCCATCGTATTTGTCAAAATTTAGGAGTTTATTGACGCCAGATGGCAGTCTTTTGACAACATGGTGGACTGGATACGGCACTTCATATATGTCGAAGGGGGCGTAATCATTACCATCCCTTTTTGCCAGTCTGGCCTCAAACATCTGCTCCACCATCAACTTATTTACCATAGTTGGCTCTTCTGGTTGAGGGTAGAGGTGGGTGGGCTGCATCAATAATGTGGCTGAAGTCATGGCATTGGATTGCAAAGGCTCCAATAGGGGAGCCTGCCGCTGCATCTGAAAGGGCATTGGCCGTGTTGGCTAGAGCCGCTTGGAATAATGCTGAGGAGTAGCCCGGTTCTGAGCTGCAGTTTGTAGAATGGCCGGTGAAGGAGCACCCCCGGGGTTGAAACCTTCCTGTGATGGCTCAGCTTGTGCCCCCGGTTCCTCGGGTGCCATAGCGTGCCCTGCCCTTTCATTTAATTTTCTCTTCAGCAGTTTTATCTCTCACTGGTATCCTTGCAGCAACATCAGGACGGCAGGGTCCGTGGTTGTTTCATTACTAATGCTCTCGGGCATTTTGCCCAAAGAACCTTCGATTGAAGGAGGTGGAGATGCTCCTTCTTGTTCAGATGCCATCATTCTGTCGGTGACAGTAGTGATGTCTTCTTCATCAAGCTACTTGCCCTTTGTGATTTGCAGCAGCTCAGCCTCAGCTTTGTCCCATCTTGTCATCGGGTCTTTTATTCCATCAATCTCGGCTGGCTCTTCTTGTTCATTTGGTAGGGGATCAGGTGTACTCATCACCCCTGTCATATTGCAAGTAAGAACTTGCATTGTCCTTTTGTGCTTTCTGACTCTCCTTCGGGCCTGACTAGGGAACGTCGGCCCTCCATAAATTCTTTTCATCTTTTCATTTTGTGGAGATCTTTCAAGGCTTCTAGCCCCAACTTGCTTCTCCTCTTCATTCGCCCCCACGGGTGATATTTTGTCTCTTTCTTCTTCTTCGGCCCTGATGACACGAAGCAATCTTTCCTGGCCCATGACGGGACCTCCGAAGCTATGGAAATATTCCTGGACCATCCTTGTTGTATCTTCCTGGCTACATTCTGTAGAGATGGTAGAAGGTAGCACTTGGATTCGGACTGACGACATGTATGAAAGCCGTGCCAGTTTAGCCACTTGATTGAAATTCCTTGATAATTTGGAGACGTGGGCTTGTCTTGTGGAGACCCTGATGGTGGGCGAAGGGATCACAACCATGGTATCTTCTACATGCACAGCCTTTTTGCCCCCTCTCTTGGGGACATCAGTAGAATTGTCGGAGTTCTACGAGGCCGGTGCAGTGTTTTGGGTTTTCTTGGGTACCCACATTTGCTTAAACTTAGGCAAGTTCGGGGTTGGCCTCCCTTGATTGTTGTCATTAAAGTCCACCCTTCGGCTTGCCAGCACTTGGAAGGTGTTGTGAGTGGGCACAGTCGGGATGATCCGATCTGGCAGAACTTCGGCACCGCGACCATTGAAGTAGACTCGGATGCCCCCGATCAACATGGACCTCCAAGAGTCTGAAAGTTGGCTTTGAGGATCAGCAGCAATTCTTCCCATGGAGCACTTCTTGTTGCCCCCATTGGGCTTCTTCTTATGTGCCATAATCGGACAAATAGTATGGTGGACGTGGCAGCTCACGACCACCGGGTCCTTCAGCACAGCTTCCTTGACATGGCCCTCACTTCGACGAGCCACAATTTTGTCGTTCTTCAGCTTCGCAGGTTCATAACTCTCCACGTCCAGGAGATCCACGAATGCAACTCCCAAGAAGTTGGGGAAGCCAACGACTGGGGGAAGGTTGCCGAAGGTAGTTGGTACGGCAAGGTAGCCGTATGCAACATGGTCTGCCACGATTTGAGGACCGAAAATAAGCCCAGATAGTCCACTCGCCATCACTTCAACCTACAAAGAGGAGAAACAAGACGAATGAATAATTAACATTTGAAATAGTTCAATGGGGGCCCCATGGTCCTTCTATTTTGGCGAAGAGATGAAGGGAGGTTAAGTCCCACCGGGCGTGCCAGCTTGTGGGAGATAGATTTTATTAAAAATATATTTTTATGGGTTTATTTGGTTTATTTATTAAAGGTTTATTTGCGTAGGGCGTGCTAGTCACTAGGTGACGAGTTTATTATTCGCACCGTCTGACTAACCAGACAATTATAGGTGATCGTGTCGGGACCCAAGACCCGCCGTACCATGAAGGCTACGGCGTTAATTACACCTCCCCATAAGGGAGGAAACCCTTGATTAATCGCCAAAATACAGAGGGCATGGGGCCCGTAGAATATGTAAAGGATGTGATTGCATGCAAGCACACAATGTGGTAGTGTTTGTTTATTAGGTCGGCTCCCGATACGAGACAGAGAACCTAGGTCCGAGGACCACTATATCGCATAGTGAAAGCCTCCGGCTAGGTGTAACCCGACTTTCTGCTAATCACCATTCGATATACCGGAGAGTCAGATCATGCAGGCATGTAAGGTGGTTATATTTAGTTTTATTCTTTATTATTTATTTGATCATTCATTTGTAAATTTAGGGGAGACTTTGACAATCCATATCACTCGCAAGGCTGTCGATTAGTCGTTGTCCTTTTATTTTGAGAATGTACATAGCATTACAATGCATACATATGGACCCATGAGGTGGGTCGAGTATGACCGTATCCGGGCAGACTCGTATATCATCGGGACAATGTATGCCAGAGTATGGCAAATTTAATATTTGAAAATGAAGAGGAGGCCGGTAAAATCCGATCGAGACGAATTGAATTCAACGACTTATCGGCCCGAGACAAGGTCATGTCGTGGCCATAGCGAGATTAATCCCGAGGTGCAGGCACGACCTGTCAGGGGGTCATCAATATTCCCATACCCGGGATCTAGAGGAGGTGAGAGCTCCAGAGTGGACACGGTCATGATCATTATTCTTCATTTATTCTTGTTATTCTTTTAAATGCATGAATGCACTTTGTTTATTATTTATTTATTTATTTTATTATTTTTTATTGGATACATGTATTTTTTCCCTTTATTGATATTTATTTGACATTTATTCATTAATCAATTCTTTGTTATTTATTTATTTATCTTTTTATTCCCTTTTTTATTATTTTATTTTTATTCTTTTTATTGTCATTTTGTCACACATTATTTATTTATTTTGTTTTACTCTAGTCATTTCTTATTTCTCCATTTTTGAATGAGTGCTTTTCTTTGTTTTATAGCTTGTTTCCTTTTTTGTATATATAAATATATATATACATATTTATATGGCATGGGAGGTTTTGGACGTATATGCATGTTCACGTATGTTAGGGTGTGTGTATTATGCATATGTTGAGTGTGTTTGGTTTGAAATATGGTGGAGATGGGTGTGTTACGGCTTGGGATGTTTAAAACGGCGCCATTCTTCCCTTTTTTTTATTACACGTATATGAAGAGAATTGAGGGGGGGGGGTGAATATGAGAGCACAATGTAGAAATAGAGGGAACTTAGTGGAAGCAGTAAAACGGCGTGGTGGTTATGAAAATAGTTGAACGGCGCGTCATCATTTTTATATATATTGATAAAGGGGAAATTGCGATGGGGGTGGAGTTTAAAACGGCGCGGGGTACCGCGTCGGTTAAGGTCGCGCCGTGTAACGGTGGGATTTTATTTGTTTTGTTTATTTTGTTTGTTTTATTATTTGTTATTTTTATTGTTAGTTGTTGTTTGTTTGTTTTATTATTATTATTTTATTTCATTTTCATTCATTTTTTATTCATATTCTCGCTCTTACAAATGGTTAATCCGACAACGTCTCCCCTAAACCTGGGGTGTTTGGGGAAAAGTGGAGGCATACCCACGGAGTGGGGTAAGCTCCTTAAAGGCCCGGGGGGGGGGGGGGGGCAGACACGGTGAACGGCAGACCCGAATGGACGGAGACCCCAAGGGCGAGCCTACGAGGGATACCGATGTGTCCATGGGTTATCCAAATCGGGGCAGTGTTCGCCACTAAGGCGGTTTGATATTCACTCGGAGAGTGATCATTTAAAACGGCATGAGAAACAAAGTCTTAAAACGGCGTGGTTGAACCGGCGTGGAACGCTTAGGAAAAGAGCTTAAAATGGCATGGGAGCCGTAGGTGTAGGCTTAAAACGGCACGGGAACCGTAGGTGTAGGCTTAAAACGGCATGAGAACCATAGGTGTAGAGGGGAAGCCTTAAAACGGCACGGTTGCGGTTAAACCGGCATGGAACGCTTAGGAAAAGGGTCTAAAACGGCACGGGAACCGTAGGTGTTGGCTTAAAATGGCACCACAAAAGGTGAAAAAGAGGAGGTTAAAACGGCACCACAAAAGGTTAAAAGGAGGAGGTTAAAACGGCGTCACGGAAGGTTAAGAGGGGAGGTTAAAACGACGCCATGGAAGGTGAAGAGGAGGCCTTTAAAACGGCGCCACAAAAGGTGGAGAGGGGGAGGCCTTAAAACAGCATGCCCCTTTGAGGGCGCACCGTTTTAAGCCGTGTCGGTTGCCAGTGGCGCCGGTTTAGCCCTATTTTATGGAAACCGAGGTTCTATTAGTTTATTTTTGTACTTATTAAGATGTTTTGGAATATTTTATAAAGTTTATTGAGTCAGTCATTCATCGGATCGGTCCCGGGCCGTCCGGAAGTCAATCATAGGCTCGCGCAAGGTTCGCACTCGAGCGCATCGACTGCTCCAAGTCAGGCTGGTTAGTTTATTAAATGGTTTATTTAACTCATTCGAGCTGAAATTTCGGCAGCATCTCCCCATCCCGGAGGACTTGTCAGGGAGAAGCGGGGAGTACTCACGTAGCGGAGCAACCCCTAAGAGCCGGGTGGCGCAACGGCGACCGGCAAACCCGAACGGACAGGAAGACCCCGAGGGCTAGCCTACTAGAGGCAAGAAGTCCGTGGGCAGAAAGTAGACGGATGGCGTGACTCACAGCGGGAGCGAAGACCCCGAGGGCTAGCCTACGAGGGGCACGCGACCCGAGTCGATACCACGTCCAAGTCAGGACGACCGATAGAGAGGGAAACCCCGAGGGCCAGCCTGCGAGGGGCACCCATCTCACGGCCACCACGAAGTCCCTTAAGGACTGTGGATTTCGGTCTTTTGGGATCAATCCATGTTGTTGTTCACTCGCGGCCCATAAGAGGCTCATTACTAATGAACGACCCCTCCGTGGACAGGGCGATATCAGAGTAGAATCACGGGGGATGTTCCCCTCTCCCCGGTTACCAAATCTCCTCTAAGAGATGGAAATGCGGCGTGGTTATAAATCGTGCCAAGTGAGCCTCAGACGTATGTGTATGGGTATCTTGGTTAGCAGGTGAAAAGGATAGCTATTAGGTTGACAAAGGTTGAAGCAGGGAAACCGGACATTGTATTTGCAGGGATGACCTCATCCCCTTCTGTCCATGACTAGGAGTTGAAAGATGATGGGAGAAAAATCCCAGAATCGACCAGGGAGAGAGGCTTATATATATGCGTCTCCAATGGTGAAACCTTCGACATCCAATGGAGAAGAAACCCCTAGGAAGAGGGGCAATTACTATAGCCTATAGCGTGGCAGGGCTTGTTAGCATCGAGGAAGACAAAACGGAAGAAACCATTCACGCAGGGTAAACACACGAACAAGGAGAAGATGACTTGATGAAAGAAAGTGAAAACGGCGCAACATTCGAACACTTTACATTCACCCCCTTTGGCACAGTGGATGGGGGGATGTATATATGTTGACATCTCATCACGGCGCCGAAAGAAACAATCGCAGAGATGAAGGAGATAGGATGTAGAGGAAGAATACAGCGTTGAGCCCTTCAACCATTGATATATATATATATATATATATATATATATATATATATATATATATTCATTCATTCCACGGAAGAAAGACATACAAAGTTTTATTCCAACGTCGGCATTGTCGCACGATCACCATCAAAACAAATTAACAGCAAGCATAGACACAATCGACAAAGATGATGAGAGAGAGGGGAGGTTAGGCTCATATCATCACCTCTCCCCCCTTCTCATTTACATTACAACGGGAGGAAGAGAAAAATGTAAAGGGGAGACCAGTGCAGAACACCACGGCAACCCACCTAACGGACGGGGAGAGCGGAGACTCTTCTTCTTCTCCGGCGTCGGAGGATCGAATGGAACAGAGGACGGCGGCGGCGGCCGAAAGAGGAGGAACTTCTTCAGCAAGAAACCCTCAGGATTTTTCTCTCAAATATTCTCTCTTCCTCTTCCCCCCTCTCTCTCCTCTCTCTTCTCTCTCTTTTATTTTCTCGTTAATTCTCCTCATCTCCTTTTGGTCGAATGAAGTGTTGCTTTTATAGCAACCAGCTAATCCAGTGCCACGGAGGGCGCGCCGGATTCAGTGGCGCCGGGAAAAATGTCCCCCAATTGATTTTCGCACGCCGGATTTGGCGGCGCCGGATTAAGGGGCTCCGGTGACCTTTTGTGCGCTGGTTTAGCTCGTTCGCTCGACGCGGGCTAGCCGATGGGTCCGAGGATGGTTCCGGAAGCCCCCGTTTTCTCTTCCTCTTGCTAAGGTCCTTGGAAAACCTTGACGGGGCGTTGACGAAGCTCTTGGCATGATGATTGGCCTTAATCGGAGCTTCGTGTGCGTTCGGCTCGAGCATGCGGGTTTTTCGCTCACATGGTCTTCGGCACCGTAATTTGTGCTACCGGGCCGGCTTCATTTGTATTTGTAGCTTTTTGGTTGCTTCTTCAGGGATGGTCCCGAATACTCATCTTTTGTTCGGCTTCCACCATTCTTTTTTTTCTTTTTTTCTTTCTTTTCTTCTCTGTTGGCATGAGAGCAGTTGATCAGAACTTACGACCTGTAGAAGTAAAAGTCAAAAAGTATTAGGAATATTTTTAGTGTCAACAACTCTCTTACCGGAAAATTTTACTTTGTCATATTTTGGTTCAAAGATTTTATATTCATGAGAATCAAACAACACTTTGTGACCTTTATCACACAATTGACTTATGCTGAGCAAGTTATATTTCAATCCTTCAACTAACAACACATTTCCAATGGAGTTGGAGAGATTCTTACCTACATTACATGTTCCAATGATTTTTCCTTTGTTGTTCCCTCCAAATGTGACGTGTCCTCCTTCCTTTTCCTCCAAGAGACAAAATTTTGTTTTGTCTCCAGTCATGTGTCTTGAACAGCCGTTATCAAGATATCACCTGTTATGCATGGCTGCAAGACATTCCTGCACAAGCAATTAAGCAATTGTGTTTGGAACCCAACCAAATTTGGGTGCCATCAAACTCTTCAGATTTTCAAAACATGAAACCATTTCTTTTGGAATCTAAACCTTCCTAACATTCATGTTTTATTTACTTAGAGCAAGGATTTGATTTTTCTTTTCAGCTTTGACATTCCCTTTTTGTTTAGAAGCTCTTTGTTAGATTTTGTGAATGTTTGAGGAGGTTTGCTTCTTAAACCTTTGAGGTCGTTGGTTAGTTTTGGGTTGAAAGTGATTGTTTTGCCACCTAGGAGATTGAAACTTATATGATTGGTGAACACATAAATCATAATTTCCCCAAAAGTAGGGTGGTGTTGGCCTATATGAATGTGCAGTCCAATTATGGTGATATCTGGAGGATTGGGCATGCAATGGCCAAGGAAGTGTTGACCTATGCTGCGGGGAAGGTCGACCTTTCTTAGGCTTTTGGACAGACTTTTTAGGAATTTCAATGACTGCCTCTTCAATCTTTTCTTTCCCTTTCTCATTTTATTTTTGATGGTTTTGTGTGGGAGTTGTGTTTGAGGTGGAAGCTTCGGAAGATGAAACAAATGTGCCAGTTTTTAGCCCAAATGGCCTTTTATTTGTTGGATTAAAACCCATCCCATCTTTGTTGTGGTTCATTATTGTTCCTAGCAATGCATCTAGGTTTTCTTTTTCAACCATAAATTTTTCCAAAGATTGTTGTTTATCCTTCAACTCTTTTTGTAAGTTTTCAATGTTTTGCAGGAGTTGAATGTTGACTTGTTTGATAGCTTCATACTTTTCATTACTCAATTTGCTATCCTTTTCATAGGTTTACATTTTTAGCTTCATGCTATCAATCTCATTTCTCAAATCTTCATTTTCAGTTTCCAAGTCAGTCATTTCTTTTCTTCCTTCCTCTAAGTTCTCAATCATTTTCTTAAGATCTTCAATTTCAGTTTCAAGTAGAACATTCTTATCATTCATATCATGATCATGCACAAATGAGTTAATTTTCTTTTTCAATGATTTGTTCTCCTTTTTGTACATTTCATATTTTTCCATGAGTTGTATATATGCATCCGCCCAATCATCAATTGTATAATCTTCAAATGCAGAATTTACCTCAGTTTCTTCATCACCTTTGGCCATAAGGCAGAGATCTTCTTTTTCTTTGTCTGAGGAGCTAGTTCCGTCATCACTTTCCTCTCATCGCTCCATGTGGACACCATGGCCTTGTTCTTCTTCTTGCCCTTCCATTTGTTAGCTTTTCTGAATCTGTCGGGACAATCATTCCTGAAATGCCCTGGTTTGTTGCAAGAATAACAAATGATTTTATCAGATTTCTTAGAGTTTTCAGAATTAGATTTGAAATCATTTCTTACCTTTGACCTTCCTCTCGTGAAGCTCTTACCTTCCTTTCATAGGAATTTTTTAAACTTACGTGTGAGCATGGCTACGTCATCCTCATCTCGCTCACTTGTCGAATCCTCACCTTCATCAGAAGTACCATGACCTCTGGGTCCTGCTTTAAGAGCTAGGGACTTTTTCTTAGGTGCCTCAGCCTCTTTGTTCTTAAGGTTGATCTCATAGGTCATCAATGACCCAATGAGTTCGTCTACCTTAGTCGTTGAGAGATCTCTGGATTCTTCAACAACGGTCGCCTTCGTGTGCCATGCTAGAGTTAACGATCTGAGAATTTTTCTTACAATTTCTTGCTCTGTATATTTATTTCCCAAATCAGTTAAACTATTAGTGAGCACAGTCAATCGAGCATACATATCTTGAATTGACTCATCAAGCTTCATGCGAAACATTTCATATTCAGAAACTAAAATGTTGGCTTTTGTTTCTCGTACCTGAGAGGTTCCTTCGTAGATTACCTCTAGCTTGTCCCACATTAGTTTTGCAGATGCGTAGGTAGCCACTCTTGAGAATTCTACTGGATGGAGTGAGCATTGCATGATGTGTTTAGCACTCCAGTTGACAGTGGATTGCCTTATCTGTTCTTTGGTCCATAAGTCCTCATCATCCGGCAGCTCATACGGACCTTTGCTGATCACTTGCCAAAGTTCGTAGTCTTGGGCGCGAATGAGTACCTGCATACGATGTTTCCAATAGGGATAATTAGATCCAGTGAAATAAGGAGGTCTATTCACAGAATGTCCTTCAGGCAAGTAACCCTTAGACGCTGATCCACCAATTCCCTCAAGGTCGTTGGACCCCATAATGGGAGATTAGGCTCTGATATCACTTGTTGAGTAGTGGACAGCAGATCTAGAGGGGAGGGGTGAATAGATCTGCCCCTCTTTTCGCAATGCAACCATCTTTAAAGCTAGATGATGATAATAGCAGCGGAATATAACTAACTTGACGAAGGACACAAATGATTTGCTTAGCAAGATGATTACGCAATATAGATATTGAACCTAAGCATGCATCTATCATAAATCAATCACACAAGCAAACCACAACACACAAGATTTTAAGGTGGTTCAGACTGAATCCCCAGTCTTACGTCCACCCCTCACCAAATCTGGTGAGGCTCCACTAGTGCCTCACACTGAACCGCAAATCGGAAAGACCTCCGATTGCCTTCCTACTAACCACAAGTAGGAACGTAAACACCGCAGATCGGACAACTTCCGATTGCCTTCCTACTAACTATCGATAGGGATGATCTTCAGTTTCAATCATTTGTATGAAATGAAAAAGATAACAAATATGAAATCACTCAAACAAGATATAGAGTATGCTCAAAGAAATAAGATCTTGTCTGAGTTGCAGAAGCTTGAATCGGATGCTTTGAAGGTGTCTTCTTCCTTGCGAGATGATCTTCCTTGACTCTCTTCTAGTTGATGAAGAAGATAATGGATGTAGCTTCGATCTTCCTTTTGATCTTCTTGAGTTGATGAGGAGGATGAAGAATGCAGTTTAGATCACCTTTGAAAGTCTTGGTTGGTTCTTGCTTCCTTGGAGGTTGAGATGGCTTCAGATCTGGACTTGAATCCCTTGGAATGGATGAAGCTTCTTCCCGTAGTACTGTTCACGGCTATAGTACTTCGAACTACTCTCCCTTGAATACACCCTTGCAGCCTCCCTTGATTTCTAAAATGATCAACTAGGGTTTTTAACCCTCTTGCATGTGTTTTATAACCTTTGAATGGTCCTTAGACATCCCGCAGACCAGATCCACACTCTATGGAAGATTGGGTGACTTTGGGGTTAAACAAATACAAGAAAAGGGGCTCTTCTCGAAGTGGAAACAAAAGTCAACATTGAAGGCTCAGGGCTGGCGGTCGACCTACAGCTTCTGGCGATCGACCGCTACTGAGAATCGCTGTTGAGGATTAGTCCTTGGAATTTCCGATCGACCGCTACTGGCTAGCGGTTGACCGCCACTGAGAGAGATGCAAACTGAGGTTTGTTGACTGGGGCAGTAGACCGCCCCTGTGCTGGTGGTCGACCGCCAGCTGGGCAGACCCCGGTTTATCCCGGGTCGGTCCGTTAATCGCTTTAGCTCTGTCGCTTGAGTCCTTTAGCAGCCCATTCATATCTATGGCATATCCCTTGATAGTCTAAAAGGTATCAACTGAGTCTCTGGCCTTGGATTCTCTTGGCTTTACTTCTTTGTGCATTGACCTTGGATGTGTAACGAGCCGAATATCACGTGTCGACTTTTGCTTGTGTTCACATCCTTGCTTGGGCGCGATCAATGAGCTTTCACTTTTGCCAACTCCACTGAATTCCTTGTCCATTTAATGGTGTATCTGTCATGAACAAACTATCACGTATGTCAGTCACATGAGAGTGGGAAATACCAATGACTAATAGTGTTTAGCCATTATCAAAACCAAGAATACCACAGAACTCATATGACCATAGGATGATGTCGAATGACCCAAGTGACCACATGATGACTCAAATGACTACAGGGGCACAACACCTAGTGCTCAACCTCCAGCTTGTAACACCAAGTTCTTTAAACCCGGTCCTTGTTATCCCTTAGCACTCATGCCGATGCATCGTAGAACAAGCAAGCACGACTAACAATAAGTGGTTGTCTGTTCACACGCATCACTCTATTCCATCGGAGAGAGGAGGGAACGACCCAGTAAGCAAAGGATCTGGAGTTTGTCATTAATATTCTATAAAAGGAGCCCAAGACATGCCCTTGGGGTAACAAAATCCATACACTCCAGACATCAAAAAAAAAGGGGAAGAAGAACAGAGAGAGAGATACAATCAGGTCTGAGGCTCAGTCCCCTCTAACGCTGCAAGGTGAGAGTCCACAACTGTAAGCTCTGCCTCCAAGGTGGACAAGAGCTGGGCACTAGCTTCAGCTGTCATCTCGGCCGCCTGCCACTCAGCTCGAATGCACTCGGCGACTGACTGCTGCTCCTCCCAGGCCTTCCTCAAGGCCTCAGCCTGGCTCTCCACCTCCCTCAGTTGTGCGGCTCGCTCTCGAGATGCCAACGTAGTTGCCTCGACGTGGCTCCTCTGCTCAGCTACGGCTGACACAAGATGAGCCCACTACTCCCGCGCCTCTCAGATCGCTGCCAGCCTTTGAGCCCTCTGCTCTTGAACCTCGCAGAGTCGCAGGTACTCGGCCCAGATCCTAGCTAACCCGGACATCCAGAGCACGCGTGGGAAGCCGAGCACGTGGTAGCCCTAGGTGCACTCCCGCAGCCGCTGCCTCAAATCCTCTAGAAAAGGAAGAGGGTCGCTCTGTGAGTAGCCCCGCGCACGCTAGAGCAGGGCGGCGCCTACACTCGCCTCTAGCAATGGCTCTGGCGGATAAGCAAATGTAGGCCTCTCGACCCCTAAATCCAGGGAGAGGCCTCCGGACGCAACCAGCACTCCAGTGGAACCTACATAGTTCCGATAAATACCAAAGAGAGTAAGCAATACATGAAAAACTTCCTTCGACAAACAAGGTGAAAGACCTGAGAAAAAGAAGGAGACTAGTCTTGGCTCCTCACCTGAAGCAAACCCTTTTGTCCCTGTGGCATCATCTGTCGGGGTCGGTGAGGGCAACTGCACCTCCGCCTCAACAGCCACACCTGCCAGGGTCGGAGAGTGCAGTGACTCCTCAACCATCCGGTTATTCCCAGCAAGCACGGGTGGGACAGGGGGCTCCTCCTGCCCGCCCTCGTTAGGAGCCGACGTGTGCCCCTCTCCAGGATCTGATGCTGCGGGTAACCCAAGAACGTCAACACTCTGGCATATAGAGCCGATAAGCATCAGATAAGGATGGGAAGAACCACCATATACCTCCAGAAGTGGTCCCCGTCGGAACCTCCCTACTAGCAGAGACCCTGGAGGATGAGGAGCTCGAACTCTCCTCCGTCTCTATCTCCGAGCTGCCGTCATCCAGAGAGCTCGACGAGGCCCCTGACGAACTCCCGGAGGTGGCCAAATCAGAAGCTTCTGCAAGCCAACGAAGCAAACAAGGTCACCACAGGGCCCAGCTTCGTACAAGGGCGGCTCTCCAGCTAAGAGTGGCAAAGAGAAAACTCACCGGCCGGAGCACTCCCCTCCGAAACCTTTTCGATGTCGACGATCTCCTCATCGCCCTCAACTGGAGCCACTTCAGTGGGCCCCTCCTCCACCGCTTCAATCCTGTCACGGGGCAACTCACCTTTTTCTAGAGGTGAAGGAGCACCTGTGAACAATGCCAACAGGATCTCAGCACTAGAAGGTAATCAACACAAAGGCTTAACAGAAATGATTAAGTGCCTAGCTACGTACCTGAGGGTCCCATGGTCGAAGACACGACCAGCCCCACAGTACAGGCTGACACCACGGCTGGCAGGGAGACTTGCTCCACCCCCTCCAACAGCTGTGGCAATAGGCTAGACACTTCTTCAACCGTGGGCGGCAATGAAGCACTCCTCCCTTTGAGCTCCACCTCAAAATATGGAAGGGACACTGACGGGCCAGTATAGACCAACTCCTGAATCATCTCTAGAGTGGAGGCTGGATCCTCACCTGGAAATGGCAACATGAAAATAATCAGTGTCTGCAGCCCAGCAATTGTACAATACGAGGGAAATCCCCTCCATAATAGTGCAACACTTACCCGAGCCATCTTGGGTCGCAGCGGGCTCCTGCCCGTCAACGGGTGGGGGCACCTTGCCTCGCATCTCAGAGGGAGCTGTGGTCTCTAACGTCCCGGCCACCTCTGCATGACGCCAACAATTATGTCAGCTCCTAGAATCAAATACTATTGTGTCCCTGTGATTTTGATGATAGCAAACACTATAAGTCATTTGAATGCATACAATTCTGTTTGTGGTGCAGATGAATGTTTCATTGAAAATATTATCTGAATTATTGCTGCATTTTAAATATGGCTGTGTGGTGTGTGCTTTGGTGCATTTCATAATTGCATTTATCTGGATTGTTTGATGTCATATGTGTTTACTTATGTTTTGATGATGACATAGTTTACGTGTGTTTTGATGATGACAAATTGATGTCATATGTGTTTACTTCATTTAGAACTGCTCATTCAGAACTTGGTACATTGCTTAACTGTGAGCATGGCATAGACTGTACACTCGTCTGTCTGCATGAGTCACCAAGTCCACACATTGCATCGTGTCCTTTTCATGAAGTCTATGCATTGGCATGCAGCGTCTCATGAAGTATGTACATCCTCTTCAAGCATTTCAAAGTCTATACATCGCTTGGAGTTCTTTCAAGTCTATACATTGCTGAGCATCTCACTGACTGTCTCATGCAAGTATATACATTGGCATATGCATTCACTGTAAAGTCTATACATTCATAGTGTCCAGTGTCTAGAGTTTCATAAAGTCTGTACATTGGAAGTATGTACAACGGACTATACATGCATCAATCTTCAAAGTCCATACATTGGACTGTTACACGCATCATTGAAGTCTATACACTAGTCCGTCTCTCCAGTCTGCACAGCCTTCTGATTGGACTTAATGTCTATACAGCCTGCATCGTCTCATGCACCATCTCAAGCCAAGTCCATACATAGTCCATCAGCATTTAGAAGTCTGTACATCGGTCCGTCTTGTTCAGCGTCTTAGTGCATTCAAAGTCTGTACAGCGTCCGTCTCAGCCAGCGTCTCATGCTGCATCTTAGGCAAGTCTATACATTGCTCTGTTGCACGAAGCAAAGTCTGTACATCCGATTGTCTCACTCGAAGTCTGTACAGCCCATGGTCTAGAGATCAAGTCTGTACATCGCCTTCAAGGCAGCAAGTCTATACACTGGGGTCGTCAGCTGAAGGAACAGCATGTCTGTACGTTGGGTGTTCATCGTCTGCTGCATGCCATTTCAAGTCTGTTCATCGATGTGTTGCTTTGATGCCGTTGCATAGTCTATACATTGATGAGCTTTACGCACACATCTTCGGTGTCTATACTTTGCTTGTGTAACTCAAGCCTCTACATCAAAGTCTATACATCCGATAGGCTTGTTAATGCATCTGTCTGCAAGTCTGTACACCGAGGACGCTTGAAGGCTTTAAAGTATATACATTCTACACACTTCTCACTTACTGTTTCTAAGTATATACATTGTGTTGCATTGCTTGAATTTCGTAAAGTCTATACACTGCATGCCTCACTCTACGTCCATACACTCGTGATTGTCTCATCAAGTCCATACACTGGCTTTGAGCTGAAGTCTATACAGTGCCTCAGGCTGAGCAAGTCCATACACTGGCTGCTGTTCTTCAGAGTTTGTACATCGCAGTGAGCTGAAGGTTGCCAAGTCTGTACAGCCAAAGCCTGTTCAAGCTTTCACACAAAGTCTGTACAGCCACATCTCAAAGGCCAAGTCTATACATCACTGTGGCTGCTCGAAGTGAAGCCAAGTCTATACACTCCTCACCTTTCCCTACGTTTGGCCAAGTCCATACACTCCTCACCTTTCCCTACGTTTGGCCAAGTCCATACACTCATACCGTTCCCTACGTTTTCTGGCCAAGTCTACACATCGTTTGCCTAGCGTTTGCTTCTGAGTCTATACACTCAGATTGTTGAAGGGTTTTCAAGTATGTACACTGCATGCTCACTCAACTAAGTCTATACACTCGATTGTTAACCTTCAACTCTATACACTCGGTTTCAAAGCTTCAAGTCTATACACTTGATATTAGGCCTCAAGTCTATACACTCGTTTGTTAACTCTCAAGTCTATACACTCGTCTGTTAACCTTCAAGTCTATACACTCAAGCTGCATCATGGCTGTACACACTTTGTTAAACAGCCTGAACCAAGTCTATACATTATCTGATACCTTCTTATGTCTGTGTGACAGGTACTGTTCGAGAAGCAAATAAGGGGCACGTGGTCCGAGGTTGGCACCTAGCACGTGATCCAATGATAATGCCCTAAATGCTGCAGCTATAAATACCAGGCCGCCTCCATCTGGAGAAAATAGTGTGAGTGAAGAAAAGAGAAAAAGAGATCGAGATCAGAAAGAAAGAAAGTGATCGATATAGAAGAAGAGAGTTGCAGAGAGGTAGTGAGCAGAAGCAGAAGAAGAAGAAGAAGAAGGAAGAAGTGAAAGGAAAAGCCAGAGAGAGCCTGTGAAAGAAAAGAAAAAGAAGAAGTGAGAAGAAGAGAAAGCGAGAGTGATAGAAGCTTCAACTGAAGATCAGTTCCTGCTGGACCGTGGATCAAATCCAGACCAGCCAGCTCCTGCGAGAGCCACAGTCTGATTCCACTTTTTCCAGCTTTCTGTTGCTACGTTTTTTGTTTTTCTTTTCAACTATTCACTAGTTGTTCTTCCGATTCTCTTGTGTGAGGTCGGGTTCCCTCCGGTGTGGAGGAAGAGAGACTTGCGTCTCTAGTTGCCTTTGACTGGGAGTCATCGGTTGTTTCCCTCCGGTTTAGAGGAAGGGAGGATGGGTGATGCGCACCGATTAGTGTCGTTAAGAAAGCCGTGCCACAATTTTAAAATGTTCACACTCACTCACTTTAAAAGATCGGAAAATCAAATTATATAGTGGTAAGCGGAGTCGATCTCACGAGGAGGAAAAATCCTTATTTTATCAAGTTGGAAAAACACCTTATGCTTTGAAAATCGAATTTTGAGTGAGATTAATCTAAGGAAAGGCAAATTGCATGAAAACTATTTAAAGAACATGAGAGGGTTTAAGAAGAGAAATTGGAGGAGATAGAGAGAGAAACACAATTTCACAAATGATGAATTTCATTAAGATGATAGTGGAAAATCACACTAGAAAAATAAGAATTACAACATGGGAACATCAAAGAGAAAAGATAAGAAAATATAGCCAATGCATGAAGAATAACGCCGCCTCCTTGCCAAGCCTTAAATGAAGATCGCCTCGCCTTGGATGTCGACACCGTGAGAAGACTAATAGATGAAGATCCGCCTTGGGATATGAGAGGAAAATAGAGGAAGAAAGAAATAGATGGAGGAAATTTGAAAACAATGCAAAAGGGTGTGTGTGTGTTGGTGTGTTTTGAGAAGAAACCGTGAAAAATTAGATTGAAAACAGAGAGTGATTTGGAGGAAGAATAACTTTAAAATTAGAAGGAATTAGGAAAAGTGGAAAACATGAAAGTTGTAGAGATTGAGAAGATTAAAAAGATTGATGAAGACTTCAGAGTTTAAAAATGGGAGGAAGATGGAGAAAACTGAGGATGAACAGGAGGTGGTCACGGATGAACAGTGCAGAACTCTAAAAATCTGAACTTTAGAAAATTGACTATAGCTTTAAAACGGTGAGGAATTGGAAGATGAAGTAGAAGAAGAAGTGGAAGAACTTTAAAAAACGCACAACTTTTGTGAAGCCAGCAGAAAGATATGAGGATCAGAAGAGGGAGAAAAACGCTAAAGAACAGTGTTTGCAAAAATCGGATGAACAGTAGAAAACGTAAAACAACAACTTTAGAAAATTGAGAATAGCTTCAAAAACAGGAAGAATTAGAAGAAGGCTAAGAAGAAGAAGATGTATATATTTGAAAATAGAAGAACTTTGATGAAGACAACAACTTGAAACGATGAGAGGAAGATTGAGAAAAATGATGAAGAACAGAAAGTATGAAAATCGGGTGAACAGTAAAAACCGTAGACAGAGCTTTGAAAAACTAATTAGAGCATAAAAACGAGAAAGAATTAGGAGAAGAGGAAGAAAAAGAATTTGTAGAAGACTGGAAAACGAAGAACTTTGATGAAGAACTTTACTGCAAAAGATGAAAAGAAAGGCTTCGAAATTAATCCCTAAGGCAGATCTCCAAACTGTTCTCTCCGTAACCCTGCGACCATGGCATCCTTTTATAGGGTTTTTGGTCTCTTACGATCGTGGACTTCCCAAATCCAATCAAATCCATGTTTTTAGCAATACAACTTGATCCATTAGACTCCTTTCCATCCTTGGAGTCCTCCTTTCCTTGAATATGGCTTGGATAAGCTTGAAAATTGGAAGGAGACTTCGATCGGGAAACTGCAGTTGCCATATCTGGTTGAACTTGAAATAGCGACTTCATCTGGGGCGTTCTTTCTTTAAATGACGCCTTAATCTAGGGCGTCCTTTCTTGAAGTAGCGACTGCATCTCGGGCGTCAGTTTCCTTAATTCCTCATTTGCTATTTCCACATTTTTCGTAAAATAGGAATTGACGACCTTCACTTTGGGCATCCTTTCAATAATTAGCGACCTCATCTCGGATGCTAATTCTTTTCTCTCTCTCTTTTTTATTCTTTTTCCGCTTTCTTCTTTCAAATGAATTGACGCCTTTGGAGCTGTCGCTTCTTGCTGAAGACGCGCCCTTGCATATGTCGTTATTAAAATAGCTCCTTGATCTAGGTCGCTTTTTCCTAAAAATTAAAATATCAATCTATTTAATTCCAAAATAATTGTGCAAATATTTAAATATGTCTCACATGATCTTTTAAGCTCAAAAAGATGATAAAATGCATGAACACTCAAATAATGTGTGAGAATGTAATTAATGCTCATGTTGCACAAATATACTCAAATAATGCTCAAAGATGATGGATGTGATGTAAATTATGATGTAAAATATAACACTTATCACACCCCCCAACTTACTCATTGCTAGACCCTTAGCAATGCAATTAAATTAAAATTTAAGACCAACAAGAATTCATAAAGATCATACTCTTATATCCAGCTCTCCCCTCATAGAATCAACTGAAGATTAGGAATCCAGAATCATTAATGCTCATACTAGCCTTAGATTGGAAATTTAAGCACATGATTTAAAAATACAAATCAAAGTTCAATAGCACTTGTGCATGTGTAATTCTAAATCTACAGTTAAGACAATTACATCCCCCATTTGTTATTCTAAGTAAGTATCTTCCAACCCTGCACCTCTCAGATCAGAGCATTTAAACATCCTAGCTTTTGTCTGCCTTTTTCTTTTGTTCCTTTGGAACTTTTTTCTCATTTGCAAAACCATAATGCTGCACTACCCTTCACCTTTTTGCGCGAACCTCAACACGTCTTAGGTGAAGCAGGCCCGGTTACTCAGATCAAGGGCATTTTTCAGGGCGTGATCTTTCTATTTCATCATTTCTTTCTTCTTCAACAATATGCCTTTGCATTTTCTTCTTTTTTTTTCTATAGAACTTAGCAGAAAGCTTTTTCTTGAAATAGATCTCATCCTCAAGAAATGCAGAGTATCAGATACAGTTCCCAAAATAATAGAGGGCTTATCTTATTTTGCTTCATCAGAGTGCATAGAGAATATTTTTTCTAATAGTGCGCATGAACTTTAAATAGATTCTTATATCAGTTTTCCATGGCTAGATCAAACTTAATTTTCCTTCAACCTTCTCCCTAGCCTTTTCTAATCCAGAATTACTTTCAATTCAAGCATGAAACAATAAAACTCAGTCGGGAATTTCATCCTTTTCATTTTCATGCAAATTGCAATAATTTCATGTAAAAACCCTACCAAATTGTACTATATGCAATGAAAATTTTCTGCCCTCTCCCCCCAACTTGAATGACATTGTCCTCAATGGCATGTACAGTTGAAATGAAAGAACAATGTAACAATGAAGTTTACTGAGTAGGAATGACACAACCTGGTGTGCAGGCAGAACTTCATCAATAGACGGTAACAGCGTCTTCTCCTTGGCTTGAATCTAGCAACTAAAACACACTGAAACAAAAAGCATCAAATAACAAAAACCTTGGGTTACCTCCCAGAAGCGCTAAATTTTTCATCTTCAGCCAGACGTATGAAAGTTCAAAAATGCAAGCTCTATAACCAACATGTGGATTTAAGAATGAGCCACCACATTATCTCATCGTCATTGAAAAACCAAACATTGTACCACAAGAAGACGAGATTGAGCATAATTGTATAGGGGCTAGAGTGGTTGTTATCACAATTCGGTTGATCATGCAATGTATGAATTAACAACCTAACTCTTAATGGGGTGGCCTGAGGTAAAAACCATGATGGATCAGTTAGGCCAAACGGATTCCCCTGATTAATAATCAAAAAATTATCTTCCCACTTATGGTCTTTATAAGTGTTGAAAACATTAATGAAGACCTTATTATTAATCAAAATGTCATGCTCTTCCTCACTTTTAGAGATTTCATAAACATTAGTGAGGTGAGGAGAGATCAAAGGGAGAGGAGTTTCAAGTAATAGATCAGTGTCAAGGAGCTTAGGAGAATTAACAGTGAAAGACACATACTCCTCAACATCATGAAGCTTGCAAGGTTTAATGGAATCAGACAAATCGGCCAACATGTAAGTATCCAACATAAATTGAGAGTTGCCGATGTCAGGAATAGGCAGCAAATCAATATCCTCCCCTTGATTTAGAGATGCCCAATCGAGAGTAAGGTCATGGGAGTTACTCATCTCTTTATTTACCCAAGACAATTGCTTTATAACTTCACTCAAATCATTTCTTGCAGTTACCTTTTTGTCCTCTTCAACTTGGAATATGCTCTCCTCAAATATGGGTAGTGGTAGAATTTGATCATAAATTTGCATCTTACTATCTCCCCCCAACTTGAGATTATCGATTTCCTGAAAATTCTCCTCATAATCATAGGTAAGTGCAAGCTCCTCACTCTCAACTTTAGGAAGGGACATAAGTGAAATATGATCATCAAGTAATTTAGCACCTTCCCTCTCACATGTAATGTCATCAAATTCCTTGATCCCCTCAAATCTCTTAGGTTCCTCATTTAAAGTCTCCTGACCAGACCTCTCCATAATCTCTTCATCTTCAAAATTAAGATTGATTTGAGTGTTAGACTCTTGAGGAATCATAGATTGATCATAGTTATCATAAGGAATTTGATCAGTAAAAGTGGAACCTGAGTAGCTAAGCACCTGTTCTTCCTCTATCCTCTTAATTTTCCCAGTCATCTTATCAATTCGCACTTGGAGAGATTGATTTTGCAGCATGATTGATTGATAGAATTGATTGAATTTCTCCTCTGAATTCGGATTTGAGGATGAAGGAGATGAACATTGAGACTGAGATTCCAAGGAATAACAAAGGGAAGAGTGATCAATTGAAGAGGACATAGACCATCCATCTTGGTGTTGACCTTGGTCATAACAATCATTAGAATATGGAGCCCAATTCTGAGAAGTTTGATGTAAAGGATGTTGGGCCAATCTTTGCATAGAATTCCAAGAATACTCTGATTGCCCTCTCCCATTTGAGCTTGAAGATTGTGGACAAAAATCATAGGAAGATAGGGAGGGATTTTGAGTCATACAAACTTGCTTTTGGATTAGAGTGGAGTCATACGGCCTAGGAAAAGACTGAGTATTTTGAATATGACTTTGAGTAGAAGAATGAAATTGGGGCCCCATGAACGGAATGTCATTATAAGAAGGGCTTCCATTATAGACTTACCAAGAGAATTGGCTATAATAATGGGCCAAACCATTGTGAGTGAATGAAAAAGATTGAGTTGGACCGTTGGCAACATAATGGGCCGGCTTGGCCCACATATGATTATGATCTTGATAATAAGGTGGCATAAAGGAGTTTGGATTCATAGCCCAAAGAATGGATCAAGAAAGTGGGTCAAAAGGTATGTCTTATTGAACTTGCAAGCCCAACTCAAAAATATGAACTTCTCACCCATTTTTTAAGGTTTTTTTTAACTATATGAATAATGCATGCAACACGTTGGTTTTTTTTTTAATTTTTGATATGTAATGAATGATTGATGATGATTTTTTTTTTTTTGGAAAACCTTCTAAGGGCACTCTAACTACAAGGTGCTTCGTGGTACAACCTGCCCGGCGTTCGTGAGGGAATCCACGGGTGCGGGGACTTATGGAGGTCTTAGAAATAGAATTTCAAGTCCAAAGAGACGGAATGCTCAATGGAGTGTCCTTCAAATCCAAGAGGGGTGTAAAGATCTTAATGCCCTTAAGGAGGGGAAATAGATGAGAAGAGAATTTTTTTTCAAAAGATGTTGTAAATAAAGAATGAAAAATAAAAAGAGCAACTAAATGCACAAATGCATGAAAGTAATGCAACTAAGATGGAGATATGCTAGCATGATGAATTTTTTTTTGTTTATGTTTTAAGATTTTTATTTTATTTTTAGAGAATTTTTTAGATTTTTGTTTAATTTTCAAATTGAGATATGAATGAAATAGTTTATAAACTCAAAATACCACACAATATGCAAAACTACTGCAAAATAAAATCTAAAAGCATATTTTTTGTGTTTTCTGGATTTTTGACTTTTTTTGAATTTTTTGAATTTTTTTCTGATTTTTTCTGAATTTTTCAAAAATTAGCAAAACACGAGCTTTACCTACGTTTCTGACCTTTCCGCGACGCTTGATTTTCTCAGATTTTTCTGAATTTCTACTTTCTGTGACAGATCTGGGCTTTAGCGACGCTTCCTGTGACAGATTTTTTTCCTTGGATTTTCAGGTCCGAATTTCTTTGAATTTTCTGATTTTTTTTCTTTTTCCTGCAAAGTAAAATAGAAAAATAAGTAAAACTATATACAAATCAAACACAAGGAATTTCCCAAAATAAAAATTAATTTCCTCCCCGGTAACGGCGTCAAAAATTGATGCGCACCGACTAGTGTCGTTAAGAAAGCCGTGCCACAATTTCAAAATGTTCACACTCACTCACTTTAAAAGATTGGAAAATCAAATTATATAGTGGTAAGCGGAGTCGATCCCACGAGGAGGAAAAATCTTTATTTTATCAAGTTGGAAAAACACTTTATGCTTTGAAAATCGAATTTTGAGTGAGATTAATCTAAGGAGAGATAAATTGCATGAAAACTATTTAAAGAACATGAGAGGGTTTAAGAAGAGAAATTGGAGGAGATAGAGAGAGAAATATAATTTCACAAATGATGAATTTCATTAAGATGATAGTGAAAAGTCACACTAGAAAAATAAGAATTACAACATGGGAACATCAAAGAGAAAAGATAAGAAAATATAGCCAATGCATGAAGAATAACACCGCCTCCTTGCCAAGCCTTGAATGAAGATAGCCTCGCCTTGGATGTCGACGCCGTGAGAAGACTAATAGATGAAGATCCGCCTTGGGATATGACAGGAAAATGGAGGAAGAAAGAAATAGATGGAGGAAATTGGAAAACAATGCAAAAGGGTGTGTGTGTTGGTGTGTTTTGAGAAGAAACAGTGAAAAACTAGATTGAAAACAGAGAGTGATTTGGAGGAAGAATAACTTTAAAATCAGATGGAATTTGGAAAAGTGGAAAACATGAAAGTTGTAGAGATTGAGAAGATGAAGAAGATTGATGAAGACTTCAGAGTTTAAAAACGAGAGGAAGATCTAGAAAACTGAGGATGAACAGGAGGTGGTCGCGGATGAACAGTGCAGAACTCTAAAAATCTGAACTTTAGAAAATTGACTATAGCTTTAAAACGGTGAGGAATTGGAAGATGAGGTAGAAGAAGAAGTGGAAGAATTTTCAAAAACGCACAACTTTTGTGAAGCCAGTAGAAAGAGATGAGGATCAGAAGAGGGAGAAAAACGCTAAAGAACAGTGTTTGCAAAAATCGGATGAACAGTAGAAAACGTAAAACAGTAACTTTAGAAAATTGAGAATAGCTTCAAAAATAGGAAGAATTAGAAGAAGGCTAAGAAGAAGAAGATCTAGATATTTGAAAATAGAAGAACTTTGATGAAGACAACAACTTGAAACGATGAGAGGAAGATTGAGAAAAATGATGAAGAACAGAAAGTATGAAAATCGGGTGAACAGTAAAAACTGTAGACAGAGCTTTGAAAAACTAATTAGAGCATAAAAACGAGAAAGAATTAGGAGAAGAGGAAGAAGAAGAATTTGTAGAAGACTAGAAAATGAATAACTTTGATGAAGAACTTTACTGTAAAAGATGAAAAGAAAGGCTTCGAAATTAATCCCTAAGGCAGATCTCCAAACTGTTCTCTCCGTAACCCTGCGACCATGGCATCCTTTTATAGGGTTTTTGGTCTCTTACGATCGTGGACTTCCCAAATCCAATCAAATCCATGTTTTTAGCAATACAACTTGATCCATTAGACTCCTTTCCATCCTTGGAGTCCTCCTTTCCTTGAATATGGCTTGGATAAGCTTGAAAATTGGAAGGAGACTTCGATCGGGAAACTGCAGTTGCCATATCTGGTTGAACTTGAAATAGCGACTTCATCTGGGGCGTTCTTTCTTTTAATGACGCCTTAATCTAGGGCGTCCTTTCTTGAAGTAGCGACTGCATCTCGGGCGTCAGTTTCCTTAATTCCTCATTTGCTATTTCCACATTTTTCGTAAAATAAGAATTGACGACCTTCACTTTGGGCGTCCTTTCAATGATTAGCGACCTCATCTCGGGCGCTAATTCTTTTCTCTCTTTTTTTTTATTCTTTTTCCGCTTTCTTCTTTCAAATGAATTGACGCCTTTGGAGCTATCGCTTCTTGCTGAAGACGCGCCCTTGCATCTGTCGTTATTAAAATAGTGCCTTGATCTAGGTCGCTTTTTCCTGAAAATTAAAATATCAATCTATTTAATTCCAAAATAATTGTGCAAATATTTAAATATTTCTCACATGATCTTTTAAGCTCAAAAAGATGATAAAATGCATGAACACTCAAATAATATGTGAGAATGTAATTAATGCTCATGTTGCACAAATATACTCAAATAATGCTCAAAGATGATGGATGTGATGTAAATTATGATGTAAAATATAACACTTATCAATGGGTCCTCCGGTTCTGGGCTTGTAGGTTTCGAGTCCAGGGGTCTCTCCGGTTGGGAGGAAGAGAGGTCCGAGACCTCTAATTTGCAGGTGACTTGGTGTCACTTGTGCTTCCCTCTGGGTTTTAGAGGAAGAGAGACTTGGGTCTCTAGGTTCCCCTCTGGTTTGGAGGAAGGGAGGATTGGTCCTCCGGTTCTAGTCTTGTGGGTTGCAAGACTAGGTGTTCCCTCCGGTTTGGAGGAAGAGAGACTGTGCGTCTCTGGTTTCCAAGTGGCTGGGAGTCACTTGGGGTGTCCCTCCGGTTGGGAGGAAGAGGGGAGGTTGTTCCCCTGGTCAAGCTGTTTGGCAGCCTTTGTTACAGACTGAGTCTGTTGTGCTAGTGTTACTAGTGGAAGCCTCACTCCGGTTGGGAGTGAGGGGTGGACGTAGGTCTTTGGACCGAACCACCTAAAAAGCCTGGTGTTCTTTTGTGGTTTGTTTGCCTTATGTGTTCATTTCTCTGCTGCGCTCACTAGATGTCTGTTTAGGATCGAGTGTGAGTTTATTCAATTGGACTGCTTTGCAATAGCTTCCTAAGTTTTCTCAATTTATATCTGCATCCGCTTTTAATTCCGCACATCTAAGCGGTAGAACTTAAATTGGGTAAAATTCTTTGAAAGATCCATTCACCCCCCTCTGGATCTATGTTTATCTATTGCATCTAGCTAACAATTGGTATCAGAGCAGTTCTCTGATTGATCAGATCCAACGATCTGCAGAGGATCCTGTTGTCCCTTGGTGCATTTCTAATTTTACTCTTTGCTGCATTAATTTGCTTACCGATTTATTCAATGGGTTCTCCACCGGTTTTTAATGGCTCTAACTTTAACTCATGGGTTAGCAGTCTACATAACTATG
The DNA here is from genome assembly GCA_022559845.1 of Amorphophallus konjac. Classification (NCBI taxonomy): domain Eukaryota; kingdom Viridiplantae; phylum Streptophyta; class Magnoliopsida; order Alismatales; family Araceae; genus Amorphophallus; species Amorphophallus konjac. The sequence continues at coordinate 252,812,490 of CM040119.1, forward strand.
TGAATTTGATGAATCCGGATCTGTGGAAGTTAATCTCACATGGTCCTCACAGACTGCCAAAAGAAAAGTCCAAATGGACTAAAAGTCACAGATCGAGAAATGAAGAGAATCAGAAAGTTTTGAAATTAATGAAAGAAGATACTGACAAGGCTCTACATTCTTGTTTTTATGACTGCAGGTCCGCTAAGGACATTCTGGAAAAGCTGAAGCTAACTCAGAGGAGAGATGAGGATAGTTGCCTGATGGCTGACAAGAGTAACCATAGCAGTGACCAAGATGAATTTGAAGATGCTGAGGAGGTAAACCCTTTCGAGAATTTTTCTTTAGATGACTGGGGAGATGCCTATGCCAATCTGTCAAGATCCTATAAAAAACTAGGGAAGAAGTATAAAGGTCTGAAAAAGGAGCTAAAGAATCATGAGAATGCTAAATCTCGAGGTGAAAGCCCTGAAATTCTGAAAACTGAAAATGAAATCTTTAGAAGACAACTACAAGATTTTGATTCTATTACTACAAATCTAGATCATTTGAAATCTGAAAAACAAACTCTTATGAAACAAATTGGTTTACACAAAAACGAGAATCAGGACCTTGTTTGTGAAATTTCTAAACTTAAGGAGAGGCTTAGTTTAATTGATGATCAGGTTCATCACTATAATGCAGTTCAGAATGAAAAATTGGTGAGAGAATTAGAGTGTGTCAACTCTGAACTTGAAAAAATGAAATCTGAAAATGCTTGTAATGCTTGTGCAGCTTTAAGAGACTTGATAAATGAATTTGATTCTGATGATAAACTTCAAAAGGATTTAATCAAATCTCTGAAAGAAGAAAATAAATCATTGCTAGAAAAGAAAACTGAAGCTGAAGATATGAAATCTGAAAATGAAAGACTCAAAAACCAGTCCAAGGAATTTGAACACAAATTGATGAGTCTTGAAAAAGAAAACAGATTGATTTCTGAAAAAATGGAGGCTGATAGAATAATGAATCTAGAGCTTCAGAAAAATCTCAACAAACCTCAATCTGGGAAACAACAGGAAAACTTTTATGAATGTCAGTCTTCCTTAGATGATTGGATGTTTGATGATGATCTCCTAGAGAAAAATAGGAAATTGAAAGAGGAAACCAACAAGCTAAATCATCTAAACACCCAATTATCAGATAGGCTATTGATAATTGAAAAAGGCAAGGGTGTGAGCATAGATAATTCTGATAGGTTGATGAATGCTGAACAAGAAATTGAGAGTCTAAAAACCATCAACTTAATGTTAAATGGAAATGTCAGTTGTAGTGAATAGAAAATAGCTGGATATGAGCTTACTATCACATCTCTTCAACAAGAAGTTGATGATCTTTACAAGTCTCTATCTGAAGCTGACAAGGAAATATAATTAAAACATGAAGTAGAAAGACTCAAAAGTCTGAATGATGCCTTGCATCAACAAGTAATTTCCTGTGAAACAGATTTGTCCAAATATGAAGCTAAAATTGCTGATTTGAATTCTGAGATTAAAGATTTGAAAAATTCTCTATCAAAATTTGTCAAGGGAAAGGACAATCTGAATAAGCTTCTAGGAAAGAGTGATAACTCTCAGAGAGAAGGGCTGGGTTACAGTTCAACAAACAAAAGGATCAATAGCAATAAAACTTCAACTGTGTTTGTAAAAGCTTCTGATCAAAACACAACTGCTGGTCCTTCTGTTTTTCAATTCACTGCATAAAAGTCCACTGTGAAACCGAAAACTGTGGAACAAACTCCAAAACAGAAAAAGGGTGAAAATTCACAGAAAAAGGAAAAAGACACTCTTGTTGTTATAAAGAAGACTGCACACAATTCACATGATCTCTCACACACTCACATTAAAAAGGGTTCATGTTATTATTGTGGGAAGCATGGTCATCTCATGAGTGAATGTTTTATCATGAAAAAAGACAATAAACAGCATGCCAAGTCCCCCATTCATGTTCATGGTCCATATGGATCTAAACACAATTCTAGTCAGCACATTGTGTGTTTCAACTGCAATAAGCCTGGGCACAAGGCTGCTGAGTGCTGGTTTAGATCCACTTGGGGTAAAAATGGTTTTCATAGAAGAAATTCTTTTGCATGCTCCCACTGTGGGAAAAATTGGCATACAGTCAAGGACTGTTAGTATGTTCAAAAGAACTATGTTAATCCCCATTTTGTCAAATTCCTTGCAAAATCATTTGTGAAAATTTCATGCTATAACTGTGGGAAGCCAGGCCATAAATCTGCTGAATGTTGGATGGTTAAGAACAAGCATCAAACTGCTCATGCATATAACAGAAAATCTTATGAACATGTGATGTGACACAACCTAGGACTTAAACAAACAAGCACAATCGCAATCAAATGGACCGATGTCGGCGACCGCTCACCCGATGCTCACCAAGACCCGGGGTAACTTGGCAATGCCAAGTGGAGGAAGTGGGGTTGGACCCTTGCTTGTAGAGGGCCAGCAAGACCAATGTTTGATTCCCAATGGATGTGGATGCCCAACTCAAGGGGGCTGACAAAGTGCCAAAGGCACCGGTGATTCTCTTCCCACGGTGATCACTCAAGACATCAGGGCTTGAGGATCGAGCTCTCACTCGCATAACCAGCGGAACTAGAACGAATATTGAAAGACAAGCACTAAATGGAGTGAAGGATTGAGCACTTACTCGACCGGTTTGAAGAAACCGGTCCCGATCGGAGACGAGGGCGAGCGGGGAGGCGAGTGGATCCCCACACACCGCGTCGGGGTAGCTTGACCTGCCCAAACAAGTTACACCACTACACCTCTCGCAGGAGGGGGATCTTGAGGTGGGGGTTAATGAGATTACAAACAATACTACCTCCACGCAGGGAGGGGCCTTCAGCCGGCCAAGCGGGGCGGGGAAATTAGACTAAAGAGGGATGACTAAGCAACGGCACCTAATCTGCTTGCTGTCTGCGAATAGGGACAGATAGTCGGTGTTGCTGCTGTATAACCCGCTCAGGAATTTTGCTGGTGGCGAGACCGGTGGGAAAATCTTCGTAGCTGAGATGGGAATGCCTCAGAATTTATTTAATTTCTTCTGGAGTCGCTGCTGGCCAGGATGGAGGTTTGAACAGAGCCTCAGATTCTCAGACTGGCAGCTTCAGACTTCTAACAGCAGATTGCAGAGAATGCCCTGGCAGCTCCCGAGCTCAGAATCAAGCGCCGTCAGAGTCGTTGGAATCGTGGACAAGTCCTCTTCGCAGTAATATAGACGGGGAAGTAAACCGATGTCGGAGAAGACTAGGGGATGCAGAACAATGGCGACTGGTCGGTGCAGACTGTGGGTAGCAGATCTGTGTAGCTGAGCGAGAAAAATGAGAACTCTGGATCACGAATGCTGAATGAAGTTATGTTTCTTGATTCTGGAAGTAGACTGGGCGATGAAGAATTTTGAAGAAGAACTCGTGGGCTGATTCCTCCGGGGTTCGTCGTGGCAGAGCTTCTCATCTGGCTCAGGTTCTCAGCCGAGGTAGAACTGCGCAGTTGTGGGAGAATGGACCTTCTGGACGGCTCGGACATCGGAAGAAGATGAAACCACTTCTGTTGCGAAGGAGACTGGTAGACGCTTCCGACGATGGCTCTTGGGTCTTCAAACTCGTCCGGAGGAAGTCGTGGTGGCCGCTATAAGTCGCTGGTTCATCTGTAACCTCTTGACAACAAACTGCAACTTAGAAGTAGCTTCCAATGACCAAGAAAGAAGAAGGGGAAGGGGGTAGATGAGTGTGGGAGTGACCCCTGGTTGTAAGGGGGTCTTGGAGGGGATGTTCTAAGGTGTGGGAGGTGGAGAATAAGGTCTGGAAGAGGGTCCAACAGATGGTGGTAGTGGGGGCTGCGAATTTGGGAAGGTGGGTGAGAGGGAAAGGGTATTTGAAAATGGGTTTAAGGGGGGGTTAATTTGTTTGTCTTGGGAATGGGGGGGTTGTGTTGGGGAAGGGAATGGGTGCTTGGGGTAGTGGGAAGGGTGCTTGGGAAAGTGGGAGGGGTAGTTGGGGGTTGGATGGTGAGGAGAGGATTGGTGGAGGGGGTCTTGGGAAGGGATGGAGTATTGATGAGGGTTGTGGGGAATGGGAAGAGGCTTAAATGGGGTAGGTGGGGAGTGGAGGTGGTTGGGAAGGGAGGAGAGAGAATAAAATTCGAATTTGGGTGTTGAGGAGAGAGAAAGTGGAGTGAAAAAGAGAGATTAAGAGAGGGAAGGGTGGGGAATCTCTCCCCTAGGGTTTCTCACCCCAAAAATGGAATCTCTCCACTAGATAAGAAGTGTAAACTCTCAAAATGGCAAGTTTTTCATTCATGGATTCATTAAGTTGAAATGGGGGGGAATGTGGTCCTATATATAGGAAACCCACATTTCTACAAAAGTTCCTGACAATTGACTCAATGACAAATAACCGAGGGGGTAGGGGAGAGCCCTTGGGCCAAGCCCAATGAATTGGGCCCAAAAGCTAACTAGACAACCTAATGACACTCAAACTTTGGGAAATGAACACAAGACCTAGGAACATGACTCAAATAAAAGGGAAAATACATCAAATGACTCAAATAAAAATTACATAGGACTCAAAATTAAATGACTAGACCATGCCGGATGCAACCGGGGCGAGGAGACGAGCTGTGAACGTGGGCATGGGAGGTGATGTCCTCATCATACTCCCAGGGTGCGGAGAACTCAACTCTGTCGAGTAAGTGTCCTTCCCTCCTTGGAGGGTGTAGAAGTGGTACTGCCCTCAAGTCTTCCGAACGAGACCAATCCATCCACCTGCCGAGATAGCGCTCGTATACCTTGCTCCTGGTGGTAGTGACCTGTTCATCCAATATTCGTTCAATGCGCTCACGCTGGGCTCTCCAGGCTAGTGGACTCTCCTCACGGGTGGGTGCTCTCTCAATGGAGGGAATAGGCTCAATATCCTCACTAGGTACCACCGTGGGTCCCTTGTATGGCACTAGGTCGGCGACATTGAATGTGGGACTTACCCCGTATTCCTCAGGGAGATCTAACTCATAGGCATTTGCACCAATGCGCCTCAGGACTTGGAAGGGACCAGCCCCACGTGACCTCAATTTGGAGATGGCTCCCGGGGAGAGCCTCTTCGTCCTTACCATCACAAAGTCACCCTTATAGAATTCTTGGTGACGTCGATGAGAGTCGGCTTGCCTTTTGTAAGTCACATTCTTCTTGCTAATGTGCTTGCGGATCTCTTTATGCAATGTTGTGTATGCAGACATTCTGGGGGTGATGGGTGGACCTGGGCAACCAAAAGTAGACCTATCGTGTAATGATGCAGTGTAGACTTTGGTTAGCCTAGGTGGGCTGGGGCACCCGTAGGTGGCCCTATCATGTAAATTGGTGATAAATATTGGGGGACCCGGACATCCGTAGATGCCTTTGACATGCTTAAGACCCATGATGAATGAAGGTGGACCATGACATCCGAATATGGACAACTCATACTTTCTACTTGACATGTGGGTGATATGAATGAATGGACCCAACATAGTGTTCATGTCAAGGAGTATGGTAAGCCTAGACACATGCATGCTTTTCCCAAAGGTGACTTCCTTGTGTATAGGTGTGGGACAACCTTTGAACTCCCATTGGAAAGGATCGAATGGATCTAAGAAGGTGGTCATCATGGGGTGGGGCACAACCTTATTACCTAGGGATATGTGGCTCAAAGTCATGGCTCCCAAGGTGTAACCCGGGCCTAGGATGGGGTGGATTGGGTCAAACATGGTGGGTTGGGATAGGGAAAGGTAGGTGGTGGTTAAGGTAGTTGGGTCACCCGGGTTCCTTGACTCCCATTGTAATGGATCATAGGGATCATAAAATGGGTTACTTAGGGGAAGGAGCTCCATGTCCTCAAGGTCCTCAAAAGGTGCTAAGTCATCCCTCTCAATGATAATTGGGTCAATGTTCTTGGTGAGTGGGTTGGCCATGAGGGGAGGGCTTGGCTCTCTACCCGATATAAAAAGCTCCAATTGGAGGAGAAGGTCGGGCTCATCGGGTGTGGGGAGGAATAGAAGGAGGTTACTAGTGTAGCAACCAATGATGCAAACCGAGGTGATAGATCCGATGCATAGGTGTAGGAGGCCAAGGCTCCTAGGTTGTTCTGCCATAGGGGTCAACATGCTAGTGAACTCAATTTGCCATGCTAGGCCCTTAAGAAGATCCCCTAAAGTTTCCACTTGGTAGGATGATTGGATGGTGGTGTGATAGGTGGAGAAGGGTACTATGGGGAGGTTTAGCTCCATGAGAGGGTAGACATTGGACGTGATGGGGTGAATTGGTTTCTCCTTTAGCCATCAAGCTAGGGGCCCATCTATGATTATGGTGCCATTTGTGAAGGTTTGTGGCTCTTGAAGACTCGAACAATTTGAAGTGGTAAAGGGTTGAAGCTCTTCCTCACCATTGGTGTGAACTTGGGTTTCCTCATGGGTGGAGAGTGCGTTTGGTGTGTTCACCACTATGGGGTGGGGTATGGGTTCTTCTTCCAAGAAGGTGAGAGGGGCTTTTGAGGGTGTGGTGATGATTGGGGCATAGTGTATCCGGGGTGGTAGGTAGTGGGAAACTTGGGTTAGGATAGGTAAGGGTAGTAGTGGAGGCTTTGGTGGGAGTTGGATTGGGGTAGGGAGAGGAAGATGGGTGGGTTGAAGGGGTTTGGGTTGGTTGGTTTTGGGAGGAGTGTCTCTTTTTGGGGGTGATGGAGAGGTAGTGGTGGAGGTTACCATGGGCCTAGGTGGAGAGTTGGCCATGGGGTCCACTTGGGTTTGAGTGGTGAAGGTTGGATGAGTGGTGGTCCTTATGGAGGGAATCGGGCCGGTTAAGGGTCTCTTGCCCTTGGGATCGTTTGGGGTGGAGGTGGGGGTTAAAGGGGCTTGACTAGTGTAGGTTAGCGGAGGGGGTTTTGGTTGGGGTGTGGGGAACCTTATGGGGTTGGGTGAGGAAGTGGAGGCCTTAGATACTTGGGTTTTAGGGGTGAGGTTTTGGATGGGTGGGGTTGAGGGAGTGGGAGTGCTCCTTAGGCTTTGGTAACCTAGGTAGGAAGGGGACATATATTTTGCCCTAAGTTGCTCCTTCATGTCCTTCCAAGTGGTGATGAGAGTTTCCTTTCTAAGTACCTTTAGCCCGACAATTTGCATCCAATAAGTTTCTGCCCGTTTGGTAAGTTACATTTTGGCAACCCATGCCTTTTCATCCTCGGACATAGGATACCAAGTGAAGTATTGGTCCATTGTAGCTTCCCAATCTAAATATTCTCTAGGAGAGGTTCCATCAAAGGTGGGAAGTGGGAAAGGGACCATCCTATCATCCGTCCTTGGGGCGGGCCTATTTTCTCCAAGTTGATTGAGTCGGCCCGATATGTTATCAAGCCGCTCATTGGCATAGGTCAAGGCTTTCATGAAGTAGTTGACATGGCCAGGGAAGTTATGGGTGTTAGTGGTAGGCATCTCTTGGTGGCTTGGACTTATGGAGTGGGCCGATTGGTTAGGTCGATATGAGGTGGCCATACTAGGGGACAAGAGTGATGCACTTGAAGACTCTAAATGCATAGACATGCCCTAGGACCAACTTGATAGAGACAAGTTGTGAACTTTCTCTGATACCACTTGATGTAACACAACCTAGGACTTAAACAAACAAGCACAATCGCAATCAAACGGACCGATGTCGGCGACCGCTCACCCGATGCTCACCAAGACCTGGGGTAACTTGGCAATGCCAAGTGGAGGAAGTGGGGTTGGACCCTTGCTGGTAGAGGGCCAGCAAGACCAATGTTTGATTCCCAATGGATGTGGATGCCCAACTCAAGGGGGCTGACAAAGTGCCAAAGGCACCGGTGATTCTCTTCCCACGGTGATCACTCAAGACAACGTGGCGTGAGGATCGAGCTCTCACTCGCATAACCAGCGGAACTAGAACGAATATTGAAAGACAAGCACTAAATGGAGTGAAGGATTGAGCACTTACTCGACCGGTTTGAAGAAACCGGTCCCGATCGGAGACGAGGGCGAGCGGAGAGGCGAGTGGATCCCCACACGCCGCGTCGGGGTAGCTTGACCTGCCCAAACAAGTTACACCACTACACCTCTCGCAGGAGGGGGATCTTGGGGTGGGGGTTAATGAGATTACAAACAATACTACCTCCACGCAGGGAGGGGCCTTCAGCCGGCCAAGCGGGGCGGGGAAATTAGACTAAAGAGGGATGACTAAGTAACGGCACCAAATCTACTTACTATCTACGAATAGGGACAGATAGTCGGTGTTGCTGCTGTAGAACCCGCTCAGGAATTTTACTGGGGGCGAGACCGGTGGGAAAATCTTCGTAGCTGAGAAGGGAATGCCTCAGAATTTCTTTAATTTCTTCTGGAGTCGCTGCTGGCCAGGATGGAGGTTTGAACAGAGCCTCAGATGCTCAGACCGGCAGCTGCAGACTTCTAACAGCATATTGCAGAGAATGCCCCGGCAGCTCCCGACCTCAGAATCAAGCACCGTCAGAGTCGTTGGAATCGTGGACGAGTCCTCTTCGCAGTAAAACTGACGGGGAAGCCAACCGATCTCAGAGAAGACTAGGGGATGCAGAACAATGGTGACTGGTCGATGCAGACTGTGGGTAGCAGATCTCTGTAGCTGAGGGAGAAAAATGAGAACTCTGGATCATGAATGCCGAATGAAGTTCTGTTTCTTGATTCTGGAAGTAGACTGGGCGATGAAGAATTTTGAAGAAGAACTCGTGGGCTGATTCCTCCGGGGTTCGTCGTGGCAGAGCTTCTCATCTGGCTCAGGTTCTCAGCCGAGGCAGAACTGCGCAGTTGTGTGAGAATGCACCTCTTGGACGGCTCGGAGATCGGAAGAAGATGAAACCACTTCTGTTGCGAAGGAGACTGGTAGACGCTTCCGACAATAGCTCTTGGGTCTTCAAACTCGTCCACAAGAAGTCGTGGTGGCCGCTACAAGTCGCTGGTTCATCTGTAACCTCTTGACAGTAAACTGCAACTTTGAAGTAGCTTCCAATGACCAAGAAAGAAGAAGGTGAAGGGGGTAGATGAGTGTGGGAGTGACCCCTGGTTATAAGGGGGTCTTGGAGGGGATGTTCTAAGGTGTGGGAGGTGGAGAATAAGGTCTGGAAGAGGGTCCAACAGATGGTGGTAGTGGGGGCTACGAATTTGGGAAGGTGGGTGAGAGGGAAAGGGTATTTGAAAATGGGTTTAAGGGTGAGGTTAATTTGTTTGTCTTGGGAATGGGGGGGTTGTGTTGGGGAAGGGAATGGGTGCTTGGGGTAGTGGGAAGGTTGCTTGGGAAAGTGGGAGGGGTAGTTGGGGGTTGGATGGTGAGGAGAGGATTGGTGGAGGGGGTCTTGGGAAGGGATGGAGTATTGATGAGGGTTGTGGGGAATGGGAAGAGGCTTAAATGGGGTAGGTGGGGAGTGGAGGTGGTTGGGAAGGGAGGAGAGAGAATAAAATTTGAATTTGGGTGTTGAGGAGAGAGAAAGTGGAGTGAAAAAGAGAGATTAAGAGAGGGAAGGGTGGAGAATCTCTCCCTAGGATTTCTCACCCAAAAAATGGAATCTCTCCACTAGATAAGAAGTGTAAACTCTCAAAATGGCAAGTTTTTCATTCATGGATTCATTAAGTTGAAATGGGGGGGAATGGGGTCCTATATATAGGAAACCCACATTTCTACAAAAGTCCCTGACAATTGACTCAATGACAAATAACCGAGGGGGTAGGGGAGATCCCTTGGGCCAAGCCCAATGAATTGGGCCCAATAGCTAACTAGACAACCTAATGACACTCAAACTTAGGGAAATGAACACAAGACCTAGGAACATGACTCAAATAAAAGGGAAAATACATCAAATGACTCAAATAAAAATTACATAGAACTCAAAATTAAATGACTAGACCATGCCGGATGTAACCGGGGCGAGGAGATGAGCTGTGAACGTGGGCATGGGAGGTGATGTCCACATCATACTCCCGGGGTGCGGAGAACTCAACTCTGTCGAGTAAGTGTCCTTCCCTCGTTGGAGGGTGTAGAAGTGGTACTACGCTCAAGTCTTCCGAACGAGGCCAATCCATCCACCTGCCGAGATAGCGCTCGTATACCTTGCTCCTGGTGGTAGTGACATGTTCATCTAATATTCGTTCAATGCGCTCACGCTGGGCTCTACAGGCTAGTGGATTGTCCTCACGGGTGGGTGCTCTCTCAATGGAGGGAATAGGCTCAATATCCTCACTAGGTACCACCGTGGGTCCCTTGTATGGCACTAGGTCGGTGACATTGAATGTGGGACTTACCCCGTATTACTCAGGGAGATCTAACTCATAGGCATTTGCACCAATGCGCCTCAGGACCTGGAAGGGACCAGCCCCACGTGGCCTCAATTTGGAGATGGCTCCCGGGGAGAGCCTCTTCGTCCTTACCATCACAAAGTCACCCTTATGGAATTCTTGGTGACGTTGATGAGAGTCGGCTTACCTTTTATAAGCCACATTCTTCTTGCTAATGTGCTTGCGGATCTCTTTATGCAATGTTGTGTATGCAGACATTCTGGGGGTGATGGGTGGACCTGGGCAACCAAAAGTAGACCTATCGTGTAATGATGCAGTGTAGACTTTGGTTAGCCTAGGTGGGCCGCGGCACCCGTAGGTGGCCCTATCATGCAAATTGGTGATAAATATTGGGGGACCCGGACATCCGTAGATGCCTTTGACATGCTTAAGACCCATGATGAATGAAGGTGGACCATGACATCCGAATATGGACCACTCATACTTTCTACTTGACATGTGGGTGATATGAATGAATGGACCCAACATAGTGTTCATGCCAAGGGGTATGGTAAGCCTAGACACATGCATGCTTTTCCCAAAGGTAACTTCCATGTGTATAGGTGTGGGACAACCTTTGAACTCCCATTGGAAAGGATCGAATGGATCTAAGAAGGTGGTCATCATGGGGTGGGGCACAACCTTATTACCTAGGGATATGTGGCTCAAGGTCATGGCTCCCAAGGTGTAACCCGGGCCTAGGATGGGGTGGATTGGGTCAAACATGGTGGGTTGGGATAGGGAAAGGTAGGTGGTGGTTAAGGTAGTTGGGTCACCCGGGTTCCTTGACTCCCATTGTAATGGATCATAGGGATCATAAAATGGGTTACTAAGGGGAAGGAGCTCCATGTCCTCAAGGTCCTCAAAAGGTGCTAAGTCATCCCTCTCAATGATAATTGGGTCAATGTTCTTGGTGAGTGGGTTGGCCATGAGGGGAGGGCTTGGCTCTCTACCCGATATAAAAATCTCCAATTGGAGGAGAAGGTCGGGCTCATCGGGTGTGGGGAGGAATAGAAGGAGGTCACTAGTGTAGCAACCAATGGTGCAAACCGAGGTGATAGACCCGATGCATAGGTGTAGGAGGCCAAGGCTCCTAGGTTGTTCGGCCATAGGGGTCAACATGCTAGTGAACTCAATTTGCCATGCTAGGCCCTTAAGAAGATCCCCTAAAGTTTTCACTTGGTAGGATGATTGGATGGCGGTGTGATAGGTGGAGAAGGGTACTATGGGGAGGTTTAGCTCCATGAGAGGGTAGACATTGGACGTGATGGGGTGAATTGGTTTCTCCTTTAGCCATCTAGCTAGGGGCCCATCTATGATTATGGTGCCATTTCTGAAGGTTTGTGGCTCTTGAAGACTCGGACAATTTGAAGTGGTAAAGGGTTGAAGCTCTTCCTCACCATTGGTGTGAACTTGGGTTTCCTCATGGGTGGAGAGTGGGTTTGTGTGTTCACCACTATGGGGTGGGGTATGAGTTCTTCTTCCAAGGAGGTGAGAGGGGCTTTTGAGGGTGTGGTGATGATTGGGGCATAGTGTATCCGGGGTGGTAGGTAGTGGGAAACTTGGGTTAGGATAGGTAAGGGTAGTAGTGGAGGCTTTGGTGGGAGTTGGATTGGGGTAGGGAGAGGAAGATGGGTGGGTTGAAGGGGTTTGGGTTGGTTGGTTTTGGGAGGAGTGTCTCTTTTTGGGGGTGATGGAGAGGTAGTGGTGGAGGTTACCATGGGCCTAGGTGGAGAGTTGGCCATGGGGTCCACTTGGGTTTGAGTGGTGAAGGTTGGATGAGTGGTGGTCCTTATGGAGGGAATCGGGCCGGTTAAGGGTCTCTTGCCCTTGGGATCGTTTGGGGTGGAGGTGGGGGTTAAAGGGGCTTGACTAGTGTAGGTTAGGGGAGGGGGTTTTGGTTGGGGTGTGGGGAACCTTATGGGGTTGGGTGAGGAGGTGGAGGCCTTAGATACTTGGGTTTTAGGGGTGAGGTTTTGGACGGGTGGGGTTGAGGGAGTGGGAGTGCTCCTTGGGCTTTGGTAAGCCGGGTAGGAAGGGGACATATATTTTGCCCTAAGTTGCTCCTTCATGTCCTTCCAAGTGGTGATGGGAGTTTCCCTTCTAAGTACCTTTAGCCCGACAATTTGCATCCAATAAGTTTCTGCCCGTTTGGTAAGTTGCATTTTGGCAACCCATGCCTTTTCATCCTCGGACATAGGATACCAAGTGAAGTATTGGTCCATTGTAGCTTCCCAACATAAATATTCTCTAGGAGAGGTTCTATCAAAGGTGGGAAGTGGGAAAGGGACCATCCTATCATCCGTCCTTGGGGCGGGCCTATTTTCTCCAAGTTGATTGAGTCGGCCCGATATGTTATCAAGCCGCTCATTGGCATAGGTCAAGGCTTTCATGAAGTAGTTGACATGGCCAGGGAAGTTATGGGTGTTAGTGGTAGGCATCTCTTGGTGGCTTGGACTTATGGAGTGGGCCGATTGGTAAGGTCAATATGAGGTGGTCATACTAGGGGACAAGAGTGATGCACTTGAAGACTATAAATGCATAGACATGCCCTAGGACCAACTTGATAGAGACAAGTTGTGAACTTTCTCTGATACCACTTGATGTAACACAACCTAGGACTTAAACAAACAAGCACAATCGCAATCAAACGGACCGATGTCGGCGACCGCTCACCCGATGCTCACCAAGACCCGGGGTAACTTGGCAATGCCAAGTGGAGGAAGTGGGGTTGGACCCTTGCTGGTAGAGGGCTAGCAAGACCAATGTTTGATTCCCAATGGATGTGGATGCCCAACTCAAGGGGGCTGACAAAGTGCCAAAGGCACCGGTGATTCTCTTCCCACGGTGATCACTCAAGACAACGGGGCTTGAGGATAGAGCTCTCACTCGCATAACCAGCAGAACTAGAACGAATATTGAAAGACAAGCACTAAATGGAGTGAAGGATTGAGCAGTTACTCGACCGGTTTGAAGAAACCGGTCCCGATCGGAGACGAGGGCGAGCGGGGAGGCAAGTGGATCCCCACACGCCGCGTCGGGGTAGCTTGACCTGCCCAAACAAGTTACACCACTACACCTCTCGCAGGAGGGGGATCTTGGGGTGGGGGTTAATGAGATTATAAACAATACTACCTCCACGCAGGGAGGGGCCTTCAGCCGGCCAAGCGGGGCGGGGAAATTAGACTAAAGAGGGATGACTAAGTAACGGCACCGAATCTACTTGCTGTCTGCGAACAGGGATAGATAGTCGGTGTTGCTGCTGTAGAACCCGCTCAACAATTTTGCTGGTGGCGAGACCGATGGGAAAATCTTCGTAGCTGAGAAGGGAATGCCTCAGAATTTCTTTAATTTCTTCTGGAGTCGCTCCTGGCCAGGATGGAGGTTTGAACAGAGCCTCAGATTCTCAGACCGGCAGCTGCAGACTTCTAACAGCAGATTGCAGAGAATGCCCTGGCAGCTCCCGACTTCAGAATCAAGCGTCGTCAGAGTCGTTGGAATCGTGGACGAGTCCTCTTCGTAGTAAAGCTAACGGGGAAGCCAACTGATGTCAGAGAAGACTAGGGGATGCAGAACAATGGTGACTGGTCGGTGCAGACTGTGGGTAGCAGATCTGTGTAGCTGAGGGATAAAAATGAGAACTCTGGATCACGAATGCCGAATGAAGTTCTGTTTCTTGATTCTGGAAGTAGACTGGCCGATGAAGAATTTTGAAAAAGAACTCGTGGGCTGATTCCTCTGGGGTTCGTTGTGGCAGAGCTTCTCATCTGGCTCAGGTTCTCAGCCAAGGTAGAACTGCGCAGTTGTGGGAGAATGGATCTCCTGGAAGGCTCGAAGATCGGAAGAAGATGAAACCACTTCTGTTACGAAGGAGACTAGTAGACACTTCCGACGATGGCTCTTGGGTCTTCAAACTCATCCGGAGGAAGTTGTGGTGGTCGCTACAAGTCGCTGGTTCATCTGTAATCTCTTGACAGCAAACTGCAACTTCGAAGTAGCTTCCAATGACCAAGAAAGAAGAAGGGGAAGGGGGTAGATGAGTGTGGGAGTGACCCCTGGTTGTAAGGGGGTCTTGGTGGGGATGTTCTGAGTGTGGGAGGTGGAGAATAAGGTCTGGAAGAGGGTCCAACAGATGGTGGTAGTGGGGGCTGCGAATTTGGGAAGGTGGGTGAGAGGGAAAGGGTATTTGAAAATGGGTTTAAGGGTGGGGTTAATTTGTTTGTCTTGGGAATGGGGGGGGTTGTGTTGGGGAAGGGAATGGGTGCTTGGGGTAGTGGGAAGGGTGCTTGGGAAAGTGGGAGGGGTAGTTGGGGGTTGGATGGTGAGGAGAGGATTGGTGGAGGGGGTCTTGGGAAGGGATGGAGTATTGATGAGGGTTGTGGGGAATGGGAAGAGGCTTAAATGGGGTAGGTGGGGAGTGGAGGTGGTTGGGAAGGGAGGAGAGAGAATAAAATTTGAATTTGGGTGTTGAGGAGAGAGAAAGTGGAGTGAAAAAGAGAGATTAAGAGAGGGAAGGGTGGGGAATCTCTCCCCTAGGGTTTCTCACCCAAAAAATGGAATCTCTCCACTAGATAAGAAGTGTAAACTCTCAAAATGGCCAGTTTTTCATTCATGGATTCATTAAGTTGAAATGGGGGGGAATGGGGTCCTATATATAGGAAACCCACATTTCTACAAAAGTCCCTGACAATTGACTCAATGACAAATAACCGAGGGGGTAGGGGAGAGCCCTTGGGCCAAGCCCAATGAATTGGGCCCAATAGCTAACTAGACAACCTAATGACACTCAAACTTAGGGAAATGAACACAAGACCTAGGAACATGACTCAAATAAAAGGGAAAATACATCAAATGACTCAAATAAAAATTACATAGGACTCAAAATTAAATGACTAGACCATGCCGGATGCAACCGGGGCGAGGAGACGAGCTGTGAATGTGGGCATGGGAGGTGATGTCCACATCATACTCCCGGGGTGCAGAGAACTCAACTCTGTCGAGTAAGTGTCCTTCCCTCCTTGGAGGGTGTAGAAGTGGTACTGCGCTCAAGTCTTCCGAACGAGGCCAATCCATCCACCTGCCGAGATAGCGCTCGTATACCTTGCTCCTGGTGGTAGTGACATGTTCATCCAATATTCGTTCAATGCGCTCACGCTGGGCTCTCCAGGCTAGTGGACTGTCCTCACGGGTGGGTGCTCTCTCAATGGAGGGAATAGGCTCAATATCCTCACTAGGTACCACCGTGGGTCCCTTGTATGGCACTAGGTCGGTGACATTGAATGTGGGACTTACCCCGTATTCCTCAGGGAGATCTAACTCATAGGCATTTGCACCAATGCGCCTCAGGACCTGGAAGGGACCAGCCCTACGTGGCCTCAATTTGGAGATGGCTCTCGGGGAGAGCCTCTTCGTCCTTACCATCACAAAGTCACCCTTATGGAATTCTTGGTGACGTCGATGAGAGTCAGCTTGCCTTTTATAAGTCACAATCTTCTTGCTAATGTGCTTGCGGATCTCTTTATGCAATGTTGTGTATGCAGACATTCTAGGGGTGATGGGTGGACCTGGGCAACCAAAAGTAGACCTATCGTGTAATGATGCAGTGTAGACTTTGGTTAGCCTAGGTGGGCCGGGGCACCCGTAGGTGGCCCTATCATTCAAATTGGTGATAAATATTGGGAGACCCGGACATCCGTAGATACCTTTGACATGCTTAAGACCCATGATGAATGAAGGTGGACCATGACATCCGAATATGGACCACTCATACTTTCTACTTGACATGTGGGTGATATGAATGAATGGACCCAACATAGTGTTCATGCCAAGGGGTATGGTAAGCCTAGACACATGCATGCTTTTCCCAAAGGTGACTTCCATGTGTATAGGTGTGGGACAACCTTTGAACTCACATTGGAAAGGATCGAATGGATCTAAGAAGGTGGTCATCATGGGGTGGGGCACAACCTTATTACCTAGGGATATGTGGCTCAAGGTCATGGCTCCCAAGGTGTAACCCGGGCCTAGGATGGGGTGGATTGGGTCAAACATGGTGGGTTGGGATAGGGAAAGGTAGGTGGTGGTTAAGGTAGTTGGGTCACCCGGGTTCCTTGACTCCCATTGTAATGGATCATAGGGATCATAAAATGGGTTACTAAGGGGAAGGAGCTCCATGTCCTCAAGGTCCTCAAAAGGTGCTAAGTCATCCCTCTCAATGATAATTGGGTCAATGTTCTTGGTGAGTTGGTTGGCCATGAGGGGAGGGCTTGGCTCTCTACCCGATATAAAAAGCTCCAATTGGAGGAGAAGGTCGGGCTCATCGGGTGTGGGGAGGAATAGAAGGAGGTCACTAGTGTAGTAACCAATGGTGCAAACCGAGGTGATAGACCCGATGCATAGGTGTAGGAGGCTAAGGCTCCTAGGTTGTTCGGCCATAGGGGTCAACATGCTAGTGAACTCAATTTGCCATGCTAGGCCCTTAAGAAGATCCCCTAAAGTTTCCACTTGGTAGGATGATTGGATGGTGGCGTGATAGGTGGAGAAGGGTACTATGGGGAGGTTTAGCTCCATGAGAGGGTAGACATTGGACGTGATGGGGTGAATTGGTAGAGTTCTATAGGATGTGGGTTGGTGGGAGTGGGCTCTCCTAGGCAAATGATCACCGCACATAGTGGTACTCCTTGATCTATCTCCCTTTCAAGCTCTTTCTTAGTGATGAGATGAAGACCCTTGGTCAACGCCGAGGTCCCACTTTGTTTGGGAGTTTGGGTGAGGGATGGGGTTGGAGGGGTAGAGTTCCCCAAGACTTGTGTGGTGGTGGGGTGGTGTCCTTGAGGGAGAGTGTCCCTCTTGGGCATGGGACGTGGTGGGGAGGGGTTGAGACGGATAGTCCTACCCTCATATTCAAAAGTACATGTGTTGGTCCTACCCAAGATGGTGGCATGTACATCATAAAGCCAAGGTCTTCCTAGTAGGATGCTTCCTACTTCCATGGGGATGACGTCACACCAAATTTGTCCATGATATGAAGAGAAGGTGAGGGGCACAAGGTATTGGGTGTTGACCGGGATGAAGTTGTTGTTGATCCATGAGACTCGGTATGGATTTGGATGGGGGGTGATGGCAAGCCCAAGGAGCTTAACGGTATCGGGGGATACGGCATTGACACAATTCCCACTATCCAAGATCACCTTTCTTACATGGCTCCCTATCTTGACAAAGGTGTGAAAGATTGAGGTTCGACGCCAATCCTCTTCTTGGGGTTTGGTGAGGGTGCATCTAATCACTCCTAGATGGGAGTTGGTAGGTGGAGTGGTGTGATCTAGTCCCGATTCAAGGTATTGGGCCTCATACTCTTCTTCCCAATCTAGGGAGGCTTCATGGTCCTCAACAACACCCTCAAGTTCCCCTTGGGGTGGGGGAGCTTCCTCCTCAATAAGCAAACTAGACAATCCTTTGGATGGACATTGCCCCGCAAAGTGACCAAACCCTTTACATCTGTAACATTGTTGATGCCCGCTACCCGGAGTGGTTCCTACATTTGGGCCTTTGGGAATGTCTTCCCTCAGTGGAGGAGGGTGACTAGGGGTGGGCTTGTTTGGAGTGATGGTAGGAGGAGGGTTGTAAGGCCTTAATGGGGCATTCCCACTTGGGCTAGGGGCTTTCATGGGGGTGACCGGAATGGGTGTGGTCCCATTTTTTAGGATCGACCGGTCGGGGTGTAGCAAACCGAGGGATCCTAGAAAATCTCTCAACATCCCTAGCTATTTGGTAGGCTAGCTCAAGGTTGTGAACATCTCTCATGAAGAGCTCTCTCTTGACGTGGCTTTGGAGCCCATTCCTAAAACGGGACAAGGTAACGGCCGGGTCTTCATGGACTCCACACTTCAAAAGATAGGAGTCGAATTTTTCAATGTATTCAACCACGGTCTTCCCTTCTTGGGTAAGGCTTTGCCATTCATCTAAGAGCATTTGGTGGTAGGATTGGGGTAGGTATTTATTCCTAAGTTGGTTCTTCATGCCTTCCCAAGTGTCAATAGGTTCTTGCTGCCTAATCCTTCTTAATCCCTCTTGGTTTAGCCAATAAGTTTTGGCCAATTTGGTGAGATGCATTTTGGCCAATCTTACTCTCCTTTGGTCGGACATAGGGTACCATTCAAAGTATTGGTTCATGGCGGTCTCCCATTCTAAGTAGATACTTGGTTCATGGGAACCATCAAAGTTTGGGGCTTCTACCTTGATTATCCTTAGGAGACGGTCATCCGGATCGTCCCGTGGACGCCTTTCATGAATGTGATGGTGGCGAGGCCTCTCATAGTCATGGTAGGGGTCAAAATCAAAGTCCTCCCTATTAATTTTAACATATGGATGGTGAGCTCTTGGTCCATTGTTCCTTCGATGGAACACATCCCTATGAGGCTCAACATGTGGGGGGTGGACCCGTGGGTCATTGTTCCTTGGGTGGAACTCATTTCTATGAAATTCAACATATGAAGGGTGGACTCTTGGCTCATAATTCATTGGATGGATATCTCCCCTATGAGGTTCACCATGTGGAAGGTGGACTCTTGGTTCATGATTCCTTGGGTGGATATCTTCTCTATGAGGTTCAACATGTGGAGGGTGGACTCTTGGTCCATAATCCCTTGGGTGGATATCTTCCCTATGGGGTTCATCATGTGGAGGGTGGACTCTTGGTTCATGATCTCTTGGGTGGATATCTTCCCTATGAGGTTCATCATGTGGAGGGTGGACTCTTGGTTCATGCTCCCTTGGGTGGAACTCATGCTCTTCTAGCCGAGTAAGTCGAGTGGAAAGGGACTCAAGTTGGGCTAGAATGTTAGCAAGGGCAGCATCTACTCTATTCATTTGGCCTTGGGGTTCCTCCCTAGGAGCTCCTTGATTGAGTTGAGGATTGAGATCCATGGGTGGAACCGAAGATGATGGATCGGGTTGGTAACTAGCACCACTACGGGTGGACATGCAAGATAAGGGGAAAATGATGTTGGACACACAATGCAAAGGTCCTAGGACTTAGACTTGATAGAGATAAGTTAAAGACTTGCTCTGATACCAATTGATGTGACACACCCTTGGACTTTAAGCAAGCAAGCACAATCGCATTCAAACGGGCCGATATGGGCCACCGCTCTATCGTTGCTCACCCAAGCCCGGGGTGACTTGGCGATGCCAAGTAGAGGAAGTGAGGGTTGGGCCCTTGCTGGTAGAGAGCCAGCAACGCCAAGATTTGATTCCCAAAGGTTGTGAAAGTCCAATTCAATGGGACCGACAAAGTGCCAAAGGAACCGGTGACACTCTTCCCACGATCGTCACTCAAAGCATCGGGGCTTGAGGAGCGAGCTCTCACTCTCACGGCCAGCACAAATGAGAGCAAGATTTTAGAGCACTTACTCGACCGGTTTGAATAAACCGGTCCCGCTCGCAGACGAGGGCGAGCAGGGAAGCGTGGGTTCCCCACACGCCGCGCCGGGGTAGCTTGACCTGCTCAAACGATTACAATACTACACCTCTCGCAGGAGGGGGACCTTGGGGTGGGGGTTAATGGATATTACAACTAAAACTACCTCCACACAGGGAGGGGCCTTCAGCCGGCTAAGTGGGGAGGGGAACTTGAGAAAGGAACACCGAAGATGGGAGGCTGCCGGTTCTGTCCACGTTTTGTGAGTGCTGACAGATGATCGAAGAAATGGTTGCTGCAACTGCTACCGAATTTTGTTGGGGACGAAACCACCTGGAAATTCTTTGTAGGAGGCCAGGGAAGTCGTCCAAATTTTGTTGATTTCTTCTGGCGCCGATGCTGGTCTGGGTGAAGGCCCGAACAGGGTGGCAGATTCTCGGACTGGCAGCATCTGGTTTCCAACAGCAGGTTGCAGAGGATGCCCCGGTAGCTCCCGAACTCAGAATCAAGCTCCGCCAGAGTTGTTGGAATCGTGGACGAGTCCTCTTTGTATAAAAACTGGAGGGCAAGCCAAACGATGCCGGAGAAGACCAGGGGACTTTGAACAATGATGACTGGTCGGTGCAGGCTGTGGGAAGCAGAACCGCGTACCCGAGGGAGAAAATGGATAACTCTGGACCACGGATGTCGATCAAAGTTCTGCTTCTTGATTCTGAAATTAGACAGGACGAGGAAGAACTTTTCAGAAGAGCTCTTGAACTGATTCTTCCGAGGTTCGTCGTGGTAAAGCTTCTATTCCGGTTCAGGTACTATGCAGGGGCAGCTCTGCGCAATTGTGGGAGAACGAACCTCCCGGGCAACACGGAGCTCGGATGGGGGTGAAACCACCGCCATGGCAAAGAAGACAGGTAGACGCTTCTGTGGATTCCACTTGTGCCTTCAGATTCGTAGGGAGGTGATCGTGGTGGCTTCTGCAATCTACTGGTTCATCTGCATCTTCTGGACTGCAAGCAACATCTTTGACATAGCCTCCAATTGACCTAGAAAGAAGAAGAAGAAGGAAGTATAGGGTGAAGGGGGGAATGGGGAATGGTGGTGGGAAGGTGTGGGAGTATGGAATGGTGCTAGAGGTAGTGGGGAGGTGGAGGAAGAAGGGGAGGGTGCAAGGCTCAGCTGGAGAGAGGGGAATGGGATATGCAAAGGGGTGGTGGGAATGGAGGGAGAGAGGGGCGACCTTAGTCTAAGGGGAGGAGGGAGGGGCGACCAAAACCAATGGAGGGAAGGATTTCAAATTTCCAATTGGGCTTGGGAAGTGGAGGATTGCATGGGGAAGAAGGAAAGGTGTGTTGGAAAGAGGTGGGGGTGGTTGGGGGTTGGAGGGTGGAGTGGGGATTGGGGGTCTCTTCCTTGGAACTATGGGGTGGAGTAAAGATGATTATGGGGAAGTGGAGGGGCCTTAATGGGGTAGGTGGGAGGGTGGAGGTGGTTGGGAGGGGAGGAGAGAGAGAAAGGGGTGAACCTAGGAGAGAGAAAGAGGGAGAGAGAGAGAGAGGGGGTGGGGTGGGGAATCTCTCCCCTAGGGCTTCTCACCCAATATTGGAATCACTCCATTAGAACTAAATTTGAACACTCAATTGGAAATCTTTTACATTGATTCATTCATTAATCCAAAAGGAAGGAAATGGGGCCCTATATATAGGCAACCCACATTTTACAATAAGACCCTGACAAAAGACTCAATGACAAATAACCGAGGGGGTAGGGGGGGCTCTTGGGCCAAGCCTGAAGAATTGGGCCCAATAGCTAACTAAACAATCTAATGACACTCAAACTTAGGAAAATAAATGCAAGACCTAGGGACATGACTCAAATAAAATGAAAATTACATCAAATGACTCAAATAGATAGCACAAAAAGGATAATTGGGCCTTTATAGAGAGAGGCCCGAACTCAAACGACGCCGGAGTGTGAAGAAGACCATAGCCAAAGGGAGTTGTGGATGATGCCTCCATCAACTGGTCTCATTGATAAAAAAATTTGGGAGTGGCCACAGCAGCGTCAACTTCAACTGTCTATATTCTGTTCAAGAGGGCGGGCAGAACCGGCGTCATCCATCTATTTGGCTTCTATTTCAATTTTCCCCTCCCCGCCCAGCCGGCTTAAACCCCCTCCCTGTGGGAGGTAGTGTTTGAATGTAATTTTGGCTTCCCTTCCCCAAGTTCAACCCCCTTGCATGGGGCGTAGTGATGTAAAACGTTGAACATGTTCAAGCTACAACGACGCGGCGTGTGGGGAACCCACACTTCCCCGCTCACCCACGTCTCCGAGCGGGATCGATTTCTTCAAGCCGGTTGAGTAAGTTCTCTACCCTTGCTCTCCTTTGGATGCCTTGTTCCTTCAATATTAGTTCATAATCTCCGCTGCTCCGTGAGAGTGAGTGCCCGGTCCTCAAGCACCATTGCTTTGAGTGACCATCGTGGGAGAGAGTGCAACACGTGCCCTTGGCACAACGTTGACTCCATTGAATTGGGCCTCCATACCCTCGGGAGAACCCTTGGCCTTGCTGGCCCTCTACCAGCAAGGGCCCAGCCCTCACAACCTCCACTCGGCATCCCCGAGTTACCCCAGGTCTTGGGTGAGCGTCGGGTGAGTGACCGCCGTTATCAGTCTGTTTCGATTGTGAATTGTGCTTGCTTGCTAAAATCGAAGAGTGTGTCACATCAATTGGTATAAGAGCAAGTTCTAGACTTGTATCTACTAAGTTTTGTCCTAGGGCCATTGCATTTATCCCCCCGCTCATCATGGCCATTTCCTACTTAGCCTACTCGCCACCCATGGACTTCATTCTAGATAGGGATATTATCTTTGATGGATCATGTTCTAGTGATTACCTTAGGTGGGAGGCTACCATAGAAAGGTACTTTAATAGACTTGGGTATATGGACCTGCGAGAGTCCTCAAGGCCAAGGGATGACTTCGGGGTCAAGCCAAGGAAAAGTGGCGGAGAATAGAGGGCTTAAGGAGGGTTTAAAGATAAGAACCTATTCACTCATGGGAAGAGATGAAGGTAGAACTTAGGAAGATCTACATCCCTAAATATTCTCACACCTCCTACTCAAACACCCCTAGCCCGAGGAGCACTACCACTCCTCCATCCCCACCCGGCCAACTTGAGACCACCCTTAGGCCTCCACCCCCACCACTCCCAACAAATTCCCTCTCAACCATCATCACTACACTTCGCCACCAAATCCTCTTCCTTAAGACCCAAATGATCCAAGCATCCACCTCCCCACCTAACCCCATGAGAGTCCCCACACCCCAACCAAAACCCCCTTTCACAAACCTCACTATCCAAGCCCCATTGGTCCCCACCACTACCCCTCCATCTTCCCCTATAAGGGACACTCCCCCCTAGAGCGACCAACCCAAGCCACCCCAACCAACCCATCTCCCACTCCCTCCCCCAAAACTCCCATGTCCTAGGCCTCCACTACTTCCCCTCCCTACCCCAAACCAAGTTTTCCTTTACCCTCCACCCCGGGTGCACCATACACCAACCATCACCACCCCACCCCCAAAAAACCCTCTCAACTCCTTGGAGGAGGAACCCATACCCGACCCCATAGTGATGAACAGTTCGTACCCTATCCCCACCATGGAGGCCACCCATATCCAAGTGGAAGAAGCAACCTCACATGTTGCCCTTCACCTTACACCACCCTCTCTAGTTGGGGTCGAGCTTATCTTAGGAGAACCCCTTATTAGTTAGCTAAAGGAGAGCCCAATAAGAGAGATCACGGCCCATGATTTTCCTCCCATGGAGCAAAACCTTCCCATAGTGCCATTCTTCTCCTATCACACCACCATCTAATCATCTTACCAAGTGAAAACCTTAGGGGATCTTCTTAAAGGCTTAGCTTGACAAATGGAGTTGACCAGCATGTTGACCACAATGGACAACCAACCAAGGAGTCTTGACCTCCTACACCTATGTATCGGGTCTATCACCTCGGTATACACAATTGGTTGCTACACTAGTCACCTCCTTCTATTCCTCCACACACCCGATGAGCCCAACCTTCTCCTCAATTTGGAGCTTCTTATATCGGGTAGAAAGCCAAATCCTCCCCTCACGGCCGACCCACCCACCAAGAACTTCGGCCCAATTGTTTCATTAGAGGAGGATGACCCACCACTATTTGGGGATCTTGAGGACATAAGACCCCTCCCCCTTGGTAACCCTATTCATGATCTCTTTGATCCCTTCCAATGGGAACCGTGGAACCCATGTGACCGAACCACCTTACCCACCGCCCCTTTCCTATCTTCACCCACCATGTTGGGCCAAGCTCACCTCATCCATAACCCATGTAACCCCAAAGGAGCCATGACCTTAGGCAACACCCACCTATCGATCGAGGAAAAGCTCCACCCCATATCCACCTTCCTAGATCCCTTCGACCCTTTCACGTGGAAGTTCAAAGGTCGTCCCACATCGATGCACATGGAAGTCACCTTTGGGATAAGCATGCATGTGTCTAGGCTTACTACACCACTTGGCATGAACACTATGTTGGGTTCATTCATTCACATCACCCACATGTCAAGTATGAAACAAGAGTGGTCCATATTCGGGTGTAATGGTCCTCCTTCATTCATCATGGGTCATAGGCATAATAGGAGTATTCATGGATGTCCAGGTCTCTCGGCATTTGTCACCCCCATACATGACCGGATCACCTATGGATGCTCCGATCCTCCCCATTCCATCAAAGTCTTCTTAGCATCAAAACATGATTGGTCTACTTTTGGTTGCCCAAGTCCACCCATCACCCCTAGAATGTCAGCATTCACAAAATTACATGAAAACCTTAGCAAACACATCAGCAAGGAAAATGAGATTTATAAAAGGTAGGCTGACTCCCAACGGCATCACCAAAAATTCCACGTGGGTGACTTTGTGATGGTGAGGACGAAGAGGCTCTCCCAGGGAGCCATCTTCAAATTGAGGCCTCGTGGGGCTAGTCCCTTCCAGGTTCTGAGGTGCATTGGCACTAATGCCTATGAGTTAGATCTTCCCGAAGAGTACAGAGTGAGCCCCACATTCAATGTGGCCGACCTATTGCCATATAAGGGTCCCACGGTGGTACCCAGTGAGGATATTGAGCCCACACCCCTCATTGAGAGAGCACCCACCCGTGAGAAGAGTCCACTGGCCAGGGGAGCCCGGCGTGAGCGAATTGAGCAAATATTGGATGAACAGGTCACTGCCATCAGGAGCAAGGTGTATGAACGTTATCCCGTCAGGTGGATGGATCGGTCTCCTTCGGAAGACTTGTGGGCGGTATCACTTCTACACCCGCCGAGGAGGGAAGGACTCTTACTCGACAGAGTTGAGTCCTCCGCACCCCAGGAGTATGATGGGGACATCACCTCCCGTGCCCACATTCACAGCTCGTCTCCTTGCCCTAGTTGCATCTGGCATGGTCTAGTTATTTATTTTGAGTCCTATGTAATTTTTATTTGAGTCATATCATTGTATTTTCCTTTTATTTGAGTCATGTTACTCGGTTAATGAGTCATCTACCTAAGTTAAGTGTCATAGGCTGGATTAGATTAGTTAATGGGCCCAATTCATTGGGCTAGGCCCAGGGGCACTCCTTACCCCTTGGTTATTTGTCATTGTAGCACGAGTTAGGGACTTTTTGTAAAATATGAGTTCCCTATATATAGGACCTCATTCCCCCCCATTTGAAGTTAATGAATGAATATTTTAATTTTCTAGTGTCCAACTTAAATCTTCTTCTTTTGGTGAGAAGCCAATTGAGTGGGTGAGAAGCCCCTATCCCCCCTCTCTCTCTACCTCTCTCTCTAGGAAGCCATTTTCTCTCTCCTCAACTTTCTCTCTCTAAAACCTGTGCCATTTTCTCTCTCATCCCCTCCCAACCACCTCTCTTCCCCCCCTCCAATAACTCATCTCCAACTCCCCACCACCCCACCTTAACTCCACCCCAGCCCCAAGGGAGATTCCATCACTCCCCACTCCACCCTCCAACCACCAACCACCCACTCCTCTTCCCCAAGAACCCTCTCATCTCCCAAGGGAGAATTTCCAACTCCCCAAGCCCCCCTTTACCTTCTCCACACACCTCTTCCCATCCCCAAGATCAGAAATTAATCCCACCCTTAAACCCATTTTCAAATACCCTTTCCCTCTCTCCCTTCCAGCCAAATTCGTAGCTCTCCCTCCCTCCAGCTCCTAGACCTCCTTCCAGCCACCGTTCTGCCACTCCCACACCTTGGAACACCCCCTCCCAGCCAAGGGTTGCCCCCACACACATCCACCTCATTTCCTTTCCCATCTACCCCCATTTCTCATCACATATCACCACTCTGCACAGAACAGTTCGCAGGCAGTAGTGTACCAGCAGCTTGCAGAGGTGACCCCGGCTTCATCCTGGCACCCCTGGAGACCCAAGTGGTACTGTCAGAAGCGTCTCCCTGTCTTCTTCGCGACGGTGGTGGTCTCATCTCGTTTTGAGTTCGTGGCTGCCCAAAAGAGTCTTCACCGCAGGACTGCACATCTACTACCAGACAGCCAACCTTAGGCGGCTTGCAGAGGCTCCCCTGGAAATCATCTTGACAATCTGGAGGCGGTGCTTGGCTGAGATAATCTACAACGAGTCTACTTCCAGTATCAAGAAGCGGAATCCTGTTCGGCATCCGGAGCTATGATTTCTTGTTTTTCTCCCCCAGGTGCGCAGTTTTGTCCCCTCTGGGGCTGAAAAAACCCCTGTCCATCGTTCGGGCTATCTCAATCTGCTCCGACATCATCTGGCATTCCCTTAAGTCTCGTCTCGAAGAGAACTTGACAACGATTCCAACGACTCTGGCCACGCTTGATTCAGAGATAGGAAGCGCTTGTGGTAGCCTCTTCTTTCAGCTGCTGTGGTACCGTAGCAATCGAGACCAGAACTCAGGGTCCCTATTCGCAGCCCTTCCCCGACGAACACCGTCAACCAGAAAATTCCAAAAAAAATGGGCGTCAACCTGATCCAACCCCTAATATTTTCTCACTGGTCTCATTGATAACAAAATTTGGGAGTGGCCGCAGCAGCGTCAACTTCAACTGTCTGTCCTCTGTTCCAGAGGGCGGGCAGATCCGGCGTCATCCATTCGTTTGGCTTCTATTTCAATTTTCCCCTCCCCGCCCGGTCGGCTTAAAGCCCCTCCCTGCTGGAGGTAGTGTTTGAATGTAATTTTGGCTTCCCTTCCCCAAGTTCAACCCCCTTGCATGGGACGTAGTGGTGTAAAACTTTGAACAGGTTCAAGCTACACCAGTGCGGAGTGTGGGGAACCCACGCTTCCCCGCTTGCCCACGTCTCCGAGCGGGACCGATTTCTTCAAGCCGACCGAGTAAGTTCTCTACCCTTGCTCTCCTTTTGATGCCTTGTTCCTTCAAAATTAGTTCATAAGCTCTGCTGGTCCGTGAGAGTGAGCGCCCGGTCCTCAAGCCCCATTGCTTTGAGTGACCGCCGTGGGAGAGAGTGCAACCCATGCCCTTGGCACAACCTCGGTTCCATTGAATTTGGCCTCCATACCCTCGAGAGAACCCTTGGCCTTGCTGGCCCTCTACCAGCATCGGCCCAGCCCTCACAACCTCCACTCAGCATCCCCGAGTTACCCCGGGTCTTGGGTGAGTGTCGGGTGAGTGGCCGTCGTTATCGATCCGTTTCGATTGCGAATTGTGCTTGCTTGCTAAAATCCAAGAGTGTGTCACATCAATTGGTATCAGAGCAAGTTCTAGACTTATATCTACTAAGTCTTGTCCTAGGGCCATTACATTTACCCCCCCGCTCATCATGGCCATTTCCTACTTAGCCTACTCGCCACCCATGGACTTCATTCTAGATAGGGATATTATCTTTGACGGATCATGTTCTAGTGATTACCTTAGGTGGGAGGCTACCATAGAAAGGTAATTTAAAGAGACTTGGGTATATGGACCCGTGAGAGTCCTCAAGGCCAAGAGACGACTTCATGGTCAAGCCAAGGAAAAGTGGCGGAGAATAGAGGGCTTAAGGAGGGTTAAAAGATAAGAACCTATTCACTCATGGGAAGAGATTAAGGTAGAACTTAGGAAGATCTACATCCTCAAATATTCCCACCCCTTCTACTCAAACACCCCTAGTCTGAGGAGCACTACCACTCCTCCATCCCCACCTGGCCAACTCGAGACCACCCTTAGGCCTCCACCCCCACTACTCCCAAAAAATTCCCTCTCAACCATCATCACTACACTTCGCCACCAAATCCTCTCCCTTAAGACCCAAATGATCCAAGCATCCACCTCCCCACCTAACCCCATGAGCGTCCCCACACCCCAACCAAAACCCCCTTCCACAAACCTCACTATCCATGCCCCATTGGTCCCCACCACTACCCCTCCATCTTCCCCCATAAGGGACACACCCCCCAAGAGCGACCAACCCAAGCCACCCCAACCAAACCCATCTCCCACTCCCTCCCCCAAAACTCCCATGTCCTAGGCCTTCACTACTTCCCCTCCCTACCCAAAACCAAGTTTTCCTTTACCCTCCACCCCGGGTGCACCATACACCAACCATCACCACCCCACCCCCAAAAAACCCTCTCACCTCCTTGGAGGAGGAACCCATACCTGACCCCATAGTGATGAACACTCCGGACCCTATCCCCACCACGGAGGCCACCCATATCCAAGTGGAAGAATAAACCTCACATGGTGGCCTTCACCTTACACCACCCTCTCTAGTTGGGGCCGAGCATATCTTAGGAGAACCCCTTATTAGTTGGCTAAAGGAGAGCCCAATAAGAGAGATCACAGTCCACGATTTCCCTCCCATGGAGCAAAACCTTCCCATAGTGCCCTTCTTCTCCTATCACACCACCATCCAATCATCTTACCAAGTGGAAACCTTAGGGGATGTTCTTAAAGGCTTAGCTTGACAAATGGAGTTGGCCAGCATGTTGACCACAATGGACAACCAACCAAGGAGTCTTTACCTCCTACACCTATGTATCGGGTCTATCACCTCGGTATACACCATTGGTTTGCTACACTAGTGACCTCCTTCTATTCCTCCACACACCCGATGAGCCCAACCTTCTCCTCAATTTGGAGCTTCTAATATCGGGTAGAAAGCCAA
This sequence comes from Amorphophallus konjac, assembly GCA_022559845.1. Classification (NCBI taxonomy): domain Eukaryota; kingdom Viridiplantae; phylum Streptophyta; class Magnoliopsida; order Alismatales; family Araceae; genus Amorphophallus; species Amorphophallus konjac. Next base: position 252,841,472 of record CM040119.1, read on the forward strand.
ACCCTCCCCTCATGGCCAACCCAACTACCAAGAACTTCGGCCCAATTTTTTCATTAGAGGAGGATGACCCACCACCATTTGGGGATCTTGAGGACATAAGGCCCCTCCCCCTTGGTAACCCTTTTCATGATCCCTTCCAATGGGAACCGTGGAACCCATTTGACCGAACCACCTTACCCACCGCCCCTTTCCTATCTTCACCCACCATGTTGGGCCAAGTTCACCTCATCCATTACCCATGTAACACCAAATGAGCCATGACCTTAAGCAACACCCACCTACAGATCGAGGAAAATTCGCACCCCATATCCACCTTCCTAGATCCCTTCGACCCTTTCACGTGGAAGTTCAAAGGTCGTCCCACATCTATGCACATGGAAGTCACCTTTGGGATAAGCATGCATGTGTCTAGGCTTACCACACCACTTGGCATGAACACTATGTTGGGTTCATTCATTCACATCACCCACATGTCAAGTAGGAAACAAGAGTGGTCCATATTCGAGTATAATGGTCCTCCTTCATTCATCATGGGTCATAGGGATAATAGGAGTTTTCATGGATGCCCAGGTCCCCCGGCATTTGTCGCCCCCATACATGACCGAATCACCTATGGATGCCCCTGTCCTCCCCATTCCATCAAAGTCTTCATAGCATCAAAGCATGATTGGTCTAGTTTTGGTTGCCCAAGTCCACCCATCACCCCTAGAATGTCAGCATTCACAAAATTGCATGAAAACCTTAGCAAAGACATCAGCAAGGAAAATGAGATTTATAAAAGGCAGGCTGACTCCCAACGGCGTCACCAAAAATTCCACATGGGTGACTTTGTGATGGTGAGGACGGACAGGCTCTCCCCGGGAGCCATCTTCAAATTTAGTGATGTGACACCACCTTGGGGGTGATAGTCACGAGACCAAAAATCCCTTGGACCTAGTAAGCAAGCAATGCACGGACCGGTGACTTTACTCGAGCAGACTCGCCCTCTAAGCGCACTCTCGTGGCCGTAGGCAATCCGGTGATGGTGGTGAGGGTCCAGGATGGGACCTCACTGCTCGGGGGGTTGGCTAGCCTAAGGTTGAACCCCTAAGGGCCCTGGGATGCCCACCTTTGGGGGCGGTCAGCACGCCAAGGGCGTGGGATGTAATGGCTCACTCACAACTTGCCGACGGTAGTCACTCACACATAAGTAATTTGGGATCGGGCACTCCTTACCATCCGATGGCACTAGCAGCAATACTAAACCAGCAAAGGAATAAAACCAACAAGGGGTAACTGAAGCTCACCTGACTGGTGTGAAGACACCGATCCCGGTCGGAGACGAGGGCGAGCGAGGAAGCGTGGGCTCACCCGCACGCCGCGCCGATGAAGCTTCAACGTAAAAATTCAAGTTACATGCACTACGTCCCTTGCAAGGGGGGTTGGACTAGGGGTGGGTAATTGGATTACAACCAAAGTGTACCTCCACGCAGGGAGGGGCACTCAGCCGGCCAAGCGGGGAGGGGGAAAATGAACTAGGAGCTAAATGATAGAAAGTTATCGATTCTGCCCGCCCTCTGGAATAGAGGATAGATGGTTGATGTTGCTGCCACAGAGGCCACTCTGGACCTCCGATGTCTAGGAAACCAGCTGGAAAATCTTCGTAGGTGACCCGGGAAATCGTCCAAATTTTACCGATTTATCAAGTTTCCGGTGCTGGTCGGAGCAGAGGCACGAACAGAGAAGCAGGGTTTTGGCTCTGTCTGTTTCTGGACCACAACAGCAGGAAGATGAAGTCACTCCGGGTGCTCCCAAGCTCTGAATCGGGCTTGGCTAGAGTCGACGGCTTCGTTGTCGAGTCCTCTTCGATTGGAGACCCACGGGGGCACTATATGATGTCAGAGTAGACAAGGACAGTCCAAACAGCGCTTGAGTGTCAGTTCAGTCCCAGAGTGGACAAAACAGCGCACTCGGGGGAGAAAATTGAGAAGTCTTAGCTCCGGATGCCGAACGGGATGCCGCTTCTTGGAGATGGAAGGCGACTCATTGTATAAGCTCTCGGCCAAGTGGCGCCTCAAGAAGAAGAAGGATGTGGCTGTGGGAACTTCTGGAAGTTGCGTCAGCTTGCTGATCGGATCTGTCTTGCGCAGTCGGAGAAGAACGGCTCCCCCGGGCGACCACGAGCTCAGAAAGGGATGGGATCACCAGCGTTGTGAAGAGAATGGAGAGACACTTCCAATAGTACCTCTTGGGCCTCCAGGGACAATGGGATGAAGTTGGGACCGGCTCTGCAAGCTGCTGGTACTCTGCTGCATGCGACCTGAGAATTGCAGGTGGTGAAAGGTGGTGGGGGAATGGGATAGAATGGATGGGAAATGGGGTGGATGGGTGTGGGGGCAACCCCTAGCTGTGAGGGGGTCTGGGAGGGGGTGTTCCAAGGTGTGGGAGGGGGAGAATGGGGTCTGGAAGGTGATGTTTGCAGTGGGTGAGAGAGGAGTTGCGAATTTGGTTGGAAGGGAGAGAGGGAAAGGGTATTTGAAAATGGGTTTAAGGGTGGGATTAATTTCTGGTCTTAGGGATGGGTAGGGGTGTGTGGGGAAGGTAAAGGGGGGGCTTGGGGAGTGAGAATTCTCCCTTGGGAGATGAGAGGGTGCTTGGGGAAGAGGAGTGGGTGGTTGGTGGTTAGAAGGTGGAGTGGGGAGTGGTGGAATCTCCCTTGGGGCTGGGGTGGAGTTGAGGTGGGGTGGTGGGTAGTTGGGGATGAGTTATTGGAGGGGGGGAAGAGAGAGAAAGGTGGTTGGGAGGGGAGGAGAGAGAAAGGGGCACAGGTTTTAGAGAGAGAGAGTGGAGGAGAGAGAAAATGACTTCTATAGAGAGAGGTAGAGAGAGGGGGGGATAGGGGCTTCTCACCCACTCAATTGGTTTCTCACCAAAAGAAGAAGATTTAAGTTGGACACTAGAAAATTCAAATATTCATTCATTCATTAATTGAAAATGGAGAGAGTGGGGTCCTATTTATAGGGATCCCACAATTTACAATAAGTCCCTGAATTTTGGGATAATGACAATAAACCAAGGGAAGGGGGGGTGCCCTTGGGCCTAGCCCAATGAATTGGGCCCAATATGCAACTTAATCAACCTAATGACACTTAACCTAGGTAGATGACTCATTAACCTAGGTACATGACTCAAATAAAAGGAAAATTACAATGACATGACTCAAATAAAATATGAAAATTACATGACTCGACTCAGAAAAATATGACGGACACAATCGAGCTATGCTGGCGAGCAATCAAAGCTGTGGAAAAATGTGAAGGGCGAGAGATGCCCCCATCATACCCCCAGGGTGCGAAGAACTCGACTCTGTCAAGTATGGGTCCACCAGGGGAGAGGTCCTCCAATGCAGCTCCGGGCGAGTCACAACCTCCAAACTCAACCTCGTATCCTTAGACGGGCGACGGCTCTTCATCCTCTCAAGGTGGCTCGGGCACACCCTCTTGCTGGCGATGGTACCCTGCTTGCCTAGTATTGCCTCCGTGTGCACACTTCGGACTCTCAAGCTGATATGTGGAGGCTCTCCGAGGGTGTCACTCACAAAGGTGGGGATAGGCTCAAGATGCTCACTGGGTTCCACCGTAGTGCCCTTAGAGGGTGATGCGGGACGAGACCACGGACACGACAAGCTCGTGATTGTCCCTTAACGAGGGAAGCGTCGGACGTGTACGGTTGAGAAACCGGTAGTGAGCTAGGGTGGTCGACTCTCTCGTGGGTTAGCCATAGGGGAAGGGCGATGGTATTGGGTACCTCGCCGAGTGGGCATGCAACGACACTGACAAGGAAACACCGACTAATGCAAACGCACACTAATATGATGCACCTAGACCTAAACCAATATCCGGTACGTGGCGGAGATAATCGACCCGAAGGTCACTCGCGCAAGTGTGCGGCCTTCCCGATAGGCGTAGCCTAACGTTCGGACAACACCTTTTGATATACCGAATTATCGGGATGAAATGTAATTTAAAAAACACTCTCTTTTTTTGTTTTAGAAATATGATGATCCTAGACTCGACTTAAACTGACTAATGACTAGATGTAAATGACACTCTTTTTTTTTCTTTTTAGACACCCTAGACTCAAACTCGCTCTGATACCAAATTGATGCGGGACGAGACCACGGACACGACAAGCTCGTGATTGTCCCTTGACGAGGGAAGCATCGGACGTGCGTGGTTGTGAAACTGGCAATGAGCTAGGGTGGTCGGCTCTCCCGTGACCCGATCCGGGCACACGAGAGAGCCGACCACCCTAGCTCATTGCCGGTTTCTCAACCACGTACGTTCGACGCTTCCCTCATCAAGGGACAATCACGAGCTTGTCGTGTCCGTGGTCTCGTCCCGCATCAGAGGGTGCTAGATCCGCCACATGAAAAGTGGAGTATATCCCAAAACCCATTAGAAAGTCCAACCCATAAGCTGGGTTGCCAAGGCCACTCAGAACTAGGCAAGGTCCAAGTCCACGTGCCCTCAAGTTGGAGGTGACCCTAGGGTAGAGCCACTCCAGAGTCACCATCGCCAAGTTGCCATCATAGAATTCAAAGTGACGTTCGCGTGGTTTTGCCCGCTTCTTGTAATTCTCACCGCTCATTGTTTGTTGCTTGCTTAAATGCTCATGACAAGTACTATGATGCGGTGTGAGTGGGAGATGCATGATATGCAAAGGGGGGCCAGGACAACCATACTTAAACCAATCATGCAGTGATGCCATGGAGACTTTGAAGGGTGTGGGAGGGCCAAGGCATCCATAGGTGTCCCTCTCATGCGTGGGTGTGATGAGTGCTGGAGGACCCGGACATCCATGAATGCTCCTAACATGCTTAAGACTCATGATGAATGAAGGCGGACCATTACATCCGAATATGGACCACTCATGTTTCCGACTTGACATGTAGGTGATATGAATTAATGTACTCGACTTATGAATCATGCCAAGTGATTCGAGGTGCCAAGTCACATGTTTTCCTAACCCGAAAATGACTTTGATGTGTTGGGGTATGGTTTGGCATTGGAGTTTCCATTCAAAAGGGTCGAAGGGGTCAAGGAAGGTGGACATCATGGGGAGAGGCACCTCCTTGTTCCTTAGGTGTAGATCTTCCTTGGTCATAGCTACCCTTGTGTCACCCGGGACTTGGGAAAGGTGGGCTTAGCCCAACATGGTGGGTGAGGGTAGGAAGGAGTGGGTGATAAGTGATGTGGGTGGATCACATGGGTACCCGGGTTCCCATTGGGAGGGGTCAAAAGGATCAACATAAGTGTACCCGAGGGAAAGGAGCTATAAGTTCATCTCAACATCCTCAAGGTCCTCACAATATGGTGTTGGATCATCCTCCTCTAATGAAATGATTGGGCCGAAGTTCTTAGTGGGTGGGTTGGCCATGAGAGGAGGGTTTGGCTTTCTGCCCGATATGAGGGACTCCAATTTGAGGATAAGGTCGGGCTCATCGGGTGTGGGGAGGAATAGAAGGAGATCGCTAGTGTAGCAACCAATGGTGCACATTGAGATTATAGACCCGACACAAAGGTGTAGGAGGTCAAGGCTCCTAGGTTGTTTGGCCATAGGGGTCAACATGTTAGTAAACTCAGTTTGCCATGCTAGGCCCTTAAAAAGATCTCCTAAAGTTTCCACTTGGTAGGATGATTGGATGGTGGTGTGATAGGTGGAGAAGGGTACTATGGGGAGGTTTAGCTCCATGAGAGGGTAGACATAGGACGTGATGGGGTGAATTAGTTTCTCCTTTAGCCATCTAGCTAGGGGCCCATCTATGATTATGGTGCCATTTGTGAAGGTTTGTGGCTCTTGAAGACCCAAACAATTTGAAGTGGTAAAGGGTTGAAGCTCTTCCTCACCATTGGTGTGAACTTGGGTTTCCTCATGGGTTGGGAGAGGGTCCGGACTAGCAACTACTCCTATGTGAGTGGGCGTGACCTCCTTTCTCAAGGGAATGGGAAGGTCTTTTGGGGATGGGGTGATGATGGTTGGGGCATGGTGCACCCGGGATGGGGAGCGAGGTCGAACTTGGGTTGGGTTTGGGAGTGGAAGTAGCGGAGGCCTAGGTTGGGGTAGGATTGGGGTTAGGAGTGGAAGGTGGGTTGGGTGATGAGACTTGGGTTGATTGGTTTTGGGGGGGGCATCCCTTTTATGGGACGATGGAGGGGTAGTGGTGGGGACCAAGGGGGCATGTAGGGTATGGGTTTGGTGAGGGATTGTGGAAGGGGGTTTTGGTTGGGGTGTGTTGATCCTCATGGGGTTAGGTGGGGAGGTGGATGCTTGGATTAGTTGGGTCTTAAGGGATAGGATTTGGTGGCGAAGTGTAGTGGTGATGGTTGAGATGGAATTTGTTGGGAGTGGTGGGGGAGGAGGCCTAAAGGTGGTCTCAAGTTGGCCGGGTGCGGATGGAGGAGTGGTAGTGCTCCACGGGCTAGGGGTGTTTTAGTAGGAGGGGTGGAATATTTCGGGATGTAGATCTTACTAAGTTCCTCCTTCATATCATCCCATGAAGAAATGGGCTCTTGCCTCCTAACCCTTCTTAATCCCTCTATATGTTCCCACTTACTCTTGGCTTGACCCCAAAATCGTCCCTTAGCCTTGGGACTCTCGCGGGGCCATATACCCAAGTCTTTTCAAAGTACCTTTCCATGGTAGCCTCCCACCTAACATAATCACTAGAACGTGATCCGTCAAAGATAATATCATAATCTAGAATGTAGTCCATGGGTGGTGAGTAGGTTAAGTAGGAAGTGGCCATGATGATCGGGGGGATAAATGCAATGGCCCAAGGACAAGACTTAGTAGAGACAAGTCTAGAACTAGCTCTGATACCAATTGATGTGACATCACCTTGGGGGTGATAGTCACGAGACCAAAAATCCCTTGGACCTAGCAAGCAAGCAATGCACGGGCCGGTGACTTGACTCGAGCGGACTCGCCCGCTAAGCGCACACTCGTGCCCGTAGGCAATCCGGTGATGGTGGTGAGGATCCAGGATGGGATCTCGCTACTCCAAGGGTTAGCTAGCCGAAGGTTGAACCCCTAAGGGCCCTGGGATGCCCACCTTTGGGGGCGGCCAACACGCTAAGGGCGTGGGATGTAATGGCTCACTCACAACTTGTCGGCGGTAGTCACTCACACATAAGTAATTCAGGATCGGGCACTCCTTACCATCCGATGGCACTAGCAGCAATGCTAAACCAGCAAAGGAATAAAACCAGCAAGGGGTAACTGAAGCTCATCTGGCTGGTGTGAAGACACCGATCCCGGTCAGAGACGAGGGCGAGCGAGGAAGCGTGGGCTCACCCGCACGTCGCGCCGATGAACCTTGAACCTGAAAATTCAAGTTACATGCACTACGCCCCTTGCAAGGGGGGTTGGACTAGGGGTGGGGAATTGGATTACAACCAAAGTGTACCTCCACGCAGGGAGGGGCACTCAGCCGGCCAAGCGGGGAGGGGAAAAAATGAACTAGGAGCTAAATGATAGAAAGTTGTCGATTCAACCCGCCCTCTGGAACAGAGGATAGACGGTTGATGTTGCTGTCGCAGCAGCCACTCCGGACCTCCGATGTCGATGAAACCAGCTGGAAAATCTTCGTAGGTGACCCAAGAAAATGTCCAAATTTTTCCGATTTATAAAGTTGCCGGTGCTGGTCGAAGCAGAGGCACGAATAGGGAAGCAGGGTTCTGGCTCTATCTATTTCTGGACCACAACAGCAGGAAGATGAAGTCACTCCGGGCGCTCCCGAGCTCTGAATCGGGCTTGGCCAGAGTCGACGGCTTCTTTGTCGGGTCCTCTTTGAGAGGAGACTCACGGGGGCACCAGATGATGTCAGAGTAGGCAGGGACAGTCTGAACAGCACTTGGGTGTCAGTTCAGTCCCAGAGTGGACAGAACATCGCACTCGGGGGAGAAAATTGAGAAATCTTAGCTCCGGATGCCGAACGAGATGCCGCTTCTTGGAGATGGAAGGTGACTCATTGTAGAAGCGGTCGGCCAAGTGGCGCCTCAAGAAGAAGAAGGATGTGGTGGTGGGAATTTTTGGAAGTTGCCTTAGGTTGCTGATCGGATCTGTCTTGTGTAGTCGGAGAAGAATGGCTCCCCCGGGCGACCACAACCTCAGAAAGGGATGGGACCACCACCGTTGTGAAGAGAATAGAGAGACGCTGCCAACGGTACCTCTTGGGCCTCTAGGGACAATGGGATGAAGTCGGGACCGGCTCTGCAAGCTGCTGGTACTCCGCTGCATGCGACCTGAGAATTGCAGGTGGTGAAAGGTGGTTGGGGAATGGGGTAGAAGGTATGGGAAATGGGGTGGATGGGTGTGGGGGCAACCCCTGACTGTGAGGGGGTCTGGGAGGGGGTGTTCCATGCTGTGGGAGGGGGAGAATGGGGTCTGGAAGGTGGTGTTTGCAGTGGGTGAGAGAGGAGCTGCGAATTTGGTTGGAAGGGAGAGAGCGAAAGGGTATTTGAAAATGGTTTTAAGGGTGAGATTAATTTCTGGTCTTGGCGATGGGAAGGGGTGTGTGGGGAATGTAAAGGGGGGGCTTGGGGATTGGGAATTCTCCCTTGGGAGATTAGAGGGTGCTTGGGGAAGGGGAGTGGGTGGTTGGTGGTTGGAGGGTGGAGTGGGGAGTGGTGGAATCTCCCTTGGGGCTGGGGTGGAGTTAAGGTGGGGTAGTGGGGAGTTGGGGATGAGTTATTGGAGGGGGGGAAGATAGAGAAAGGTGGTTGGAAGAGGAGGAGAGAGAAAGGGTGCAGGTTATAGAGAGAGAAAGTGGAGGACAGAGAAAATGACTTTCTAGAGAGAGAGGTAGAGAGAAAGGGGGGGATAGGGGCTTCTTACCCACTAAATTGGTTTCTCACCAAAAGAAGAAGATTTAAGTTGGACACTAGAAAATTCAAATATTCATTCATTCATTAATTGAAAATGGAGAGAGTGGGGTCCTATTTATAGGGATCCCACAATTTACAATAAGTCCTTGAATTTTGGGACAATGACAATAAACCAAGGGAAGGGGGGGTGCCCTTGGGCCTAGCCCAATGAATTGGGCCCAATATGCAACTTAATCAACCTAATGACACTTAACATAGGTAGATGACTCATTAACCTAGGTACATGACTCAAATAAAAGGAAAATTACAATGACATGACTCAAATAAAATATGAAAATTACATGACTCGACTCAGAAAAATATGACGGACACAATGGAGCTATGTTGGCGAGCAATCGAAGCTGTGTAAAAATGTGAAGGGTGAGAGATGCCCCCATCATTGAGGCCTCGTGGGGCTGGTCCCTTCCATGTTCTGAGGTGCATTGGCACTAATGCCTATGACTTAGATCTTCTCGAAGAGTACGGAGTGAGCCTTACATTAAACGTGGCCGACCTAGTGCCATATAAGGGTCCCACGGTGGTACCCGGTGAGAATATTGATCCCACACCCCTCATTGAGAGAGCACCCACCCGTGAGAAGAGTCCACTGGCCAGGGGAGCCCAGCGTGATCGAATTGAGCAAATATTAGATGAGCTGGTCACTACCATCTGGATCAAGGTGTATGAACGCTATCCCGTCAGGTGGATGGATCGGTCTCCTTCGGAAGACTTGTGGGCGATATCACTTCTACACCCTCCGAGAATGGAAGGACTCTTACTCGACAGAGTCGAGTGATAGGACCGGTGCGATGGATACAGAGGGGGGTGAATGTATCCCTCTTCAAAATTGCCCAAATTAAAGCCTGTAGCTAGACACAGTTGCAGAATAAAAACTATTGAGCTCTTCAAGATGAGATTCTAAGACACACTTAGATCAACCAGTTGGACTGCAACAATGCAGGCACCTGAGCAAGTCTAAGCCGAGGCAGAATCAAATTGAAACAGTGTGTGTCATAAAGCATTCAAGCAGATGACTCATTAGAGACGGTCCTAGCCATGCATCTAGCGCCAAGCAGATAAAAGAACAAACCACCAAGATAATGGATTTTTTAGGTGGTTCGGTCCTCCAGACCTACGTCCACCCCTCACTCCAAACCGGAGTGAGGCTTCCACTAGCAAATGCTAGAACCACAGACTCAGTCTGCAAACAAACACTGCCAAACAGCTTGAACAGAGGAACACACTCCTCTCTTCCTCCAGACCGGAGGGAAACCACTAGTGACAGCTCGTTACTAGCAACCAGAGACCGAAGTCTCTCTTCCTCTGAAACCCAGAGGGAACCCACAAGTGACACCCAGCCACTTGCAAACCAGGGGTCACGGACCTCTCTTCCTCCACACCAGAGGGAACCACTAGTGACACACAGTCACTGGCAAATCGGAGAACAAATCTCCCTTCTCCTGAGACCACATGAGGAACCCCGATTCCAAACAAGAGAATCAGAAAATGAGTGATCAGATAAAAGGAAAAACAAGAAATGAAAATACAGCAATCAAAAAGCTGGAAATGAGACACATAATGTAGCTCTCGCAGGAGCAAATCTGGTTTGGATCTGATCCAATGTCCAGACAAAAAAATCCTCAATGAAGGCTTCAGTTTCTCTCCTCGAGCTCTCTATCTCTCTCTTTCTTTCTTTCTCTTCTTTCTTCTTCTCTATGCTTCTCTTTCTCTCACGCTGTTCTCTCTTTTCTTCTTCTGCTGGATCTCTTTCTTCTTCTAATCTTTTTCTTCTTCTGCTACTCTCTCGATCTCTCTGCTGCTCTCTCTATTCTTCTTCTGCTCAGGCTCACTCTTCTTTCTTCTTCTGATCTTTTCCTTCTTCTGGATTGCGTAGGCTCAAATTCATTCTCTGCTCCTTTTTTCACGATCATCCTGCTCTCGAACACCACTATTCTTTTTATAGCAGTAGCAGGTAGGAGGGCGTGTGGCTTCCAGATTCCCACCTAGAGAGCCTTGACCACGTGGCACCATTTCAGCCTGCTGCACTACACATGTCACAATCCTGGCTTCTTGGATCACGTGCCCTCATTTAGCTCCTCGAGTATAAGTCCTGTCAGGTTAAAATTATTTTCAGTTTGAATAAGCAAAGTATGTATATTGAAAATGGATGCACTGACTTGGTTATGCTTAGTACCAATCCTGTACGGACTTTGTGATGCAGCTATGCATATACAACAATGAACCCTGCTCAGACTCTATTTATGCAAGCGAAGCAGTGCATGGTTGTACAGACTTTGTGTATCACTGACATGCCATTAGTGTGCAGACTCGATGACCATGCAACGACCAATGTATAGACTTGCTAGTGTATGGACTTGGTGAGCATGCGGCACCCAATGTATAGACTTGTGTTCTGAACGATGCCCAAATGCATGGAACACACAGGCTGTACAGACTTAGTGTGGACTTGTGCAAAGACAATGTATAGACTTGTGTTCATGCAGCAATGGAGTTGTATAGACTTGGTACCAAAGTATGCACGACGAATGACTTTGAATGTGTACGAGACTTATCAATGTGTAGACTTGCACATATGCATGAACAAGTGGCGATGTATAGACTTGCTCAGTTCAGTTGGTGGATGTACAGACTTTGCATATGCACATGTGACGCTGAGTGAGACGCAGGATGCACTGGCTGTACAGACTCTGCATATGCACATGAGATACTGAGTGAGACGCTAAGTGAGACTGACTTTAACAAGCAATGTATAGACTTTGATTTATGCACATGAGACGTTGAGTGAGATGGAGCAATGTATAGACTTAGCCGATGTAATGTTCAAACGACTTTAGACGCTAAGTGAGACGTTGGACGATGTACAGACTTGAGTTCGTGCATGCTACAGGACAATGTATGGACTTGTGTTCGTGCAACACAAAGGCTGTACTGACTTCGTGTGTATGCTACCAGACAATGTATAGACTTGTGCATATGCATGAAGAGGTGGCGATGTACAGACTTGCTAAACTTACGCATGGACTAAGTCTGTATAGACTTGTTTAACTAATGCATGCAGTAATGTACAGACTTGCCACCAATGTACAGACTTGCTATGCTTACGCATGGACTAAGTCTGTATAGACTTTGAATATGAATCCTTGGACATCCCTTCAACGAGTGTGCAGACTTTGTGTGTATTGTGCAAACGATGCACAGATATGCCACTGAGGGATGTGCGAACGTTGAATGAGTGAAATGCAGTTTGCAATAGGAAAGTATGTACATTGAACAAGGATGCACTGACATGCCGCCAATTGAATGTACATACTTGCAGGTGTGAATTGCAGTGTGCACAAGGTGAAGTATGCACATTGAAAATGAGTGCAAGACTATGCTAAATGATGCACACACATAGCAGCAATGTATAGACTTGATGCAGCATCAAAGCAATCATGTACAGACTTAGTGTACGCCTAAGGCAGACGAGTGCACTGACTATATGCTCAATGCAATCGTGCTATGGCATGCAGCTACTGTTAATGCACCGAGGTCATATGACAGATGAACACTTAAAGCAAATGATGCATAGACCTTAAACCATGACTCATAATATGTCATTATCAAAACTAGGGTTCCAACATTCTCCCCCTTTTTGATTATGACAATACTATGAGTCATGTGTGCTTATTCATACAACCATTTTATTTCATCATTTCTTCAGACAAACATATCTATGACTCCTACCAATTTCTCCCCCTTTGTTATTATCAAAAAGAACCATGGGGAGGTATAAATGCAGAGATGCATATGTAACAAGAAATGCAAGAACTCCCCTTTAATATATGAATACAAGCACATAATTCTCCCCCTTTAAGAATTTCTATGCAGCATGATTCATATGACAAGGAAGCTCCCCCTGAATAAATGGAATCTTATGAGATGGATGAGAAGGAGACCACAGTGGCAATCAAGGATAAGTTCTGGTCATGATGAGTCAAGGACAGTGAATAAAAGAATTTCAAATAAGCTCCAAACACAAGGAATTCAATAAGATTTTTAAGGAGATACCAATCTCATAAATCCAAAACATAATTTTTCAAAGTCTTTCATTATAAGGGCTTATGAATGAACTTTATTGATCAGCATGGTTTAAACATGATGTATGCAAAGTTTGTCAATAAAATTCTGTATTTGTATCTAAAATCACGGTTTAATAAAAATGAACCAAGCCCTCATATTTATGTCTTGATTAACCTCTCTTTCTCTTACACAATCAAATTTATTGACTTCTTTCGGAATTACATTCACTAGTATTGAGATCAAGCAATTATGAAGTCATGTGATTTTGTCCAGGGTTATAGCAATTTAACTTTTGCATCAATATTCATATATTACAATTTGTTCAACAAATTTTCATGCTACAAATTTTACGAGCACTCTAGTTCAGTGCACACCTTGTAACTAGAGGATATACGTTGATCAGACGCCAATATCCCTAAGCACTTAGTGTGACTAACAGTCATGCTTTATATTAATAGAGTTAACATTTACACCTCATGACATACCTCAACTCATTTCTTTGATGAGTGAGATGTATTTCTCAGTGTGCATGCCATTGCTCTGCCCGATTATCAATCATTCTTAAGCAGAGTTAACTATGGCACCTCATGACACAGTCCTTTGGGCATGCTTTCTCAATGACCAAAGTCATTGCTCTGACAACTATTTACCCTTTAGACATTTCAGAAAGCTCATTTGCTTCAAATCAATACTAATTTCATGTACTTAACCAAATAAAGCCATGTATTCAATAGTGCAGATTTCAGAAGATTTTACAAGACACAGCATGAAACAGTTGTTTAAAGTTTATTAAACATGATTCAAATATTTTTAAGAGATTTAAAGACAAACTCAATGGATACATTAAACTTAAACCACCTAAGTTATTTCAGACATTCATAAAATCGTATAATAGAAGATTCCTAGTTCAAGTGTTTTCAGACTTATGATCTAGACATGCCCCATTGAAATCTTCATGAATGGCTGATAGAAGAGATCTAGCAAGAATAAGTGATTTTGAAGCCCAATGTTTTCTGATATGATCAAGGTTTATCAATAGAATTATTAAAAAGGATATGCACACCAAGCAAGATATCAAGAGGTCAGACATGCTTCAGGATTTTCAAGGTTAATATGCAATGAATTCTGATATAAGTGTATGCATTTGACAACCTGCATGCAATGCATTGACTCCCCCTAACTAAATGCATTGATGTCTAGACACGACAATCTGAATTAGAGAGCTTCGGTTGACTAGACAGATTTGGAATCACAAAGGCATTTTGCTCCCCCTGTCTATTTGCACAGAAAATCACTTGTTTTTGAATTTTCCAAAATAAATCCAGTGCAATTAACTATATGCATGCATATGCAGTGACCACTTCTAAAGCACAATGCATGGACACAATTATGGGGTAGAGGAAACACACTCCCCCTGCCTAAATCTACTGAATCATCCTTTTGGAGTTTTCAAAATGGTTCAAATGTGATCAACACAAGTATGCAAAAGCACTGACTCCTTTTAGCAGATGCAATGATTTATCCCTTTTTGGATTCTTCAATTTAGATGATATGCAATACAATTAACTATATGTATGTAAAAACATACAATGTTTGCCATAAAGACTGAACATATGATTTTGTGACTCATGCTCATTCAGACTGCCCTACTAAGCAATATGACCCATGGTACTAGGCGGAGAACTTGGTCTAAAAGACCATCTCACACATAGTAAGAACCTCCAGACAGATTTCACCTGCCTTTTGGTAGTTTACCATTGGATATACCATAGTGGTCATGCATGATATCACATACAGGCTTGAAATTCAGTCTATTCAGATTTTCAGAAGTGCAAGTTCATTCTTATTCTAATATCTAAACAGACAATTCAATATGAGCATTGAGAGACATGAATACTCATAGTGTGCAAAGGATAACAAATATGCATGAACACATCACACAAGATATGCAATGAATTTCAAAATAGGAAATGCAGAGAATTTACCTAAAAAGTTCAGAAAGGGGTTTTCTTTATTCCTCAGTCCCAAGGCACACCTGCAAAACAATGTTCACTTTGCACAAACAGGTACCCAAGAAGTCTTGGGTCCTGAATTAACACTGACACCTTTGGCAGGTGTTCTAAATAATTTTTTAGCATGAAGGTCATCAGATCTCATCAAGTAGCAATTATTCATTGAATGACCTATTTGACCACAGTAATGACATGATGCAGCAAATTTCAAGTTCTTTTTATGCAAATTACTGTTGTCATAAAATTTATTGGCAGATAAAAAATTATGTTTACTAAAATAAGCTAGCCAACAGTCAGCAGCTCTATGGCCTGGCTTCCCACAATTATGGCATGAAAATTTCGCAGCATGGGGGTTGGCAGAATTCTTCTGAACATGCCAACAGTCCTTGACTGTATGGCCATTCTTCCCACACTCGAAGCATATGATATGCTTACTTTTAAAACCATTTCTGCCCCTAGTAGATCCAAACCAGCACTCAATGGCTTTGTGACCACGTTTGTTACAGTTAAAACAAGTGATGTGCTGGTTCAATGAAACAAATTTGTTCTTATTAAAACAATGTTGGCTTGCAGGGAATTTAGCATGATATGAATGAGATGTTTTCTTACCACTTGAAACCAGCATTGTGTAATCGTGTGTCCTAATTTGCCACAGTGAAAACATTCAATTTTCTTTTTCTGAGATGAAGAATTTTTATCATGAAATTTCCTAGCATTCATTATGTTGGCGCTCATATCATCTGTCTCCATCAACCTGCACTCATGGATCGGATGACCAGGTTTATGCCAATAGTGGCATGACATTTTCCTTTTGTGTGCATGTGTGTGTGTGTTTAGGTTATGTGTCACATGCACAGCATCAACATGATTGTTTCTTTGCTTGTTCTTCACATGAACATACCTATTCACTTTTTCAGCTTGTTTCTGAAGGTCATTTTGTTTCTATTTTTTCTGAACGATGGGGTGTTTCACTTGTGAAGTGGTGGCTACACTAGGAGCTTTGGCATTGATTGTAACAGCATTTGATTCTTTTACAAAGGATGTCATTAGTTTATTTCCAAATGATTTCTTATTAATTGGCTTGTAGCTAATCCCTTCTTTTTGAAGATTTGCCTTGACTCCTAACAACCTATTCAAGTTTTCTTGACCATCAACAAACTTAGACAAAGAGTTCCTCAAGTCTTGGATTTCATATTCTAGAGAGACAATGTGTAACTCATAACTGGCAATCTCTTGCTCACTGCAATTCACACATTCACTTAGCACCTTGTTAGCAGTTTTATATTTCTCAACTTCATGTTCCAGATTGCTCAGTTTATCAAACTCTTCTATGTGAACAGACTTTCCTCTTTCTAATGCTACAAGTCTTTCAGACATAGCAGAGTTTAGTTGTTTCAACTTTTCATTCTCCTTAGACAGAGCATCATTTTGAATTAACTCATTTATTAGAGTCTGATCTTCTAAGTTTGCTTTGCTTTCTCTCCCAGCTTCAAACTCCTTCAATTCTTTTTGCTATTTTTCAAGATCTTTCTGTAATTCCATATTTACAGATTTAATGGCATTAAATTTTTCAGCAAACAAATTCTTCTCTTGCTCAAGTTTCCCAAATTTTTCTTCATTTTCTTTAACAGATTTACTAAGAGAGTCATTTTCAGATTTTAGCCTATTTAGTTCAGAGCAAACACATTCAAGTTCCTTCATCAATTTTTCATTCTAATTTTTATACATATGGATATCAGACAAACAGGCATCATGAGATTGCTTCATATTTGAACAATTTTCACATGGAGAACTTGAACTACCCCGATCACTTTTCTTTTTTAAGTTCTTGTATTATTTTCTTAAATGTTCATGAGATTCAAGCAACTCAGCATATGCATTCTCCCAATCATCTAAAGAAAAATTCTCGAAGGGATTTACCTCTTCATCATTATCATCTTCATCTTGGATGCCACTTTGATTACTTCCGTTAGCCATCATGCAGCTGTCCTCATTTATCCTGTGAGCTTGCTTCAGCTTATCCAGGATGTCTTTAGCGGACCTGTAATCATGAAGGTAGGAATGTAAGGCTTTGTCAGTACCTGCTTTCAACATGTTCAAAGCTTTCTGATTTTCTTCATCCTTTGATCTGTGACTGTCGGTCCATTTGGACACTTTCTTTGGTAATCTGTGAGGACCTTGTGAAATTAACTTCCACAGATCAGGATTAACAGATATAACATATTTGCGCAGACTGACAAACCACACATTAAAATTAGAGCTGTTGAAAATCGGTGGATCACCCATGGAAATAGATCAGATTAATGCAACAGGAATAATGATGCGTCAAAAGCGAGATAGCACCGAAGACTGCAGGATCGGATCTGCAGGTCGCTGGACCTTCTATGCAGACACCTGCTCTGATACCAATTGATAGGACCGGTGCGATGGATACAGAGGGGGGTGAATGTATCGCTCTTCAAAATTGCCCAAATTAAATCCTGTAGCTAGACACAGTTGCGGAATAAAAACTATTGAGCTCTTCAAGATGAGATTCTAAGACACACTTGATCAACCAGTTGGACTGCAACAATGCAGGCACCTGAGCAAGTCTAAGCCGAGGCAGAATCAAATTGAAACAGTGTGTGCCATAAAGCATTCAAGCAGATGACTCATTAGAGACGGTCCTAGCCATGCATCTAGCACCAAGCAGATAAAAGAACAAACCATGAAAACAATGGATTTTTTAGGTGGTTCGGTCCTCCAGACCTACGACCACCCCTCACTCCAAACCGGAGTGAGGCTTCCACTAGCAAATGCTAGAACCCCAGACTCAGTCTGCAAACAAACGCTACCAAACAGCTTGACCAGAGGAACACACTCCTCTCTTCCTCCAGACCGGAGGGAAACCACTAGTGATAGCCCGTCACTAGCAACCAGAGACCGAAGTCTCTCTTCCTCTGAAACCCAGAGGGAACCCACAAGTGACACCCAGCCACTTGCAAACCAGAGGTCACGGACCTCTCTTCCTCCACACCAGATGGAACCACTAGTGACATACAGTCACTAGCAAATCGGAAAACAAATCTCCCTTCTCCTGAGACCACAGGAGGAACCCCGATTCCAAACAAGAGAATCAGAAAACGAGTGATCAGATAAAAGGAAAAACAAGAAACGAAAATACAGCAATCAGAAAGCTAGAAATGAGACACATAATGTAGCTCTCGCAGGAGCAAATCTGGTTTAGATCTGATCCAATTGCTAGACAAACAAATCCTTAATGAAGGCTTTAGTTTCTCTCCTCGAGCTCTCTATCTCTCTCTTTCTTTCTTCCTCTTCTTTCTTCTTCTCTCTGCTTCTCTTTCTCTCATGCTGTTCTATCTTTTCTTCTTCTGCTGGATCTCTTTCTTCTTCTAATCTTTTTCTTTTTCTGCTACTCTCTCGATCTCTCTGCTACTCTCTCTATTCTTCTTCTGCTCAGGCTCACTCTTCTTTCTTCTTCTGATCTTTTCCTTCTTCTGGATCGTGTAGGCTCTAATTCACTCTCTGCTCCTTTTTTCACGATCATCCTGCTCTCGAACACCACTATTCTTTTTGTAGCAGTAGCAGGTAGGAGGGCGTGTGGCTTCCAGATTCCCGCCCAGAGAGCCTTGACCACGTGGCACCATTTCAACCTACTGCACTACACGTGTTACAATCCTGGCTTCTTGGATCACGTGCCCTCATTTAGCTCCTCGAGTATAAGTCCTATCAGGTTAAAATTATTTTCAGTTTGAATAAGCAACGTATGTACATTAGAAATGGATGCACTGACTTGGTTATGCTTAGTACAAGTCTTGCACGGACTTTGTGATGCAGCTATGCACAAACAGCAATGAACCCTGCTCAGACTCTATTTATGCAAGCGAAGCAGTGCATGGCTGTACAGACTTTGTGTATCACTGACATGCCATTAGTGTGCAGACTCGATGACCATGCAACGACCAATGTATAGACTTGCTAGTGTATGGACTTGGTGAGCATGCAGCACCCAATGTATAGACTTGTGTTCTGAACGATGCCCAAATGCATGGAACACACAGGCTGTACAGACTTAGTGTGGACTTGTGCAAAGACAATGTACAGACTTGTGTTCATGCAGCAATGGAGTTGTATAGACTTGGTACCAAAGTATGCACGATGAATGACTTTGAATGTGTATGAGACTTATCAATGTGTAGACTTGCACATATGCATGAACAAGTGGCGATGTATAGACTTGCTCAGTTCAGCGGGTGGATGTACAGACTTTGCATATGCACATGTGATGCTGAGTGATACGCAGGATGCACTGGCTGTACAGACTTTGCGTATGCACATGAGACGCTGAGTGAGACGCTAAGTGAGACTGACTTTAACAAGCAATGTATAGACTTTGATTTATGCACATGAGACGCTGAGTGAGACGGAGCAATGTATAGACTTATTCGATGCAATGTTCACACGACTTTAGACACTAAGTGAGACGCTGGACGATATACAGACTTGAGTTCGTGCATGCTACAGGATAATGTATGGACTTGTGTTCGTGAAACACAAAGGCTATACTGACTTCGTGTGTGTGCTACCAAACAATGTATAGACTTGTGCATATGCATGAAGAGGTGGCAATGTACAGACTTGCTAAACTTACACATGGACTAAGTCTGTATAGACTTGTCTAACTGATGCATGTAGCAATGTACAAACTTGCCACCAATGTAAAGACTTGCTATGCTTACGCATGGACTAAGTCTGTATAGACTTTGAATATGAATCCTTGGACATCCCTTCAACGAGTGTGCAGACTCTGTGTGTATTGTGCAAACGATGAACAGATATGCCACTGAGGGATGTGCGGACGTTGAATGAGTGACATGCAGTTTGCAACAGGAAAGTATGTACATTGAACATGGATGCACTGACATGCCACCAATCGAATGTACATACTTGCAGGTGTGAATCGCAGTGTGCACAAGGTGAAGTATGCACATTGAAAATGAGTGCAAGACTATGCTAAATGATGCACACACATAGCAGCAATGTATAGACTTGATGCAGCATCAAAGCAGTCATGTACAGACTTAGTGTATGCCTAAGGCAGACGAGTGCACTGACTATATGCTCAATGCAATCGTGCTATGGCATGCAGCTACTGTTAATGCACCGAGGTCATATGACAGATGAACACTTAAAGCAAATGATGCATAGACCTTAAACCATGACTCATAGTGTGTCATTATCAAAACCAGGGTTCCAACATGGAGTTCTCCGCACCCCGGGAGTATGATGGGGACATCACCTCTCGTGCCCACATTCACGGCTTGTCTCCTCACCCCAGTTGCATCCGTCATGGTCTAGTTATTTATTTTGAGTCCTATGTAATTTTTATTTGAGTCACATCATTGTATTTTCCTTTTATTTGAGTCATGTACCTAAGTTAATGAGTCATCTACCTAAGTTAAGTGTCATAGGGTGGATTAGATTAGTTAATGGGCCCAATTCATTGGGCTAGGCCCAGGGGCACTCCCTACCCCTTGGTTATTTGTCATTGTAGCAAGAGTCAGGGACTTTTTGTAAAATGTGAGTTCCCTATATATAGGACCCCATTCCCCTCCATTTGAAGTTAATGAATGAATATTTTAATTTTCTAGTGTCCAACTTAAATCTTCTTCTTTTGGTGAGAAGCCAATTAAGTGGGTGAGAACCTCCTATCCCCCCCTCTCTACCTCTCTCTCTAGGAAGCCATTTTCTCTCTCCTCCACTTTCTCTCTCTAAAACATGTGCCTTTTTCTATCCCTCCCCTCCCAACCACCTTTCTCTCTCTTCCCCCCCTCCAATAACTCATCTCCAACTCCCCACCACCCCACCTTAACTCCACCCCAGCCCCAAGGGAGATTCCATCACTCCTCACTCCACCCTCCAACCACCGACCACCCACTCCCCTTCCCCAAGCACCATCTCATCTCCCAAGGGAGAATTCCCCACTCCCCAAGCCTCCCCTTTACCTTCCCCACACACCTCTTCCCATCCCCAAGATCATAAATTAATCCCACCCTTAAACCCATTTCAAATACCCTTTCCCTCTCTCCCTTCCAACCAAATTCGCTGCTCTCCCTCCCTCCACCTCCTAGACCTCCTTCCAGCGGCCGTTATGCCACTCCCACACCTTGGAACACCCCCTCCTAGACCCCCTCATAGATAGGGGTTGCCGTGACACACATCCATCTCATTTCCTTTCCCATCTACCCCCATTTCCCATCACCTATCACCACTCTACACAGGCCAGTTCGCAGGCAGCAAAGTACCAGCAGCTTGCAGAGGCGACCCTGGCTTCATCTTGAAGTCCCTGGAGGCCCAAGTGATACCTTCGGAAGCGTCTCCCTGTCTTCTTTACGACGGTGTGGTCTCGTCTCATTCTGAGTTCATGGCTGCCCGAAGGAGTCTTCACCGCAGGACTGCGCATCTACTACCAGACAGTCAACCTTAGGCGTCTTGCAGAGGCTCCCACAGCCGTCACCTTGATGATCTGGAGGTGGTACTTGGCTGAGATAATATACAACAAGTCTACTTCCAGTATCAAGAAGCGGAACCCCGTTCGGCATCCGGAGCTGTGATTTCTCATTTTTCTCCCCGAGGTGCGCAGTTCTGTCCCCTCTGGGACTGAACTGACCCTTGTCCATCGTTTGGGCTCTCCCAATCTGCTCAGACATCATCTGGCATTCCCGCAGGTCTCGTCTCAAAGAGGACTTGACAACGATTCCAAAGACTCTAGCCACGCTTGATTCAGAGATCGGAAGTAGTTGTGGCAGCCTCTTCTTTCAGCTGCTGTGGTACCGTAGCAATCGAGACTAGAACTCAAGGTCCCTATTTGCAGCCCTTCCCCGACCAGCATCGTCAACCAGGAAATTCCATAAAAATTGGACGTAAACCTGATCCAACCCCTAAGATTTTCCAATTGGTCTCATTGATAACAAAATTTTGGAGTGGTCGTAGTAACGTCAACTTCAACAATATGTCCTCTGTTCCAGAGGGCGGGTAGAACTGGCATCATCCATCCGTTTGGCTTCTATTTCAGTTTTCCCCTCCCCGCTCGGCCGGCTTAAAGCCCCTCCCAGCAAGAGGTAGTGTTTGAATGTAATTTTGGCTTCCCTTCCCCAAGTTCAACCCCCTTGCATGGGGCGTAGTGGTGTAAAACTTTGAACAGGTTCAAGCAACACCGGCACGGCGTGTGTGGAACCCACGCTTCCCCGCTCGCCCACGTCTCCGAGTGGGACCGATTTCTTCAAGCCGGTCGAGTAAGTTCTCTACCCTTGCTCTCCTTTGTATGCCTTGTTCCTTCAATATTCGTTCATAAGCTCTGCTGGTCTGTGAGAGTGAGCGCCCGATCCTCAAGCCCCATTGCTTTGAGTGACCGCCGTGGGAGAGAGTGCAATCCGTGCCCTTGGCACAACGTTGGCTCCATTGAATTGGGCCTCCATATCCTCGGGTGAACCCTTGGCCTTGATGGCCCTCTACCAGCAAGGTCCCAGCCCTCACAACCTCCACTAGGCATCCCCGAGTTACCCCGGGTCTTGGGTGAGTGTCGGGTGAGTGGCCGCCGTTGTCGGTCCGTTTCGTTTGTGAATTGGGCTTGCTTGCTAAAATCCAAGAGTGTGTCACATCAATTGGTATCAGAGCAAGTTATAGACTTGTATCTACTAAGTCTTATCCTAGGGCCATTGCATTTATCCCCCCGCTCATCATGGTCATTTCCTACTTAGCCTACTCGCCACCCATGGACTTCATTCTAGATAGGGATATTATCTTTGACGGATAATGTTCTAGTGATTACCTTAGGTGAGAGGCTACCATAGAAAGGTACTTTGAAGAGACTTGGGTATATGGACCCGCGAGAGTCCTCAAGGCCAAAGGGCGACTTCGGGGTCAGGCCAAGGAAAAGTGGCGGAGAATAAAGGGCTTAAGGTGGGTTGAAAGATAAGAACATATTCACTCATGGGAGGAGATGAAGGTAGAACATAGGAAGATCTACATCTCCAAATACTCCCACCCCTACTACTCAAACACCCCTAGCCCGAGGAGCACTACCACTCCTCCATCCCCACCAGGTCAACTTGAGACCACCCTTAGGCCTCCACCCCCACCACTCCCAACAAATTCCCTCTCAACCATCATCACTACACTTCGCCAACAAATCCTCTCCCTTATAACCTAAATGATCCAAGCATCCACCTCCCCACCTAACCCCATGAGGGTCCCCATACCCCAACTAAAACCCCCTTCCACAAACCTCACTATCCAAGCCCCATTGGTCCCCACCACTACCCCTCCATCTTCCCCTATAAAGAACACTCCCCCGAAGAGCGACCAACCCAAGCCACCCCAACCAACCCATCTCCCACTCCCTCCCCCAAAACTCCCATGTCTTAGGCCTCCACTACTTCCCCTCCCTACCCCAAACCAAGTTTTCCTTTACCCTCCACCCCGGGCGCACCATACACCAACCATCACCACACCACCCCCAAAAAACCATCTCAACTCCTTGGAGGAGGAACCCATACCCGACCCCATAGTGATGAACAGTCCGGACCCTGTCCCCACCACGGAGGCCACCCATATCCAAGTGGAAGAAGAGACCTCACATGGTGACAAATGTAGTTGACCGGCATGTTGACAACAATGGACAACCAACCAATGAGTCTTAACCTCCTAAACCTATGTGTCCGGTCCATCACCTCGGTATACACCATTGGTTGCTACACTAGTGGACTCCTTCTATTCCTACCCACACCTGATGAGCCCAACCTTCTCCTCAATTTGGAGCTTCTTATATCAGGTATAAAGCCAAACCCTCCCCTCATGGCTGACCCACCCACTAAGAACTTTGGCCCAATTGTTTCATTAGATGAGGATGACCCACCACCATTTGGGGATATTGAGGACATAAGGCCCCTTCCCCTTGGTAACCCTTTTCATGATCCCTTCCAATGGGAACCGTGGAACCCATGTGACTGAACAACCTTACCCACTGCCCTTTCCTATCTTCACACACCATGTTGGGCCAAGCTCACCTCATCCATAACCCATGTAACACCAAAGGAGCCATGACCTTAGGCAACACCCGCCTAGAGATCGAGGAAAAGCCCCACCCCATATCAACCTTCCTAGATCCCTTCGACCCTTTCACGGGGAAGTTCAAAGGTCGTCCCACATCTATGCACATGGAAGTCACCTTTGGGATAAGCATGCATGTGTCTAGGCTTACCACACCACTTGGCATGAACACTATGTTGGGTCCATTCTTTCACATCACCCACATGTCCAGTAGGAAACAAGACTGGTCCATATTCATGTGTAATGGTCCTCCTTCATTCATCATGGGTCATAGGCATAATAGGAGTATTCATGGATGTCTGGGTCCCCCGGCATTTGTCACCCCCATACATGACCGGATCACCTATGGATGCCCCGATCCTCCCTATTCTATCAAAGTCTTCTTAGCGTCAAAGCATGATTGGTCTAGTTTTGGTTGTCCAGGTCCACCCATCACCCCTAGAATGTCAGCATTCACAAAATTGCATGAAAACCTTAGCAAACACATCAGCAAGGAAAATGATATTTATAATAGGCAGGTTGACTCCCAACGGCGTCACCAAAATTCCACGTGGGTGACTTTGAGATGGTGAGGACAGAGAGGCTCCCTCCGGGAGCCATCTCCAAATTGAGGTCTCGTGGGGCTGGTCCCTTCCAGGTTCTGAGGTGCATTGGCACTAATACCTATGAGTTAGATCTTCCCGAAGAGTACGGAGTGAGCCCCACATTCAACGTGGCCGACTTAGTGTCATATAAGGGTCCCACGGTGGTACCCGGTGAGGATATTGAGCCCACACCCCTCATTGAGAGAGCACCCAGCCGTGAGAAGAGTCCACTAGCCAGGGTAGCCCGGCGTGAGCGAATTGAGCAAATATTGGATGAACAGGTCACTGCCATCAGGAGTAAGGTGTATGAATGCTATCTCATCAGGTGGATGGATCGGTCTCCTTTGGAAGACTTGTGGGCGGTATCACTTCTACACCCTCCGAGGAGGGAAGGACTCTTACTCGACGGAGTCGAGTTCTCCCCACCCCGGGAGTATGATGAGAACATCACCTCCCGTGCCAACTTCCACGGCTCGTCTCCTCGCCCCGGTTGCATCCGGCATGGTCTAGTTATTTATTTTGAGTCCTATGTAATTTTTATTTGAGTCATATCATTATATTTTCCTTTTATTTGAGTCATGTACCTAGGTTAATGAGTCATCTACCTAAGTTAAGTGTCATAGGGTGGATTAGATTAGTTAATGGGCCCAATTCATTGGGCTAGGCCCAGGGGCGCTCCCTACCCCTTGGTTATTTGTTATTGTAGCAAGAGTTAGGGACTTTTTGTAAAATGTGGGTTGCCTATATATAGGACCCCAATCCCCCCCCATTTGAAGTTAATGAATGAATATTTGAATTTTCTAGTGTCCAACTTAAATCTCTTTTTTTGGTAAGAAGTCAATTGAGTGGGTTAGAAGCCCCTATCCCCCTCTCTCTATCTCTCTCTCTAAGAAGTCATTTTCTCTCTCCTCCACTTTATCTCTCTAAAACCTGCGCCCCTTTCTCTCTCCTACCCTCCCAACCACCTTTCTCTCTCTTCCCCCCATCCAATAACTCATCTCCAACTCCCCACCACCACACCTTAACACCACCCCAGCCCCAAGGGAGATTCATCACTCCCCACTCCACCCTCCAACCACCAACCACCCACTCCCCTTCCCCAAGCACCATCTGATGCGGGACGAGACCACGGACACGACAAGCTCGTGACTGCCCCTTAACGAGGGAAGCGTCGGATGTGCGCGGTTGAGAAACCGGCTGTGAGCTAGGGTGGTCGGCTCTCACTTGTGCCCGGATCGGGTCACGGGACGGTAACGCTCTCTCTCGCAGCAGCGGTGATATAAATAGTAAGGGAGCGAATGCGATACCTCCACGCGCTCGGCGTGGGGACGACGGACCCGGCCGAACTCGTGCTCCCGGAAAAGTTAATACATGAATATTACAGCAATAGAAATATGCCCACTCCACGCAGGGAGGTAAAGGGCGACACCAGGGGCCCGGGAGGACCGAATTCGGGATGACGGCAGCTTCGTGTGTTGATTCGGCTACACGTGTGATCACGACCGTGGGGCCCACGTGCTGTCTGGAGGGGCCGTGTGGGACCCGGTGGTGCCGCTGTAGTGTGGACACTTAGGGAAGTGTTCCCTGGGCTGGCGGCACACCGGAACGTCGCCCGGGGGTCGGGCGGTTCCGATCGGCACCCGTCAAGTTTGCTGTCCACGGACTGGTGGTTGCTGTTTTACAGCGCGCGCTCCGGCGAGAATGGACGCTGCGATCAGCCCCGATGTCAGATCGACACGAGACTGGCGCCGTTGGAAAGCTAGCTTGAAGTTATTCAACCTAGGCCTAAAGATCAGGCCTGGATATGCTCGAATCTTGACTTATGGAATTTTCAATCTACTGTTATACAATTCCTAAAATCACAGGTCAGCAGAGAACTTTCCTGTTGATTGCCTTTGACCGTGAGGCAGACGTTCGAATCTGGGGTTGTGTTCTTCAGCAACGTTGTTGAAAATGGAGCTGGGAAGACGGAAAAATTAGTTTGGACATGTTTGGATGTGTCTATGATTTTCTGTGATTTGTTTAATGGACGAAGGTCGGATCTGGAAATGGGCTGACAACACTGTAGCTTCGGTAGAACATGAATTTTTAAAAATAGGTAGAAGGATGATTAAAATGTAAGAAAAATGTTGGTGGTAGGGGACGATGGACAGAACGCCCAGTTAAATTGGGAGGTCTAACAAAAATCAAAAGTGTGGTCGAAGGTGGAGAACTCAGGGCTACTGTCACTGTAGACAGTGACAGAACATATCTGAGATTGAGAGATGAACGAAAAGGTAAAAATATGAAACGGTGGATTTTGAACCTAATATTTTTTTTGGAGAAGGGGATAGAATATAGGAACCAACCCTCAAAATTTTAAATCTATCTGAACTCGTGGCCGGCTTCAGGAATTCACGAACTACACCTCTGTCCAGTAGGACAGAAACTTGATGACTATTCCACGGCGGCTCGAAGGCGGCACGAACGGGCGGCGGCGGCGGCACAGACGATCACCGGAGGTTGAGAGGGGATGAAGGGAGATAGATACACTCTAGATCTGGGGTTGGGGATGGAAGAACAGCAGGGGAAGAGAGAGGGGCGCACCAAGCTTCAAGCCTTGCAACAAAATTCTGATTTTTTCATTGAATTTCACATGAAAATATAAGCTTATATATGGTTTACATCAAATGTAATGTGGACCCTTGGATCTAGGGAAGGGGATTGAAGGGCTAGGATGTGGTTTGAATAACTTTGAACAACACATTAAAAGCCTAATAAACTATATGGTTCGCCCCCCCCCCCCCTTTAAGAAGACAAATTTGAATTGTCTTCTTTATTTAAATCTAGGTCCAAGTCCAAGGTTGGACCATGGACCAGCCCCCTTGGGCCCGAGAGTCCAAGTGGACCAATAAGGAGGAGGGAGGGGGCCCCTGCAGGGCCTACATGCACTTTTGCAAAGAAACCCAATGGCCTTTTGCAAATAAACCCACTAAGACCTACAATTGTGTACCCATGTATCACAAGGGTATACATACAAATATAAAAGGACGTAAATGCGAACACAATGTGAGCGGGCTGACGTTGATGTCCCCATCAATTCTCCCCGGGTGGGAGGAACTCGACCCCGTCGAGTAAGGGTATGGCTGCTCCGGTACTCCAGCGGATCCGTCACCGTGCCAAGTAGCGCGGGTATGCTCCACTCCAAGCGATCGTCACCTGCTCATTCCATATATACTCGATATGCGAACTGCTATGGGCTAAAGGTGGTCACTCCGAAGGGGCACTCTCAAAAAAGAAGGAAGCAGCTCAAAGACTCACTAGGAATCACCATTGAGTCCCTATAGGTGACTGATCCGGGTATAGAAGTAGAACCGATCCCATACTCATCAAGTGAGTCCAATCACCTCTTACTCATAAGAGAATGACAACGAGCTTGCACAAGACACATGCAGACTCACCATGCACTAACACACGTATGCAAATCACACAAACAATCGACTCAAAACAAACCACACAAGGAAAACACACCGACTCATGCATGACTCTAGACGAAGGTGGTAGCATCAAGCCCACTAGGTGGCTGCATCCTGGGCGGCAGGAGAGCCTTCCTGCTCTTCCCCTCCCAAGGCATAGTACTCCTCGGCTAGTGCCTCATCGGCCTCGTAATCAACACACTCAGGCTCGGGAGGTATGGATCCTCCAACACCTAAGGCTAGGGTGGTGCGAGTGGGACACTCGCTGGCAATGTGGCCAAACCCATGACAGTGGAAACACTGCACTCTCGACCAACTACTCTCTCCTATAAAAGGGGCCTTACCCTTATCATCCCGTCGGGTAGGGGGTGTAGGCAGTAATGGGGGAGATGTAGGTGCTTTGGACAATAGTGGAGGGGGTGCCGGTGCCAGAGGACGGGCTATAGGGGCCGGGGAACGGGCAACGGGTGCCGGTGGTTGGGGTGGAAATAGATCCCGGGGTGGAGGAGGACGAGGCCGTGGAGCGAAGTGCTCCTGACGGGTGGACTCCTGAGGTCGAGCCATGGGAGGCCGCTGATGTGGGCCTATGGAGTGACGGGGCTCGGCACTACGGAGAGGGGTGGGGCCCAACCGATGGCTAGACTCGAACTCTCCCTCAAATTGCTCCATCTCGAGAGCAACCTGGTATGCCTCTTCCAACGTCTTGGCATTGCGGCGGAAAAGCTCATACTGGTAGTGTGGCCGCAAACCACGTCGAAAGCGGGACACGGGCATGGTACTCTCCTCCGTGACACCACATCGTAGAAAGTACTCATCAAACTCCGCGATGTATTCGGAGACGGACCGGTCTCCTTGGCTAAGACTTTGCCATCTATCGATGAGTCGCTGGTAGTATGTGGGAGGACGGTACTTTTGCCGAAGTTTATTCTTCATCTCGGCCCATGTGTCGATCGGGGGTTCTAACCGCTGAAGTAGCAGGCTCTCCACATTCTTCCAATAGGTTTGTGCCTGCCCCATGAGTTTCATGGTGGCGAATCGGACCCTTCGACGCTCCGACATATCATACAACTCAAAGTGATGGTCCATGCCGAACTCCCAATCTAGGTAGACTTTCGGATCCAAAGATCCCTAAAAAGCGGGAGGGTCCGCTCGCACGGTCTTAAGGACCCTATCATCATCCTCATCTCGTTGTGGATGAAAACCATGACAGTGTTGACCATATCCCTCATAGGCATTGTCGGAACCATAGTCCTCGAGACCAAGGTCACGGTGCGGTAGTTGGGGAACCCGAGGAAGGGCGGGTGGAGGAGCTTGTGGTGGCTGGTTTTGGGCCGCGGGAGCGGCCTGGACTTGGGCCATGGGAGCGGGTTGGACTTGGGCCACCGCGGGAGGAGGTGCGGGTGGGCCGTGGGCTGCCCCTGGAGGGTCCCCGTGTGACATCCTATCTAACCGCCCAACGAGGTCTTGGACCGACCTGTCGGAGGTCTCCAAGCGCCCCTCCATGGCTCTAAGGCGACCATCCATATTATCGGAGAAAGTCCGAAAGTTAGCATCAGATTGGTCCAACCTAGTCATAATGGCCATCATCGCCTCTTGTAGGGAGTGGAAGTCTCCCGAGGTATCCCATGGGTTGGCCATAGGTGGTGGTGGGGGTGAGTACTGAGTACCCCGACGAGTGGGCATGCAAACACACCGACTAGAAGACGCCGACTAAAGCAAAACACACTAATGCAAAATGATGCGCCTAGACTTAACCAAAACGCGGTACGCGGCGGAGATAATCGACCCGAAGGTCACTCGCACAAGTGTGCGGCCTTCCCGATAGGCGTAGCCTAACGTTCGGACAACACCTTTTGATATACCGAGTTATTGGGATGCGATGCAAAAGACACTTTTTTTTTGTTTTAAAACAATGATGATCCTAGACTCGACTTAAACCGACTAATGACTCGATGTAAATGACACTCTTTTTTTTTGACACCCTAGACTCAAACTCGCTCTGATACCAAATTGATGCAGGACGAGACCACGGACACGACAAGCTCGTGACTGCCCCTTAACGAGGGAAGCGTCGGATGTGCGCGGTTGAGAAACCGGCTGTGAGCTAGGGTGGTCGGCTCTCACGTGTGCCCGGATCGGGTCACGGGACGGTAACGCTCTCTCTCGCAGCAGCGGTGATATAAATAGAAAGCGAGCTAATAACCCTATCATACTCTCTAGTAGTGGCATAAGCAAGTATATATGAAAATTAAGCAAAATGCCAAGTAAGAGAGCGAATGCGATACCTCCACGCGCTCGGCGTGGGGACGACGGGCCCGGCCGAACTCGTGCTCCCGGGACAGTTAATACATGAATATTACAGCAATGGAAATATGCCCACTCCACGCAGAGAGGTAAAGGGCGACACCAGGGGCCCGGGAGGACCGAATTCAGGATGACGGGCAGCTTCGTGTGTTGATTCGGCTACACGCGTGATCACGACCGTGGGGCCCACTGTTGTCTGGAGGGGCCGTGTGGGACCCGGTGGCGCCGCTGTAGTGTGGACACTTAGGGAAGTGTTCCCTGGGCTGGCGGCACACCGGAACGTCGCCCGGGGGTCGGGCGGTTCCGATCGGCACCCGTCGGGTTTGCTGTCCACGGACTGGTGGTTGCTGTTTTGCAGCGCGCGCTCCGGCGAGAATGGACGCTGCAATCAGCCCCGATGTCGGATCGACACGAGACTGGCGCCGTTGGAAAGTTAGCTTGAAGTTCTTCAACCTAGGCCTAAAGATCTGGCCTGGATATGCTCGGATCTTGACTTATGGAATTTTCAATCTCCTATTATATAGTTCCTGAAATCACATGTCAGCATAGAACTTTCCTGTTGATTGCCTTTGACCGCGAGGGCGACGTTCGAATCTGGGATTGTGTTCTTCAGAAAAGTTGTTGTAAATTGAGCTGGGAAGACGGCAAAATTGGGTTGGACACGTTTGGATGTGTCTATGATTTTCTGTGATTTGTTTAATGGATGAAGGTCAGATCTGGAAATGGGCTGACAACACTGTAGCTTCGGTAGAACATGAATTTTTAAAAATAGGTAGAAGGATGATAAAACTGTAAGAAAAATTGTGGTGGTAGGGGACGATGGACAGAACGCCCCTTTAAATTGGGAGGTCTAACAAAAATCAAAAGGGTGGTCGAAGGTGGAGAACTTAGGGCTACTGTCACTGTAGACAGTGACAGAACAGATCTGAGATTGAGAGATGAACGAAAAGGTAAAAATATGAAACCGTGGATTTTGAACCTAATTTTTTTTTTGGAGAAGGGGCTAGAAGATAGGAACCAACCCTCAAAATTTCAAATCGATCTGAACTCGTGGCCGGCTTCAGGAATTCACGAACTACACCTCTGTCCAGCAGGACAGAAACTTGATGACGATTCCACGGCGGCTCGAAGGCGGCACGAACGGCGGCGGCGGCGGCACAGACGATGACCGGAGGTTGAGAGGGGATGAAGGGAGATAGATACACTCTAGATCTGGGGTTGGGGATGGAAGAACAACAGGGGAAGAGAGAGGGGCGCACCAAGCTTCAAGCCTTGCAACAAAATTCTGATTTTTTCATTGAATTTCACATGAAAATACAAGCTTATATATGGTTTACATCAAATGCAATGTGGACCCTTGGATCTAGGGAAGGGGATTGAAGGGCTAGGATGTGGTTTGAATAACTTTGAACAACACATTAAAAGCCTAATAAACTATATGGTTCGCCCCCCCCCCCCCCCCTTTAAGAAGACAAATTTGAATTGTCTTCTTTATTTAAATCTAGGTCCAAGTCCAAGGTTGGACCATGGACCAGCCCCCTTGGGCCCGGGAGTCCAAGTGGACCAATAAGGAGGAGGGAGGGGGCCCCTGCAGGGCCTACATGCACTTTTGCAAAGAAACCCAATGGCCTTTTGCAAATAAACCCACTAAGACCTACAATTGTGTACCCATGTATCACAAGGGTATATATACAAATATAAAAGGACGTAAATGCGAACACAATGTGAGCGGGCTGACGTTGATGTCCCCATCACCCTCTCATCTCCCAAGGGAGAATTCCCCACTCCCCAAACCCCCCTTTACCTTCCCCACATACCACTTCCCATCCCCAAGATCAGAAATTAATCCCACCCTTAAACCCATTTTCAAATACCCTTTCCCTCTCTCCCTTCCAACTAAATTTGCAGCTCTCCCTCCCTCCACCTCCTAGACCTCCTTCCAGCCCCTGTTCTGCCACTCCCACACCTTGGAACACCCCCTCACAGACCCCCTCATAGCCAGGGGTTGCCCCCATACACATCCACCTCTTTTCCTTTCCCATCTACCCCCATTTCCCATCACCTATCACCACTCTGCACAGGCCAGTTCACAGGCAGCAGTGTACTAGCAGCTTACAGAGGTGACCCCGGCCTCATCCTGGCATCCTTGTAGCCCCAAGTGATACCGTCGGAAGCGTCTCCTTGTCTTCTTCGCGACGGTGGTGGTCTCATCTCGTTCTGAGTTCGTGGCTTCCCGGATGAGTCTTCACCGCAGGACTGCGCATCTACTACCAAACAGTCAACCTTAGGTGACTTGCAGAGGCTCCCACGGCCATCACCTTAAAGATCTGGAGGCAGTGCTTGGCTAAGATCATCTACAATGAGTCTACTTCTAGTATCAAGAAGCGGAACCCCGTTCGGCATTCGGAGCAGTGATTTCTTATTTTGTCCTACAGGTGCACAGTTCTATCCCCTCTAGGACTGAACTGACCCCTATCCACTGTTCGGGCTCTCCCAATC
This sequence comes from Amorphophallus konjac, assembly GCA_022559845.1. Lineage (NCBI taxonomy): Eukaryota > Viridiplantae > Streptophyta > Magnoliopsida > Alismatales > Araceae > Amorphophallus > Amorphophallus konjac. The sequence continues at coordinate 252,874,426 of CM040119.1, forward strand.
TGCTCCGACATCATCTGGCGTTCCCGCAGGTCTCGTCTCGAAGAGGACTCGACAACGATCACAATGACTTTGTCCACGCTTGATTCAGAGATCGGAAGCACTCGTGGCAGTCTCTTCATTTAGCTGCTATGGTATTGTAGCAGTCCAGACCAGAACTCAGGGTCCTTGTTCGCAGCCCTTCCTCGACCAGCACCGTCAACCAGGATATTCCATAAAAATTAGGCGTCAACCTGATCCAACCTCGAAGATTTTCCCACTATTCTCATTAATAACAAAATTCGGGAGTGGCCGCAGCAGTATCAACTTCAACTGTCTATCCGCTATTCCAGAGGGCGGGTAGAACCGGCGTCATCCATCCGTTTGGCTTCTATTTCAGTTTTCCCCTCCCCTCTCGGCCTGCTTAAAGCCCCTCCCTACGGGAGGTAGTGTTTGAATGTAATTTTGTCTTCCCTTCTCCAAGTTCAACCCTCTTGCATGGGGCGTAGTGGTGTAAAACTTTGAATAGGTTTAAGCTACACCGGCACAGCGTGTGGGGAACCCACACTTCCCTGCTCGCCCACGTCTCCGAGCGGGACCGATTTCTTCAAGCCGGTCGAGTAAGTTCTCTACCCTTACTCTCCTCTGGATGCCTTGTTCCTTCAATATTAGTTCATAAGCTCCGCTGGTCCGTGAGAGTGAGCGCCCGGTCCTCAAGTCCCATTGCTTTAAGTGACCGCCGTGGGAGAGAGTGCAACCCGTACCCTTGGCACAACATCGGCTCCATTGAATTGGGCCTCCATACCCTCGGGAGAACCCTTGGCCTTGATGGCCCTCTACCAGCAAGGGCCCAGCCCTCACAACCTCCACTCGACATCCCCGAGTTACCCCGGGTCTTGGGTTAGTGTCGGGTGAGTGGCCGCCATTATTGGTCCGTTTCGATTGCGAATTGTGCTTCCTTGCTAAAATCCAAGAGTGTGTCACATCAAGGGCCCTCCACCATAGTCGTGTGCCCCCAGTCGAGCTACTCCACATTAGCCACAATAATGACTAGCGGACCCAAAGGGGGCATGAGCTGCTCGGTCCTCCTCACCCAGTGGTACTCCTCTCGGACCACACACCTCGGGACCCTCTCGTCCCTACCAAATCGTGCCATAGCTTCAAGACAAAACACCAAAAATGGTCAGCGTGCCAGGAATTCAACACATACAACACAATAAGGCACAAGTACATGAAGCATCAAAATGAAACTACAACAACTCAAAAGGAGACGTTCGCGGGCCGTACGCCCGCGTCTCCGCCTCTGACGCACGACCAGTGGGGTGCATTTGTTATACCCGGACGGTTTCTCCAGCAAAATACCCAGAAATAAGGGTTCGGGAATTTCCTTGAACACCTTCATTGCACGAGCTACCCGGCCCCTCCGACAACCTAGTAGACCCGTCCAACGGCCCTGACCCGCTAGCCGAGGTATACGGCAGCACTAGCAATCAATCAGGACTACTCCCCACTCATGAGTTGTGGACTTTGCCCGCATTCTACACAACCACCCGGGCCATCCCGAGGACACTCCGACTATAAGCCACGCCATGTGACACCTAGTGAAAAGGCAATGGGCCTACCCCAGGACGCCTTCCTTCAACCCTCCAAGGTCATAGGGAGACCCAAATAGGTCAAACACAAGCTCCGGAGGCCCGCAGTACGTGTGTACGGCTCACACACGTGTGTTCGGCATTCTGCCAAACACCTTGTGAGCGCGCATGATTCAACCCCTCTACACCAACCCACGGGCCATCCCGTGGTTCCTATACGCCAATTGCGTCCTACAACGACCCCCCAGCAAGCCGGGGCCACCCCCGACCCTCAGACACCGGGGAATATGCCACCCAACTTCAGCTCTCGGGCCAACCCGAGGCTAAATTGCCAACCCGCCGCAGAATGTGGCACGTAACACGAGGCAAATCCAAGGCCCGTCGGCCAAGGCCTATGGACTTCTACCCTTGGCCCTAGGTCAAATCCAAGGCCCGTCGACCACTTACGCGGCCCGTTCGGCAACCCAGGGTGTCGGGCATTTGCTCGAAGACCTTGCGAGCGGCTACTACGACTCGAACAACAACGGCCCCCATGGGTCATCTCAATATCCCAGAACTCCGTGTCCTTCAAATGACATCCCCAGACGACGAAAGAACACCCTCGGGGGCCATCCCTCAGGGTTGCAGCTCGCCCGGGGCCAGTTCGCCCCAGGGCGTGGCCGCGCCCCCGGGGAGGGTGAACTCCCCGAGGGGTCGCATCGCCCTCCCCGGGGGGCCGCACCCTCTCCCCAGCTCGGAGGCCCAACGGTCCTCCCTAGTCCTGGTTCATGCAAATTCGGTCTAAGGTTCATGTAAAGTTCGCTCGTCGTACCCGTATGTAGAAGAATTCGTGAAGACGGAGCCCCAGGATTATGTCGAGTCGCACACGTCAATCCCTCGATCTACGCACACAAGCAGCCAGTCGACGAGTCCAAGCCCGTATCCTTTGTCTTCTTGCATTCAAACTGAGTCAAAGTTGGGCTAAAAATAACCAAAAATCAAATTTTATAGAGGTGGGACCATTCCCCCCTCTCCCTCTTCCAACCTGGTCTGCCCAAACCCCCTTGGCGAGGGGTTTAGGCGGACTAGCATAGACCCCCAGGTTGGTCCGCCTAAACCCTTGGATAATAATAAAAAAAGATTTTTAAAAAATAAAAAAAGGACCTGTTCGGTCCGCCCAAACCCCCCCTGGGGAGGGGTTTAGGCGGACCAGCCTGGACCCCCAGGCTGGTCCACCTAAACCCCATCCAATAATAATAATAATAAAGAATTTTACCCTCCAAAGAGGGGTTTAGGCGGACCAGACTAGCCCCTTGGGCTGGTCCGCCTAAACCCCATCCCCTCCACTCCATTACACACACAAAAACACACAAAAAAATATAAATAAAATAAAATAAAAACACTATTTAGGGGGTTTACCCAGACCAAGTTGGACCCTCAACTTGGTCCGCCTAAACCCCACCCCCACCCCTTCAACTTCCTATAAATTCCCCCTTAGAAGCTCAAGGGGCATGGCATGAGGCATGCATCAAGCAACACAACAAAGAGGACAACGCACGGACGGACGAACATCCCCGGCCTAATTGTCGCACCCTTGGACTCCCGAGGCTTTTGGCAAGGGTCGAGAACGCAAGAAGACAAGCGCGCACGCGGTTGGCTTGCTAGTCGGCTCACACACGCTGAGGGTATGTCCCACATACTCCCCTCACACGGTGTTTAGCCATCTCACATCAAGTCCATCCCCGCCGCATGTAACATGACTACGCCAATGGTAAAAGCACCCGCATACCGGGTCCGCCTGCGTACGCCAATTTACGACGGTGACGAAAAGCATTTCATAATGCCGTGCCAGGCCCCGACATAGAACCGCATGCCCACCGTTCACCTCCCAGTCGGCCGTTGGCCCCTAGGATTAACAAATCAAGTCTAGTCGGACCTCTGGCCCGGGAATCATAGTCCCGGGGCAGACCTCGACTCTCTAGCATGACAACACTCACAGTCCAAGACCCGGACCCGACCGCTCACCTCGAGTCGCGTCCGATCTCTACCAGGCGCCAGTCTGTGTCCGCTCTGGCCACCAAGGTAGTCATACCCACACCAACTCCTCTGAAAAGAGTCCCTGTAAAACATGTGGATACCCGCTTTGTCACACAATGACCCGGGGACCGACCCATGTGCCGGAATTGTCCCGCGGCTTGCGCCAGTTGTACTTTGGCCCGCTTGTAAAGCCCATGTGGCCACATCATAAAACCAGTGAAATACAAGTGCTCGCATTCGGGCCCCCAGGTTCCTACCCATACCACTCGGCATCCGTGCCTAACACCCTAACCCCAACAAACACCCCCAGTCTAAAGTGCACCTATAGCTGCTAAATGCCCCCAGCCCTCTACCCACGGCTTCAAACATATATACAGACTTTTCTTCAGCTTAGAACAAAGGTATTCAGATTCAATCCGATGTAAATAAACACCGGTTACTTGCGGCCGGTGGGGAAAGACGTCAAGTACACGATTCCCGCAATCGCCTCCGCACTCGCACCCATGGAACCCCTTCTCTCCACGTGTCACCCGATCGCCCGAGCCTACGTGCCACGCCTTGGTGGTGCTTCCCCGGTCAACCTTTGGTTCCATGAGTGATTATCGAGAAATCGGTTGGCACGCCCGCACCCTATCCGGTTAACCCTTATCCCAACATTTTCGTGCCATTCCACCCTTATCGACTTTCCTTCAAAGGAGAGTGCCCGATACCGTCGTGAAAGGCATGCAACCGTAAGGAGGATACCCGAGATATATCAAACTCCCATGTCTTCCTTCCCCATTGTATCCCTTCCTTCACCCCGGTAATCGGCAAAACAAAAACCCACGCAAACAATGACAAAGCCTGCTAACACCGACCTTATGCACAAGACCTTGCATACTAACACTAACCATATGCATGAGACGGCATGCTAACACCGACTTTAGATGCACGAGCCTGGATACTAGTACCTACCTTAGATGTAAGGCTCTGCATACTAACACCGACTTTATGCGCATGAAACATGAACTAGCACCGACTCTGTATGCAATACACACTGTGCTAGCGTCGACCTTACCTTATGAAATTGATGCTAACATCGACCTTATAACTGCACTTACCATATGCAGGCACAATGCAGACGTGCACTGACCTTGGTCGTGTACAAATGGGATATGCACCGACTATATGAGGAATATGCACTGACCTTATGCTCAGACATGCAAGGAAAATATGCACTAACCTTGTATAAACCCAAGGCGAGTGTGCACCGACCTTTGTGCATGAAAACTAATTGTGCACCGACCTAACGTAGAATACAACTGACAATGCAACGACCTTCTATTCTCAATGTAGACACTACACCGACTATGTATGTTCACAACAAAAACCTGCACTGACCCTTTGTGCTCACAGCAAAGCCTGCACCGACCCTTTATGCTCAATGTAATCATGCACCTAAACAACATCAACTAACATCGACCTTAGCTGTGTGACATCACAACTAGCACCGACCCTAGTTATGCATGATGCAACTGGCGTTAGCTCTATATAAGCATAGTGCAATATGAGGATCATGCACACCACCTATTCGACCAAATGCCATGCACATAGGTTATTCAGTAAACTGTCATGTGCACAGAATTTATGCAGACACGTTGACTTTATGTACATAGTATTGACTTTACTTTGACTTTTGGTTGACTTGTGATGCATTGACACATATGAATGGTTGTACCCGACATTATGCAAGACGTATATAGAGACATCCACAAACATGCACATGTGAAGCAATTCATTTCATGTAATTCATCTATACAACAATATGAGCATTGTATGCACATAACAAACACTGTATGTAACAAAAACCCATGCTATATGCAATAAGCACATATGGAATCATAAAAACACATATGACATCATACATATGAGTCATAGTGTTTGTCATCATCAAAACACAATATCTAACACATTCATCCTCATTAATGAACAAACCCCTTTTTGCTTCGACATTTATCCAATGTCGATGTGCAAATCAACGCTGATTCTTGTCATCATCGGCAAGATCAGTCAACGAACTATTAACCCGGACCTTTCATCCTCGTTAATGAACAAACCCCTTTTTGCTTCAGCACTTATCCAATGTCGATGAACAAACGAATGCTGATTCTTGTCATCATCGGCAGGATCAGTTAATGAACCATTAACCCGGACCTTTCATCCTCGTTAATGAACAAACCCTTTTTTCTTCAGTATTTATCCAATGTCGATGAACAACCCAATGCTGATTCTTGTCATCATCGGTAGGATCAGTCAATGAACCATTAACACGGACCCTTCATCCTCGTTAATGACTAAACCTCTCTTTGTGTAGCACCCGGAAAATTTAAATATAAAACAAATAGAAATAAATTTAAATATTAGACATAGAAAAAAAATTTATAAAAATTAAAATTTTGATAAAAGAAAATTGATAATTAGCTAAAATACTTAATGGGCTTAAATGTTAATTAATGTGCATCAATAAAGGTATAAATAAATAATTGAGAAATAAAAATTTAATATATTCTTTTATCTATCTGTAGCTTAAATTGGAAATACAATTCAATTATTTTAAGGGAATTTCATTTCAAAAATATAATTATACACATACATATATATAAGGACCTTCATAGGATCGAACCCGACTTTGATACCCGAGACAACGGTGGACAATGGAAATTTAGGAAAATAAAACCTTTAAATAACCATATGATTTGTAATAACCTATATATATATATATATATATATATATATCTTGACCCATACATAGATATATGTATAGATATATATACATCAAACTTGTATATAAATATTACACCATGCAGATGAGTAACCACTCATATATATACACATTTACAATACATGTATATATGAACCTTATATTTAAATGGGCGTAAAGCATATGTACCAAACCCACTTTTGACAAACCTAACACCCACGTAACAATACCCATGCGATTGTCACATTAGCCCAACCCAAATCATGCATGCAGTATATAAAGCATGGCCTTAGGGTTTTTCTATGTTAACGAAGGCAGGTGGCGACCATAATAGCAGGGAAAATAGATGCATGGAAAGTTTTCGAAACTTTCCTTTTGATAATGTGGACCCTTACTCCCATTATAAGTCCACCCCCGTTTAGGACTCCTCCTCTATAATAAGACCCTTTGTGCATGTTTTTGCTCCGATCGTCGACTTCGTCTGCCTCCTTTCTCTGCCGTGTGCCCCTGTCATCTCCACGTAGACGTCGTCTGTTCAACCTCTTCCCGTGTCGATCGATCGAGCCGCGCGCGCTGCTTCGTGCATGAGAACCCTGCACCGGACCAGTCATCCGTCTGCTCTCGTTGCTGCAGCATTGAAGTCAAGCCTCTTCCCTTATAGTTGCTGCTAGTGTTAGCGTGGGGAACATCTTCCCTATATCGTCTTCTTCTTTCCAGCATTCTCTCCGATTGTATAAACGCCAAAGAGGTAGGCAATCTCCCAAGCAAAATTATAAAGCTAGCATGCTAGATGTATATGTAGCCCAAACAAAGTTAATTCATGATTTGTCTCAAGTAACGAAGCCAAAATGTTAGATTAAAATGGTATATATCATGCATATGGATTATGGTTGTGTTCTGTTATATTCTGGAATTTTACAGTAAATAACGCCTTTTTCTAGGGCGTTATTTTATGAAATTCCATTTGGAATTGATGACGTTACATATGCCGTGTTTTATGCAATTGACGCCACTGTTAAGGACGTTAATAATGTAAAACGTGACAGTCACGAGGGCGTCAATTAACAAATTCTAAAAGAAGTGATATTTAACAGTCGTTAATTATATATATGTGGGTTATTAGCTTTTCGCATTTATAGTCGTTAATGGTTATAGAAGTATCGTTTGGCCATGAAAATTTACTGACATACTATTGGGGTAGAGATCGAGGTACTGAAAGTGGTTGCACCGTTTTTTGTGCCACTATTACAAGTTCCCCCGTCTCTCATCGAAAAATTATTTTGAACATATGGTTATGTAGAGTTTTTTGAGCCGGTCATTTCGGTATATTATAAGCCAGATTCCGACATCATTTAGTATAAAAACCAGAGACTTGAAAATACAGTTTTTTGGAAGTAACCACCTAAACACGGTCGTTCATTAAAAAATCTGACGCCCCTGGTACTAGGCGTCAGATTAACTATATAAATATATATATATATATAAGTATATATATATATATCATGTATGCTTACCTTTGTAAATCCTTAGTAATTAAAATATGTAACAGAAAATTATGAAAAATATATATTTGGAATCCTTAAATTTTCTCCTAATTACCATAAATTTGATTTCCTTAAATGATTTTAAATAAATCAATGTGCCTTTTAATGTATGTTTTTGAATTCATTCAATTAAATAGATATAAATGTGAATTCTTGTTAAATAAATTTAGTTAAAAATTCTAAAAATTTACGTTTCCCAAGAGGGTGCTAATTAAAAATTGACGTCACCCATGGGCATCAAATAATATAAGTTTATTTAATTATAGTTAATTATAGAATTTGAGGGACTTGAATTCTATAATTAACGCAATCATGTTCTAACCGTTTTCTTCCGTTGTTGACCCATACCGCGGGTCTTTGGCACTCTCATCTCATGTTCGTAGATGGAGTCCCTGTTTCATGATTGGTTCACATTATACACTCAACTCTCGGTGACATACGAGCCCTCCGTTGGACATTCCGTTCCTTCGGACTGGCAAGTTAGTCATTGGGACCTCCGTAAGTCTCCTCGTAGCCTTGGATTCCCTCAAGGCCGACTGAGCTGGTTGTACCTAATCACCCAGATTTCCAGAATGTCATGGTTTTCATCTGGTTTATTGATATATCATTCTTATTACAAGTTATGTCCTTGAACTCTATGTTTCATGAAATCTATCTTAAAGTTCTTACATGCTTGATCCTTGAAATTCTTGGCCATTAATATGGAACTAGTCTAGATTAAATGTCAGGGGCTATGGGTCCCACTAAAATGACATTCTAAATGCTACGGGTCCTGATCTGACCCTATTGGGTGAGGCAAAGTCCAAACGTTACCGGTATACGATGATCGGGTGCAGGCATTCACCAACTCGGTTATTGGCATTTAGGGGCAATCATATAGTCGTGAGAACTCCTAAGTGTGCGACCAAATACTAACTAGTGCTATTTCCATGAGGGGTGGTCATATCGTCGTGATTTTCCCCTTAGTGCATTGGCCAATCCTATATAGTGCTAGATGTGCAAACGCTCTCGTGATAGTGATGATCGGGAGTAATTGCCATCATAGTGCATCTTTCTACAACTTATTGTTCATCATGAAAAGATCTTGATTTGCCTTATTGGAGGGGTTATCATATCGTCGTGATATTCCCTTAGTGTCTTGGCAACTGCTATATAGTGCTTGTAGAAGTAATTGTCCTACTTCTATATCGATCATCATTGATGTTCTTGAATTATCCCATTGATAGTACTCGTTATCCTTCTCAATAATAGATACATTGAAGCTCTCATGATAGTGTTCGTCATAGAGAGATGAATGTTATATTTCCTCATGAATGCTCTTAAAAAGTACTTGTTAAGATCTCGCTATACTCTCTTGATTGTCATTGTCCCTACTCTTCATGAGTTTATCTAGCATCTTGCTTACTCGTTTCATTATTATAGTTCTTGAATTTATCTCGTGTTATTATAGTTCTCGATTTCTATATCTCGCATGACCTGCATGAGCATGTTAAACTGTAATTGACTTAAAGCTAGCTTGGAGCATGAGATATTAAGTCCTACTGAGCGTTCGCTCACCCTGCGTTTTCTAATGTTTTTCAGGTAATGACCTTAATGACGACGAGACCGAACATGATGGGAAAGGGCATGAGTGAAGAGTACCCCGACAACCTAGATGAACCATCTAGCGTGGTTATCTTGTGTCTTATGTTAAGTCGATTCAAGAGTCTCATTGTAATTTTTCTTTATTGAGTCTTTTCATTTATTATGGGCCCGAATATGTAAAGAACTTATATTTGAAATAAAATTTGTTATTTGTCCAAATTGTGTTTTGTGGAAATGACTATGCTCTGATTGACATGACTGTTTAACTGCCACGTTCCGAGCAAACGACACGTTCCGCTGCTATCGGTTCGGGGCGTGACAGAAGGTGGTATCGAGCCTAGGCTTTCTAAATCCCTAGGTCATCAGGTTCAAGTCCTAGATTGAGTCATCCCTGTCAATTATCCTATAGGAACCTTGTGAGATTTGGGTAGAACTATGGGTTAAATGATAAAATATGTTACATTCGCGTTAGATACCTGCCGAGATATGAATATCATTAATCCAAACCATATTCTTGTAGGCTAGAATGGCCGCTGAGAGAGCTCAGTGGAGAGAGATGCAACGCACTATCCAGGGTTTAACGCAAGCCTTGCAACAAGTTGCACAAGGTGGAGCACAACATGGAGCTGGGGATCTGCATCGAAAATTTCAAAAGATAAATCCCCCTAAGTTTAGTGGGTCGACTGACCCGGATGAAGTAGAGAATTGGGTGCAAGAAATAGAGAGGACCTTTAAGGTAATGCAATGCACCGATGAGGAGAAGGTACTATTAGGAACATATCAATTAGAGAAGGATGCCCGAGTATGGTGGGGATCCGTGGAAGCAATCTTGCCTAACGAACAAGTTACCTGGGACGAATTCTTAGAACACTTTAATGAAAAGTATTTCTCGGAAAGAATTCGCGAGAAGAAAGCTATAGAATTTGTAGTTTTGAAGCAACGTAGTATGTCAGTCGCCGAGTATGAGGCGAGGTTTTCTAGATTGGCCCGATATGCACCACACTTGGTTTGCACGGAGAAGATGAGAGCAAGAAGATTTATGAATGGCTTGAAGGTGGAGCTTATTCCACAACTAGCTCCACTAGAAATTCAAACATATACGGAGATGGTTAGAAAAGGTCAACTCTTGGAAGAAGCTATAGATATGATGGAAAGAATCAAAGGAAAGGCAGCCAAGAAGGACTTACCAAATGGACCCAAGAACAAGGAAAACATGAACGACAAGAAGAGATTTAATGAAGGCAACAAATTCAATGAAAATAAGAAACCCCGAAATAAAGATCGACAAATTGTTCTGGCCAAGGGGAAATGCGAGCATTGCAAGAAGGGAAGGCACAATCCGGACGAGTGTTGGTATAAACTTGGAAGATGCATCCGTTGTGGAAGCAGAGACCACAAAATTACTCGATGTCCACTCTTAAAGGAAGAAGCACCGCAAGCAACGGAAGGTAACCCTATAAACCTATCTCATCTAAAACTTGCATGAATCGGATATGACCTTAAGTACTTAGCATGATATGTGAATGATCTAGCCAGAATACATGCTTTAGATATGGTGATCTTACCCCACAAATTTTGGAAAGGAAACTATGTGAATTTTGGGACCAAATTCTTTTAAGTGGGGGAGGGTGTAGCACCCCGAAAATTTAAATATAAAACAAATAGAAATAAATTTAAATATTAGACATAGAAAGAAAAAAAAATTATAAAAATTAAAATTTTGATAAAAGAAAATTGATAATTAGCTAAAATACTTAATGGGCTTAAATGTTAATTAATGTGCATCAATAAAGGTATAAATAAATAATTGAGAAATAAAAATTTAATATATTATTTTATCTATCTGTAGCTTAAATTGGAAATACAATTCAATTATTTTAAGGGAATTTCATTTCAAAAATATAATTATACACATACATATATATAAGGACCTTCATAGGATCGAACCCGACTTTGATACCCGAGACAACGGTGGACAATGGAAATTTAGGAAAATAAAACCTTTAAATAACCATATGATTTGTAATAACCTATATATATATATATATATATATATATATATATATCTTGACCCATACATAGATATATGTATAGATATATATACATCAAACTTGTATATAAATATTACACCATGCAGATGAGTAACCACTCATATATATACACATTTACAATACATGTATATATGAACCTTATATTTAAATGGGCGTAAAGCATATGTACCAAACCCACTTTTGACAAACCCAACACCCACGTAACAATACCCATGCGATTGTCACATTAGCCCAACCCAAATCATGCATGCATTATATAAAGCATGGCCTTAGGGTTTTTCTATCTTAACGAAGGCAGGTGGCGACCATAATAGCAGGGAAAATAGATGCATGGAAAGTTTTCGAAACTTTCCTTTTGATAATGTGGACCCTTACTCCCATTATAAGTCCACCCTCGATTAGGACTCCTCTATAATAAGACCCTTTGTGCATGTTTTTGCTCCGATCGTCGACTTTGTCTGCCTCCTTTCTCTGCCGTGTGCCCCTGTCATCTCCACGTAGACGTCGTCTGTTCAACCTCTTCCCGTGTCGATCGATCGAGCCGCGCGCGCTGCTTCGTGCATGAGAACCCTGCACCGGACCAGTCATCCGTCTGCTCTCGTTGCTGCAGCATTGAAGTCAAGCCTCTTCCCTTATAGTTGCTGCTAGTGTTAGCGTGGGGAACATCTTCCCTATATCGTCTTCTTCTTTCCAGCATTCTCTCCGATTGTATAAACGCCAAAGAGGTAGGCAATCTCCCAAGCAAAATTATAAAGCTAGCATGCTAGATGTATACGTAGCCCAAACAAAGTTAATTCATGATTTGTCTCAAGTAACGAAGCCAAAATGTTATATTAAAATGGTATATATCATGCATATGGATTATGGTTGTGTTCTGTTATATTCTGGAATTTTACAGTAAATAACGCCTTTTTCTAGGGCGTTATTTTATGAAATTCCATTTGGAATTGACGACGTTACATATGCCGTGTTTTATGCAATTGACGCCACTGTTAAGGACGTTAATAATGTAAAACGTGACAATCACGAGGGCGTCAATTAACAAATTCCCAAAGAAGTGATATTTAACAGTCGTTAATTATATATATGTGGGTTATTAGCTTTTCGCATTTATAGTCGTTAATGGTTATAGAAGTATCCTTTGGCCATGAAAATTTACTGACATACTATTGGGGTAGAGATCGAGGTACTGAAAGTGGTTGCACCGTTTTTTGTGCCCCTATTACAAGTTCCCGCGTCTCTCATCAAAAAATTATTTTGAACATATGGTTATGTAGAGTTTTTTGAGCCGGTCATTTCGGTATATTATAAGTCAGATTCCGACATCATTTAGTATAAAAACCAGAGACTTAAAAATACAGTTTTTTGGAAATAACCACCTAAACACGGTCGTTCATTAAAAAATCTGACGCCCCTGGTACTAGGTGTCAGATTAACTATATAAATATATATATATATATATATATATAAGTATATATATATATCATGTATGCTTACCTTTGTAAATCCTTAGTAATTAAAATATGTAACAGAAAATTATGAAAAATATATATTTGGAATCCTTAAATTTTCTCCTAATTACCATAAATTTGATTTCCTTAAATGATTTTAAATAAATCAATGTGCCTTTTAATGTATGTTTTTGAATTCATTCAATTAAATAGATATAAATGTGAATTCTTGTTAAATAAATTTAGTTAAAAATTCTAAAAATTTACGTTTCCCAAGAGGGTGCTAATTAAAAATTGACGTCACCCATGGGCATCAAATAATATAAGTTTATTTAATTATAGTTAATTATAGAATTTGAGGGACTTGAATTCTATAATTAACACAATCATGTTCTCACCGTTTTCTTCCGTTGTTGACCCATACCGCAGGTCTTTTGGCACTCTCATCTCATGTCCGTAGATGGAGTCCATGTTTCATGATTGGTTCACATTATACACTCAACTCTCGGTGACATACGAGCCCTCCATTGGACATTCCGTTCCTTCGGACTGGCAAGTTAGTCATTGGGACCTCCGTAAGTCTCCTCGTAGCCTTGGATTCCCTCAAGGCCGACTGAGCTGGTTGTACCTAATCACCCATATTTCAGAATGTCATGGTTTTCATCTGGTTTATTGATATATCATTCTTATTACAAGTTATGTCCTTGAACTCTATGTTTCATGAAATCTATCTTAAAGTTCTTACATGCTTGATCCTTGAAATTCTTGGCCATTAATATGGAACTAGTCTAGACTAAATGTCAGGGGCTATGGGTCCCACTAAAATGACATTCTAAATGTTACGGGTCCTGATCTGACCCTATTGGGTGAGGCAAAGTCCAAACGTTACCGGTATACGATGATCGGGTGCAGGCATTCACCAACTCGGTTATTGGCATTTAGGGGCAATCATACAGTCGTGAGAACTCCTAAGTGTGCGACCAAATACTAACTAGTGCTATTTCCATGAGGGGTGGTCATATCGTCGTGATTTTCCCCTTAGTGCATTGGCCAATCCTATATAGTGCTAGATGTGCAAACGCTCTCGTGATAGTGATGATCGGGAGTAATTGTCATCATAGTGCATCTTTCTACAACTTATTGTTCATCATGAAAAGATCTTGATTTGCCTTATTGGAGGGGTTATCATATCGTCGTGATATTCCCTTAGTGTCTTGGCAACTGCTATATAGTGCTTGTAGAAGTAATTGTCCTACTTCTATATCGATCATCATTGATGTTCTTGAATTATCCCATTGATAGTACTCGTTATCCTTCTCAATAATAGATACATTGAAGCTCTCATGATAGTGTTCGTCATAGAGAGATGAATGTTATATTTCCTCATGAATGCTCTTAAAAAGTACTTGTTAAGATCTCGCTATACTCTCTTGATTGTCATTGTCCCTACTCTTCATGAGTTTATCTAGCATCTTGCTTACTCGTTTCATTATTATAGTTCTTGAATTTATCTCGTGTTATTATAGTTCTTGATTTCTATATCTCGCATGACCTGCATGAGCATGTTAAACTGTAATTGACTTAAAGCTAGCTTGGAGCATGAGATATTAAGTCCTACTGAGCGTTCGCTCACCCTGCGTTTTCTAATGTTTTTCAGGTAATGACCTTAATGACGACGAGACCGAACATGATGGGAAAGGGCATGAGTGAAGAGTACCCCGACAACCTAGATGAACCATCTAGCGTGGTTATCTTGTGTCTTATGTTAAGTCGATTCAAGAGTCTCATTGTAATTTTTCTTTATTGAGTCTTTTCATTTATTATGGGCCCGAATATGTAAAGAACTTATATTTGAAATAAAATTTGTTATTTGTCCAAATTGTGTTTTGTGGAAATGACTATGCTCTGATTGACATGACTGTTTAACTGCCACGTTCCGAGCAAACGACACGTTCCGCTGCTATCGGTTCGGGGCGTGACAGAAGGTGGTATCAGAGCCTAGGCTTTCTAAATCCCTAGGTCATCAGGTTCAAGTCCTAGATTGAGTCATCCCTGTCAATTATCCTATAGGAACCTTGTGAGATTTGGGTAGAACTATGGGTTAAATGATAAAATATGTTACATTCGCGTTAGATACCTGCCGAGATATGAATATCATTAATCCAAACCATATTCTTGTAGGCTAGAATGGCCGCTGAGAGAGCTCAGTGGAGAGAGATGCAACGCACTATCCAGGGTTTAACGCAAGCCTTGCAACAAGTTGCACAAGGTGGAGCACAACATGGAGCTGGGGATCTGCATCGAAAATTTCAAAAGATAAATCCCCCTAAGTTTAGTGGGTCGACTGACCCGGATGAAGCAGAGAATTGGGTGCAAGAAATAGAGAGGACCTTTAAGGTAATGCAATGCACCGATGAGGAGAAGGTACTATTAGGAACATATCAATTAGAGAAGGATGCCCGAGTATGGTGGGGATCCGTGGAAGCAATCTTGCCTAACGAACAAGTTACCTGGGACGAATTCTTAGAACACTTTAATGAAAAGTATTTCTCGGAAAGAATTCGGGAGAAGAAAGCTATAGAATTTGTAGTTTTGAAGCAACGTAGTATGTCAGTCGCCGAGTATGAGGCGAGGTTTTCTAGATTGGCCCGATATGCACCACACTTGGTTTGCACGGAGAAGATGAGAGCAAGAAGATTTATGAATGGCTTGAAGGTGGAGCTTATTCCACAACTAGCTCCACTAGAAATTCAAACATATACGGAGATGGTTAGAAAAGGTCAACTCTTGGAAGAAGCTATAGATATGATGGAAGAAATCAAAGGAAAGGCAGCCAATAAGGACTTACCAAATGGACCCAAGAACAAGGAAAACATGAACGACAAGAAGAGATTTAATGAAGGCAACAAATTCAATGAAAATAAGAAACCCCGAAATAAAGATCGACAAATTGTTCTGGCCAAGGGGAAATGCGAGCATTACAAGAAGGGAAGGCACAATCCGGACGAGTGTTGGTATAAACTTGGAAGATGCATCCGTTGTGGAAGCAGAGACCACAAAATTACTCGATGTCCACTCTTAAAGGAAGAAGCACCGCAAGCAACGGAAGGTAACCCTATAAACCTATCTCATCTAAAACTTGCATGAATCGGATATGACCTTAAGTACTTAGCATGATATGTGAATGATCTAGCCAGAATACATGCTTTAGATATGGTGATCTTACCCCACAAATTTTGGAAAGGAAACTATGTGAATTTTGGGACCAAATTCTTTTAAGTGGGGGAGGGTGTAGCACCCCGAAAATTTAAATATAAAACAAATAGAAATAAATTTAAATATTAGACATAGAAAGAAAAAAAATTATAAAAATTAAAATTTTGATAAAAGAAAATTGATAATTAGCTAAAATACTTAATGGGCTTAAATGTTAATATATGTGCATCAATAAAGCTATAAATAAATAATTAAGAAATAAAAATTTAATATATTCTTTTATCTATCTGTAGCTTAAATTGGAAATACAATTCAATTATTTTAAGGGAATTTCATTTCAAAAATATAATTATACACATACATATATATAAGGACCTTCATAGGATCGAACCCGACTTTGATACCCGAGACAACGGTGGACAATGGAAATTTAGGAAAATAAAACCTTTAAATAACCATATGATTTGTAATAACCTATATATATATATATATATATATATATATATATATATCTTGACCCATACATAGATATATGTATAGATATATATACATCAAACTTGTATATAAATATTACACCATGCAGATGAGTAACCACTCATATATATACACATTTACAATACATGTATATATGAACCTTATACTTAAATGGGCGTAAAGCATATGTACCAAACCCACTTTTGACAAACCTAACACCCACGTAACAATACCCATGCGATTGTCACATTAGCCCAACCCAAATCATGCATGCATTATATAAAGCATGGCCTTAGGGTTTTTCTATGTTAACGAAGGCAGGTGGCGACCATAATAGCAGGGAAAATAGATGCATGGAAAGTTTTCGAAACTTTCCTTTTGATAATGTGGACCCTTACTCCCATTATAAGTCTACCCCCGTTTAGGACTCCTCTATAATAAGACCCTTTGTGCATGTTTTTGCTCCGATCGTCGACTTCGTCTGCCTCCTTTCTCTGCCGTGTGCCCCTGTCATCTCCACGTAGACGTCGTCTGTTCAACCTCTTCCCGTGTCGATCGATCGAGCCGCGCGCGCTGCTTCGTGCATGAGAACCCTGCACCGGACCAGTCATCCGTCTGCTCTCGTTGCTGCAGCATTGAAGTCAAGCCTCTTCCCTTATAGTTGCTGCTAGTGTTAGCGTGGGGAACATCTTCCCTATATCGTCTTCTTCTTTCCAGCATTCTCTCCGATTGTATAAACGCCAAAGAGGTAGGCAATCTCCCAAGCAAAATTATAAAGCTAGCATGCTAGATGTATACGTAGCCCAAACAAAGTTAATTCATGATTTGTCTCAAGTAACGAAGCCAAAATGTTATATTAAAATGGTATATATCATGCATATGGATTATGGTTGTGTTCTGTTATATTCTGGAATTTTACAGTAAATAACGCCTTTTTCTAGGGCGTTATTTTATGAAATTCCATTTGGAATTGACGACGTTACATATGCCGTGTTTTATGCAATTGACGCCACTGTTAAGGACGTTAATAATGTAAAACGTGACAGTCACGAGGGCGTCAATTAACAAATTCCCAAAGAAGTGATATTTAACAGTCGTTAATTATATATATGTGGGTTATTAGCTTTTCGCATTTATAGTCGTTAATGGTTATAGAAGTATCCTTTGGCCATGAAAATTTACTGACATACTATTGGGGTAGAGACCGAGGTACTGAAAGTGGTTGCATCATTTTTCGTGCCCCTATTACAAGTTCCCCCGTCTCTCATCGAAAAATTATTTTGAACATATGGTTATGTAGAGTTTTTTGAGCCGGTCATTTCGGTATATTATAAGCCAGATTCCGACATCATTTAGTATAAAAACCAGAGACTTGAAAATACACTTTTTTGGAAATAACGACCTAAACACGGTCGTTCATTAAAAAATCTGACGCCCCTGGTACTAGGCGTCAGATTAACTATATAAATATATAAATATATATATATATATATAAGTATATATATATATCATGTATGCTTACCTTTGTAAATCCTTAGTAATTAAAATATGTAACAGAAAATTATGAAAAATATATATTTGGAATCCTTAAATTTTCTCCTAATTACCATAAATTTGATTTCCTTAAATGATTTTAAATAAATCAATGTGCCTTTTAATGTATGTTTTTGAATTCATTCAATTAAATAGATATAAATGTGAATTCTTGTTAAATAAATTTAGTTAAAAATTCTAAAAATTTACGTTTCCCAAGAGGGTGCTAATTAAAAATTGACGTCACCCATGGGCATCAAATAATATAAGTTTATTTAATTATAGTTAATTATAGAATTTGAGGGACTTGAATTCTATAATTAACGCAATCATGTTCTCACCGTTTTCTTCCGTTGTTGACCCATACCGCGGGTCTTTTGGCGCTCTCATCTCATGTCCGTAGATGGAGTCCCTGTTTCATGATTGGTTCACATTATACACTCAACTCTCGGTGACATACGAGCCCTCCATTGGACATTCCGTTCCTTCGGACTGGCAAGTTAGTCATTGGGACCTCCGTAAGTCTCCTCGTAGCCTTGGATTCCCTCAAGGCCGACTGAGCTGGTTGTACCTAATCACCCAGATTTCCAGAATGTCATGGTTTTCATCTGGTTTATTGATATATCATCCTTATTACAAGTTATGTCCTTGAACTCTATGTTTCATGAAATCTATCTTAAAGTTCTTACATGCTTGATCCTTGAAATTCTTGGCCATTAATATGGAACTAGTCTAGACTAAATGTCAGGGGCTATGGGTCCCACTAAAATGACATTCTAAATGCTACGGGTCCTGATCTGACCCTATTGGGTGAGGCAAAGTCCAAACGTTACCGGTATACGATGATCGGGTGCAGGCATTCACCAACTCGGTTATTGGCATTTAGGGGTAATCAAACAGTCGTGAGAACTCCTAAGTGTGCGACCAAATACTAACTAGTGCTATTTCCATGAGGGGTGGTCATATCGTCGTGATTTTCCCCTTAGTGCATTGGCCAATCCTATATAGTGCTAGATGTGCAAACGCTCTTGTGATAGTGATGATCGGGAGTAATTGTCATCATAGTGCATCTTTCTACAACTTATTGTTCATCATGAAAAGATCTTGATTTGCCTTATTGGAGGGGTTATCATATCGTCGTGATATTCCCTTAGTGTCTTGGCAACTGCTATATAGTGCTTGTAGAAGTAATTGTCCTACTTCTATATCGATCATCATTGATGTTCTTGAATTATCCCATTGATAGTACTCATTATCCTTCTCAATAATAGATACATTGAAGCTCTCATGATAGTGTTCGTCATAGAGAGATGAATGTTATATTTCCTCATGAATGCTCTTAAAAAGTACTTGTTAAGATCTCGCTATACTCTCTTGATTGTCATTGTCCCTACTCTTCATGAGTTTATCTAGCATCTTGCTTACTCGTTTCATTATTATAGTTCTTGAATTTATCTCGTGTTATTATAGTTCTCGATTTCTATATCTCGCATGACCTGCATGAGCATGTTAAACTGTAATTGACTTAAAGCTAGCTTGGAGCATGAGATATTAAGTCCTACTGAGTGTTCGCTCACCCTGCGTTTTCTAATGTTTTTCAGGTAATGACCTTAATGACAACGAGACCGAACATGATGGGAAAGGGCATGAGTGAAGAGTACCCCGACAACCTAGATGAACCATCTAGCGTGGTTATCTTGTGTCTTATGTTAAGTCGATTCAAGAGTCTCATTGTAATTTTTCTTTATTGAGTCTTTTCATTTATTATGGGCCTGAATATGTAAAGAACTTATATTTAAAATGAAATTTGTTATTTGTCCAAATTGTGTTTTGTGGAAATGACTATGCTCTGATTGACATGACTATTTAACTGTCACGTTCTGAGCAAACGACACGTTCCGCTGCTATCGGTTCGGGGCATGACACTTTGCTTCGACATTCATCCAATGCCGATGAATAAACCCCTGCTCATCTTAGCATTAATCCGGCTAATCAACTCGTCGCCCTTGGCAAAGGCAAGAAATCACGTTTTAAAAAAAGTGAGGCTTAAAATAGAGGTGCCTCGCCAAACTTATCCGGGTATTCTGGATAAGGGAAAAATGGCTATAACCCAACTGAGGTGAAAACTTGAAAGGGCGTCACAGGCAAAATTGGATACCCCGCCACGTGAAAACCCGAAAGGGCATGTGGACAAAAGTAATAGGGGGTAGACTTTGGTGAAAACTCGAAAGGGCGCTTAAGTCAATAATGTGTTTCAAAAAAAAGGAAAACAAAAAAAAATGAAATGATGATGAAAAAGACGAATGATGATGACGATGACGAGGAAACTGCCTCGTTTATCATTCGTGTCCCACAGGGAATCCCCTCATGTGGCAGACATACCAGTCCCACCGGCGCAAGTCTTGCGCTTGTGCTGCGATAAACTTCTTTGCTTCGACATTTAACCCATACCGATGAACAAACCTACCTTCGATCTTCGTCACCATCGCCGAAATCAGTGAACAAGCCATCGACCCGGACCTTTCGTCCCCGTCGATAAACAAACCTCCTTGCTTCGGTATTTAAACCATGCCGATGAACAAACCTACCATAGATTTTTGTCACCATCGGTGAAATCGATGAGCAAACCATCGGCTCGGACCCTTCATCCTTGTCCAATAATAAACTCACCTCTTGTCTCTGGCACTTAAGGCTGCCAACACGTATGTGATTTCCAAGCCTCATCACCATCGGTGAGATTTGTGAACAAACTATTGGCTTCGCCCTCCGGCCTTTCTTGGCCCATAAATCCTTTTTGTCCCCCGGCACTTAGCCGAGGGAGGTCAAAGTTTGGGCTCAGGAAAAGTTGCATTGTGGTGGAGTGAACCCCTCATGCCTTCCCTAAAGTTGTAAGCGCTCCCCCACCCTAGCAGCTAACATACCCCGGGCTATATAAATTGGTGACGCGTCGATGTGTAAATTAGCAAAAAAGGGGGGAATGAAAGAAAGGAAGGAAAGTTGTAGCTCAACAGCGATGTTGACCCTAGAGTCACGTATGGACAAGAAGGGGGGTTGAATTGTCCCCTTAAAAAGGTTGTGAAAATTTTAAAGCTATTGCAAAACAGTGTAAAGCAAGGTAGATTTTAGCAATTTTAGATAACATTGACCACATCAAATATCTACTCTCAAACTCACCAGCTCACACGATCAATATAGACAAGGTATACGAACAAGCCATAATCACACAAGAAGCGAGAGAGATTTTTAGGTGGTTCGGGACAACGACGGGCTCCCTACGTCCACCCCTCACCAACCGGTAAGGCTTCACTCACTTCGAACAGAAGCGCACGGAGTTCACACTCCAAATACATGGAGATGTCGTCTCCTACACGATCCACCAGCGGATCACAACTACCCGGACGTTACACAGCCCACAGCTCCGTTTACACACAACTGTACGCAGACGGTTCTCAACAAAGAAATATTCAGAGTTCAGAAAACAAGAAGAATATTCAATACAAGCTTGATACTCAGAATATACGAAGAGGGAATCATGAAAATAATCTAAGGAAGGCTAAGAAAAGATGGAGAAATATATCCATGAAGTTTAGAAGGCCTGGAGATGATCCTCTTTGATGTAAGGCAGAACAGGCCAAAACTTGACCGTTTCCGCGCCAAACGACGTGCAATGGCAGGGAAAACGGAGAGGAAGAAGTGGTGATCCGTCACCCTACCTCCACCGAAGAAACCGTGCCCCGAATGGACTAAACCGCATCGAAAACCACGCCGCAAGCTCAAACGTCGGCTTTGAATCCACCATTCGGGATCGCGCCAAAACCACTCCATCTTCGCTCCGTCGCGCACCCAGTCAGCTCCACAACGTCCCCAGCACTCGCCCCTAGGTCCTCCATCTGCAGCCAGTGCCGATGAAGCTCGAGAGGAGAGAAAACGGGAGAGAGAGACGGCGGCGGCGAAATGAGAAGGGAGGAGAGAGGAAAGAAAATAAATAGGAAAAGAAATTAAGAATTTTTCTAATTTCCAAAAAATCTGATTTTTAACCCTAACTCAGAAAAATATGCAAAAATAGTCGAAACGACCGGCTCGAAGAGTACATTGTCACTGTAGCATTCACGAGTCGATGAACTGACAAATAAACTCACCGTAGGGTTCCGTAGATTATACGGGAGGAAAATCCACACGAATCATAAAACTCAACTCGGAAGCCGCAAAAGTGAACTGAAACTCACCGAAACAGATCCAACAAGATCTACCAAGGATCTAGCAAAGATTCGGGACATTGCAGTAGAAGACCCGGGTAACCCGCCACGGGTACGTCTTCTTACCAAAAGGGTCCCTTAGTGACCGAATAGCTGCCCAACTGTGGCAAAAGTACTCCGGGTGGTGGCCCACCCCCTAGGAATATTACAAATATAGACAGAGCCGATCTGACAGTGCAAATCGTAGTGTCGAAGGCCATGTCAGTGAAAAACCTGAGAGTCCAAACTAAGGACATAGACGGCGTCGGAATTGGCTAGTCAACGTCTCAAATGCTTCCCCGATACTTCTCATGCTGGTCTCACAGGGCCACAACGAGATGAAAGTTCAAGTTGACTCTCAGAGCCAGTCTGAGATCCATAAGTCGAGGCCCGGCTTAATAAACACATTAAGGGGATAAACCGACGCGCCCCTTAAACAGGCTCGTACATGGCCATATGCTAATCCGGCACGCTCGTTGATCCCCCGCGTCAGATTAGGTTGACACTCCTACTTGGCCTATAAGAAGGCCCATTGGCAAACAAAAAAAAAGAGAAAAAAGAAGGCGAATGAAAAGCATAGAAGAGAGGCGCATGCAAAGGGCGTGAAAGGAATAGAGAGAGGGGAGACTTGGGAAAGAAGAAAGGAGTTGAGAGGGACTTCCTGCGGAGTGATCCACCATTCGCCACCGAAGAGAAGAGTCTCATAGCGAGAGAATGGAGCGATATTCTGATACTCTATTTCTGTGAAATAGATTAGAGGTGGGTGTGTGGGATGCCATCTCCATTCATCTTCTAACCCGACCCCTCTATCAGTATTTCTCCGGTGCCTTGTAACGAAACGAGCGATGATATTGTTGACACCCGTTTTAGCCCACAAGTCGTGTCATTTCTCTTATTCATTATTTTGATGTCCCGAATTAGCCATTGTTTTGGAGCTTTCTTGGATGGATTTTGAGCCCATTTTTACCATTCCATATCCTTTGAGTCTTGGAGATCATGATTTCTTAGAGCCCCGGAGCTTATCTTTTCAAATTCCGGCTTCTAAGTCGACTTTCGGCCCATTTATGCCAGCTCCCCTCAAGTAATCGGCTCTCTCTCATTGTGTAGTCCTAAAAGTGGTTCTTTTACACCCTATTCTTGTCCTCTTTTCAAAGAGTTATCTTCATCAAAGTTGTTCCTCTTTCAAAGATCTACAACTTCTTCTTCTACACCGTTGGCCGGTTCTGCCCCGATTGTGAGTTATTCACGTTTTTCCAGCAGGCTGTGCTGTTCACCAACATTCCAGAATTTTCCTCTCTCTTCCAGCCCTATTTTCTCCCTCTTCCAATCATTTTCTCAAATTTCTTTCTTCATGAAAGTTGTTCCTCTCTCCGTTATCTACAATTTCTCTGTTTACGACCTTTTCTAATTCTCCACCGTTTGAGAGATATGCTTCAATTTCCAAAGTCACGCGCAGTCTGCCCGGAATCTGCCTTCATCAATGTGAAGGTCTACTGTAGATGCGTTACTTCAATGTGATGGCCCTACATAGATGCGTTACTTCACATGTGACGGTCCTATAGTAGACCGTTACATCCAAACTTGCCCGAAATCGTCCCGTTCGACCTCCAGCGAGTGACGGACCTACCCTAATCTGTTACATCATGTGGCGGTCCTACGATAGACCGTTACATGCACCAGAGAGTCCAATTCGTGCTGGACTCTGCTCCGTTTTTGTGCGCCGTGGCCCTCTTGAAGAGTCCATAACTTCTTGAATTCTTATCCAAATTGATCCCCGTTTTTTCCTACTTCTAGCCCTTGGTATTATCTTGAATTTGGTTCATAGGAATCAAATTTTTTTTGACAATATCTCTTGGGATCTGGGTCGCAAGATCAGGATTTATGTTTCCTAGTTCAACTCAAACTCTGCAGATAAGGCTCCGGGGTTGCCTTCCAAAAGACATATCTTCTAGAATCCTCCTCTGAATTGATCCCCGTTTGTTCCTATCTCTTGTCCTTAGTATTATCTCGAGTTTGATCCAGAGAACTCGATTTATCTTGGACTCTATCTCCGGGAATCGTGATAGGAAGATGAGGTTTTCTTGTAAAACTCTATAAAAACTGCCTAGTTCGCAGTCGCGACGGGGGGCTCTTTTCGGACGTGGGGCGAAGCCATGCTGCACCGCCGACTCAATCCTTCGACCCCATCTTGAAGAGGGAAGTATTAACTTTCAATTTCATCCTTCTGGGCTTGATTTCATGATCTCCACTCTTAGTTCTCTTCCTCTCAAAATCACAAATCATCACAGTTTTCTACACTTTCTGCTACACATGCATTTTTCTCCGTTTTGCATCATCGTTTTCTCTCTATTCTCTCAATCAAATCTCTTGATTTCAAATCTCATGCATGCACAACACACCCACCTATTATTTCCACCCTTCCACAGGGGTTAAAAACCCTCCCCCGGTGCGTTCTCCCCCTTTTATTCATGCTATTTTATCACTTTAGATAGATTTCTACACTTCATGTTCTAATGGGTTTTTGCCTTTGTGTTTCATCTTTGTTTCGTAGGAGAGCATGAATACAACGTGAGGCCCTCTTCCTATAGCCGGCTGGAAGGAGAGGAGGTTTGAATTCACAAGTTCCCCGCACCCCGTTTCAAGCGCGATCAAGTCTTTAAGTTCCAAGGTACACGACGCCGTTCTTTACACGTCTTCATCCTTTGGCGTTGTTAATCCTTGGTGGCGATCACGGTTAGTATTTCTCATCCTTTCATCCCCCTTGTCTTTGATTCACATGTTTATGCATATATGTATTTAAAGGGGGCGGGATAGGAATCTAATTAAAAAATAAATCAACAGTTTTTTGGCGATCACGGTGGGACACCAATGCCCATCACGTTTGTTTTCATGCTCTTTTGTGACTTGGGTGTGTGCATGTGCATGTTTGTGTGATATTTTATCCATTCTTCCACTGTTTGGGGGATTTTACGGGCTTTGGTTGTGTGACGGTCTTATGGTAGACCGTCATATCCATGTAACAGTCCTTTGGTAGACCGTTACACAGCTTCTGGCAGTCTTGTGCGCATGCTCACAGGGCCGTGTTCATCGGAGCATAACTTTTGATCCCGGAGTCCGATTAAGCTGATTCTTGTTGCGTTGGATAGCCCTTTGTATTGTCTTTCCATCCATATATCATTTGCATCATTTAGTTAACTTTTGCATATTCTAATATTGTCCAACTTTTTGAGTTTTATGCATAAGTTCTGCAGGCAAGCTCTGGGACAGGTTCACAGGTACATCTTTACTCAGTGATTTGACTGCCTTCCCGATGTCTGATTGCACTGATTTTTGTTCCATTGGATAGTCCTTTGTATTATCTTTCCATCCATAGCTTATTTGCATCATTTGGGTCTCATTTGCTTAGTTTAGAATTGGCATCATTTTAGCATTTTGTGCATAAAATCTGCATGTGGTCTGCGCATAGGTTCACGGGGGCATCTTTGCTCAGTGATTTGATTGACCTCCCGTGGTCAGATTGATCTGTTCTTGGGCCCGTTGTGCAGACCTTTGTATTGTCTTTTCATCCATATACTATTTATTTTTGTTGGATCATGTTTGCATAGTTTAATCTAGTCTTGATTTTCTAGTTTTAAGCTAGAATTTGCATGCACTCTGGTGCACATAGGGCCATACATTGCATATCATAGTTGCATTTCCTACCTTGGTGCGTGGACCTCTCGTCTCCATATTCCTTGGAGCTGACCAGGAAAACACATCAAGGACCTCCATAAGTCCCCGTGAGCCGTGGATTCCCACACGGACGCCGGGCCGGTTGTACCTTTCCACCCCTTTAGGCTTGCATTTGCATAAGTGTGAGGGAGTTAGCCTTAGTCAACCCAAAGTTTGGACCTTATTCCCATGGGATTCCTATCTTGAGGGAATTGTTATTAATTCAAATCATTAAAAGGTCTATTGAAACCCCTAAAAGATTTCCCATCATATTAACTTATTTGACTTGGGTGAAGACTCTCACATTGCATTGTTCGTGTTGATTGGGCTTGTCCAAGCTCATTAGTGATTTTTGTGTTGCATTCTTTCATCATCCACATATTTTGTTGTTCTTAGGCCCATTTAGCTTAGCCCATTTTGCGTGTCCATTGTCTAGTCCATTGTCCCGTGGTCCGTTGTCCATTCATCTTTGCATTAGTGGGTCGCCCCCCCCCTTGTTCTCAAGCCCATTAAGCCATTGCTTCCCCATTTGTATTGTCCTTGATCTCCATGTATTAAGTCTCCATTTGCCCTCATGGAGCAGTATTCTAACCCCTTGTATCATTCTTTTTCCCAATCTTCTTCTTATTCCCGCGTGGAATCCTCTTCCCACACGGGCCCATCTTCCCGTGGCCCTTCTGATCCATCCAAGGAACAGGCTAATCTCATGGCCCATCTTTCAAGCCTTGTTCACCAAATGGACCCGGCCCAGGCCCAACGTCTTATTGCATCTCATCTTCATGGGCCTTCTTCTCATAATGGGCCATCTTCTATTCATGGGCCTCCTCCTTCTCCTTCATATGTTGCTAGCCCAATTACTAATGGGACTTATTCTCCTAATGGGCCTCATCCTTCTGCCCATGTTGCTGCCAGCCCAATGGGTCTTTATGCTCATGCTTCTTCCAGGCCCACATATCCTTCCATTCCCGGAATGGGCCCTTCTTATTCTCAGCCCGGATCCTCTTATTCGGCCAAATATCAATCTCCTGGTCCTAATTCACACCCTCTTGCTCAAGTTGGCCCATATCCTTCTCGATCTCTCCCTACCCAGGAGATGATTGCTCAAACCCAACGCCAACTTGATGAGCTTCAACGCCGGATCGATGCCAAATCCTCCTTAAGTGTTCCGTTCGCATTTCAAGGTCTTCGACTTCCGTCTCCATCACTAATTCCCACATATCACCGTTATAGTGGAGTCGGTGACCCGTATGTGTACTTGAAGGAGTTTGTTTATGAGTCGGCTCAGTTTCGACATGACCAACACTTGATGGCTTATCTGTTTGGTCTGTCATTGGAAGGCCCGGCTCGGGATTGGTTCTTCTCTCTTCCGTAAGAGCAAGTTGTGAGTTTTCAAGCCGTTCAAGAAAAGTTTATTCAGCAGTATCAAGACCAGGTTGGGCCCAAGTATTCTATGGTAGATCTGGCCCATGAGATGATGAAGCCCGACGAGGAGTTCTGCACCTTTGCTGACCGTTGGCGTCGCCTTGTCGCGCAAGTCCCGGGGCACATTCCAGAAAGAGAGCAAATCAAGATGCTGATATCTAATGCCACGCCCGAGTATCGGTTCATCTTAGCCCTCAACAACATCACCTCCTGGCAACAATTATACAGCCGAGCCCGCTTCATTCGTCAACAAATGCAAGATTCCATTGACCTTGAGTCTCCACCATCCACCTCCACATATCAACCTTCACCCTCCACGTGCCAACCCTACACTCCCATGAGTCAGCCGGCCATGAGTCAGCCTTCTGCCACATATCCCTCCTCGAGTCTCCACCAACCTCCCGCCTCTACGTACCCATACGCCTCCGCATATCAACCTTCCATGAGTCAGCCTCCCGCATCCACATACCCGTCTCCATCTCCACTTCCGGTCAAGGGAACACCACATCCCGAGCAAGTAGATGCCGTCTACATACCCCCTCATCCTATTCCATACATGCCATCACCAAAGCCCTCCACCACTAGCCACGCACTCCTACCTACGCAACCCCCACTTCCGACTCCACAACCTTCTCCACCATTACATATCCCTCGGCATCCACCTTGCCCGAAGCAGGCTCCTCATCTTCCGTTGCCAGAGTGTTTCACCGATATATTTCGGGCTTTGATGGCCACTCATGCGTTGCCGCTCTCTCCGGTTGTGCCTTGCCGACCCGCAGTCGGGGATATGCTTCAGTTCTGTGATTTTCACCGCCAGCCGGGGCATTTGATTGAGGATTGTCCTGAGTTCCGGGATTATGTTTATGATTTGGAAGCTAAGAAAAGGATTGACTGGGCCGCTATTCACAAAGTCATTTTACATCTTCGCAACCAACAGCAGCAGCAAGAAGTGCCGCCGGGGCAGCCGTCTCCCTTACTTCAAGGCCAGGGGCACCCTTGTGATTCCTCGTCTAGTTCTGCACTCGCTCCATCACCTACTACCTCACCTACTCCATTACCTCCGCCATCTCCTATCCAATCTCCGCAACCTCTACAAACCCAAGCCTCCGCTCAGGCCAGTGCCTCCCCTTTATCCCTTGCCACCACTTCCACTACTTCTATCCCTCACACCGCTCGACGCGTAGTATCGACACGTCGACGGTGGACACCACAACCTCCCTCTTCACCCTCTCCACCTCCATGTCCACTACCCCCATCATCTTCATCAATATCCTCATTGCCATCACTATCATCCCTGTCTCCACCACCAGTGCTTCCATCACCTCCACCATCTCCACCACCTTTGCCATCTCCGTCACCATCGTGGCTCGGGCCTGAGCAGGCTATACCTCCACCCTCACCTCCGACTTCACCTTTGTCCGCACCTAGGCTTGCCACCATCTCAACCCCTTTGCCTCCCCCTAAACACATCACCACTCCCATTGAAACCTCCATGCCATCTAAACCGATTCCTATCCCCATTCCTCCATCCACTTATCCCCCACGGAGCGGGTGCAGGTTACCCATGGTGCCCCTCGGGTCTAATCCCCAGGGAGACAATGAGCCAAGTCAGGATGATTCAATGCCGACCGTGCATTTCAAGATTCAGGATTTTATCTGTCGGATGCCGGTTCGTGTCCTCGTCCCTGGTTATTTTGGGGATGGTGTGCCTCTACTTTCAAAGATGAGAGTTGCTAAGAAGAGTTCCCTTGAGTTGACGCCAATTTCTTCCCGAGCGAGGCCGGTGGCAATCTCCTTGCTTGCCGGAGAGTTCACCATTGATGCTATTATTTCTCCTCGCTCTATTGCTATTCAGATGACAAGCCAAGAAGGGTTCTCTACCCATGTTATGCTAACGCATACGGCCGCCAAGCAGATTATGGATTCTATGTTCAAGGGGCAATTGGCCGTATCTTCTACACTTTCCAAGGATATTCTGCACTTGTTATGCAATCTTCCTCGATTTATTAGCAAACTGGCCATGTCAACGCCGTGTATTACTCTCCCTCAGCTTCACCCGTCTCTTTCATCAAGGGAGTTGTGCTTCAAGGCTGAGTTCCGAGTGGAGTTGCCGAATCTCATGCTACTTGTGCCAAGTAACAAGACTCCATGGTTTTATGATATTCAGCATTATGAGGAGTTAGTTGTTCAAGAACGTCCTACTATTGTTAGCTCCGGGAGTCTAGGGGCAACCGCTCCGATGAAGCTGTATGTTCATAGCCGGGCCAGGCCATCTGCCAGATGGGCTTGCTATTTGAGAAGATGTTGCAAGGCAAGGTGCCCAAGGATTCGAGTCCGCGCCAAGCGAGTCCATGTTCAAGAAGTATCAACTAAGAAGAGGCGGCGGCGTAAGTTTAAGGGCCGTCAGTTGTGCACTCAGGGGTCCACTTCTCTTCCTTCTTCATTTTACTCATCATTTCTTCTGCTTGGTTCCCACCCCTGGGTGGTGTATCTACCCTCTCCTAATTCTCCCTCCACGATTCTCTCCTCCTATCTCGAGTCTGTGAATCCCCATTCTTCCTTTTCCTATCTGGGACCTCCAGACTTTCCATCTCCTCACCATTCCTGGCCTCAGCCTATGTCCTCCTTTGATTCTTCTCCCCCGGTACCCTTGGGTTCGACTTCTCATTCTCTTTCCCCGACCCTGTCGGGTGACTCTCATTCTCCTTCCCCGACTTTGTCGGGTGGTCCTAGTTCCTTTTCTCCAGCCATGTCGGATGATCACTCCTCTTCCCCCTTACCTTTTCTGCAATCCTCTCACTATCTTTCTATTCTCTCCTCTTCTCCATTTCGGGGTCTTCGCCCTTTCTCTTGCTATTTTCAAGGCTTTAGCCCGCCTTGATCTCGGTTAATCTGGTTTCTTCTGTAATTGGTTCCTTGTTATCAAGGTCTCTACACCTTAATGAGGGAGTTCTAGCCCTCATATCTCTTCCTTTTTATCCTTCTTCATCCAGTGTCGTGTCTGCCGCTCCTCCGTGTAGAGGAATCTTTGATCCTTTGCTATCCTCTCCCTTTCGTCCTATCAAGCAAGGAATACAAAGCTCGTGCTGAACGAAGCTCGATGATCAAGATCGCGTCAGGACGCTACTTCCACTCTATGGATTTGCAAGGTATCATCATTTTGTGCATGAAAATGTTATCTTCGCTAGTTATCTCTCTTACTCATGCACACGCTTATAATGCTATTCCTTTACATGGTTAAGTGGCTTTTAGAAATTTGCTTAGTTCATTTAAAATGAGTTCGCTTCTGCAGTATCCTTAGCCTGGTGATAGCTCCGTGCTGGGAGTCTAGTTCTTTCCTTGATTGTTGAGGGTGACCTTTGAGCATGGTTTTTTCACACACTACACGGCAAGCCATAGCCAATCTCTCTAGTGCAACACCGTTGCTGCTTTGGCCATACTTTGGGTATGCACGAAGGTCTTTCTCTCTTCTCTGCTCGGCCAAGTGCAAGGGGCAAGAGATTGATGGATAAGATGACCAACCTAGGTGCTCTCCAATACGAGAGAGGTCTCAAATAGGGGCAGTCTTGACCCTCGAAAGTGAGCTTTCATGCAATATCTAGCCAACAAGGGCTGTCAAAAATCAATGATGAATCAAAAAGAAGATTATGAAATCAAAGGCATGGCAAGAGTGGCGAAGCCCCGCGGGACATCAAGAGCCCGGTCGTATGCGTGCTTGATAAATATGGGTCTCAAAATCAAAGACACAAAGCCCCGACGTAACAGACCTATCTCTTTGAGGGGTAGTGCCCTGGAAGGAATTCAAGTCCTGATGTCTCCCATTCTGCATAAAGCTTGTCTCTAATTTTTCTTCTATTTCTCCCTCTTAGGCTGGGTTGTATCCCGGGTATGGCCTTAGTAGGGGCACCGTTCTTTAGAGGCGGTTGGTTACGGTAAGCCACTCTCACATGCACGCCCTGCTTAAGGGAAGCCTTTAATGAGAGGGGAGGAGCGACGATCCCTGGCCAGTAATTCGAGCCTGTCTTTGGGTGCTGCAGATTGATATTGTCAAAATCCAAAAAAATGAAATATGTCAAAATTCAAAAAAAAATCAAATATGTCAAAATTCAAAAAAGAAATCAAATATGTCAAAAAATCCCAAAAATTTGAAAAAAAAATCAGAAATACAAAAAATCCAAAAATACTTCTCTTTTGTTTCTTTTATTTTTATCTTGAGGACAGAAACGTAATCTATTTACTAAGTGTGCAGGCTGCAGGTTGCAGGTTCAAGCTTTCCTTATTCTATCTTTCACTCTGCCTCCTGCTCATGTTCATCTTTTGATCTGTTCTCATCTCTTCAATCTTATCTCTGGATCTGTTCTGAAGCTCATGGCCTTCTCAGCTTTCGCTTATCTGCCTAATCATGTTTCCATGAGAGGCAATATCTCACGATTTTGAACTTGGCGGTTCCGCTTCATCTGATCTTGGGCTTTGATTGAAGAATGTGTTTGTTGTCTTTATCATGTCTATGGTCCTCCATGTCTTTTGTTCCGATGTGTCCTTGTCATATGTGTCTATGTCCTCTCATGTTGGTCGTATCTTTTGTCCCGCCGTGTCATTCGTCACGCGTGTCCCCATCTTGCCATATCATTCATCACACGTGTTGTCCTCCGTGGTATTGTCATCTCACGTGTCTTTGTCCCACCATGTCCTTATACCACCGCGTGTGCTATTCCACCGTGTGCATGTTTTCTTGTCCCACCGTACCTTTAGTCGCATGCATGCTTGCCATTTGTTTGTTTGTTATGTTTCATCCATCTTCGTTATGTTATGTTGTGACATATTTCGTTCATATTTCTCTTATTATGTTGTGTTCATGTCATACTTGTTTATATTCGTTCATGTTCACATCATATCATGTCATGTGGTTGTTGTCTTATGATGAAAATCCATAAAAAGTAGAAATCAAAAATTCTCAAAAAGATGCCATGTCGCTTGGCAGGTAAGTCAGGTATGGCTTTCTATCCATGCTCATTGTTGCATTACTATAATGGTATCTACATTATTATAACCTCTCAAGGACCGGCTGGTTGCCCGTGTGTTCTAGGATCTGATGTTCCCCTTTAACAAAAATGATGATGATCTAGGAGCATACGGTTAATCGTTGGATAGGCCGCTCGGTTGAGTCGAGTGGGGGACGATGGACTCTGTCTCGCACGCCGTGGTTGCAAGAAGACTCTTGACCCCGTCCTGGCTCAGTCTAGCAATATTATCCTTGAGTACTTTCTATTTTATCTTTCTTTGCATTCGTTTTAATGATTTCTTTATTTCAGCCCAGCATGCATCATGTCATTTTGAGCATTCACGTCTCGTGATCCGTTCAAGGATTTCTCCTCAGCAATGGTTAATTACACTTCAGTTCTCTTGGGTAAGAGATCCTTCATTCCACTCTGAATTCAAACGATTTCTCTGATCTTACCGCTTGGTCTGGCTGGCCAGCGTGATTCCTGTCTGGATTTTATCTCAGTTTTCTTATCTCTCCTTTTCCAGCTCTTATGCTGTGTTCTTTCTGACCCACTCATTGTCTGTGGATTGTGTCCCCGATGAGGTTGGTCGTGTTTCCTTTTCCTCCCTTAGTTAGTTATCCAGACATGTCTCATCGTTGTCAATCATTCCTTGTGGTTAGTTCGGCATTTTCGGGAGAATTCCCATCGCTTGTTGGTTGTGACGGGTGTCTTTTTGCCTTGATGCCCGCTTATCAGTTCTCTCCGCTTCATCTCTGCTTCATCTCCATTTCATGTCGCTGTCGCTTTCGCTCCATCTCCTTTCCATTTCATCTCCGCGCCACTTTCGCTCTTTCCCTTGCAAAGCGGACATCAAGGAGGGGCATCTGTTGACACCCGTTTTAGCCCACAAGTTGTGTCATTTCTCTTATTCATCATTTTGATGTCCCGAATTAGCCATTGTTTTGGAGCTTTCTTGGATGGATTTTGAGCCCATTTTTACCATTCCATATCCTTTGAGTCTTGGAGATCATGATTTCTTAGAGCCCCGGAGCTTATCTTTTCAAATTCCGGCTTCTAAGTCGACTTTCGGCCCATTTATGCCAGCTCCCCTCAAGTAATCGGCTCTCTCTCACTGTGCAGTCCTAAAAGTGGTTCTTTTACACCCTATTCTTGTCCTCTTTTCAAAGAGTTGTCTTCATCAAAGTTGTTCCTCTTTCAAAGATCTACAACTTCTTCTTCTACACCGTTGGCCGGTTCTACCCCGATTGTGAGTTATTCATGTTTTTCCAGCAGGCTGTGATGTTCACCTACATTCCAGAATTTTCCTCTCTCTTCCAGCCCTATTTTCTCCCTCTTCCAATCATTTTCTCAAATTTCTTTCTTCACGAAAGTTGTTCCTCTCTCAGTTATCTACAATTTCTCTGTTTACGACTTTTTCTAATTCTCCACCGTTTGAGAGATATGCTTCAATTTCCAAAGTCGCGCGCAGTCTGCCCGGAATCTGCCTTCATCAATGTGAAGGTCTATTGTAGATGCGTTACTTCAATGTGACGGCCCTACATAGATGCGTTACTTCACATGTGACGGTCTTACAGTAGACCGTTACATCCAAACTTGCTCGAAATTGTCCCGTTCGACCTCCAGAGTGTGACGGACCTACCCTAATCCGTTACATCATGTGGCGGTCCTACGATAGACCGTTACATGCACCAGAGAGTCCAATTCATGCTGGACTCTGCTCCGTTTTTGTGCGCCGTGGCTCTCTTGAAGAGTCCATAACTTCTTGAATTCTTATCCAAATTGATCCCCGTTTTTTCCTACTTCTAGCCCTTGGTATTATCTTGAATTTGGTTCATAGGAATCAAATTTTTATTGGCAATATCTCTTGGGATCTGGGTCGCAAGATCAGGATTTATGTTTCCTAGTTCAACTCAAACTCTGCAGATAAGGCTCCGGGGCTGCCTTCCAAAAGACATATCTTCTAGAATCCTCCTCTGAATTGATCCCCGTTTGTTCCTATCTCTTGTGCTTAGTATTATCTCGAGTTTGATCCAGATAACTCGATTTATCTTGGACTCTATCTCCGGGAATCGTGATAAGAAGATGAGGTTTTCTTGTAAAACTCTATAAAAACTGCCCAGTTCGCAGTTGCGACGGGGGGCTCATTTCGGACGTGGGGCGAAGCCATGCTGCACCGCCGACTCAATCCTTCGACCCCATCTTGAAGAGGGAAGTATTAAATTTCAATTTCATCCTTCTGGGCTTGATTTCATGATCTCCACTCTTAGTTCTCTTCCTCTCAAAATCACAAATCATCACAGTTTTCTACACTTTCTGCTACACATGCATTTTTCTCCGTTTTGCATCATCGTTTTCTCTCTATTCTCTCAATCAAATCTCGTGATTTCAAATCTCATGTATGCACAACACACCCACCTATTATTTCCACCCTTCCACAGGGGTTAAAAACCCTCCCCCGGTGCGTTCTCCCCCTTTTATTCATGCTATTTTATCACTTTGGGCAGATTTCTACACTTCATGTTCTAATGGGTTTTTACCTTTGTGTTTCATCTTTGTTTCGCAGGAGAGCATGAATACAACGTGAGGCCCTCTTCCTCTAGCCGGCTGGAAGGAGAGGAGGTTTGAATTCACAAGTTCCCCGCACCCCGTTTCAAGCGCGATCAAGTCTTTAAGTTCCAAGGTACACTGCGCCGTTCTTTACACGTCTTCATCCTTTGGCGTTGTTAATCCTTGGTGGCGATCACGGTTAGTATTTCTCATCCTTTCATCACCCTTGTCTTTGATTCACATGTTTA
The DNA here is from genome assembly GCA_022559845.1 of Amorphophallus konjac. Classification (NCBI taxonomy): domain Eukaryota; kingdom Viridiplantae; phylum Streptophyta; class Magnoliopsida; order Alismatales; family Araceae; genus Amorphophallus; species Amorphophallus konjac. The sequence goes on from CM040119.1 coordinate 252,909,772, forward strand.
TGCATATATGTATTTAAAGGGGGCGGGATAGGAATCTAATTAAAAAACAAATCAACAGATATGAGCCCGCATCTCCTTTTTTTTCTTCTTAGTTAAAGCCTATGGCTATTTTCTTTCTCCTTCATCCTCCGATGTAAAAGAATGTAATGGGATGGTCTCGTGCGATAACGCCGAGCCGAATGCAATATATATATTTTCCTTCTTTTGAACAGGTCTTAATCATCTGTATCTGAATACCTCTCCAGCTTTGCTGCGTTTATTTCCGTGTCTAATATTTGGTTTCTTCGACTGGTACCAAGCATGCCCTAGGGTAACCCAGGGTGATGCAGAACGGGACGCGAACCTGGGACTCTAGCTCGCAACTCGTCCCTAGCGAGGGAAACACGGGATCTACGCAGTTGAGAAATCGGCAATGAGCTAGGGTGGTCAACTCTCTCTCAAACCCGGATCGGGTCATGGGATGGGTCATGCTCTCTCTCGCAGTAGTGATAAAAATATCGGGCTAGATTAACCTATCACTCATGCAGCGGAAATAGAATACATACGAAATAAGCAAAATGCGAAGAGAGGAGCGGACACGATACCTCCACGCTACTGGGCGTGGCGAAGACGATCCCGACCGAACTTCGTACTCCCGGAACAGTAAATAATTAAATAAGAGCAATGAATATTACTGCCGACTCCACGCAGGGAGGCAAAGGGCTATACGAGGGACCCGGGACTAATGGGTTCGGATTGACGGGCAGCAATTTGGATGGTTCTCAGGCTGAAGATGGGCTGCTGCTCGGAACGATTCTGTGGGGCCTACGAGACATCAGTTGGGTCCGGTTGCTAGGACGGTGATACCCGGGCATCTCCCTGCTGCTGCGGCTTGTTGGGGCGCTTCTGGAAGGTTGCTGATCGATCCTCGGGAGCGGCGGTGACCGAGTCTGCGCCGGCGTATTTTCCAAGGAATTAATTCCTGGACTGATTGTTCTAGTTGGGCTCGGATCTGCTCCGCGCGCCTTCACGAAAAGATTTCTTGCGGCCAGATCTGGTATCGGATCGATTCAAACTTGGTACCGATGGATAGAGGACTCAGAAGGCTACAACGTATAATTTTTTCAGATCCATCAAGTGAATGGATTGAAAATTAAAATGACTGTCCCTCAAAGATTTCTACTGGCTCGGACTGATAGACACACAGGAGAAACTGAGTTTTCCCTGAAAATAAATTTTGCCTGACTAGAAGACGATAGATCTAGACCCTAGAAAAATTATGGGTGGAAGGTAGGAAAGTGAGGAACACGCATGAATTTTTGAAGATTTTTTAGAGATGCATAAGGGGGTGGGAAAAATAGAAGAACAGACTCCTATCCTACAGATCTGCAAACTGGCAGACTATCAGGGGTGGAACTAAAATTACGGGAAAAATAGCAAATGATCTCAGATTGGCACGGAATTTAAAATGGAGACTGGGAATAACCAGAAGAACAAACACTCAAAATGATAACTCGATCAAATCTCCTGATGTGGAGATAAAAATCGGGCTTCAACCTTCTGTCCTAATGTGGACAAAATTCTGACGCAGCAGCAGTGGCGGTGCGACGGCGGCTCGATGGCGGCGGCGGCGGCAGTGCTGAGCTTCACACTCAGAGAGGGGGAGGGGAGAAGCCCTCACATCTCAAGAATTTTGCAGAAATTCATCTGCAAGGGGGTGGGAGAGAGAGGGGCGCCCTTGGGCTCTTGGAGCAATTTCTAAAATTTCTTCACATTAATTCTATGAAAATGGAAAATGCATGATATATATAGAAATGTAAAAAAGACCAAGCCTACCCTCAGATCTACGGTTAGGGAGGGGTAAACTAGGGATAGGATAGTTAACCCCCATGTGGTCAAATGACCAAAATATAAAAAATTACAACAAGTATTAAACAACATTAAATGGGGGGCGCCCCCTTGACCAAGAGGAGTCCAACTTGGACTTTCTTCCCCCCTTGTCCCCACGTGGTCCAAGTCCAACTTTGGACTTGGAACTAGCCCCACATAGGCCCTAGAACCTAGGTGGACCAATGGGAAAGAGGGTGGGGGCTCCTGCTGGACCTATTGGACCTTTACAAATAAACTCAAAGACTTTAAAGACTAACCCTTTGGCTTATAATGCCTTACAATTGCAAATCCAATTAGCCAAGGGTATAAATACAAACAAATGGACACAAATGCAAAATAAAAATGTTAGTGCCCGGTGTTGATTCCCATCAATTCTTCCCAGGTGGGAAGAACTTGACCCCGTCGAGTAAGAGGTGCGGCTGCTCGTGTGATTCCGGCGGATCCGTCACTAACCTGGTAGCGTGGAGTACGCTCCACTCTAAATAATCGTCACCTGCTCATCCCATATATATTCGATATGCATATACTAATGTGGGAATGGGGTTAGAGGTGGACACTCGGGGATGGGTCACTCTCAAAGGGGAGGAGGCGGCTCGAAGACTCACTAGGAATCACCGCTGGGTCCCTTTATGTGACTAGATCCGATATGTTGAGGTAGAGCCGATCCCATATTCCGGCAAGTCTACAATGTACACATTGGATCCAACTTACCTCGCACTCGAAAGGGACTGACGACGTGACCGTACAAAGGCCGACTCAACTCGATGTATGCATATGCACTTGACAGACAAACTATACGAAACAAAGACTCATACATGACCCTAAACAAACCTACTATTAGTCCGACCCATTCATATGCAATGGTGGACCAGGACATCCGAATGTGTGCAATGCATACACTAGATGCAATCGATGGTTGACAGAATGGAGGACTCCTAGACATCTTAATTTGTCCCTAGCATGCGGCTGCCTGTTGGATTTGGGAGAGTTGGAAGGGCTAGGAGAGCCAAATGCTCCTTCTTTATCACCCCTATATGATGACCATGGAACGGTCCCCTGACTGAGTGTAGGTGGATTGGCCCGTGGGGAAGGGGTGTGGTAGTGGACTCTCTCGAAAAAGTGGAGTAAATGTGGTCGGTCAAGGGGTTCACTAGGGAATGGGTCAAAGGGATCAAAGGAAGTATGACCCCTCGAACTGGGCCCCCATATGACACAGTCCCACATTTGGAATTCTTGAAGCTGTATGTGATCACCTTCATGCACTAGGGTATAGGGGACGGTGATCTCGTATAGGAGGTATGGTTCCTCCCTCGAGATAAATGGAATGAAGTTTGGCTCAGCGGGCATGTGGAGGAATAAGAGAATCTCCGTGGTGACATGACCCACGGTGTACACAGAGGTAATGGACCCTAAGGCTGGGTGGGTGAAGCTACGACTTGTGGGTTGGTCGAAGCCTCAGGCTAACATATAAGTCAACTTCATTTGCCAGTTTAATCCCATAATAAGGTCATCCAATGTATCAACATGGTGACTAGACCGGAATGTGGTATGGAATGAGTTGACCGGCACTAATGGTAGCGTGGGGTCCATGGGTGGGTAGTAAGGCGGACTAGGGACCAAGCTAATCTTGAGCCAACTAAGTAGTGGTTCGGTGATGAATAGCTTTCCCATTAGAAACATGGGTGGCTCGGGCTGAGGTGGCTCCAAATGAGGTGACTCCGAATAAAGATCGGACATAGATGGCAATAGAGCTTTAGGGGAGAGGTTCCCCGACTTGGATGGGGGAGGCTGTGGGGTAGGTTGTCCGACCGGCTCAGGACTCGGCTGAGAGGTAGATGCTCGACGATGGGTGGCATCAAACCTTGCCTCGAAAGGATCAACCTCTAGAGCGATCAAATAAGACTGCGCCAGAGTGGTCGCGTTACGGCAAAGACATTCAAACTGGAAGTGAAGTCGCAAACCTTTTCGGAACTGAAAGGTGGTCGTGGTGCTCTCCTCTCCAACTCCATATTCCAACCGATACTTATCATACTCCCGAATGTATTCAAAGACAGACTTGTTGCCTTGGACGGGTCTGATCGGGGTGCATGGGTTGGCCATAGTTGCACATAAGATGGGAATTGGTTCCCCTAGGAGTGGGTATGCAATGGCATTTTTTTCTTTCTTTTTTTTGTTTTTATATGCAAGTACCTAGACACGACTCTAAATGGTGAAAAGGTAAAATGCAGACTCGACTACAAACCTAGACTCAACCCATATCCGGTACTTGGTGGAGTTCTGAGATCTGAAGATCCTCTCACGCGAGTGAATCACCTTCCCGATAGGCGTAACCTAACGTTAGGGCAACACCTTTTTATATACCGAATAAAGGAATGAAAATGAGACACTTAGACTTAGACACTCTCTAGATGACTTTTTTTTTATTTTTAAGCAAATACTACCCTAGACTCAACCTTCCTGCTTTGATACCAATTTGATACGGAACGGGACGAGAACCTGGGACTCTAGCTCACAACTCGTCCCTAGCGAAGGAAACGCGGGATCTGCGCGGTTGAGAAACCGGCAATGAGCTAGGGTGGTCAACTCTCTCTCGAACCCGGATCGGGTCACGGGACGGGTCACGCTCTCTCTTGCAGCAGTGAAAAAAATATCAAGCTAGATTAACCTATCACTCATGCAGCGGCAATATAATATATACGAAATAACCAAAATGCAAAGAGAGGAGTAGACATGATACCTCCACGCTACCGGGCGTGGGGAAGATGATCCCATCCGAACTTCGTACTCCCGGAACAGTTAATAATTAAATTAAAGTAATGAATATTACTTCCCACTCCACGCAGGGAGGTAAAGGGCTACACGAGGGACCCGAGAGTAACGGGTTCGGGTTGACGGGCAGCAATTTGGACGGTTCTCGGGCCGAAGACGGGCTACTGCTCGGAACGGTTTTGCGGGGCTCGCGGGACAGTAGGTGGGTCCGACTACTAGGACGATGGTACCCGGGCGTCTCCCTACTGCTGCGACTTGCTGGAGCGCTGCTGGAAGGCTGGTGATCGATCCCTGGGGGCAGCGGTGACCGAGTGTGCGCCGGCGTATTTTCTGAGGAATTAATTCTCGGACTGATTGTGCTGGTTGGGCTCAGATCTACTCTATGTGCCTTCACAAAAAGATTTCTTGCGGCCAAATCCGGTGTCGGATCAATGCAAACTTGGTACCGATGGATAGAGGACTTAGAGGGCTACAACAAATAATTGTTTCAGATCCATCAAGTGAATGGACTGAAAATGAAAATGACAGTCCCTCAAATGTTTCTACTGGCTCGGACTGACAGACACACAGGATAGATTGAGTTTTCCCTGAAAACGAATTTTGACTGATAAGAAGATGATAGATCTAGACCCTAGAAAAATTATGGGTGGTAGGTAGGAAAGGAGGAACACCCATGAATTTTTGGAGATTTTTTGGAGATGTATAAGGTGGTGGGAAAAATAGAAGAATAGACTCCTATCCTGCAGATCTGCAAACTGGCAGACTATCAGGGGTGGAACAAAAATTACGGGAAAAATAGCAAATGACCTCAGATTGGCACAGAATTTAAAATGGAGATTGGGAATAACAAGAAGAACAAACACTCAAAATGACAACTCTATCAGATCTCCTGATGTGGAGATAAAAATCAGGCTTCAGCCTTCTGTCCTGATGTGGACAAAATTCTGACGCGGCGTCGGTGGCGGTGCGACGGCGGCTCGATGGCGGCGACGGCGGCAGTGCTGAGTTTCACACTCAGAGAGGGGGAGGGGAGGAGCCTTCACATCTCAAGAATTTTGCAGAAATTCATCTGCAAGGGGGTGGGAGAGAGAGAGGGGCGCCCTTGGGCTCTTGGAGCAATTTCTAAAATTTCTTCACATCAATTCTATGAAAATGGAAAATACATGATATATATAGAAATGTAAAAAAGACCAAGCCTACCCTCAGATCTACGGTTAGGGAGGGGTAAACTAGGGATAGGATAGTTAACCCCCATGTGGTCAAATGACCAAAATATAAAAAATTACAACAAGTATTAAACAACATTAAATGGGGGGCGCCCCCTTGACCAAGAGGAGTCCAACTTGGACTTTCTTCCCCCCTTGTCCCCCCTTGGTCCAAGTCCAACTTTGGACTTGGAACTACCCCACATAGGCCCTAGAACATAGGTGGACCAATGGGAAAGAGGGTGGGGGCTCCTGCTGGACCTATTGGACCTTTAAAAATAAACTCATAGACTTTAAAGACTAACCCTTTGGCTTATAATGCCTTACAATTGCAAACCCAATTAGCCAAGGGTATAAATACAAACAAATGGACACAAATGTAAAATAAAAATGTTACTGTCCGATGTTGATTCCCATCACAGGGCTACATTGACGATTATCCCCCTCGCCGGGCTACATTGAATACACCATGTGCTCGTCGTTTGTTTCACCGCAGGAGACATACATGTGTGTGCATCTCCGTCTTTTTTGGGAGTGGCTTCCCTATCATCTCTCTGCTCACAGTCGTGAGTTGGAGAGAACAGGGTCATCCCCACAGTCGGGGTGCGAGGCCTATGGTTGTGCCCATTCTCCCATACGACACCCGCCAGTCATTCGAGCATCTGTGTCTCACATCCTCCGTGGCTCCCTGGCTCATATTAACTTTCTTCCATGACCAACCAAGCATTGACAGTGTCGTGGATGAATGGTATCATACTGTGACTTCTTTTCCCCAAGCAGGGTGGGGAAAGGTTCAATTAATACGATCTGTTCCCCATCTCAGTTCACGGGCAAAACTGGAGGTTTAATGTGAAGGTTTTCTCCATCTCGACCGTCAAGACTTACTGACCGGGGAGGGGGAATATCCACCATCGAGCGTTCATGTCGTTTCTTTCTGAATCACCACCGGCCTACAGGTTCCTGTCCGTCTGTGGCGCAGACTCCTGCAAGCTATCTAAGGTGAATAGCAATGGGTCCGTTGACCCAACATCAAAGCCACATTCCTGAGGGAATGGTGGTGCTTGTGGGTAAGAGACCTCTTGTAGGCTAGTCCTCGAGGTTTTCCCCCATTTCAGTCGTCCCTATTGATCAATATCTCTGACCTGTGGAGTATTGGTGCACCTCGTAGGCTAGTCCTTGGGGTTTCCATCCATCTGGGTCTGTCGGTCACCATTTAGAATTCCCGGCTTTAAGGAGCGTACCCTAGTTTCTGTGGGACTGTCTCCCCTTTCCCCCCGCAACCCTCTTGGTATGGGGAGGTGCTGCCAAATTTTTGATTGAATACTTAGTCTGGATTTGTGATGGAACCTCAGTTCTGGGGACTGCAAGTTTGCTGAGGACTGTGCTTGAGTAGGAACCTCGCACGAGTCTCGATTTGCCTCGTCTGTAGAGCAATTAAAAAATGTGAATTCACTCCTTGATCAATCTTAACCAATCTGTAGGACAATTAAAACTGAACTCACTTAATGAATAAACCTTTAATCAACATCAAAAGGGCTGAACAAATTGCATTGAAGCTAAACGGTTCAGAAAATCAAACTCCCCCCCTCAAAATTGGCGTGGTCCTAATCAGGCGCGCCCCAAAACGGCACATACCCCCCTCGCGCTGTTTTAGCCCCACACTCAGAACTCAATTCAACTCTCTGAGCCCTCATCCGACTCGGCCTGGGCGCGCTGTTTTACCCCAACAATGTCGCACGCCGTTTCAAGCCCCCATATATGCACGGAGCTTCGTCCCCCATATGGATCGACCCTCTAACGTACACCGACCCCAGCAACCAATATGCACCGACTTCAGCCCTATGTGCACCGACCTCAGCTGCAGCCTGCATGGACTTCGCCCAAACATGCACCGACCTCTTCACCAGTTGCTCAGACCTCCAACCCCAGTTGTTCTGACCTTCAACCCCAGCTACTCAGACCCTCACCCCAGCTGCACTGGCCTCATCTCCCGCTTGCTCTAACTTCAGCCCAATGTGCACTGATGTCATAATAATAAAAAGGGGGACATAAAAAAAACATAACAATAAATCATTATGAGAGAAATAATGTATAAAAAATATTAATAAATCATCATAAACTTAATAAATCATCATAAAAATTAATAAATCATCTTAAAAATTAGTAAATCATCATAAAAATTGATAAATCATCATAAAAATTGATAAATCATCTTAAAAATTAATAAATCTTCACAAAAATTTTAATAAATCAACACGACGAAATTAATAAACCACCAAAAAAAATAATAAATAATAAATAACCATAAAAAGGTTGTTATTAATTTATTGGGGAATACATATCGACAATAATAAATCAATCACCTGAGCCTGCTCTTTCCCTTTATTTATTTATTTAAATGTGGGAATTGTGTTTGAATATACTTATCTTTGCTACCTCGCTTGCTTGTCTGCATGCGTGCTTGCTGAATATTTATGATCACCTTGGGCCTCGATATATCAAATGGTGATCTGCCGAATGTCAGACGAGTTCTGACCAGAAGCTCTCACTATGCGCGATTGTGGTCTTCGGACCTTCGCTCTCCGCCACGTACCGAGCGCTCCCGGCTCATGAATGAATGTGAAATGCATATTCGTGTTTACTCTTTTGTTCCTGCATTGTGAATTATCATTCTCGATGGTTCATTTATGTTTGCACATTTGCGTAGCCCCCGTGGCCCATTATCTCAGCAATTAATCAAGGGTTTTCCTCTTCTTGGAGGATATAATTAATGTCATAGCCTTCATGGTGTGACGGACTGCAAATCCCGACACGGACCTCACAATCGACTGACTGAGTCAGATCGAGCACACAATAAATTTGTCACCTCGATGACTGGCACGCCTACGCTAATAAAGCGATAAATAAATAAATAAAAATAAACCCTTTTTTTAAAAAAATGAGTGAATCCTATTCCACCAAATTGGCACCGAGGTGAATAGCAATGGGTCCATTGACCCAACATCAAAGCCACATTCCTTAGGGAATGGTGGTGGTTGTTGGTAAGAGACCTCTTGTAGGTTAGTCCTCGAGGTTTTCCCCCATTTTAGCCATCCCTGTTGATCAATATCTCTGGCCCGTGGAGTATTGGTCTCCCTCGTAGGCTAGTCCTTAGGGTTTCTGTCCATCTAGGTGTGCAGGTCACCGTTTGGAATTTCTGACTTTAAGGAGCGTACCCCAATTTTTATGGGACTATCTCCGCTTTCCCCCCTCAACCCTCTAGGTATGGGGAGGTGCTGCCAAATTTTTGATTGAATACTTAGTCTGGATTTGTTATCGAACCTCAGTTTTGGGGACTGCAAGTTTGCTGAGGATTGTGCTTGAGTAGGAACCTCGCACGAGTCTTAATTTGCCTCGTTTGCAGAGCAATTAAAAAATGTGAATTCACTCATTGATCAATCTTAACCAATCTGCAGGACAATTAAAACTAAACTCACTTAAAGAATAAACCTTTAATCAGCATCAAGAGGGCTAAACAAATTGCATTGAATGGCATTCTATAAGCAGACCCCCATTGTAATGACCCAGAGTTCAGGATACCGATATACCGATAACATCGATACACCGATACCAAGAACTGGGGAAGCCACCCAAGAGGCTGATGAGGCCCCTGAAGGGTTAGTAAGGTTATGTCGAGGGAATGTATAACGAACTGCAATTTGGAACGCGTAGATTACAAATAAGTAATAAAATTAACACAAGTGCGGAAGCAATTCAAAATAACCAGAGTGATATATATATATATACTAGTCCAGATAAACAAGAGTACTAGTCCACAAGGGCACAACTACACGGGGCATACCCCGAAAAAAGTACAACAAAAGCCTCAAAAAGGCGGCTCGACTAGAGCTGGCAGCTAGACGCGGTCTCCGAAACGGCTCACGAAGCACCGGGAGACGACGGGCGCGGCTCACCTGAAAGGAGAAGGGTGAGTCACAGCCAGACTCAGTAGGGGTCACGCGGATCCCTACCTCGCACTAAACAAGCATTCATGCATAAATAAAAGCAATGAGAGCAAGCATTTAATTGGAATGAGAGGCAATGGCATGAATAAACTACTCAAGTAAAGCTGTAAACTCTAACTAAGCAAGTAGAACAGCTAACACATGCCACAGCTAAATAAATGCAAGCGACTAAAACTAAATCTACCAAAATAGAATAAGCCTTAACTGATCCAAACAATAAGGAAGGACAACCACTGGAGCAGAAACCAGAAGCGTCCACTGACGACTTACACTGCGTCTCAAGCACTCGCAGTCGACAAAGCGACAAGCTGAGCGCGTAACCAGTACCAAACCAAGTGACCAGTTGGAGTGGCACCCGTTGGTGTCAGTCCACAGTCTCCGACCACGTGTGCACATACTGACTCTAGCCTGAGCCAGGCCCTCTAGCTAGTTTTCTCCCTTGGTAGGACGCTACCATTGGCTAGGAGCCCACGGAACTAGCTTACAAACCGTGTGTGGGAAACACCCCTCCGCTATCCTCAAGCGGGTCGGTACTCAACAGACCTAGGGTAACAACAGTGGCTCCATTACATAGGAAGAAAAGCTACTCTATTGGTATAAGAAACATGCCCTCGAACAATGAAACAACATAAACATGGCACAATTACGTAAAGGAACGCATAACAAATGGCTGGCAACTTATTAAACCCAACAGGCAAGCGGCGGTCGGATGCCCACGTGCTACATGAAAGTAACGGTCGGTGGCTGGCGCGTTACACCAAGAACGACGCGTCTGTCTCCATCTATCACTCCCGCCTGAGTTCCAGCTCAAAAGGCCCAAAAAGGGAATGTGACGGTAGGGGCCCTGTGCGTTACATCGACGCAACGCGTTGGGTCACCGCCGTTACATCCACCCGAGGCCAAAAACCAACGTACATCGTTCGAAATCAGACGCAGGCGAAGCGACGTGCTCGCTCAGGCGCGTCGGACGGAAGCGACGGCCGGCCGACTGGCCGTCGGGCTAACCGCCTCACCCGGTCAACGTAAAACGATGGACGAGTAACGGATGGGGATCCCACCGTTACTCTCTAAATAACGCACCCTCATCGGGCCGTTGTTTGGAAATGACGCGTCCACTAAGGACCGTCAGGCGTGTGACGGTTCCTGGCAGGACCGTCACGCCACCTGGAACACGGGCGGGTACGGTTTGAAAACCGGAGCCCTCCCGGACGATAAAAATCATCGGGTAACGTCGTAGAAACCTGTAACCTGTCAAACCATACAACCCAAACAACAAAATAATACCCAAATACCACACATGCAAAGCCCACAATGCATCAAATTCAAGAATTAAGCTAAAACCCCAAAGTTATGAAATATGAACATTAAGCATGCTACGGGGTTCTAATCAAACGAACGAGCTATACGAAATGATCCTAGCGAGATCAGGATTCCATCCCCCTACCTTTTGCAAGCCGAAACGGTCGAAAAGGCCGCATGCAAGGAGGAAGAGCCACGAGGCCTTCACGCTCCACCTCGCTCCCACGAGCCACGAAACACGCCGAGGTGGGCGTCCACGCGATCCACGCGACGAGAGGAATCCACCGGTACCTCCCACGCCTCAATCCGGCGCCAAAAAGCCTGCTTCCCAAGGGGAGGGGAGAGAGGCGATCGGCGAGAGGAGAGAGAGAGTGAGGTGAGATCGACGAGGGAGAGAGAGAGAGTGAGGGTGAGGGATTAAAAGAGAAGAAAAATAAAATTAAAAAATATATAATATAATTATTATATATATTAAAATCTTATTAATCTCTAATAACCCTCAAAGCTCCAAATAAATCTGGAAAAATACCAGAAAAATTCCTAAAAATACAGGAAAATAGTCAGAAATTCCAGAACAAATATTAGAACAAAATCCATTAAGGATCCATTAAGGAACGGGCCTTACAGTCCCTCCCTCCTAATAAAAATTTTGCCCTCGAAATTTACAACAACAGAAAAAGGAGGAAACTGAGAAAGGACATATACCTCACTGGAATAAAAAGGGAAAAAGTTGACGCATCTCATCTTCGCATTCCCAAGTGGACTCATTACCAGAGTGACGCTGCCAAGCAACTCTTACGAGAGGAATAACCTTATTTCTCAACCGCTGCTCACGACGGTCTTCGATTCTAATAGGGAACTCTGGCGCAGACAAATCAGCAGTCACCTCGGGCCAAACTAAATCATCGAGAACATGAGAAGCATCTGGCACATATTTCCTCAACTGAGATACGTGAACACATCATGCATAGCTTGCATGGCCGCAAGTAGTTGTAGACGATAAGCCACCTGACCAATAGCTTCAACGATCGGAAAAGGGCCAACATACCACGGGCTAAGCTTTCCATGCTTCCCAAACCTGGAAACACCTTTCATCGGAGATATTTTAACAAACACCATATCTCCTGGCTCAAATTGTAGTGGACGTCTACGCTGATCTGCATAACTTTTCTGTCGACTCTGAGCCGTCAACAATCTCTGCCTGATCAGACGAACCACATCAGAACACTGCTGCACCATATCAGGTCCGGTCAACAATCTGTCCCCAACATCAAACCAATTCAGAGGAGTACGACAAGGATGACCATACAGTACTTCATAAGGAGCCATTCCAATACTGAAGTGAAAATGTTAGGTTCGGTGCAGTATTCAGAGGGGGGGGTGAATGAATATGACTTTTAAAAACCTTTCGCCCAGTTAAAATTTCGCTCACTAAAATGCTAGTTCGCAAACTAAACAAACTTGAAGGCTAAATGGCAGTTGTGGAACTAACCAAACACACAGTGAGATCACTGGAGAGCTAACAAGACATATTTAGTCAATCTGAAAACTAATAAATCTTCTGCTCAACCAGACGCCAAACACAAGGAGCGCCCCTATGCAATCACCTAGCGGAAGCGTAAATAGACAAATCAAACCACAGTGCACAAGGGGTTTTTAGGTGGTTCGGTCCAGCAGACCTACATCCACCCCACACTCAACCCGAGTGTGGCTTCCACTAGCTCACGCTAGAAACCGCAGACTCAGTCTGCAACAGGTGCTGCCACACAACTTGACTAGAGGAACACGCTCCCCTCTTACTCCCAACCGGAGGGACACCCCAAGTGACTTTCAGCCACTTGAAAACCAGAGACCGAAGTCTCTCTTCCTCCAGACCAAGAGGGAACCAACCGGTGACTTCCAGTCACCAGCAAACGAGAGGTCGAAGACCTCTCTTCCTCCAACCGGAGGGACACCTGGACTTGCTACCATAAGCCCAGAACTGGAGACAAGTCTCCCTTCTCCTGAATCCACAGGAGGAACCCACAAGTAGCTCCCAGCTACTTGCAACTGGAGATCAGATCTCCCTTCCTCCAAACCGGAGGGAACACACAAGTGACTTCCAGCCACTTGCAACTAGAGGTCGCAGACCTCTCTTCCTCCAGACCAGGAGGGACCCGACCTCAATCCAGAGGATCGGAAGAACACAGCTAACCAAATGAAAAAGGGAAACTAAGAAAGAAAAAAATACACAGCGATCAGAAAGCTGTAAAGAAAGATAACACAGATGTGGCTCGCATGGAGCTGACTGGCCTGGATTTGATCCATGGTCCAGTAGACAGATCTTCAGGTAAGCTTCTCTTCCTCTTCTCTTCTCTCTCACTCTCTTTTTCTCTTAACCCTTACGAGCTCTCTAACTCTCTCTTTTTCTTCTTTTCCTTCTGCTCTTCTTCTCTTTCTTTTCTTCTTCTTTCGCAGGCTCTCTCTGTCTCTTCTCTTCTCTTCTTCTTCTGCTTTCTACTGCAGCTCTTTTCTTCTTCTGCTCTTTCACTCTCTCGATCTCTTTTCCTCTATTCTCTTTGGCTCATGCTCTCTGCTATTCTCTCTTCTTCTCTTTTGCTTCCTCTTTTCTTTTTCTGGATCGAAGGACTTTTTTGCTCTCCGGGCTTCTTCTTCGATCCTTCTTCATCTGTGGACGAAGGCTGCATTATATAGCAGCAGCAGCAGGTGGATAGGGCACAAAACGCGTGTGCCTCCCACGCTCGATCCAGAACCTTCCTGCCACGTGTCTTTATAGGATTGGTTCCTCTTGTCTCGGATCACGTGCAGCTCAGGTGTGTGGAATGTTCTTCCTCGGACCTGTAATGAGATTAACACCATTAATCATTCAGAGTTCGTTGTATGCTCATTTAAAGCTAAGGCTGCACGAGGTATGTAATAGCAACACAAGGTAACTACTACACGAGGTAGGAAATGAATGAAACGAGATACAATGAACAAGGCTAACACAACAAGGAAGATGACACGAGGTCAGATAAGTCTAGCACGAGGTAAGAAGAAAACGACACGAGGTAACAAGGCTAATACAACAAAGAATGTGACACGGGGTCAGATAAGAACGGCACGAGGTAAAAAAGAGAACAACATGAGATACACAATTAACACAACAACGAAGATGACACGAAGTCGGATGAAGATAGCATGAGGTGAAACGAGAACGACACGAAGTGTCACTGTAACAGAACAAACACTACGAAGAGACCGACACGGGATACATACTAATAACGCTTAACACTACAGAGAAAACGACACGAAGTAAAAAGTAACTCGACATAACAAATAGCAAAGAGAACGATATGAGCTGACCACAACACGAAGACGAAAATAGAAACCAACACGAGTTGAAAACAACACGAAGACGAAACACAGGAATTGACACGGAGTGTGGTCAAGGCGAGAAGGACACGAAGTCTAAAGAGAAGAAAACCAACACGAAGACACAAACATAAAAATAACATGAAGACACAAAAAACAAAACTATCACGAAGACACAAATACTAAGGCAACACGGAGACACGAGTACAAGGGTAACACGAAGACAACTCGAGTACAAAGCTGTTCGAACATTTGAACGACTCGAAGACGAGGTCGACACGGGCTGACGACAACTCGAAGATGACAACAGAAATGACACGAAGTGGTTGCAAATCAGGAAAGACACGAGGTCTAGGAAAAGCAACACGAAGTCAAGAATAACAAGGAAACGACTCGAACTAAGGACAACACTTAGAGAAGGCTGCACGAAGTGAAAGCAACACGAAGACAGAAGATGACACGAGATGAACAACTAAAAACAAAGCGACAAAGACACGAGGTCTAGAAAACACGACACGAAGACATGAGATAGACACGTCTTCAACAACACGTGATGAAACGGTGGAAGCAGAAGAACAACTCGAGGAACTACAGTAATTGTCACGAAGACATAAGAGCAAACATAGAGGACTGACTCGAGATGAGCAACTAAGTGCTAACGACACGAGGTTCATACAGAAGCAACTCGAAGTTCATCAGAACAATTTGATCTGCTTCAGAGGAATCAGCACGAAGTCAATCAGCACACAACTTAACACAACACGAGGTACGAAAGAAATAACACGGACATAAACACAGGAATAACACGAAGTATGACAGAAACAGTACGGACATCCAATGTACTACCTCATAGCAGATTTCCTGTTAATCAATATGCATCAGATGACTTTGTATGGACTTGAAGACCCTTAGCCAATGTATAGACTTCAAAGTAGAGACCGATGTGTAGACTTCACGTGAAAGCCCAATGTACAGACTTGACACTGTACAGACTTACTGCCAATCAATGTATAGACTCTGTAATTGCATATGAATGCTTTATGCAGCAGATAAGACAGTCTGAACTTCAATTGCAATGACTCACAGAAAAGGTCAGACATATTCATGACAAAGTGGTGACTCATTCATGTTGCTATCATTAAAACACCACATCATCAACAAAGCACAAGGGGCACAACAATCTCCCCCTTTTTGATAATGGCAACATAATGAGTCACACTGACTCATCAAACTATTCTCCCCCTTTGACATAATCAAAAAAAAAGGGAAATGGTTTGATAGTCATATGCAGCATAACAATGCAGAGAATGAGTCATGGTTCTTTTAAGATGAAACAGTTCTCCCCCTATCAACATGCATGATTGACTACTCTCCCCTTAGATGAAAATAAACCATAACTCCCCTTAGGCACATGAATGGACTCTGGATATCCAATACATCAATCTGAAATCAGCCATTTCAAAGAGTCCGAATTCTGGTGAAAATACCACAGAATCAGAGCTTATTGCAAAACAAGATGGAAGATTCCAATAGTGTGGAGAGAAATACATCTCAGGAATCAATCTGAAATCTACCACCATAAGGATTCTGAAGTTCAGAAGGCTGCAAGTGAACAAGGTAATAATGGGAGTGGCACCTCACATTTGTATGGTCAGGAAATTGCAGATGGAATCAGTCAACTAATAAGAGAGGAGTTGACTATACAGTTTTTGTTGATCATGCATGAATCTGATCATGAGGGATTTGAATGCATACATCACTTCAATAAGTCTTAAAAGATGTAAACTCTTCTATCATAAAGAGTTATGAAGTGGCAACTTAACCAATCTGATTTAATTTTGATGTATACCAAATTTGTCAAATTAAACTCAATACTCATATCTGAATCCAAGTTCTAATAAAGGTGAACCAATTATTCAGATAACACTAAAAAACCAATCATCTTTTATCTTACACACATGATCTCAATGACTCTTTCAAGAGTTACACAGATTAGTATTGATGTTAATCACTTTTCCAAGAACATGAGTTGACAGATTTTTCAAGATAATTTTATTTGAAGCACATTATATTTTTCCTGAGCAATTTAAGTTGATCAACACCTTTTTACATGAGGCACAACAAGTCTTAGTTGAAGTGACCCAATTACTCAGTGTGATAACTGGCATTGCCTCTCACTTTGAGAGCAGAGTTAGCAATATGAGTGTCTTTTTACATGAGAAGACACCTTTATCAGAGGCCAGACTCCCCAGCTACTCAACACAAATAAGCTATTGCTCTGTCGGATTTTGTGTCACTAAATTTTTATCAGAGATAACTATGGCACCTCATGACTTGAGTTACTTTATTTCATTGATAAAGAACTCAGTTTCTCAGTGACCGAGTCATTGCTCTGAATTCACAAATTTTCATTTAGTCAACATTTTTCCAAATTAATGTTTAACAACAATACACACTATATGCATCTTAACCAAAGAAGCCCTGAATTCAAATTTTCAGATAGCAGATGAGAGACTTTAAGGATTACATGACATAAGAGGTTAAAGTTTATTAAGCCTTATCATTCAGATATTTTTTAATTCATTTAATTACAAAGCTGAGAATACATTAATCTTATATCAGACTGATTCAGTGATAATTCTTAAACCCATATGATAGAAGTTTCTACCAAAAACTCAGACTGAATTGCACGGCATGCAGCTTAAGTTCCTCAGATCAGAAAAAAGTTTAGGTGACCAACAAATCAATAGTAGAGCCAATTCAGTCACACTAGCTGAGAAGAATGCGAAAGGTGAGTATAGGCTGGTGCAAGAGTAAATCAGCAATAGAAAAGAGCATCAGAAGAGATTTTTATCATCAGACAGTAGCTGAATCTGGAATACAGACTGATCAACTATTTTAGAGATACCAGCAGAGAATACAGTTGAATAGCGCATAGTCAAGAGAATGAATCAGGTTACTTAAACAAAGGGAGTTCGTGAGGTGAAGAAGATATGAAATAGGAATGCTCCCCCTGTCTAAGTGCAGTGAATTTCTTTTTAGATTTTTTTTTTAAATTTTATGATATGCACTATCCTACATATGCAGTATGCAACAGTTCTAACAAGGAGAGCATGATGATCAATCAACAGCAAAACAAGCTCCCCCTGACAAAATGCATGATGTGCAATGAATCATTTCTTTTCGAATTTTATTTTCTTCAAATTTATGATATGCAATACAATGCTCTATATGAAAATTAGACCCATGGTACTAGGCGGAGGACTCGGTCCAAGGACCACCTCACACATGGCAGTATCATCCAGACATACTCCATATGCCCTTCAGCACTGTTCCATTTAATATACCATGATGGTCATGCAAATGACATATGCAGTGCAAAGCAATCTCATTTATTTAGTGCAAGCAACAGCATGAGAAGAGCATCAAAAATCAACCAAGCAAAACAACCATTTCAGATAATGAAGTTAAAACAGACAAATCAGCATTTTCAGATTATGAGATTTAAACAGAGTTCAGAACTGACCTGAAATGTAGAATCCTGGGGCTTCCTTTTTAAGTGCCTTGGCTAAATTACCCCCTTTTATTTTTCCTCACCAAGGCACACCTACAACATATCAATCAATATGATCTTGCAGGGACCCAAGCAGTCTTGGGTCCTGCACTACCCCTGTCAGGTGTTCTAAATATTCTTTTTGCAACATTATCATCAAATTCCATAAAATAACAATCAGACATGGAATGTCCAAAATTTCCACAATAATAACATGAAACAACAGATTGTCTGGTCCTATGATGCTTCTCAACAGGAGCATGAGACCTATGACCATAAGCATTAAATGTTCTGTTATATGTATGAAATTTTGACTTACCATTACCTGCCCACCAGCATTCAGAAGCTCGGTGGCCAGGTTTTCCACATTCAAAGCATACAGGTGTCTTTCCTTTAAAAATAGATTTATTTTTGCCAAGAGAATTTCTATTTGAAGGGAATTCAACAAATTTTGAAGTAAAATGATTTCCCTGAGCATACCAGCAGTCCTTGACTGCATGCCCATACTTACCACATTCAAAGCACCTTGGATGCTTACCTCTTGAACCATTATATCCCCATGAAGTCCTAAGCCAACACTCAACAGTTTTATGACCACGTCTGTTACAATTATAACAAATGATGTGTTGGTTTGAAGCATACATGTTTCTTTTGGGGTGTTGATGAACAGAAGACCTAGCATGCATTTTATCATCTTGTTTCATGATGAAATAGGCATCCATGAAATGACCATGCCTACCACAGTAATGACAAGATGTATCAGACTTCCTAGTAGCATGATTTCTACCAACTGAATTTCTTGAATGCAATGTTTCACTTGCATGCCCATCTTCAATCAATAATCTGCAATCATCCATTACATGGCCTACCTTGCCACAATAATGGCATGAAACACTCTTATCAGATGCATACGGATAATTAATTGAGCTATGAATAGTATGCATTGAATCATCAGATGCAGTATAGGTAGCAGATTTAAAGACACAAGTAGGGACATGTTTATCCTTGTTTTTCTTACCATTTTTGCTCATTTGTTTACCTTTGTTCACAACTTTTATTTGTTCTTCATTTTTCTGGGCCTTGAATTGGAAAACAGATGATGTAGATGGTTTAGGAGGCCCAGAGCAGCTTGGAATGTCAGAGCTGCGAACAAAAGTAGTGTACAACTTTTTCTTAACAGATTTTTCAATTTGGGATTTGCATCATTGTTCTCCACTTGATTTAGTGGCGTTATCACACAAAGGAACATTCATTTTCTCTTTTCCCTTGGTAGATTTAGACATGGAACGAACAAGTTTACTTATTTCATATTGCAGAGAATAAATTTTGAGTTCTGAATTAGTCAAGTCTTCCTCACATGAGATAATTTGTCTCTGCATGACATCATTTAAATTTTTAACAATTTCTAGTTCCTATTTCAGTTTCAATTCATTCTCAAATTGAATTTCCTTATCAAGTATTAAAAGCTTCTCAGACATAGCAGAGTTCAGTAGCTTCAGCTCTACATTTTCCTTTCTTATTTGTTCATTCTGAACCAGTTCATCAATTAGGATTTGATCTTTTCCTAGTGAATTCAGCTCATTCTCTAGTTCAGAAATTTTATCAGTAAGTTTATTATTTTTGTTTTTCAGCACAGAAATGTGTTCTTTATGCTTGTCAAGTTCAGCTTGATTTTCTTGTTGGAGCCTTTTAGCCTTTTCATTTTCAAGCTTCAGTTGATTCATTTCTGAGCCTGTATTTCTAGCTTCTTCCAATTGCTTCTTATAGTTCTGAATATCAATTAGATAAGCATCATGAGATTGTTTCAATTTTGAGCAATTTTCACATGATAAATCAGAAAAATTTTGATCAATCATTTTCTTTAGTCTTTTATTTTCAGATTTTACTTTTCTATATTTTTCATACAATTCAGCATACATTTCCTTTAAATCATCAAAAGTCATTTTGTCAGAATCAGATTCAGAATTTACCTGGTCTTCTTCTTCATTGCTTGAAGTGCTTCCTCTTGCCGTTAGACATTTCTGGTTCTCATGAAATGTGATCACTGAATCCCAGATTTCCTTCGCAGTCCTACATGTAAGAATAGAGGAAATGACATTAGCATCTACAGCATTCTTCAGAATGTCCCGAACTCTTATATTCTCACTGTTTAGTTGTTTATCCTTCTGGGACCACTTATTCTTCTCTCGAGGCAAAACATGTGGACCATATTCAACGAGAACCCACAGTTTTGGATCTATAGAGTTTATAAAATCACATAGACTGCGTGACCATTTCTTGAAGTTAGAACCATCAAAAACTGCATGTGATGCCATTATAAAGCAACCGAATAGACTCAGATCAATGAGCTAGAAAGCGATATCAGAAGAATGCACCAAACTGGAACTATAAAGCATGAAATCAAATCAGCAGGATCCTCTGCATATCGTTGGATCTGGAAGTCAGAGACCGCTCTGATACCAACTGTTAGGTTCGGTGCATTATTCAAAGGGGGGGTGAATGAATATGACTTTTAAAAACCTTTCGCCCAGTTAAAATTTCGCTCACTAAAATGCTAGTTCGCAAACTAAACAAACTTGAAGGCTAAATGGCAGTTGTGGAACTAACCAAACACACAGTGAGATCACTGGAGAGCTAACAAGACATATTTAGTTAATCTGAAAACTAATAAATCTTCTGCTCAACCAGACGCCAAACACAAGGAGCGCCCCTATGCAATCACCTAGCGAAAGCACAAATAGACAAATCAAACCACAGTGCACAAGGGGTTTTTAGGTGCTTCGGTCCAGCAGACCTACATCCACCCCACACTCAACCCGAGTATGGCTTCCACTAGCTCACGCTAGAAATCGCAGACTCAGTCTGCAACAGGTGCTGCCACACAGCTTGACCAGGGGAACACGCTCCCCTCTTCCTCCCAACCGGAGGGACACCCCAAGTGACTTTCAGCCACTTGGAAACCAGAGACCGAAGTCTCTCTTCCTCCAGACCAGGAGGGAACCAACCGGTGACTTCCAGTCACCAGCAAACCAGAGGTCGAAGACCTCTCTTCCTCCCAACCGGAGGGACACCTGGACTTGCTACCACAAGCCCAGAACCGGAGACAAGTCTCCCTTCTCCTGAATCCACAAGAGGAACCCACAAGTAGCTCCCAGCTACTTGCAACTGGAGATCAGATCTCCCTTCCTCCAAACCGGAGGGAACACACAAGTGACTTCCAGCCACTTGCAAACTAGAGGTCGCAGACCTCTCTTCCTCCAGACCAGGAGGGACCCGACCTCAATCCAGAGGATCGGAAGAACACAGCTAACCAAATAAAAAAGGAAAACTAAGAAAGAAAAAAATACACAGCGATCAGAAAGCTGTAAAGAAAGAAAACACAGATGTGGCTCGCATGGAGCTGACTGGCCTGGATTTGATCCACGGTCCAGTAGACAGATCTTCAGGTAAACTTCTCTTCCTCTTCCTCTTCTCTTCTCTCTCACTCTCTTTTTCTCTTAACCCTTATCAGCTCTCTAACTCTCTCTTTTTCTTCTTTTCCTTCTGCTCTTCTTCTCTTTCTTTTCTTCTTCTTTCGCAGGCTCTCTCTGTCTCTTCTCTTCTCTTCTTCTTCTGCTTTGTACTGCAGCTCTTTTCTTCTTCTGCTCTTTCACTCTCTCGATCTCTTTTCCTCTATTCTCTTTGGCTCATGCTCTCTGCTATTCTCTCTTCTTCTCTTTTTCTTCCTCTTTTCTTTTTCTGGATCGAAGGACTTTTTTGCTCTCCGGGCTTCTTCTTCGATTCTTCTTCATCTGTGGACGAAGGCTGCATTATATAGCAGCAGCAGCAGGTGGATAGGGCACAAAACGCGTGTGCCTCCCACGCTCGATCTAGAACCTTCCTGCCACGTGTCTTTATAGGATTGGTTCCTCTTGTCTCGGATCACGTGCAGCTCAGGTGTGTGGAATGTTCTTCCTCGGACCTGTAATGAGATTAACACCATTAATCATTCAGAGTTCGTTGTATGCTCATTTAAAGCTAAGGCTGCACGAGGTATGTAATAGCAACACAAGGTAACTACTACACGAGGTAGGAAATGAACGAAACAAGATACAATGAACAAGGCTAACACAACAAGGAAGATGACACGAGGTCAGATAAGTCCAGCACGAGGTAAGAAGAAAACGACACGAGGTAACAAGGCTAATACAACAAAGAAGGTGACACGGGGTCAGATAAGAACGGCACGAGGTAAAAAAGAGAACAACATGAGATACACAATTAACACAACAACGAAGACGACACGAAGTCGGATGAAGATAGCATGAGGTGAAACGAGAACGACACGAAGTGTCACTGTAACAGAACAAACACTACGAAGAGACCGACACGGGATACATACTAATAACGCTTAACACTATAGAGAAAATGACACGAAGTAAAAAGCAACTCGACATAACAAATAGCAAAGAGAACGATACGAGCTGACCACAACACGAAGACGAAAACAGAAACCAACACGAGTTGAAAACAACACGAAGATGAAACACAGGAATTGACACGGAGTGTGGTCAAGGCGAGAAGGACACGAAGTCTAAAGAGAAGAAAACCAACACGAATACACAAACATAAAAATAACACGAAGACACAAAAAACAAAACTAACACGAAGACACAAATACTAAGGCAACACGGAGACACGAGTACAAGGGTAACACGAAGACAACTCGAGTACAAAGCTGTTCGAACATTCGAACGACTCGAAGACGAGGTCGACACGGGCTGACGACAACTCGAAGATGACAACAGAAACGACACGAAGTGGTTGCAAATCAGGAAAGACACGAGGTCTAGGAAAAGCAACACGAAGTCAGAAATAACAAGGAAACGACTCGAACTAAGGACAACACTTAGAGAAGGCTGCACGAAGTGAAAGCAACACGAAGACAGAAGATGACACGAGATGAACAACTAAAAACAAAGCGACAAAGACACGAGGTCTAGAAAACACGACACGAAGACATGAGATAGACACGTCTTCAACAACACGTGATGAAACGATGGAAGCAGAAGAACAACTCGAGGAACTACAGTAATTGTCACGAAGACACAAGAGCAAACATAGAGGACTGACTCGAGATGAGCAACTAAGTGCTAACGACACGAGGTTCATACAGAAGCAACTCGAAGTTCATCAGAACAATTCGATCTGCTTCAGAGGAATCAGCACGAAGTCAATCAGCACACAACTTAACACAACACGAGGTACGAAAGAAATAACATGGACATAAACACAGGAATAACACGAAGTATGACAGAAACAGTACGGACATCCAATGTACTACCTCATAGCAGATTTCCTGTTAATCAATATGCATCAGACGACTGTGTATGGACTTGAAGACCCTTAGCCAATATATAGACTTCAAAGTAGAGACCGATGTGTAGACTTCACGTGAAAGCCCAATGTGCAGACTTGACACTGTACAGACTTACTGCCAATCAATGTATAGACTCTATAAATGCATATGAATGCTTTATGCAGCAGATAAGACAGTCTAAACTTCAATTGCAATGACTCACAGAAAAGGTCAGACATATTCATGACAAAGTGGTGACTCATTCATGTTGCTATCATTAAAACACCACATCATCAACAAAGCACAAGGGGCACAACAGAAAACTATTATTATAAGCAAATTCAAGAAGTGGCAAATGCTGACACCACGAACCCTGCCAATCAAGGCAACACAATCTCAGCATGCCCTCTAAAGTCTGAATATTCCTCTCTGACTGTCCATCTGACTGAGGGTGATACGCTGAACTGAAAGCTAACTCAGTGCCCAAAGCTTTCTGAAAACTGCACCAGAAGCCGGAGGTAAAACGTGGGTCACGATTTGACACAAGTGAAACAGGAACTCCATGCAGTGGCACGATCTTCTGCACATACAGCTCGGCCAACCTTTGCACATTCCAGGCAATCTTAATCGGCAACAATCTGGCAGTTTTAGTCAATCTGTCGACAAGTAACCAGATACCATCAAAACCTTGAGAAGTCCGAGGCAAACCCACCACAAAATCTGTAGTAACATGGTCCCATTTTCACATCGGAATCTCTAATGGCTGAAGCAAACCACCTGGCTTTTGATGTTCGGCTTTAACCTGTTGACAAGTCAAGCACTTAGAAACAAATATAGCCACGTCTTTCTTCAAACCCGGCCACCAGAACTGCTTTTTCAAATTCTGATACATCTTGGTGACACCTGGATGAATAGCAAAACGGGAACCATGGGCTTCACTCAGAATCTCATGCCTCAAATCAACATCAGCCGGAACATACCATCTGCCCTGAAAACTGACAACCAGCTCGTCATCAAATTCCACATCATATCTTGATATAACACGGGCTAAATCAGAATCCGCTTGCTGAGCTTCTTTAATCTGCTGATATAGAGCTGAACCCAAAATCAAACTAGCACAAACCGCCATCTTCGGATCAGAAGGAAACTCTACACTGAAAGTCTCGCTCGGAAGCCATTTCCATAATTTCCATTCATGAAGCATCAAATGACTGACCTGCACTTTCCTGCTCAGAGCATCAGCCACAACATTCATTTTACCCGGCTGATAGGAGAGTGTAAAGTCAAAATCTTTCATGAATTCCATCCATCGGCGCTGCCTGAGATTCAAATCTTTCTGGGAGAATATATATTGTAAACTCTGGTGATCAGTAAAAATCTGAAATTTCTCACCATACAGATAATGTCTCCAAATCTTTAAGGCAAAAATAACTGCAGCTAGCTCCAGATCATGAGTGGGATAATTCTCTTCATGTCGTTTCAATTGTCGAGATGCATATGCGAAAACTTTACCATGTTGCATCAGCACTGCACCCAAACCTACTCGAGACGCATCAGTACAAACTAGAAAACCACCCGAGTCGGAAGGCAAAGTCAACATTGGAGAAGAAGTCAATAGCCTTTTCAATTCAACAAAGCTAGCCTCACACTGATCCGACCAGACAAAAGGTACATCTTTACGAGTCAGTCTAGTCATCGGGGCTGCAATCTTCGTAAAATCTTGGATGAATCTACGGTAGTACCCAGCCAAACCGAGGAAGCTTCGTATTTCTGTCACAGTTCTAGGCCTCTGCCAGCTCAACACGGCATCAATCTTTGCAGGGTCTACTACCACTCCGTCACCAGAAATCACGTGACCAAGAAAATGAATCTCTCGAAGCCAGAATTCACATTTACTGAACTTCGCATAAAGCTCGTGATCCCTTAGAGTCTGCAGAGCGATCCTCAAATGATGCACATGATGTTCATCAGAGGCAGAATAAATCAAAATATCATCAACAAAGATCACCACAAACTGATCAAGAAATGGACGAAAGATACGCTGCATCAGGTCCATAAAAGCTGCTGGGGCATTAGTCAAACCAAACGGCATGACTAGAAATTCAAAGTGACCATAACGAGTGCTGAAAGCCGTCTTCTCCACATCCGATTCCCGGATTCGCAATTGGAAGTAGCCAGACCGGAGATCAATCCGTGAAAAGATAATAGCAGACTGTAACTGGTCAAACAAATCATCAATCCTTGGGAGCGGACATTTATTCTTGATAGTCACCTGATTCAATTGCCTGTAATCAATACAAAGCCTCAGGCTTCCATCTTTATTTTTCACAAACAACACTGGAGCACTCCACGGAGAAAAGCTGGGGCGAATATAACCCTTTTCCAGTAATTCAAGTAGCTGTGCTCGCAGTACTTTCAATTCAGCTGGAGCCATTCGGTACGGTGCCGTTGCTAAGGGAGCTGTACCTGGAATCAGTTCAATCACCATCTCTATCTCTCGCTCTGGGGGCAAGCCTGGCAACTCATCAGGAAACACATCAGGGAACTCACAAACAACAGGAATATCACTAGCTTCCTGTCGTGGTTTTTCAACAGTAACCACAGAAGCAAGAAACCCCTGGCAACCTGCACTAAGCAACCTATAGGCTCGAATAGCAGAAATAATCATACGAGAAGAACGGGATCGAATACCTTGGAAATAAAAAGCTGATTTCCCCTGTGGCTGAAAATAGACTTTTTTCGATCTACAGTCAACCACAGCTCCATAATGCTCCAACCAATCCATTCCCAGAATAACATCATAATCTGCCAGCTGCAATGCATACAATCTCACCGGCAACTGGTGATTATCGATCATAACAGTAGACTCTTCCAAGCACAGAGGTGTCATCATGAAATCTCTCGAAGGCATCTCAACATACATCTCACAAGCTATCTCTGAAGTCGGTTCCTCAATACATGCCATGAAATCCTCAGAAATAAAAGAGTGAGAAGCACCAGAATTAAATAAGACACGAGCTGAATGACCATAAAGCATAATCGTACCTTCCACAAGATGGGCTGCAACAGCATCAGCTCTAGTCATATGTGAAACCTTGCCCTTCTGCTTCTTTGATCCGATCGAGGATTGCTGAGAAGACGCCGACGCTTGAGAGAAGAACTGTTGAGCTTGCGGTACAGGAGGAGGTCTGAATTGCGGCTGCTGAGGTTGAGGAAACTGAGGAGCTTGCAATTGCTTCGGCCTCAGCGAGCAATCCTAAACCACATGACCCGACTGGTCACACTGAAAGCAAACAACGGGAAGAGAACACGGCTGGCCCTTGTGATGACCACCGCATCTCCGACACGTCCATGGCTGACTGACAGCTGAACTCTGACGAGTCTTAGTAGAAGGTGCTGTCGGCTGCTGAACTACATCTGTACCGGACGGCTGCTGGAAAAACTTCTTCTTCTTCTTGAACCTCTTAAACTTGGTCTTGGAAAGAGAGGAAGCACTGCTAACCTCTGACTGGACTGAGGGAACACCTGGCGCTGGCGGTCGGTACACCTGCTGAGACTGTACTGCGGGCTGAACTGACCTTGCCTGAGGATATCCACCCGGTCTCGTCATCTCCAGCTCAAGTGCCACAGCTGTCTAGCATGCACTATCAAGGTCTGTAACAGGACTTGCAATCAGGGGCATCTTCAATTCTGGCCTCAAACCTCCCAAAAATTGCTGTGTCTTCAAAACTTCACTAGCCAGCACATGGGGCGCATACTGACCCAATTCCATAAACTTATTCTGATACTGAAGCACAGTCATACTGCCCTGAGTTAGCTCCATGAATTGATACATTTTTGCCATTTGCAAACAGGCAGGAGTGTAGGCACGCTCAAAAGCAGCTGCGAACTCTGCCCACGTGATCTGCCGAAGAGGTCTAGAACGAAAAGTGATCTGCCACTCGCCCTTCCACCACGTAATGGCTGCACCCTGGAGTTGAAAAGTGGCAAGCATAACTTTCTCATCTTCAGCACATTCCATCGAAATAAAAACACGCTCAATCGCATCCAGCCATTGCCTCACAACCTCTGGATCATCTTGACCATCGAAAGGAGGCGGATTGAACATCAGGAACTCTTTTAAAGCCTTGCCTCGACTGCCAGGCACTTCAACCGGAGGAGCATCAATCGGCGCTGGAGGAGGAACAACTGGTGCAACGGGAACAGCAGGAACTGCAGGAGGAGGTGCAGAACCACTATCTTCTCTGGGCGCATCTCGAGGAGCACGAGGAACTCGAGGAGGTCTTCTTCGACGAGGCGGCATAATTACTCTGTCGAGATCATAAAACAACAATAAAATCCATCAATCATATAGAAAACACCCTAAGCCAGCAATAGACGACACAGGACTAGCTCTAGACAAACACATATTTCAATTCCTTATACAATTCCTCAAACATCGGCTCTGATACCAACTATAACGACCCAGAGTTCAGGATACCGATATACCGATAACATCGATACACCGATACCAAGAACTGGGGAAGCCACCCAAGAGGCTGATGAGGCCCCTGAAGGGTTAGTAAGGTTATGTCAAGGGAATGTATAACGAACTGCAATTTGGAACGCGTAGATTACAAATAAGTAATAAAATTAACACAAGTGCGGAAGCAATTCAAAATAACCAGAGTGATATATATATATACTAGTCCAGATAAACAAGAGTACTAGTCCACAAGGGCACAACTACACGCGGCATACCCCGGCAAAAGTACAACAAAAGCCTCAAAAAGGCGGCTCGACTAGAGCTGGCAGCTAGACGCGGTCTCCGAAACGGCTCACGAAGCACCGGGAGACGACGGGCGCGGCTCACCTGAAAGGAGAAGGGTGAGTCACAGCCAGACTCAGTAGGGGTCACGCGGATCCCTACCTCGCACTAAACAAGCATTCATGCATAAATAAAAGCAATGAGAGCAAGCATTTAATTGGAATGAGAGGCAATGGCATGAATAAACTACTCAAGTAAAGCTGTAAACTCTAACTAAGCAAGTAGAACAGCTAACACATGCCACAGCTAAATAAATGCAAGCGACTAAACTAAATCTACCAAAATAGAATAAGCCTTAACTGATCCAAACAATAAGGAAGGACAACCACTGGAGCAGAAACCAGAAGCGTCCACCGACGACTTACACTGCGTCTCAAGCACTCGCAGTCGACAAATCGACAAGCTGAGCGCGTAACCAGTACCAAACCAAGTGACCAGTCGGAGTGGCACCCGTCGGTGTCAGTCCACAGTCTCCGACCACGTGTGCACACACTGACTCTAGCCTGAGCCAGACCCTCTAGCTAGTTTTCTCCCTTGGTAGGACGCTACCATTGGCTAGGAGCCCACGGAACTAGCTTACAAACAGTGTATGGGAAACACCCCTCCGCTATCCTCAAGCGGGTCGGTACTCAACAGACCTAGGGCAACAACAGTGGCTCCATTGCATGGGAAGAAAAGCTACTCTATTGGTATAAGAAACATGCCCTCGAACAATGAAACAACATAAACATGGCACAATTACGTAAAGGAACGCATAACAAATGGCTGGCAACTTATTAAACCCAACAGGCAAGCGGCGGTCGGATGCCCACGCGCTACATGAAAGTAATGGTCGGTGGCTGGCGCGTTACACCAAGAACGACGCGTCTGTCTCCATCCATCACTCCTGCCTGAGTTCCAGCTCAAAAGGCCCAAAAAGGGAATGTGACGGTAGGGGCCCTGTGCCTTACATCGACGCAACGCGTTGGGTCACCGCCGTTACATCCACACGAGGCCAAAAACCAACGTACAGCATTCGAAATCAGACGCAGGCGAAGCGACGCGCTCGCTCAGGCGCGTCGGACGGAAGCGACGGCCGGTCGACTGGCCGTCGGGCTAATCGCCTCACCCGGTCAACGTAAAATGACGGACGAGTAATGGATGGGGATCCCACCGTTACTCTCCAAATAACGCACCCTCATCGGGCCGTTGTTTGGAAATGACGCGTCCACTAAGGACCGTCAGGCGTGTGACGGTTCCTGGCAGGACCGTCACGCCACCTGGAACACGGGTGAGTACGGTTTGAAAATCGGAGCCCTCCCGGACGATAAAAATCATCGGGTAACATCGTAGAAACCTGTAACCTGTCAAACCATACAACCCAAACAACAAAATAATACCCAAATACCACACATGCAAAGCCCACAATGCATCAAATTCAAGAATTAAGCTAAAACCCCAAAGTTATGAAATATGAAGATTAAGCATGCTACGGGGTTCTAATCAAACGAACGAGCTATACGAAATGATCCTAGCGAGATCAGGATTCCATCCCCCTACCTTTTGCAAGCCGAAACGGTCGAAAAGGCCGCATGCAAGGAGGAAGAGCCACGAGGCCTTCACGCTCCACCTCGCTCCCACGAGCCACGAAACACGCCGAGGTGGGCGTCCACGCGATCCACGCGACGCGAGGAATCCACCGGTACCTCCCACGCCTCAATCCGACGCCAAAAAGCCTGCTTCCCAAGGGGAGGGGAGAGAGGCGATCGGCGAGAGGAGAGAGAGAGTGAGGTGAGATCAACAAGGGAGAGAGAGAGTGAGGGTGAGGGATTAAAAGAGAAGAAAAATAAAAATAATATATATATATAATATAATTATTATATATATTAAAATCTTATTAATCTCTAATAACCCTCAAAGCTCCAAATAAATCTGGAAAAATACCAGAAAAATTCCTAAAAATACAGGAAAATAGTCAGAAATTCCAGAACAAATATTAGAACAAAATCCATTAAGGATCCATTAAGGCACGGGCCTTACACCCATTCTTCAATGGCACTAATTACTTATACTAGAAGAATAGGATGGATGCATTCCTACGAGCGCAGAGTCACGAGCTGTGGAGGGTAATCACAACCGGACCATCTGAACTCCCTGAAGATGAAGGTACTTGGACCAGGGAGTAGATCCAAGTGTCAACTGTCAACTGGACGGCGATGAACATTATGCAGTGTGCTGTGCACCCAGAGGAACACTCCAGCATTTCTGCATGCAAAATAGCGAAGAAGATGTGGTACGAACTTCAGCTGATCTATGAAGGAACGTCACAGGTGTGAGCCACTAAGGCAAACATGCTAATCTCTGATTATGAGCTATTTAAAATGAAGCACAATGAAACCATATCAGAGATGTATGCTAGGCTCTCACATGTCACCAATAGTCTGAAGGCACTGAGTAAACAAATTCAGGAGCGTGATCTAGTTAGGAAGATCTTAAGGTCCCTAACCCCGGCGTGGCACACAAAAGCCACTATATTAGAAGAATCTTGGGACCTATCCACCATGACTATCATTGAGCTGATAGGATCTCTGATGGCATATAAGATCAACCTTAAGAGAAATACAGAAGAGAACAAAAGGGGGGAAACCATAGCCCTCAAGGTATCTCAAAGTAGTGGTGAGAGCAGTGAGGAACACGAAATCTTCTCTGATTTGGATGACGATCAACAAGCCATGCTGACCCTCCAGGTTCAAAGGTTCCTGAGAACCAGAGGTAAGACCTTCTGGAAAAGAAGGCCACAGTAGGCTGGTAAGAATTCCAACTCTAAATTTGACAAAAATAAAAATTCTGACAACATCACTTGTTTTCATTGCAGAAAGCCAGGTCACATGAAAAGTGAGTGCCCTGAGTTGATGAAGGAAAACTTCAAAGGTCAAAAAAAGTGGTCTCAAGCCATGGTGTGTACATGGAGCGATGAAGAAGAAGATATCGAGGCTGAGAACTTAGAGAAAGAGGAGATAGGAATCTGGCTCAGGGGCGACAGTGATAATGGGGTAAGCAATTGTCACGCCCCGACGCGGAATATCGAGGGCGTGAGCAAGACGTAATCAAGCGTGTCGATCAGAGCATGTATAAATTTAATTCTAAGATAAAGATTGATGAGAAAATGATACTTTTATTGCATCAAAATAGAGGTTTACATTGCTATTTCATAAGCCATAAAGGAAAATTACAAACTTCCAAACCCAAAGTACATGATTCTTGGAAAGCACTAATGATCTACATAAATCCTAGGGAAAAGAAAATCACTCTTTCACTCTTGTCTATTCCCTTGTTCAATATCATTTCCTGCAACAATTTAACCAAAACGTAGGGTGAGCAAAAAGTTTAGTATGATTTTATATCTCTAAAAATCAGGCAATCTTTAAGTGTTTAATAATTTAAGTAATCTTTCCAAGTTGCATCGAAAAGTGTATAACATGAGTGGAATTTCCAAGTAATTGAGATAACAAGATATCAAGAGAAATTTTCAAGTAATAACTTTGAACAAGTAAAGAATTTCATGTAAATGGCCATTTCATGCAAGTCAAGTAATTCATGTAATTTTCAAGTAATCATATAAACAAGTAACAAGTACGAATAGTGGAATGCCATAAAAATCTAACAAGTCATGCACTTCGGTGCAATGCCACACCGTGATCAATCAACTCTCATAGACACAAGTACTTTCGGGCGCTCCTCCCAGGACCAGACCAGGCCCCATTAATGCCAGGCATTGGGTCGGTGGATCATAAGATCCCAAGTACGTTTAGACATCCACTTAACACTATGGCCAACGAATTTCAAGAATAAGCTCCTTTGTAAAAAGTACAGATCTTACAAAAGTCTCAGAAGTTGCAAGAGATGTGAAAAATAATTTTAAGGCATCATGTTTAACGACATTAAGTCATGGAATTCAAGAACGAACGGTAACTAGGAAGAAAATTCAAGTAAATAGAAGTAATAGAATTATTTTAATTCTATTATTTAATCTTGTGTGCAATTGATTTAATAAGTTTTTAGGCATGTTTTCAGGAAGTTTTTTTTTATATCCTGGAGGTATTTTAGTTTAGCCAAAATGCGAATTTTATAGCCAATCGAATTCTGTTATGATCGTGATGTAGGTAAGCACTATGTTCACGAAATCATTTGAGAATTCATTCTTCATTCTGTTAAAATTTAGAAATATTAAGTTTTAGATAAGATGTATATACTTTTGAATTAAAATCATGATTTCACATATTATTGATATTTTTAATGATAATAAGATAGGATAAATGATAATAAGATAGAATAATAGATTTACAATACATAAAATAATTTAACATGCTAAAAAGTAATTTTTATGCACCAATTTTCTGATAACATGATAAAATAGATTTTTACATGCTGTAGGCAATTTTCATATATTTATTTACTGATATTATGATAAATATAGATTTTCATGCTTAAGAAAATAGATTTATTATGCTAAAAATAGTTTCATCATGCTGAAAATAATTATAATATGTTAAAGTAATTTTAACATGCTACAAATAAATTTATCATACTGATAGTAATTTTATCATGCTGAATATTAATAATTAACATGCTAAAATTAATACTTAACATGTTAAAATAATTCTCATACATTAACTTACTGATGAGATGATAAAAAGAAGTTTATCATGTTGATTACAGGAATTCTCTGATAACAAAATAAATTTTATCATGCTGAAATAATTTTTTTTACATTTATTTACTAATTATATGAGGGGAAAATAGATTTATCATGCTGAAAAATAGTTTTTAAATAGCTTTAGTGTGCTGACAATAGTTCTAACATGCTAAAAATGATTCTACCATGTTGGAAATAATTTTATCATGCTGGAAGAAATTTAAAATGCTGAAAGTAATTTTCATGCATCAATTTACTAATTATTTAATAGGAAATTAGGTTTAGCATGCAAAAAAAATAGTTTTAAATGGATTTAACATGCTGAAAAATAGTTTTCATATCTCAGTATGGATAAAATAATTTTATCATGCTGGAAGTAATTTTTAACATGCTAGAAATATTTTTCATGTATTAGTTTACTAATAATATGGTAAAAATAGATTTTTACATGCTAAAAATAATTCTTATTCTACAAAAATAATTTGTAACATGCTGTAAAAATTCAAACATGCTAATATTGCTTTACCTTATTTTTGGTGACTGAATGCTTACAATTAATGGGGATTCCAAATACTATAATTTCTATTGTATAGTGACTAAACTTTAGTCCCACATTGGAAGTTAGAAAATTTTCCTTAGCTTTATATGTTGGAGAGTTCACCCTTGGGTCATGACCCAAGGGGAATAAGATGTGGGCTCGAGTTGTGTGTGGATACGAAACTATTAATATATTTATTTGAGCCGAGCCGAGGTTGGTTGGTTCTTCAAATTTTTAGCGCGGTCTTCAGATCGCGCACGCTTAGACGAGCACGTTCTGATAAATTGTATATATATTTTTGGAATGAAAAAGGCGGGCGTTTGACTTGGTAAGAACGCGTTGTATCGGGGAGGCGCGTTCATGAACGTGGCCCTGGGCTGTGGCGCGTTCTTAATAGAGTCCGATTTTTGAAAAAATGGGGGACCATAACTCATTCTATCCTTAATGAAATTTAGGAAAACAGGTATCATTGGAAAGAGCACAGAAAAATGAACAAGGTGGCATGCTTTAATTAAGATTTGACCTGAGAGACACCTATCTTTGAGCAGATCTAAGGAAGAGGTAGAAAAATAGCCCCAATAATAAGAAAACCCTTTGATCTCTTAATCTTCCCTTCAAATCCCCTCCAATCTCCGTAGTAGCATAGCCTAGGCCACCAAGGATGATTTGAGGGTCGAATATAGTCCTATTTATAGCCAAAACTTGTCCAAATTTGTCAAGATTCCTTACCTAATTTTACCAAACCCATTAACTCCGAATTAGAAGAAAATTCCAACTTCTCCTCTTAATCTAGCCTTAATTTGGTGTGAAATTAATGTAAAAACGGCTGGTCTAAGGTGGCTGGTAGGTAAGGGTTGATTCTTAAGTCAATCTTCTAGAAATGGAGTTATTTTAATCCCTTAAATGTCATATTAAACACATGTTACGAATTTAAGGTTAATTTAACCTTTATTGAATCCTTTAACCATTAATTCAGCCCCTTATGGATTATCCAACGGGCCAATTGTAATCCTAATCCATTATATGGACTTTTATTGGGCTTACTATGATTTTTCTAAGGGTTAGGGTATTTAATTTCTATTTACCTTAGGTAAATTCAAGTAAATGCATTTATCTAGTTTATCTCATATAGTAAAAATATAATTTAATTATTTCATGAAGATTTTAATTATATAATTCATTGAAAAAATATTTTTCATTTTAATTTATCGGGTTTCTACATCCTCCCCCACTTAAAAGAATTTGGTCCTCCAAATTCACATTATATAACTAAAATTCAAAAATTCAAATAGAGAAGTCGAATTTCTAACCTGAGATTAAGTCCGGATACTTCTTCTTGATGGACTCTTCCAATTCCCAGGTGGCTTCCTCGAATCCACGCTTGCTCTTTTAAACTTTTACTATCGGAATGGCCTGATTCCTTAGTTGGTGTAATTTTCGATCCAGTATCTTGATCGATCTTTCTTCATATGATAAGTCCTTTTATAGCTTCAAATCGTCAAACTATATCACATGCGAAGGATCGTACAGGTACTTCCTCAGCATTGATACATGGAAGACATCATGTACACCGGCCAGTTAAGGAGGTAAAACCAGCTTGTATGCTACCTCATCGATTCTCTCCAGAATCTCGAAAGGGCCGATAAATCTTGGACTCAACTTTCCTTTGATGGCAAATCTTTTAATTCCACGAGTGGGTGAGATCTTTAAGAAGATGTGCTCCCCCACTTGGAACTCAAGGTCTCTCCTATGATTGTCGACATAACTCTTTTTGTCGTGATTGAGATACCTTCAATCTTTCTTGAATCAACTGGATTTTGTCAGTTGTATCTTGGATAATATCGGGACCAAGCAATCCCTTCTCTCTAACCTCGCACAAGCACAGAGGCGATCTACAGCTTCGGCTATAAAGAGCTTCGAATGGTGCCATTTGTATACTTGACTGATAGCTATTGTTATAGGTGAACTCAGTCAATGGTAAATGTTCATGCCAACTTCCACCAAAGTCTATCATGTATGCTCTCAACATATCTTCAATAAGCTGATTCGTCCTCTCGATTTGTTCATCAGTCTGAGGGTGAAAAGCAGTGCTAAATCTTAGCCTAGTACCCATAGATGATTACAAACCTTTCCAGAAGTGAGAGGTGAATCTCGTATCTCGATCTGAAATAATAGAACTTGGAATACCACGCAGCATTACGATCTCTTTGATATATAAGATGGCTAGAACATCCACGGTCCATTTAGTCTTGATAGGTAAAAAGTGAGAGGACTTGGTTAACCACTCCACAATTACCCATATAGTATCCAAACCACTTCGGATCTTCGGCAATCCGACTATGAAGTCCATACCGATACTATCACATTTCCATTCCGGTATTTCGAGAGGCTTGTGTTTACCAGCCGGTTTAAGGTGCTCGGCTTTAACTTGTTGACATATCAAGCATCGACTTACGAACTTGGCTACCTCTCTTTTCATGTTAGGCCACCAGAAAGTTCTCTTGAGGTCTTAGTACATTTTTGTAGCACCGAGGTGAATAGTGTACCTTGATCGATGTGCTTCCTCCAAGATTTTACCCTTGATGGTAGAACAATCGGGTATGCAAGTTCTTCCTTTGAATAATAACCTTCCATCATTAGCCAGAAGGAAATCCAGTTGTTGATCTAGTTTCTCTTTAATTTCAATGATCATCGGATCATCATCTTGCAGTTCCTTGATTTCCAAGAGTAACTCGGGTTGGAGTCGAATATTTGCAATAAACACTCCGTCTTTCTTCTCCTCCACATTGAGGTTTAAATTTGCCATTTCTTCAAGTAGATGCCATTCTTTAACCATCAAACTTGATAATAAGGCCACTGGCTTCCGGCTAAGAGTATCAGCTACGGCATTGCCTTTCTTAGGGTGGTATTGTATAGAGAAATCGAAATCCTTTAAGTATTCCAACCACCGTCTTTGTCTCGTGTTGAGCTCATTTTGAGAGAATAAATATTTGAGACTCTTGTGATTGGAATACACAATAAAGGCTTCACCATAGAGATAATGTTGCAAGATCTTCAAAGTAAAGACCACAGCTGCCAGCTCTAGGTCATGCACGGGGTAATTTTCCTCGTTTTTCTTTAATTGTCTTGAAGAATAGGCTATAACCTTACCATGTTGCATTAATATGCAACCTAGGCCAATTCTGGATGCATCAGCATACACTTTGAATCCTCCTCCTTCCGTAGGTAATGTGAGAATAGGGGCAGTTGTCAGACAATCCTTTAAAGTTTGAAAGCCCTTCTCGCATTCCTCGGACCATATAAAAGGATTCTCCTTTCTTGTCAATCTTGTCAAAGATACCACAATCTTGGAGAAGTCCTTGATAAATCTTCGATAATATCCAGCCAATCCCAAGAAGCTTCTTATTTCCGTCACACTTGTAGGTCTTTCCCAGTTCTTTACGGCCTCGACCTTTGAAGGATCGACAACGATACCGTTCCGGGAAATTATGTGATCGAGAAAAGAAACTTCCTCCAACCAGAAATCACACTTGCTTAATTTAGCATAAAGCTTGTGATCTCTTAATAATTGAAGGGTCTTCTTGATATGGTCTTCATGTTCTTCCTTTGACTTAGAGTAGATCAAAATGTCGTCAATGAGGACAACTACAAATTGATCGAGGTATGGCCTGAATACGATGTTCATTAATTGCATAAATGCGGCAGGGGCGTTTGTTAGGCCAAAAGGCATAATGGAGGGCTGGGACTCCCCAAGGTGAAGTACTTGGTCAGATAAACCCCTTTTCTAATATCTCCAATAGTTGTTCCTTTAACTCCTTCATGTCAACGGCAGACATCCAATATGTAGCTTTAGAAACTGGTGCAGCTCCTAGAATTAAATCAATAGAGAAGATAACTTCTCTCTCTGGAGGAATACCAGGCAACTCATCTGAAAATATATCAGAATAATCCCGAACGATAGGAATGCCATCTAGAACGGGTTCCGTGTGCTCGGTCATAGTGATAGAAACTAAGAAATCGGCACAACCCTTCCTTAATAATTTCTCGGCTTTGAGGACCGAAATGAGATATATGTGTCCAGAATGCCTGATACCAGAAATTAAGAGGTTGGGGTAACCCATAAAAGTTACAATACCCAACTTACAGTTCACATTAGCACCATGTGCAGATAGCCAATCGGCACCCAATATAACATCATATCCGTCCATCTCCATGCATACCAAATCAGCGGGTAAGTTATAACCGCTAATTAGAACTTCACTAGCAGGATAGAAATGTTTAATCTCCGTTCCCGTTCCAATAGGGGTAGTAATAGTGAGTGTAGAATCTAATGGAACAGGCTTCATAGGTAAAAGACTAGCAAATCTTCTAGATATAAATGAATGTGTAGCTCTGGTGTCAAATAGGATAGAGGCATGCCTTGAGTACACAGAAAGAGTACCTTCCACGATGTCTCCGTCCTCAGCAGGTTCCGCATCCATAAGAGCTTGAAGTCTTCCTTACTTTTTGACAATAGGTGGAAGCTTCTCTGGTGGAGCTTGCTCGTTGAGAAGAGGATAATTCGGGATCCTATGCTCCCGACTCCTGCATCGAAGACATGCGCCAAGCTTTCTCCAACATTCCTCGACTTTGTGTCCAGGTTTCTCGTATAATTTGCATAATTCCTTTGATGATGTAGAGAAAGGAACAATTTGCTTGTCAAAGGTCCTTGGCTTCTTGTCCCTTTGAAAGTTACGTCCACCCTTGTTGAAATTTCGCCCATTCTTGTTGAAGTTACGCCCGTCATTGGGCCTTTTCTTCCAGAAGGAAGGTTTGAAACTTCCGGACCTAGTAACTTGCTCTCTCTTTGCTTCCCTTCCTCGGATGCGATCCGATAACTCCATTGCATCTTCTAGGACTTGTGCTCTCCATACTGCATCAGAATAAACTTGGATATCCATCGGGGTGAGTTGAGTAATATATTGAGGCCTTAAGCCATTTAAGAACCTCCTTACCTTCATTTTGTTGGTACCCACAAGATGTGGAGCGTACCGAGATAATCTTGACAATTGAGCTTCATATTCGGCTACCGATAAACCCCTTTGCTTCAAAGTGACAAATTCGACGGCCTTCCTTTCTTACACTCGGTCGGAAAAATATTTACTATTGAAGTGTTCCACGAACTCTTCCCATAGAATTTGGTCATGCGGTAAAGTAGCTTCGACCGATTCCCACCAGGTATGGGCATCTCTTTCTAGTTGGAAAGTAGAGAGTATGAGCTTTTCCTCGTCAGTACATTGCATAACTCAGAATATCCTCTCGATCTCCTTAATCCAGGGTTCAGCTTCATCCGGATCCGTAGATCCAGCGAACTTGGGAGGGTCCATGCTTCGAAAATTCCTATGCAAATCACCAGCTCCTCGATTTGCTCCTCCCTGAGCAACCTGTTGGAGGGCTTGGGTTAAGCCTTTAATGGTGCGCTGCTGATGGGGACATTGAGGCAAGACCGTCCGCATTTTGTTCACATTTATGTCCTTTCATATTTGTATGTATACCCTTGTGTTATATGGGTACGCAATTGTAAGTCTTAGTGGGTTTATATGTAAAATTCCCATGGGCCCAAGCAAGGGGACCCCCAGCCCTTTCCCATTGGTCCACCTTGACCATGTGGGGCTGGTCAACCATCCTAGGTGGCCTTCTAGAAGAGTTGAATGTCAATTGCCACATGGGTAGACAAATGGGTAAGAAATTCCATGGTAGGCTACCTACCATTTCAAACTTGCCCCCTTGTCTCCCCTTGGTCAATAGGCCCCCCCCCCTTGTATTTTTTATTTAATTTTTATGTGTGTTGGTCACACTTGATCCCAACCATCCAATCCCCTCCCCTAGATCTAATGGTGTAGATTAGGTTTGATGTAAGGCATATAAAAGGTTGTAGTTTCCATTTGTTATCATTAATGAAGAGAAAAATTGTTGCAATTGCTTGAA
Source organism: Amorphophallus konjac (assembly GCA_022559845.1). NCBI lineage: Eukaryota > Viridiplantae > Streptophyta > Magnoliopsida > Alismatales > Araceae > Amorphophallus > Amorphophallus konjac. The sequence continues at coordinate 252,949,150 of CM040119.1, forward strand.
GCTTCTTGCGCCCCTCTCCCCTCTCCTGCTGTTCTTCCATCTCCAACCCAAAATTCTAGAGTGGTTATATCTTCAATCCCCTCCCCTCTATCTCCGGTGATCATCTGTGCCGCCGCCGCCGCCGTTCGTGCCACCTACGAGCCGCCGCGGAGCCATCTTCAAGATTCTGTCCTGCTGGATAGAGGTGATTTCCATGAAATTGTGCAGTCAGACACGACGTCCTCTTGATCTGAAATTTTCAGAGGTTGTTCCTATCTCGTATCCACATCTCCAAAAAAAATTCATGTCCAAAATCCTTCATTTGGTAATTTCCCATTTTCGTTCTTCTTTCACTCCCAGATCTGTCTTGTCTCTATCTACAGTGGCAGCAGCTCTGAGTTTTCCATCTTCGACCACTTTTGTGATTTTTGTTAGGGCTCCCGATTTTACTAGGAGTTCTGTCCATCAACCCCTCCATTCCCAAATTTCCTTGATTTTTGATCGACCATCTATCCATTTTTAAAAAATAGTGTACTACCTCATCTACAGTGCTGTCAGCCAGATTCCAGATCTGACCACATCCCAGTGTAAAAATCATATCAATTCGTAGACACCTCCCATCAGTCCACAAAAAATATTTCCATCTTCCTTGTTCAAAATCCTATAACTTTTGTGAAGAGCTCAGGAGCTGAATCAGACATCTACCTCGCGGTCAATGGCAGTTCTCAAACAAGTTCCTTGCAGATCTGAGAGTTCGGCTACTATACATCAGGAACTCAAACATTCAATAAATCCCAGATCCGTGCAGATCCAGGTCTGATCTCTAGGCCTAGGTTGAAGTACTTCAAGTTAGCTTTCCAACGGCGCCAGTTTCGTGTCTATCCAACATGGGGGCTGATCGCAGCGTCCGTTCTCGCCGGAGCACGCGCCGGAAAACAGAACCGGCAGATCCGTGGCCGGTTATTCCGACCGGTGCCGAACGGAGCCGCCCGGCCTCCGGTCGACGTCCCAGCATGCCGCCAGCCCAGGGAAAGCTTCCCAAGTGTCCCCCACCACAGTGGTGCCACCGGGCCCCACACGGCCCCTCCGGACAGCACGTGGGCCCCACAGTCACAAGTTCGGGTGCTGCCGAAGAGACGCGAGAAGCTGCCCGTCAACCCGAATTCGGTCCTCCCGGGCCCATTTGTGTAGCCCTTTACCTCCCTGCTTGGAGTGGGCAGTGAGTCATTGCTGTCATTATTGTGTATTAATTGTTCCGGGAGCACGGTTTTCGGCCGGGTCCGTCTTCCCCACGCCGGGAGCGTGGAGGTATCGTATTCGCTCCTTGCTTGGCATTTCGCTTATTTCCATATATGCTTTATATGACGCTACTAGAGAGCATGTTTTAGGACCTAGCTTGCTATATATTTTCATATCACCGCTGCTGCGAGAGAGAGCGAAGCCGTCCCGTGACCCGATCTGGGCACGAAAGTGCGAATTGACCACCCTAGCTCTTGCCGATTTCTCAACCGTGCACGTCCGATGCTTCCCTCGTTAAGGGACAATCACGAGCTCACCTAGAGTCCGAGGACTGCATTTCTCATTCGAGTCGTGTCCGTGGTCTCGTCCCGCATCAATTTGGTATCAGAGACAGGTTGAGTCTAGGGTGTCCAAATAAAAAAAAAAGAGAGTGTCATTTAAGTCTAAGTGTCGAAGTCGGTCTTAGGAGTTGCATTTGCATCCCTTTACTTGGTATATGAAAAGGTGTTGGCCAAACGTTAGGCTACGCCTACCGGGAAGGCCGCACACTTGCGCGAGTGATCTTCGGATCGAGTATCTCCGCCACGTACCGAGTCTTGGTTGTGTCTAGGTTGTAGTCGAGTCACATTCCAACTTGCATCGCATTTTAAGTCGTGTCTAGGTGCTTGCGTTAGTTTGCATAAAATTTGCCTATAAGCCAAAAAAAAATGCCCTTGCACATCCATTCCTATGGATCCATTCCCATAGTTTTGGCGACTATGGCCAACCCACGTCGACCCGTCCAAGGCGACAGGTCCCTGTCCGAGTACATTCGGGCATATCATACGTATTTGTTGGAATATGGCTTGGGAGAGGAGAGCACCACAGCAGCATTTCAGTTCCGGAGAGGTTTGCGGATTTACTTTCAAATCCAATGTCTTGTCCGCAATGCATTCTCTCTAGCGCAGTCCTATAAGGTCTCTCTTGAGGTCGAGCCATTTGAGTCTCCATTTAATGACGACCTACAGCGAGCCGATGCTGCCCTGGCTGCCCTTCGGCAAACATCTAACTCCCAACTGAGTCTTGAGCCGATCAGACTGCCTACCCCATTGCCTTCACCACCCGTGAGTGCTCCGTTACCACCATTACCTTCCGATCCACATTCGGAACCATCATGCTCGGAGCCACCTCACCCCGAGCCACTCGTGTTTCTTACGGGTACACTATATATAGCCGAGCCGCTTCTTAGTTGGCTCAAGGATGGCTTGGTCCCACCTTCCTTCCCACCTATGGACCCCATCCTCCCTTTAGTGCCGGTCAACTCCTTCCATACCACATTTCGATCTCGTCACCATGTTGATACATTGGACGATCTTGTTATGGGATTAGATTCACAATGGGAGTTGACGCATCTTTTGGCCCGAGGCTTTGACCAACCCGCTAGTCTTAACTTCACCCATCCGGTCTTCGGGTCCATTACCTCCGAGTGCACCGTGGGTTGTGTTACCACGGAGGTTCTTCTACTTCTCCCGCAACTGGATGAACCCGACTTCATTACTTTTCTTCCGAGGGAGGAGTCATATCTCCTATGCACGGTCCCATCTATCACGATGGATGGAGGTGATCATCACCTTCATGAATGTCACCCATGGGACTATGTAATGGAGGAATCAAAGGGTCACACATTCTTGGACCCATTCGACCCCTTCTCTAGTGGGCCTAGTGATCCATCACTTCCATCATACCTTATCGGGGAAGTCCACTTTCACACCCATTTCCCACAGGTCGGGCCATCTATACCCACCAAACCCATACTCGATACACCCACACCCGGCTCTTCCACATCCGGGTCTTCTAGCTCTCTCAAGTTCCCCAAATCCAAAGGGCCATCCATACATGATTGGGTCATACTTGGACGTTTGGATGTTCCCCATGCCACCCATCTCCGGTTACATAACATGCATGCATGGCACATATTCGGGTGTCCTGGTCCGCCGTCACCCATGTACGGGTCGGACTAACATTAGGTGTGTCTAGGGTCATAGATGAGTCAGTGTGTTTTCTTTGTGTGGTTTGCATATGTGTGTTAGTGCATGGTGAGTCTGTATGTGTCTTGTATAAGCTTGATGTCAGTCCCTTATGAGTGTGAAGCGAGTCGACTCACTCGATGAGTATGGGATCGATTCTACATCTATACACGGATCAGTCACCTACAGGGACTCAGCGATGATTCTTAGTGAGTCTTCGAGCCGCCACCTCCATTTTTGAGAGTGCCCCATTCGGAGTGTCCACCTCTGGCCCATAGCAGCTTGTGCATATCGAGTATATATGGAATGAGCAGGTGACGGTCACTTGGAGTGGAGCATACCCACGTTACTTGGCACGGTGACGGATCCGTCGGAGTACTCGAGCATCCATACCCCTACTCGATGGGGTCGAGTTCCTCCCACCCGGGGAGAATTGATGGGGACATCGAGGCAAGACCATCCGCATTTTGTTCACATTTATGTCCTTTCATATTTGTATGTATACCCTTGTGTTATATGGGTACGCAATTGTAAGTCTTAGTGGGTTTATATGTAAAATTCCCATGGGCCCAAGCAAGGGGACCCCCAGCCCTTTCCCATTGGTCCACCTAGACCATGTGGGGCTGGTCAACCATCCTAGGTGGCCTTCTAGAAGATTTGAATGTCAATTGCCACATGGGTAGGCAAATGGGTAAGAAATTCCATGGTAGGCTACCTACCATTTCAAACTTGCCCCCTTGTCTCCCCTTGGTCAATAGGCCGCCCCCCCCCTTGTATTTTTTATTTAATTTTTTGTGTGTTGGTCACACTTGATCCCAACCATCCAATCCCCTCCCCTAGATCTAATGGTGTAGATTAGGTATGATGTAAGGCATATAAAAGGTTGTATTTTCCATTTGTTAGCATTAATGAAGAGAAAAATTGTTGGAATTGCTTGAAGCTTCTTGCGCCCCTCTCCCCTCTCCTGCTGTTCTTCCATCTCCAACCCCAAATTCTAGAGTGGTTCTATCTTCAATCCCCTCCCCTCTATCTCCGGTGATCATCTGTGCCGCCGCCGCCGCCGTTCGTGACGCCTACGAGCCGCCGCAGAGCCATCTTCAAGGTTCTGTCCTGCTGGACAGAGGTGACTTCCACGAAATTGTGCAGTCAGCCACGACGTCCTCATGATCTGAAATTTTTAGAGGTTGTTCCTATCTCGTATCCACATCTCCACAAAAAAATTCATGTCCAAAATCCTTCATTTGGTAATTTCCCATTTTCGTTCTTCTTTCACTCCCAGATCTATCTTGTCTCTATCTACAGTGACAGCAGCTCTGAGTTTTACATCTTCGACCACTTTTGTGATTTTTGTTAGGGCTCCCGATTTTACCGGGCGTTCTATCCATCAACCCCTCCATCCCTAAAGTTTCTTGATTTTTGATCGGCCCTCTATCCATTTTTAAAAAATCGTGTACTACCTCATCTACAGTGCTGTCAGCCAGATTCCAGATCCGACCACATCCCAGTGTAAAAATCATATCAATTCTTAGCCACCTCCAATCAGTCCACAAAAAATATTTCCATCTTCCTTGTTCAAAATCCTATAATGTTTGTGAAGAGCTCAGGAGCTGAATCGAACATGTAACTCGCGGTCAATGGCAATTCTCAGACAAGTTCCCTACAGATCTGAGAGTTCGGCTACTGTACACTAGGAATTCAAAATTTCAATAAAGCCCAGATCGTGCTGATCCAGGTCTGATCTCTAGGCCTAGGTTGAAGGACTTCAAGTTGGCTTTCCAACGGCGCCCGTTTCGTGTCTATCCGACATGGGGGCTGATCGCAGCGTCCATTCTCGCCGGAGCGCGCGCCGGAAAATAGAACCGGCAGATCCGTGGCCGGTTATTCCGACCGGTGCCGAACGGAGCCGCCCGGCCTCCGGTCGACGTCCCAGCGTGCCGCCAGCCCAGGGAACGCTTCCCAAGTGTCCCCCACCACAGTGGTGCCACCGGGCCCCACACGGCCCCTCCGGACAGCACGTGGGCCCCACAGTCACAAGTTCGGGTGCTGCTGAAGAGACGCGAGAAGCGGCCCGTCAACCCGAATTCGGTCCTCCCGGGCCCATTTGTGTAGCCCTTTACCTCCCTGCGTGGAGTGGGCAGTGAGTCATTGCTGTCATTATTGTGTATTAATTGTTCCGAAAGCACGGTTTTCGGCCGAGTCCGTCTTCCCCACGCCGGGAGCGTGGAGGTATCGTATTCGCTCCTTGCTTGGCATTTCGCTTATTTCCATATATGCTTTATATGACGCTGCTAGAGAGCATGTTTTAGGACCTAGCTTGCTATATATTTTCATATCACCGCTGCTGCGAGAGAGAGTGAAGCCATCCCGTGACCCGATCCGGGAACGAAAGTGCGAATTGACCACCATAGCTCTTGCCGGTTTCTCAACTGTGCACGTCTGACGCTTCCCTCGTTAAGGGACAATCACGAGCTCACCTAGAGTCTGAGGACTGCATTCCTCATTCGAGTCGTGTCCGTGGTCTCGTCCTGCATCAATTTGGTATCAGAGACAGGTTGAGTCTAGGGTGTCCAAAACAAAACAAAAAAAGAGAGTGTCATTTAAGTCTAAGTGTCTAAGTCGGTCTTAGGTGTTGTATTTGCATCCCTTTACTTGGTATATCAAAAGATGTTGTCTGAATGTTAGGCTACGCCTACCGGGAAGGCCGCACACTTGCGCGAGTGATCTTCGGATCGAGTATCTCCGCCACGTCCCGAGTCTTGGTTGTGTTTAGGTTGTAGTCGAGTCACATTCCAACTTGCATCGCATTTTAAGTTGTGTCTAGGTGGTTGCATTAGTTTACATAAAATTTGCCTATAAGACAAAAAAAAATGCCCTTGCACATCCATTCCTAGGGATCAATTCCCACATTTTTGGCGACTATGGCCAACCCATGTTGACCCGTCCAAGACGATAGGTCCGTGTCCGAGTACATTCGGGCATATCATACGTATTGGTTGGAATATGACTTGGGAGAGGAGAGCACCACAGCCACATTTCAGTTCCGGAGAGGTTTGCAGATTTACTTTCAAATCCAATGTCTTGTCCGCGATGCATTCTCTCTAGCGTAGTCCTATAAGGTCTCTCTTGAGGTCGAGCCATTTGAGTCTCCATTTAATGACGACCTACAGCGAGCCGATGCTGCCCTGGCTGCCCTTCGGCAAACATCTAACTCCCAACCGAGTCCCGAGCCGATCGGACTGCCTATCCCATTGCCTTCACCACCCGTGAGCGCTCCGTTACCACCCTTACCTTCCGATCCACATTCGGAACCATCATGCTTGGAGCCACCTCACCCCGAGCCACCCGTGTTTCTTACGGGTACACTATATATAGCCGAGCCGCTTCTTAGTTGGCTCAAGGATGGCTTGGTCCCACCTTCCTTCCCACCTATGGACCCCATCCTCCCATTAGTGTCGGTCAACTCCTTCCATACCACATTTCGATCTCGTCACCATGTTGATACGTTGGACGATCTTGTTATGGGATTAGATTCACAATGGGAGTTGACGCATCTTTTGGCCCGAGGATTTGACCAACCCGCTAGTCTTAGCTTCACCCATCCGGCCTTCGGGTCCATTACCTCCGAGTGCACCGTGGGTTGTGTTACCACGGAGGTTCTTCTACTTCTCCCGCAACCGGATGAACCCGACTTCATTACTTTTCTTCCAAGGGAGGAGTCATATCTCCTACGCACGGTCCCATCTATCACGATGGATGGAGGTGATCATCACCTTCATGAATGTCACCCATGGGACTATGTAATGGAGGAATCAAAGGGTCACACATTCTTGGACCCATTCGACCCCTTCTCTAGTGGGCCTAGTGATCCATCACTTCCATCATACCTTATCGGGGAAGTCCACTTTCACACCCCTTTCCCACAGGTCGGGCCATCTATACCCACCAAACCCATACTCGATACACCCACACCTGGCTCTTCCATATCCGGGTCTTCTAGCTCTCTCAAGTTCCCCAAATCCAAAGGGCCATCCATACATGATTGGGTCATACTTGGACGTTTGGATGTTCCCCATGCCACCCATCTCCGGTTACATAACATGCATGCATGGCACATATTCGGGTGTCCTAGTCCGCCGTCACCCATGTACGGGTCGGACTAACATTAGGTGTGTCTAGGGTCATAGATGAGTCAGTGTGTTTTCTTTGTGTGGTTTGCATATGTGTGTTAGTGCATGGTGAGTCTGTATGTGTCTTGTATAAGCTCGATGTCAGTCCCTTATGAGTGTGAAGCGAGTCGACTCACTCGATGAGTATGGGATCGGTTCTACATCTATACTCGGATCAGTCACCTACAGGGACTCAGCGGTGATTCCTAGTGAGTCTTCGAGCCGCCACCTCCCTTTTTGAGAGTGCCCCATTCGGAGTGTCCACCTCTGGCCCATAGCAGCTTGTGTATATCGAGTATATATGGAATGAGTAGGTGACGGCCACTTGGAGTGGAGCATACCGGCGTTACTTGGCACGGTGACGGATCCGTCGGAGTACTCGAGCATCCATACCCCTACTCGACGGGGTCGAGTTCCTCCCACCCGGGGAGAATTGATGGGGACATCGAGGCAAGACCGTCCGCATTTTGTTCGCATTTATGTCCTTTCATATTTGTATGTATACCCTTGTGTTATATGGGTACACAATTGTAAGTCGTAGTGGGTTTATATGTAAAATTCCCATGGGCCCAAGTAAGGGGACCCCCAGCCCTTTCCCATTGGTCCACCTAGACCATGTGGGGCTGGTCAACCATCCTAGGTGGCCTTCTAGAAGAGTTGAATGTCAATTGCCACATGGGTAGACAAATGGGTAAGAAATTCCATGGTAGGCTACCTACCATTTCAAACTTGCCCCCTTGTCTCCCCTTGGTCAATAAGCCGCCCCCCCCCCCCTTGTATTTTTTATTTAATTTTTGTGTGTGTTGGTCACACTTGATCCCAACCATCCAATCCCCTCCCCTAGATCTAATGGTGTAGATTAGGTTTGATGTAAGGCATATAAAAGGTTGTATTTTCCATTTGTTAACATTAATGAAGAGAAAAATTGTTGGAATTGCTTGAAGCTTCTTGCGCCCCTCTCCCCTCTCCTGCTGTTCTTCCATCTCCAACCCCAAATTCTAGAGTGGTTCTATCTTCAATCCCCTCCCCTCTATCTCCGGTGATCATCTGTGCTGCCGCCGCCACCGTTCGTGCCGCCTACGAGCCGCCGCAGATCCATCTTCAAGGTTCTGTCCTGCTGGACAGAGGTGACTTCCACGAAATTCTACAGTCAGCCACGACGTTCTCTTGATCTAAAATTTTCTGAGGTTGTTCCTATCTCGTATCCACATCTCCACAAAAAACTTCATGTCCAAAATCCTTCATTTGGTAATTTCCCATTTTCGTTCTTCTTTCACTCCCAGATCTGTCTTGTCTCTATCTACAGTGACAGCAGCTCTGAGTTTTCCATATTCGACCACTTTTGTGATTTTTGTTAGGGCTTTCGATTTTACCGGGAGTTCTGTCCATCAACCCCTCCATCCCCCAATTTTCTTGATTTTTGTTCAGCCCTCTATCCATTTTTAAAAAATCATGTTCTATCTGATCTACAGTGCTATCAGCCAGATTCTAGAACCGACCACATCCCCGTGCAAACATCATATCAATTCGTAGACACCTCTAATCAGTCCAAAACAAATATTGCCATCTTCCTTGTTCAAAATACTATAACTTTTGTGAAGAGCTCAGGAGTTGAATCGGACATCTACCTCACGGTCAATGACAGTTCTCAGACAAGTTCCCTACAGATCTGAGAGTTCGGCTACTGTACACCAGGAACTCCAAAATTCAATAAAGCCCATATCCGTGTATATCCAGGTCTTATCTCCAGGCTTAGGTTGAAGGACTTCAAGTTAGCTTTCCAACGGCGCTAGTTTCGTGTCGATCTGACATTGGGGCTGATCGCAGCGTCCGTTCTCGCCGGAGCGCGCGCCGGAAAATAGAACCGGCAGATCCGTGGCCGATTATTCCGACCAGTGCCGAACGGAGCCGCCCGGCCTCCGGTCGACATCCCAGCGTGCTGCCAGCCCAGGGAACGCTTCCCAAGTGTCCCCCACCATAGTGGTGCCACCGAGCCCCACACGGCCCCTCCGGACAGCACGTGGGCCCCACAGTCACAAGTTCGAGTGCTGCCGAAGAGACGCGAGAAGCCGCCCGTCAACCCGAATTCGGTCCTCTCGGGCCCATTTGTGTAGCCCTTTACCTCCGTGCATGGAGTGGACAGTGAGTCATTGCTGTCATTATTGTGTATTAATTGTTCCGGGAGCATGGTTTTCGGCCGGGTCCGTCTTCCCCACGCCGGGAGCGTGGAGGTATCGTATTCGCTCCTTGCTTGGCATTTCGCTTATTTCCATATATGCTTTATATGCCACTACTAGAGAGCATGTTTTAGGACCTAGCTTTCTATATATTTTCATATCACCGCTGCTGCGAGAGAGAGCGAAGCCGTCCCGTGACCCGATCCGGGCACGAAAGTGCGAATTGACCACCCTAGCTCTTGCCGGTTTCTCAACCGTGCACGTCCGACGCTTCCCTCGTTAAGGGACAATCACAAGCTCACCTAGAGTCCGAGGACTGCATTCCTCATTCGAGTCGTGTCCGTGGTCTCGTCACTCATCAGCTGCATCTCGCGCCATTGAGCTCTCTCGGCGGCCATTTGTGAGAATTAGCCTAAAATCATAATTCCAAGGTTTATTATTTTTGTTTTGGTATTTATTTCCTGATAATTCCCCTTTTTTAAAAAAAAAACTTAACCCATGTTTCTACCCAATCTTATCGGGAAGGTTTTAAGACCTATCCAATTTCTAGATATTGATCTAAAACCTAACTTAAGTTTAAGTGGTGAGGACACACGGCGCTATCCTCGACGGAGCACCCGGCACACCGCTACCTCCTTGTGGCTCGGCGGCGGCGGCACCTTCTAGTTATCTTTTCATCATGTTTAGGCCATGTTGGGCCTCAGTCTGGACTTGCTCAGGCCTTGTGGGCCTTGTCTTTTGGTCCCTGCGTGGACATCTTCTTGTTTGGGCACTTATTGGGCCATATAGTGGCCAGTTGGGTTGCTTTGTGGGGTAATGGATCTTGTTATTGGGTCAGGGGCTTATTGGGGCTTGAAGCCCACTTAAAAGAAGCCCATTAGGGTTTAGGGGGCGCCCCCCCTCCCTATCTAGAGGAGGAGGAGGCAGCCGCCCACCCCTTCCTAGTTCTACTAGGGAAGGTGGGGGGCGCTCCCCTCTCCCTTCCCCTTTTCCCCTCTCCTCCTTTCCCCAACTCCATCCCTTCCTTCTCCCACTTAGATTCCTTTCTTATTTTTCTAAGCTTGCTGAAATATGGGCCGCCTTTCTCTCCTTGGAGCTGGGCGCACCCCTCCCCTTCTAGTTAGATTAGGGTTTTCCCATCCCCTATAAGTAGTTCTCACCTTGTACCGATTACAGTTTACACATGAATTTGAATACAAGTGGAGTATTGTGCAAAAGCTTTTTACGCCCCTCTCTCTCTCTCTTTCTGCTCCTGCGACGGGAGAACGGCGAGGTGTGACGCCTCAGCCCTCGGTGGACTCCGGGGTTCCCTCTTATCCTCGTCTTCTTCCTCGACGGTTCGTGTTCGTGATTCCAGATTTCTGCCCCGACTTGTAGCAGAGCTCGCGCCCCCTTCTTGGATGAGTTTTGCCACGACCTATTTTCCAGGAGATACGTCTGCGGATCAGCTTCGCGTCGGCGCCCGTTTTGCATCAATCGGAGATCGGCACCGCCCGTACCGATTTTCTCCGCCGACCTGCGCCAGCACCACTTTCTCTGCTCGCCCAGCGGGGAGGCCCTGATTGAGAATTTTCCCCAGGCCTCCACGCTGCGTCTTTTGCCCTGGTTTCTTCAGGGTTCGTAGATCTCCGAGTCAACTTTCCAACGCCGCCGACGGCGTCGCGTTTCGACATCGTCACCGTCCGTGGCGGTCGATCTCGTGGGGTTGCGCCAGCGTGTCTGCCCAGTCCGCCCAGCGAACCAGCCCCGACTTTCAGCGACTCCTGCGGCTCGCACCGGCGTCGTCTGCCAGCGCCATTTGGCCGAGGGCGATCTCTGCCAGTCAGTTTTCACCCCCAACCGGCCCGGACTTGTTCGGGCACCAGAAGGCCGATTTCCAGATTTTACCGTCGGCGTGCGCAGTTCTGCGCCCACAGAACCTGATCTGACTTTCAGCAGCGCCCACGGTCACCACCGGCGGATCCAGCGCGCCCCCTTTGGCCGGAGCGTTCCTCCAACAGTCAGCGACGCGTCCTCTCTGACGGTGCCTCAAACGGGCGTCGTATCAGCCCATGAGACCCCCCCTCCGCCCAGGCGCGCGCGACACCGGTTTCTGCAGCGTTGCACCCGAACCTCCTCGTGGCCGACCCGTCACCGAGTGCGGCCCGTCAACCCGTGTCCGGCAGCCCCGAACGTATTGGTTGTAGCCTTTTACCTCCCTGCGAGGAGTGGGCCATTATTGGGTTGTATTTTATTGACCTCTGGTGTATCGGGGTTGTTGGTTCACGGCCGGGGTTCCTTCCCCACGCCTAGGCGTGGAGGTACGCGCTCCGACTCCCCTCCTTTTGCTTGCTCTTTTAGTATGTGATCGATTATGCCGCTTGAGAGAGGGTAGGCGCCTAGCCACTTATTGCCATCACCGCGGATCGTGAGTGAGAGCATCCATCCCTAGCACTAGTCGAGCACCGAGCTAGGACTCGACTCCCCTTGTCTTTGGAGGTCGACTATACGCCTAGACACGTGCGCTTCCCTCCTTGGGACGGCCGAGGTCGGAGTTTCTGTTGAGAGACGTCCCTCATTCTGTGGGATATCACGGTGGTCAGCCACTTGGCGACCCTTGAGCGTGCTACTGCCGGCCTCAGTTAGAGTCTTTTGTGAGTCTTAGTCCGTGTCGGTCCCCGTCCCGCGTCATTAAGAATCCTATGTTTTACGTAATCTAGGCTCTGATACCACAAAGACTATCACGCCCTGACGTGGAATATCGAGGGCGTGAGCGAGTCGTATTCAAGCGTGTCGATCAGAGCATGTATAAATTTAATTCTAAGATAAAGATTGATGAGAAAATGATACTTTTATTCCATCAAAATAGATGTTTACATTGCTAATTCATAAGCCATAAAGGTAAATTACAAACTTCCAAACCCAAAGTACATGATTCTTGTAAAGCACTAATGATCTACATAAATCCTAGGGAAAAGAAAATCACTCTTTCACTCTTGTCCATTCCCTTGTTCAATGTCATTTTCTGCAACAATTTAACCAAAACGTAGGGTGAGCAAAAAGCTCAGTATGATTTTATATCTCTAAAAACCAGGTAATCTTTAAGTGTTTAACAATTTAAGTAATTTTTCCAAGTTGCATCTAAAAGTGTATAACATGAGTGGAATTTCCAAGTAATTGAGATAACAGGATATCAAGAAAAATTTTCAAGTAATAACTTTGAACAAGTAAAGAATTTCATGTAATTGGCAACTTCACGCAAGTCAAGTAATTCATGTAATTTTCAAGTAATCATGTAAATAAGTAACAAGAATGAATAGTGGAATACCGTAAAAATCTAACAAGTCATGCACTTCGGTGTAATGTCACACCGTGGTCAATCAACTCCTATGGGTACAAGTACTTTTGGGCGGTTGTCCCAGGACTAGACTGGGTCCCATTAATGCCAGGCATTGGGTCGGTGGATCATAAGATCCCAAGTACGTTTATACATCCACTTAACATTATGGCCAATAAATTTTAAGAATAAGCCCATTTGTAAAAAGTACAGATCTGGAAAAAATCTCAGAAGTTGTAAGAGAAGTGAATAATAATATTAAGGTATCATGTTTAACGACATTAAGTCGTGGAATTCAAGAACGAATGATAACTAGGAAGAAAATTCAAGTAAATAGAACTAATAGAATTATTTTAATTCTATTATTTAATCTTGAGTTCAATTGATTTAACAAGTGTTTAGGCATGTTTTTAGGAAATTTTTTTTATATTCTGGAGGTATTTTAGTTTAGCCAAAACACGGATTTTATAGCAAATCAAAATTCTGTTATGAACGTGGTGTAGGTAAGCACTATGTTCACGAAATTATTTGAGAATTCATTCTAACGGGATCATCAAGCAGCATCGGCAAAATTATAGCGGACGATCGGCGAGGCGGCACCGGCAACATCAAACTATATTAGCTATATCTAAGTGTTTTAGGTTAATGGGCCACATGAAATTATAAATAGGCCTAATATGTGTGCTTTTATTTTATTAGGAAATTAGGTATATATATATATCCACCTCCTTAATGTAATGTCTTCTCGTAGGAACCCATGACCCATGGGATTCCACAGTGTCCTTTCCCTTCCCCATGTCCCATGGGTTCTCAAGGTGTCTCTTCCCCTTCCCAACCCTTTCTTTATTTAAACACCATGTAACTCACGTTGGAAAATAATGCAAAATGAGAAATGTTATGTGTGTTAGCCATGGCTAATTGTGTTCTCTAATATTTGGAACCCCATGGGTGAGAAGCCCACACCCCCACATCCACCCCGCCATGGAGGAGAACCGGCAGCTTTGGGTGCACCGTTCCTGAGATGGGAGCGAGCGAGAAGCCCCATCCGAAGCCTCGGTCGACCTCCCTTGATGTCCACCATCACTGTTCATTGACCATTGCCGCCGCCACCACCGCCGTTCCAACTGCAACAATCACCTTCACCACCACTACAGATGCGAAGTGAGAAGCTAGTTGCATCATCCCCGCGAAGGGGACGGGTGAGAGGCCCCAGCTAGCCCACCTCGTGTCCCATCCGTCACCCCATACCATTGTTCCCACCCCACCACCACCACTGTCCACCCCACCGTATCACCTTAATCTCCCTTCCCATAGCACTATCAGCATACAAACAGAAAACAACCAAGTGTTAAACCGCCCCCCAATACTTCTTCAACCGCTCCCCATCTTTCAACCACTCCTGCAACTCCATACACCACCAACATCCACCACTGTTTTGGAAAAACCTGAAACATGGTATCGTATGCTACCTCCCCCCCCGTCCATTCCCCACGTCCTCTATCTTCCTGGCCCTCTTAACAATTTAACTATAGTTCCCATCCTTCCTCCACTCCTCCCCACTCTCTTCCCCACCCATGGCAACCTCTAATCTCCAAACAACCCAGCCAGAGCATCCGCGGTGTGAAGGTCTGAAAAAGGGGACCGTTTTGCCAGTCTGTCCCGCCAAGAGTGGGAGGGGTCGACCCACCCAGCCTCCCGCTTCTTCTGACCCTACAGGAACCCACCATATGTCAATCTTCAGATGCATTGGGGCTGGTTTGGTATTATTGCTGCAGAAGAATGCTTATGATGCATGAGAATCTTCTGAAATATAGCACTTTGGAGAAGAACGAGCCAAGTTAAACCCTATGGTCTGTTGCTGCTGTTTTAGAAAATGGGAATGTGATAGTTGTTTCCGTGCCTTACTGGTGGTATGTTTCAATCAAAGCATGAACCAAGTATAACACTTCTCCCTCTCGGTATGTTCTTTTGAGGAAAAAAAATGAAAGAAAGAGGTGGCAGAGAAAGTTTTAAGAAAGAATGGGGTGATGAATTTTGGAAAAAAAAAAGAGAGAAGTTCAGAGAAGGAAAATAAAACGAAGAAAATCACAAGCTTGGAGACTATGAACAGAAGAGAAAATTCCGGACCCGGATTTTCGTTTCACATCAAGTGGTATTAGAGCTTAGGGAACCAGACGTTCCATCAGACGGGGATCCTGAGCTACGAGGTTCGAGGTCGAACCTCCTCCAAGCGGAGGTGTTTGACAGGATCGCCAAGCAGCATCGGCAAAATTATAGCGGACGATCGGTGAGGCGGCACCGGCAACATCAAACTATATTAGCTATATCTAAGTGTTTTCTATTAATGGGCCACATGAAATTATAAATGGGCCTAATATGTGTGCTGTTATTTTATTAGGAAATTAGGTATATATATATATATATATCCACCTCGTTAATGTAATGTCTTCTCGTAGGAACCCATGACCCATGGGATTCCAAAGTGTCCTTTCCCTTCCCCATGTCCCAAGGGTTCTCAAGGTGTCTCTTCCCCTTCCCAACCCTTTCCTTATTTAAACACCATGTAACTCACGTTGGAAAACAATGCAAAATGAGAAATGTTATGTGTGTTAGCCATGGCTAATTGTGTTCTCTAATATTTGGAACCCCATTGATGTGACACAACCAAGAACTTAAACAAACAAGCACAATCGCAATCAAACAGACCAATGTCGACGACTGCTCACCCGTTGCTCACCAAGACCCGGGGTAACTTGGCAATGCCAAGGTGAGGTTGAGGGGTTGGGCCCTTGCTGGTAGAGGGCCAGCAAGGCCAAGATTTGAATCCCAAAGGTTGTGGATGCCCAATTCAATGGGGCCGACAAAGTGCCAAAGGCACCGGGTTACTCTCTCTTCCCACGGTGATCACTCAAAGCAACGGGGCTTGAGGATCGAGCTCTCACTCTCACAGCCAGCGGAACTATGAACTAATATTGAAAGAACAAGCATGAATTAGAGCAAGGTTATAGAGCACTTACTCGATCGGTTTGAAGAAACCGGTCTCGCTCGGAGACGAGGGCGAGCGGGGAAGCGTGGGTTCCCCACACGCCGCGCTGGGGTAGCTTGACCTGATCAAACCAAATTACAACACTACACCTCTCGCAGGAGGGGGATCTTGGCGTGGGGGTTAATGGATTACAATCAAACTACCTCCACGTAGGGAGGGGCCTTCAGCCGGCCAAGCGGGGTGGGGAAAACTAGGGCTAAAACGATGATGAAGTGAAGATGCCGAATCTGCCTTCTCTCGGCAATTGTGGATAGACAGTCGGTACTGTGGCTGCAGAACTTGATCAGGAATTTTTCTGAGGGCGAGACCAGTGGGAAAATCTTCGTTACTGGAACTGGAGTGCCTCTGAATTTTTCCAAATTCCTCTGGGGTCGCTGCTGGCCTGGGCAGGAGCTCGAACAGGGTCGCTGATTCCCGGACTGACAGCAACTGGTTACTAACAGCAGGAAGAAGAGGTTGCCCCGGTCGCTCCCAAACTCCAAATCAGGTGCCGCCAGAACCGTTGGAACCGTGGACGGGTCCTCTTTGTAGCAAAATAAACGGGGATGCCAAAAGATGCCGGTCAAGATCAGAGGACTCAGAAAAATGTGGAGTGATCGATGTAGACAGTGTGAAGCAGAGTCGAATGTCAGAGGAAGAAAATTGGTAACTTCTGCTGCATGATGCCGAACGGAGTTCCGCTTCTTTGTTCTGAAAGTAGATAGGGAGAGGAAGAACTTTACAGAAGAGCTTGTGGCCTGATTCCTCCGGGGTTTGTCGTGGTGAAGCTTTCTCTCCGGATTAGGATCTCTGCAGAGCTAGCTCCTGGTTTCCAACAACAGGTTGTAGAGGATGCCTTGGCAGCTCCTGACCTCGGAATCAAGTGCCGTCAGAGTCTTTGGAATCATGGACGATTCCTCTTC
The DNA here is from genome assembly GCA_022559845.1 of Amorphophallus konjac. Taxonomy (NCBI): domain Eukaryota; kingdom Viridiplantae; phylum Streptophyta; class Magnoliopsida; order Alismatales; family Araceae; genus Amorphophallus; species Amorphophallus konjac. The sequence goes on from CM040119.1 coordinate 252,965,981, forward strand.
ATAGCAAAACTGACGGCGAAGCTAACCGATGTCAGAGAAGGCTAGGGGATGCAGAACAATGGTGACTAGTCGGTGCAGACTATGAGTAGCAGATCTGCGTAGCTGAGGGAGAAAAATGAGAACTCTGGATCACGAATGCCGAATGAAGTTCTGTTTCTTGATTCTGGAAGTAGACTGGGCTATGAAGAACTTTGAAGAAGAACTCGTGGACTGATTCCTTCGGGGTTCGTCGTGGCAGAGCTTCTAATCTGGCTCAGGTCCTCAGCCGAGGCAGAACTGCGCAGTTGTGGGAGAATGGACCTCCTGGACGGCTCGGAGATCGGAAGAAGATGAAATCACTTCTGTTGCGAAGGAGACTGGTAGACGCTTCTGATGATGGCTCTTGGGTCTTGAAACTCATTCGGAGGAAGTCGTGGTGGCCGCTGCAAGTTGCTGGTTCATCTGTAACCTCTGGACAACAAACTGCAACTTCGAAGTAGCTTCCAATGACCAAGAAAGAAGAAGGGGAAGGGGGTAGATGAGTGTGGGAGTGACCCCTGGTTGTAAGGGGGTCTTGGAGGGTGTGTTCTAAGGTGTGGGAGGTGGAGAATAAGGTCTGGAAGAGGGTCCAATAGATGGTGGTAGTGGGGGTTGCGAATTTGGTTGGAATGGAGTGAGGGAAAGGATATTCGAAAATAGGTTTAAGGGTGGGGTTAATTTTTTGTCTTGGGAATGGGGGGGTTGTGTTGGGGAAGGGAAGGGGTGCTTGGGGTAGTGGGAAGGGTGCTTGGGAAAGTGGGAGGGGTAGTTGGGGGTTGGATGGTGAGGAGAGGATTGGTGGAGGGGGTCTTGGGAAGGGGTGGAGTATTGATGAGGGTTGTGGGGAATGGGAAGAGGCTTAAATGGGGTAGGTGGGGAGTGGAGGTGGTTGGGAAGGGAGGAGAGAGAAGAAAATTCGAATTTGGGTGTTGAGGAGAGAGAAAGTGGAGTGAAAAAAAGAGATTAAGAGAGGGAAGGGTGGGGAATCTCTCCCCTAGGGCTTCTCACCCTAAAAATAGAATCTCTCCACTAGATAAGAAGTGTAAACTCTCAAAATGGCAAGTTTTTCATTCATTGATTCATTAAGTTGAAATGGGGGGGAATGGGGTCCTATATATAGGAAACCCACATTTCTACAAAAGTCCCTGACAATTGACTCAATGACAAATAACCGAGGGGGTAGGGGAGAGCCCTTGGGCCAAGCCCAATGAATTGTGCCCAATAGCTAACTAGACAACCTAATGACACTCAAACTTAGGGAAATGAACACAAGACCTAGGAACATGACTCAAATAAAAGGGAAAATACATCAAATGACTCAAATAAAAATTACATAGGACTCAAAATTAAATGACTAGACCATGCCGGATGCAACCGGGGGGAGGAGACGAGCTGTGAACGTGGGCATGGGAGGTGATGTCCCCATCATACTCCCGTGGTGCGGAGAACTCGACTCCGTCGAGTAAGTGTCCTTCCCTCCTTGGAGGGTGTAGAAGTGGTACTGCCCTCAAGTCTTCCGAACGAGACCGATCCATCCACCTGCCGAGATAGCGCTCGTATACCTTGCTCCTGGTGGTAGTGACCTGTTCATCCAATATTCGTTCAATGCGCTCACGCTAGGCTCTCTTGGCTGGTGGACTCTCCTCACGGGTGGGTGCTCTCTCAACGGAGGGAATAGGCTCAATATCCTCACTAGATACCACCGTGGGTCCCTTGTATGGCACTAGGTCGGTGACACTGAATGTGGGACTTACCCCATATTCCTCGGGGAGATCTAACTCATAGGCATTTGCACCAATGCGCCTCAAGACCTGGAAGGGACCAGCCCCACGTGGCCTCAATTTGGAGATGGCTCCTGGGGAGAGCCTCTCCGTCCTTACCATCACAAAGTCACCCTCATAGAATTCTTGGTGACGTCGATGAGAGTCGGCTCGCCTTTTATAAGTCACATTCTTCTTGCTAATGTGCTTGCGGATCTCTTTATGCAATGTTGTGAATGCAGACATTCTAGGGGTGATGGGTGGACCTGGGCAACCAAAAGTAGACCTATCATGTAATGATATAGTGTAGACTTTGGTCAACCTAGGTGGGCCGGGACACCCGTAGGTGGCCCTATCATGTAAAGTGGTGATAAATATCGGGGGACCCGGACATCCGTAGATGTCTTTGACATGCTTAAGACCCATGATGAATGAAGGTGGACCATTACATCCGAACATGGACCACTCATACTTTTTACTTGACATGTGGGTGATATGAATGAATGGATCCAACATAGTGTTCATGCCAAGTGGTGTGGTAAGCCTAGACACATGCATATTTTTCCCAAGGGTGACTTCCATGTGTATAGGTGTAGGACAACCTTTGAACTCCCATTGGAAAGGATCGAATGGATCTAAGAAGGTGGTCATCATGGGGTGGAGCACAACCTTATTACCTAGGGATATGTGGCCCAAGGTCATGGCTCCCTAGGTGTAACCCGGGTCTAGGATGGGGTGGATTGGGTCAAACATGGTGGGTTGGGTTAGGGAAAGGTGGGTGGTGGATAAGGTGGTTGGGTCACATAGGGGTCTAGGCTCCCATAGGAAGGGATCAAAGGGGTAGTGGAAAGGTCTTCCTAGAGGGTGGCACTCTATGTCTTCAAGGTACCCAAACGGTGAGTCATCCTCCTCCAAGATAATTGGGCCAAGGTCTCTAGTGGGTTGGTCAATTAAAGCAATTGGAATCTTGATGGGTGGGAAGTGGGCCAAGATTGGTTTCTCATCCTTGGGGAGAAAGAGGAGGATTTCACTCGTATAATGGCCACTAGTGTAGATGGAGGTGATGGAACCGCTGGCGGGGTAAGCTAGGAAGGGTCCACTAGAGTAGATGGGGCTAGACTCCAATGGTCCTATGGCTAGCATATTGGTCAGGTAGACTTGCCATTGTAAATAGTCCACTAGGTCCCCTAAGCCTTCCACAAAGTAGGACGTTTGAAGTGTGACATGGGAAGACCGGGTGGGCATAATTTGGACTTGATATGCCAAGGGTGAGAGGTAAGGTGGTGAGCTAGGAATGGTGGGGCCTTGCTTAAGCCATTGGAGTATGGACTCATTCATGGTTAGGGTGTGCGGCTCATGAGGACCCGAACTAGGAGAGGTGGGTGGAAGTGGGAGGTCTAGGATGTTCTCTATGGTGGGAGGTGAATCCGGATTGGCATCCATATCCACTTGGGTAGGAGTGTGGGCCACAACTTCCAAGGATAATGGGGTAGGATAGTCTATGGTGGGTGGAGTGATAATGGTCAGTGCATGGTACTCTCGGGGTGGTGAACATGGGTGGACTTGGGTTGGGCTTGGTCGGGGAAGTTCATGGGTGGGAGTTGTGTTCGGGGGTGAAAGATCGGTTGGTTGAAGAGGTTTGGGTTGGGGTGCGTAGATCTTTCTAAGATCGGCCCTCATTTCATCCCAAGATTCAATAGGTGCTTCCCCTTTGGCTTCTCTCAAACCTACAATGTTCTCCCATTCTTTCCTAGCTTGGCGCCAAAGCAAACTCTTAGCATAGTTGACTTGGACAAGCCCTAACAGGGTAAACCTCCCAAAGTGTTGGTCTATGGACTTCTCCCATTCTAGATATATGCTAGGGCGGGATCCATCAAACACAAAGGCTTCTAATGGGCCTAAGAGTGGCGAATATGCCATGTATGAGGTAGTCATGATAGTGGACAAGGGTGATGCATGCAATGGCCCTAGGACAAGACTTAGTAGAGACAAGTCTAGAACTTGCTCTGATACCAATTGATGTGACACAACCAAGGACTTAAACAAATAAGCACAATCGCAATCAAACAGACCGATGTCGACGACTGCTCACCCGTTGCTCACCAAGACCCGGGGTAACTTGGCAATGCCAAGGTGAGGTTGAGGGGTTGGGCCCTTGCTGGTAGAGGGCCAGCAAGGCCAAGATTTGAATCCCAAAGGTTGTGGATGCCCAATTCAATGGGGCCGACAAAGTGCCAAAGGCACCGGGTTACTCTCTCTTCCCACGGTGATCACTCAAAGCAACGGGGCTTGAGGATCGAGCTCTCACCCTCACGGCCAGCGGAACTATGAACTAATATTGAAAGAACAAGCATGAATTAGAGCAAGGTTATAGAGCACTTACTCGACCGGTTTGAAGAAACCGGTCCCGCTCGGAGACGAGGGCGAGCGGGGAAGCGTGGGTTCCCCACACGCCGCGCCGGGGTAGCTTGACCTGATCAAACCAAATTACAACACTACACCTCTCGTAGGAGGGGGATCTTAGGGTGGGGGTTAATGGATTACAATCAAACTACCTCCACGCAGGGAGGGGCCTTCAGCCGGCCAAGCGGGGTGGGGAAAACTAGGGCTAAAATGATGATGAAGTGAAGATGCCGAATCTACCTTCTCTCGGCAATTGTGGATAGACAGTCGGTACTGTGGCTGCAGAACTTGATCAGAAATTTTTCCGAGGGTGAGACCAGTGAGGAAATCTTCTTTACTGGAACTGGAGTGCCTCTGAATTTTTCCGAATTCTTCTGGGGTCGCTGCTGGCCTGGGCAGGAGCTCGAACAGGGTCGATGATTCCCGGACTGACAGCAACAGGTTACTAACAGCAGGAAGAAGAGGTTGCCCCGGCCGCTCCCGAACTCTAAATCAGGTGCCGCCAGAACCGTTGGAACCGTGGACGGGTCTTCTTTGCACCAGAATAAATGGGGATGCCAAAAGATGCAGACAGTGGGAAGTAGAGTCGAATGCCGGAGGAAGAAAATTAGTAACTTCTGCTGCAGGATGCCGAACGGAGTTCCGCTTCTTGGTTCTAAAAGTAGATAGGGAGAGGAAGAACTTTACAGAAGAGCTCGTGGCCTGATTCCTCCGGGGTTTGTCATGGTGAAGCTTTCTCTCTGGATTAAGATCTCTACAGAGCTAGCTCCTGGTTTCCAACAGCAGGTTGCAGAGGATTTCTCGGCAGCTCTCGACCTCAGAATCAAGCGCCGTCAGAGTCGTTGGAATCATGGACGAGTCCTCTTCGCAGCAAAACTGACGGGGAAACTAACTGATGTCGGAAAAGACTAGGGGATGCAGAACAATGGCGACTGGTCGGTGCAGACTATGAGTAGCAGATCTGCGTAGCTGAGGGAGAAAAATGAGAACTCTGGATCACGAACGCCAAATGAAGTTCTGTTTCTTGATTCTGGAAGTAGACTGCGCGATGAAGAACTTTGAAGAAGAACTCGTGAACTGATTCCTTCAGGGTTCGTCGTGGCAGAGCTTCTAATCTGGCTCAAGTTCTCAGCCGAGGTAGAACTGCGCAGTTGTGGGAGAATGGACCTCCTGGACAGCTCGAAGATCGGAAGAAAATGAAACCACTTCTGTTGCGAAGGAGACTGGTAGACGCTTTCGACGATGGCTCTTGGGTCTTCAAACTCGTCCGGAGGAAGTCGTGGCGGCCGCTGCAAGTTGCTGGTTCATCTGTAACCTCTGGACAGCAAACTACAACTTCGAAGTAGCTTCCAATGACCAAGAAAGAAGAAGGGGAAGGGGGTAGATGAGTGTGGGAGTGACCCCTGGTTGTAAGGGGGTCTTGGAGGGGGTGTTCTAAGGTGTGGGAGGTGGAGAATAAGGTCTGGAAGAGGGTCCAATAGATGGTGGTAGTGGGGGCTGCGAATTTAGTTGGAATGGAGAGAGGGAAAGGATATTCAAAAATAGGTTTAAGGGTGGGGTTAATTTTTTATCTTGGGAATGGGGGGGTTGTGTTGGGGAAGGGAAGGGGTGCTTGGGGTAGTGGGAAGGGTGCTTGGGAAAGTGGGAGGGGTAGTTGGGGGTTGGATGGTGAGGAGAGGATTGGTGGAGGGGGTCTTGGGAAGGGGTGGAGTATTGATGAGGGTTGTGGGGAATGGGAAGATGCTTAAATGGGGTAGGTGGGGAGTGGAGGTGGTTGGGAAGGGAAGAGAGAGAAGAAAATTCGAATTTGGGTGTTGAGGAGAGAGAAAGTGGAGTGAAAAAAAGAGATTAAGAGAGGGAAGGGTGGGGAATCTCTCCCCTAGGGCTTCTCACCCCAAAAATAGAATCTCCCCACTAGATAAGAAGTGTAAACTCTCAAAATGGCAAGTTTTTCATTCGTTGATTCATTAAGTTGAAATGGGGGCAATGGGGTCCTATATATAGGAAACCCACATTTCTACAAAAGTCCCTGACAATTGACTCAATGACAAATAACCGAGGGGGTAGGGGAGAGCTCTTGGGTCAAGCCCAATGAATTGGGCCCAATAGCTAACTAGACAACCTAATGACACTCAAACTTAGGGAAATGAACACAAGACCTAAGAACATGACTCAAATAAAAGGGAAAATACATCAAATGACTCAAATAAAAATTACATAGGACTCAAAATTAAATGACTAGACCATGTCGGATGCAACCGGGGCGAGGAGACGAGCTGTGAACGTGGGCATGGGAGGTGATGTCCCCATCACCCACGGGTGAGAAGCCCACACCCCCACATCCACCCCGCCATGGAGGAGAACCGGCAGCTCCGGGTGCACCGTTCCTGAGATGGGAGCGGGCGAGAAGCCCCATCCAAAGCCTCGGTCGACCTCCCTCGACGTCCACCATCACCGTTCGTCGACCATTGCCACCGCCACCACCGCCGTTCCTACTGCAATAATCACCATCACCACTACCACAGATGCGGAGCCAGAAGCCGGTTGCATTGTCCCTGCGAAGGGGACGGCTGAGAGGTGGTGCGGACACCCGAGCGCATGCGAAACACGAGCCGGCGAGCCATCGGTACCGCATGAGGAGCACGACTCGAGCCACCTCAGCATCCCTATGGCTCGGAGACAGTCTGGAGGTTCCCCACTGAGTCATAGCATTTATCATATTTTTTGGGGATTTTATTTGTGTGTAATGTGTGTGTGTTTCATTTTATTCGGTTTGTAATTTTGATTGTAAGAGGGGTTTATTTGCAAAATGGGACCCCCGGGTCCCACGGGCCCCCCCAGACCCTTCCCATTGATCCACCTCAACCTAGGGCCCCATGTGGGGTCAGTCAACATTCTAATGTGGGCTTCTAGAAGGGTGGGCCAAGTGGGGGGGGGACAATTAGACTAATTTGTCAAGGTTGGCCACAAACCTTCCACCTACCCCCACCCCTAGTCAAGGGGGCGCCCCCCTCTCACCATCAAGGTTTTAATTTTTGAAAATGTGAGTAGAACTAATTAGTTCTACTCCATTTTTATATTCTCACAAATCCTAGGTCCAAGGGTAGTTTATGTCTTTTGCCAATTCATACATATACCTTGTATTTTCATTTGATGAGAATTAATGCCATTTGAATTGGAAAAAAGCTTGAAGCTCCAGCCTTGGTGCGCCCCCTTCTCCTCTCCCTCTCCCCCTTGAAACTGTGAAGGCTTCCTTCTGGTGGTGAGACTCCACCCTATCAGTTCCGGTCGCCGCCGCCGCCGCCACGAGCCGCCACCGCACCGCCTTCACCATCAACGGAGTTCTGCCCGCGCAGTACCACAGAAGATTCCATGAATTTTCTGTCTCAGCCCCGAGCTCAGATAGATCTGGTAATTTTAGTGGATGTTCCAGAGGTGTCAAGGACAGCCCACAAATTTTGGTTTGCCATTCAGATCTCGTTTCATATTTTTTTATCTTCGTCCACTCTTCCATTTCGGTTCTGCCAGAGTTCTGTCCAGATTCATCCCCGCCCTAAGTTTCATGCCTTACATCCACTTTTTGATTTCTGCTAGTTCTCCCAATTTTACTGGAGGTTCCACCCATCCACCCCTTCATTCACAATTTTTCTCAATTTTTTGTTCGTCCATCTCATATTTTCTAAAAATCGTTCTCAGTCCCAGCTATAGTTGTGTCCCCCTGTTCCTAGATCCGACCACCAGTCACCCCAAAACTCATAGTAAATTACCACCACCTCCAAATCAAATTCCAAAAATAGTCCCAGTTCCGTGGTTTGATACCCTACAACTTTGGAGAAGATCTCAAGAGCTGAATCGGAGGTTTACTAGGCGGTCAACAGTGGTTCTCAGACAAGTACCCTACAGATCTGAGATTTCAGTTACTGTACAACAGGGGCTTGTAAATTCATTAAAGTTCTGATCCGACCAGATCCAGCAGATCTCTCTGGGTCTAGATCGAAGCATTTGAAGAGAGCTTTCCAACTATAGCTCATGCGTCCCGATCCGACGTCGGGATTGATCACAGCGGCCGTTTTTGCCAGAGCACGCGCCGGAAGACAGCAACCAAAATCCGTGGACATCTAGTTCATCAATTGGGAATCGGGGCCGATCGACTCCCGATCGCTTGTTCTCGGCCGACCGCCGTCCGTGGAGGCACGCCACCAGGGGTCCCCATCACAGTGGGTCCCACCCCCGCAGATTTGGAGGACAGCGCCGTCCGTGGGCCTCGCGGGCCCGTAGAAGCCGCCGTTCGGAAAGCACGAAAACGCGGAGTTCGGCACCGCCGGGCGACATCAAGATGTTGCCCGTCAACCCGAGTTGCGCGATTCCCGGGCCCTACATGTGACCTTTTACCTCCCTGCGTGGAGTGGGTCAAATTATTGTATTGCTGTAATATTGTTTAACCGGGAGTCCGTGATTCGGCCGGGGTTGTCTTCGCCACGCCGGGTGCGTGGAGGTAATGGTCCGAACCTCTTGGCGTTCATTTGCTTAGCTAGTATATGGTCTGTTGCCGCTGCCGAGAGTGTAGGTACTAGCCCGTGTGTCCATGTCACCGCTGTGAGAGTGAGAGTGACCCGTCCCGCGACTCGATCCGAGTCCGGAAGTTGAGTCGGACTACCCTTGACCTCCGCCGGTTCCTTAACCGCGCACGGTCTGCGCTTTCCCTCGCTTGGGACGACGAGTGAGCTTCCACTTCTGTTAGCGACGTTTTGCCACTAGGAGCTCGTAGTGTCGGGCTTAGTGTCTCCCTGGTGTGTGCTGTTGGTCGCGTCTTCATCTAGAGTCCGAGGGTGGCACCTAATAGTGTCGTCTCCCGTGTCCGTCCCGCATCAAGAGGCCCTAGCCAGCCCACCTCGTGTCCCATCCGTCACCCCATACCATTGTTCCCACCCCACCACCACCACTGTCCACCCCACCTCGTGTCCCATCCGTCACCCCATACCGTTGTTCCCACCCCACCACCACCATTGTCCACCCCACCATATCACCTTAATCTCCCTTCCCATAGCACTATCAGCATACAAACAGAAAACAACCAAGTGTTAAACCGCCCCCCAATACTCCTTCAACCTCTCCCCATCTTTCAGCCACTCCTGCAACTCCATACACCACCCACATCCACTACCGTTCTGAAAAAACCTGAAATAGGGTATCATATGCTACCTCCCCCCCCCTCCATTCCCCACGTCCTCCATCTTCTTGGCCCTCTTAACAATTTAACTATAGTTCCTATCCCTCCTCCACTCCTCCCCACTCTCTTCCCCACCCATGGCAACCTCTAATCTCCAAACAACCCAGCCAGAGTGTCCGCAGTGTGAAGGTCTGAAAAGGGGACCATTTTGCCAGTCTGTCCCATCAAGAGTGGGAGGGGTCGACCCACCCAGCCTCCCGCTTCTTCTGACCCTACAGGAACCCACCCTACGCCAATCTTCAAATGCATTGGGGCTGGTTTGGTATTATTACTGTAGAAGAATGCTTATGACGCATGAGCAGCTTCTGAATTATAGCACTTTGGAGAAGAACGAGCCAAGTTAAACCCTATGGTATGTTGCTGCTATTTTAGAAAATGGGTATGTGATAGTTGTTTCCGTGCCTTACTGGTGGTATGTTTCAATCAAAGCATGAGCCAAGTATAACACTTCTCTCTCTCGGTATGTTCTTTTGAGGAAAAAAATGAAAGAAAGAGGTGGCAGAGAAAGTTTTAAGAAAGAATGGGGTGATGAATTTTGGAAAAAAAAAGAGAGAAGTTCAGAGAAGGAAAATAAAAAGAAGAAAATCATAAGCTTGGAGACTATGAACAGAAGAGAAAATTCCGGACCTGGATTTTCATTTCACATCACATTCTTAATTCTGTTAAAATTCATAAATATTAAGTTTTAGATAATATGTATATACTTTTGAATTAAAATCGTGATTTCACATATTATTGATATTTTTAATGTTAATAAGATAGGATAAATGATAATAAGATAGAATAATAGATTTACAATGCAGAAAATAATTTAACATGCTAAAAAGTAATTTTTATGTACCAATTTGCTGATAACATGATAAAATAAATTTTTACATGCTGTAGGTAATTTTTATATATTTATTTACTGATATTATGATAAATATAGATTTTCATGCTTAAAAAATAGATTTATTATGCTAAAAATAGTTTCATCATGCTGAAAATAATTCTAACATGTTAAAGTAATTTTAACATGCTATAATTAATTTTATCATACTGAGAGTAATTTTATCATACTGATAATTAATAATTAACATGCTAAAATTAATACTTAACATGCTAAAATAATTCTCATACATTAACTTACTGATGAGATGATATAAAGAAGTTTACCATGCTGATTATAGAAATTCTCTGATAACAAAATAAATTTTATCATGCTTAAATAATTTTTTTACATTTATTTACTATATATATGATGGGGAAATAGATTTATCATGCTGAAAAATAGTTTTTAAATAGCTTTAGTATGCTGACAATAGTTCTAACATGCTAAAAATAATTCTACCATACTGGAACTAATTTTATCATGCTGGAAGTAATTTTAACATGTTGAAAGTAATTTTCATGCATCAATTTATCAATTATTTAATAGGAAAGTAGGTTTAGCATGTAAAAAATAGTTTTAATGGATTTAATATGTTAAAAAATAGTTTTCATATCTCAGTATGGATAAAATAATTTTATCATGCTGGAATTAATTTTTAACATGCTGGAAATATTTTTCATGTATTAATTTACTAATAATATAGTAAAAATAGATTTTTACATGCTAAAAATAATTTTTATTCTACAAATTTTTTTAACATGCTGTAAAAATTCAAACATGCTAATATTATTGTTCCTTATTTTTGGGGACTGAATGCTTACAATTAATGTAGATTCAAATGCTATAATTCCTATTGTATAGTGACTAAACTTTAGTCCCACTTTGGAAGTTAGAAAAACTTCCTTGGCTTTATACGTTGGAGAGTTCACCCTTGGGTCAGGACCCAAGGGGCATAAGATGTGGGCTCGAGTAGTGTTTAGATACGATACTATTAATATATTTATTTATTTGAGCCGAGCCAAGCCGAGCCGAGGTGAGGTGAGGTAGGTTGGTTCTTCTGATTTTTAAGAGCGCGACGTGGTAGGGTCTCGCGTTCTCAAGAATTGTATATGTTTTTCAAATTAAAAAGGCAGGCTTTTGACTTGGTAAGAACGCGCTGTATCAAGGAGGCGCGTTCATGAACTTGGCCCTGGGCTGTGGCGCATTCTTAACAGAGTCCGGTTTTTGAAAAAATGGGGGATACCCCTTCATTAAAATGACCATAACTCATTCATTTCTTAATAAAATTTAGGGAAATAGGTATCAATGGAAAGGGCACAGAAAAACAAACAAGGTGGCATGCTTTAATTAAGATTTGGCCTGAGAGACATCTACTTTTGAACAGATCTAAGGAAGAGGTAGAAAAATAGCTCCAATAATAAGAAAACCCTTTAATCTCCTAATCTTCCCTTCAAATCCCCTCCAATCTCCGTAGCAGCATAGCCTAGGCCACCAAGGATGATTTGAGGGTCAAATAGGGTCCTATTTATAGCCAAAACTTGTCTAAATCTGTCAAGATTCCTTACCTAATTTTACCAAGCCCATTTACTCTGAATTAGAAGAAAATTCCAACTTCTCCTCTTAATCTAGCCTTAATTTGGTGTGAAACCAATGCAAAAACGGCTGGTCTAAGGTGACTGGTAGGTAAGGGTTGATTCTTGAGTCAATCTTCTAGAAATGGAGTTATTTTAATCCTTTAAATGCCATATTAAATATATGTTATGAATTTAAGGTTAATTTAACCTTTATTGAATCCTTTAACCATTAATTCAACCCATTATAGATTATCCAATGGGCCAATTATAATCATAATCCATTATATGGACTTTTATTGGGCTTACTATAATTTCTCTAAGGGTTAGAGTATTTAATTTCTATTTACCTTAAGTAAATTCAAGTAAATGCATTTATCTAGTTTATTTCATATAGTAAAAATATAATTTAATTATTTCATGAAGATTTTAATTATATAATTCATTGAAAAAATATTTTTCATTTTAATTTATCAGGTTTCTACAGTAATCCCTTTGAAAAGTATACAATTGATGACTGGGAAGATACTTACGTTGACTTGCTAGATAAATTTAACTGTCAAACCAAAGAATACCATGAAAAGAAAGTTGAATGGTGTTATTCATGATCAAGCCTATGTTATAAAAGAGAATGAAAATATTACAAAATAGATTGAAGAAGCTAACTCGCTGAACATTGATAATGGTAATTTGAAAATAGAAAATGAGAAAACTAAGAACCATCTGGATGAGTTTAAGATGGAATTTCAAGAAATTCAGATAGAAAAGTAATTAATAACTGAAAAATAAGAAACAGTTAGGATTGCAAATTCTGAAATTCAAAAACATTGTGAAAAGCTTCAAAAGGACATAGATGACAAATAACAATTGTTGGAAAAATTTGTTCAAGGTAAGAACAACCTAGACACCATGCTAGGTGTAAAAATGAATTTCAACAAAGAAGATCTAGGGTATGACCCATCGAATAAAAAACCTTTTGAATTCAAAACGATGACATATTGTCTAGGGAAAGGGAATGAAAAACTAGACACCCCATCTAGTTCAAACAGCAATCAAAATGTCTAGCAACCAAAATTAATGAAATTTGTAAAAGCTAGTTCAACAAATTCCACTGGACAACCAATTAAAACTCAAGGAAATTCAACTAGTAAAACAACCCTACATCGACCTAGTTCATTTGCTGCGTCGAGACAATCTGTCTCAGAAAGAGCCAATGCTGGTATTCAAGTTGAGATGCCTTGACGCAACTCACCTTTCAGGTCGAGGCAGGTCACCCAAAACAGAAAGCCACTAGGCAAATTCTATTTATTCTCAAGAATTTTTTAATAATCATGGTTTTCCAAGACATGATGGGTTCATGAGATTTTCATGAAACAATCATTCAAGCAACTGGAATAAATCTTTCTCTAATAAAGTGCAAAGTTGACAAAATTTAATGTATGCTTCCACCAAAACTATCAATGCAAAACACAAGAAACAGAATCAGAAAAATGTCGTTAAATAGTTTTGGATTCCAAAAAACCTGCTAAAAGATTTGAATGATGCCTTTGGACCTAACCTTCCTTGGGTTCCAAAATCTTTTTCTTGATTTACTTTTAGGTTAGTCTGGCAACCTTGCACAACAGGTGGTACTTAGACAGTGGCTGTTCTAGACATATGACTGGAGACCGGACCAAGTTCAGTGAGTTGGAACTGAAGGTAGGAGGACTTGTCAAGTTTGAAGGGAAAAATAAAGGTAGAATAATTGGTTCAGGAACCATGGGTAAGTCTCCCTCAAACATTGTTGAAAAAGTATTACTTGTTGAACGTCTCGAACATAATTTGTTAAGCATTTGTCAACTGTGTGACAAAGGTCACAAGGTCGTTTTTGATAACCATGCACCCAAGATTTTTGAAATGAATTCTGATAATGTCAAATTCGTAGGGCATAGAGTCAATAATGTCTACATAGTAGACTTGAATGAAAATTCAGCATCAAATTTATGCTTGTCTGCCAACCTAAATAATACTGCTTTCAATTGGCATATGAGGTTAGGCCATGCTAGTTATAGCACCCTCAATAAACTTGTTAAGCATGATCTAGTTAGAGGCCTACCCAAAATAAAATTTAAAGAAAATTCAAAAATATGTGATGCATGTGCATTGGGCAAACAAACGAGAAAATCTTTTAAACTCAGATCTGAACCACTGTCTTCCAGGCCACTAGATTTTTTGCACATGGATCTTTTTGGCCCCTCTAGAAATCAGAGTTTTAATGGCAAACACTATGGATACGTCATTGTGGATGATTATACCAGATTTGCATGGATATTTTTCTTGGCCCATAAGAATGATGCATATCATGAATTCAAACTTTTCTTTAAGGGCAGGTTTGTTTTTCGGTTAGGAATACCGTGTTCGACCCCAAAGGATCGAACACGGAGCCTGACCCCAGTTAAGATGAATGTGTGTTTCTCATCGGGTGTGAAATCCCAAGGCACTATTCCAATAACAAACTGAGCCTAACAGAATAAAGCAAGAGGGTAAGAACAAAATCTGCATAATCTAATCTGATCATGGGGGGGGGGGAATTTGAAAATTCAATGTTTTCAGATTTTTGTGACAGTGAGGGACTGACTCATAAATTCTCTTCTCCCTGGACCCCAGAGCAAAATGGAATAGTGGAAAGAAGAAACATGACGATTCTGAAGATGGCAAGAACAATGCTCATTGAAAGTCAACTACCACGAAGGTTTTGGGAAGAAGCTGCCAACACTGCCTGTTATACAATTAATAGAGCTATGGTAAGACCCATTCATAAGAAAACCCCATATGAGCTTCTGAAAGGTAAGAAGCCAAACTTGACTTACTTCAGAATTTTTGGTTCTAAGTGTTTCATTCATAATAACAATAAAAAGGACCTAGACAAACATGAAGCCAAATGTAGCCCAATAATTTTTCTAGGATATTCTGAATTATCTAGGGCTTATCGGGTCTTTAACATTACTGATCAAACAATAGAGGAGTCCCCTCATGTCACATTTGATGAAACATTCTGTAGCAACCCTAGTAAATGAAAAAGGGATAAAATGATAAATCTAAACACATGATAAGCAGGTCATAAGAGAATAACGCCTCCGATCAAAGTGCTATTTAATTGAAGACTGGCATGAAGGCGCTAATTAAAGAATTGACGCCCCCATGACAGGCGTTATATAAAGAATTGAGGATTGTATGTACGGGCGTCATTTTAAAATAACGCCCCAACCCTGGGCGTCATTTGCAAACAGAACCGATGGTGTTTGGTTCGAACAGGGATGTTAACTGGTAAGTTATTATTAGGAAAGATCCTTACGTGGATATCTAATTTTTAAAAAAGGATTCTATATAATTCCCGTCGAGGTTCTTGTCCTATAAACACCACCCTTAGAACTCCTTGCTATTAGCTTCTTCAAACCCACGAATTTCTTCCTCCCTGCAAGCCAAAGCGTGAAGAAGCCTCCCTTCTTTTCCTGTTGACTAAGGAGTTGCTGCTGCTAGCCTTTCTTCTATCACCAGAAGCAGAAGAACAAGTTGCTTCTTCTTTCGAAGGTTGCTCCTGCCATAGTGTACGTGAAGAACGTGAAGTTATTCATCTTTCTTTCTTCTTCCTTGCTACACGGAGGCTTGAAAGCCATTGCCTTTCTTCACTGTTGCTACTACTACTGCTGTTGCCTTCGGTCGCTGGAGCAAGAGGAGCAAGCTGCTGCATCTTCTTCCTTCTAAACCGGTTGCTTTGTTGAAAAAAGAGTATCATTCGTGGTTATTCTCTTCATATTTTCTTCACGTTCTTCATCGGTCTTCAACCAAATCACTCAACCAAGGTAGGTTTTCTCAAGACTTAGCAAAATCCTATAATTACTAAGTGAAAACATGCATATAGGTCTGACGGAGTTACAAATTTCGTTTCCAGAATGAATTTTCTCCGTTTACTGCATGAATGAAACCGACGACCCAAGATAAGGCGTCATTTAAAATCAACGACTGTGCAAACAGTCGTCTTTTCCTAGATAGTTAATAATTATACAATGTTTAAAATTTAATAACTATGAACTCCTACATATACACTAATGCATGACCGTGTCCATAAATTTTTGCTATTTTTCTCTATCTGTTCATGTCATTTATTTCCTGATCAGACATATTTTATGAACCTTGTGTCTGTGATTGTACCAGCCCGGTGCAAATCAGTTGACAAAGAATTAGCGACCCCGATTTGGTCGTTCTTAGAATGGATGCCCCTGCATCTAGGTGCCAAATTCATGATAAATAATAGAAATGGAAACGTACATAAATTTCTGAACATGATAATTGACGACGTATACACTGCCCTTTTATTTGACATATGACGCCCCTGACTAGGGTGCCTTTTTATGAAATGAAGACTTAATGCAAGTCGTCAATTACTTAATATCTAAAAATTGGAAATTTTTACAGATGATAATATCAACGGTAAATGACTGAGTGAACAGTCATCATTTACTGAACTGACGACCTAGACAAGGGCGTCAATTCATAAAATGAGGACTCAAGCGCAGGCGTCAATTGACTGATAGTTCTAATTTTTTTGGTTTTCCGTATTTTTCAGTAACTCTTTGACAATGGGTTATGTGTGTTGGCACTATATTCCATTCCGTGAATATAGTCCCATGTTTCATGTCATTTCACAGTTACCCACTATTTCTCGGTGATAGATGAACCCTCCATGGGACTTTCCGTTCCTTTGGACCGGTGACTTTATCATTGAGACCTCCGTAAGACTTCGCTAGCCTTGGATTACCTCAAGGTAGCCGAGCAGGTTGTACCCTTAAAAAACTATGACACTACTTAATTACCAGGAAACTCTAAAGATACATGGTATACCGGCCCTCATGATATGCTATTTTGATGTCATGAGAATACTATTTAAATAATGGAATGGGAAACCATACCATTAATACTCCTTAAGAATGATGTGTCATACTTGTGGACACTAATTCTATCTACCTTATCATGTATAAGAATGAGCGACCACGGTTATAGGAGCGCTTATTCTTAATGTCTTGGCACCCCATTTAGGAAGCCGATTCCACCTAGTTTCATACGAATCATGGTTATACCGTTACTATCATGGTACGTCCTTACACATCATGCTCAATCCTTGAAATTTTATTCCACATAATCTACCTTAAAGTTCATACAAGCTTGAATCCTTTGAAATTCTATATTGGCTATAACTATAGTGGATGTCGAAAATACATGATCAATGCCTGCGCATATAGGGCCCGATCTGGTCCTGGGAGGAGCACCATGGGAGTACTAGTACCGAAGTGCATGACTTGACTAGTGCCCATGGGAGTCAAGTACACGAAAGTACTAGTGCCCATGGGAGTTGTAATGATCACGGTATGACATTGTACTGAAGTGCATGACTAACTTGATAGACATTCCACAAATCTTGTAGTTGACTTGATTTGACTTGACATGACGTGACTTGCGTGACCCGGAAAGGGTATTATTTGCTTGCTTATAACATGATGGCCAATTCTTGACATGATCGCATGACCTGATAACTATACGTGCTTGAGTATCTTGCTATCTTAACATGAGTTTTTTAAAGACTTGCTAGTTCACTCGCTATCACTTGATATACATTCTCTACTCTCTTGTAATTCAATCTCTCTATTGTCGTTTCTTGCGAGCATACATAGCTTATTGCATTTCATGGAACCTGTAAATTACTTAAAGCAAGTTACTTCTTGAGATATAGTCCCTACTGAGCGTTCGCTCACCTAGTGTTTTCCCTTATTTTTCAGGTAAGTCCGATAACGAGGCCCAAACGGATGGGGATGACAATGAGTGAGGAGATAGAGCCACTCCAAGCGTCGATTAGTCTTGTCTTTTCTATTTCTTGAGTCCATTATGTTACTTTTCCTTTATTTGAGTCATAGCACTTTCTTTAAGTAAGTTGTAATAAAGTACTTTGAAGGTGTGATGAAATAAAGGATTGGGTTATTATTACTTTGCGCACTCTGTCTTTATGTCGAATACACTAACGCTCTGATTGATATGATTAATATAAACTCGTCACGCATCTCCGGATTCCTTCCGCGCTCGGGATGTGACAGTTTTTGTGGTATCAGAGCCTATGATATTCAATTCCTAGGAAACCCAAGTCCAAGGATAGGTTTAAAACCTTTAACCGGTGAGATTGGGTAGAACCAAGGGTTAAGTTAACTTATAATCAAAACCTTTGAATATAATCACATTTTAATATAGTTATTGTAATTGTAGGACAATGGCTGCTGAACGTGCCCAGTGGCACAACATGCAACGCACTCTGCAAGGCATGACCCAGGCACTTCAACAGGTGGCACAAGGAGGTGCACATCGTGGAGCAGGAAATCTCCACCAAAGCTTCAAGAACATGAACCCTCCTAAGTTCATAGGATCCACTGATCCGGATGACGCCGAGCACAGGATCCGGGAGACCGAACGTATC
Organism: Amorphophallus konjac; assembly: GCA_022559845.1. Taxonomy (NCBI): domain Eukaryota; kingdom Viridiplantae; phylum Streptophyta; class Magnoliopsida; order Alismatales; family Araceae; genus Amorphophallus; species Amorphophallus konjac. The sequence continues at coordinate 252,984,333 of CM040119.1, forward strand.
TTTTGGATTATGCAATGCACGGACCAAGAGAAGGTCTTGTTAGTAACGTTTCAATTGGAAAGGGATGCCCGTTGCTGGTGGGAGTCGGTAGAAGCCACATTAGATCAAGGACAAGTTACTTGGGAGGAGTTTGTTGAACATTTCATCAATAAATATTTTTCGGACCGAGTCCAGGAGAAGAAGGCCGCTGAGTTCGCCGCACTTAAACAACGATCTTTGTCGGTGGCTGAGTATGAGGCATAATTTTACAGGTTGTCTCGATATGCTAAACATCTAGTTAGTACCGAGAAGATGAAAGCTAGGAGATTCCTCAATGGGCTCAGACCCCAATATATCACACAGCTAGCGCCGATGGACATACAGGTCTATTCGGACATGGTACGCCGTGCTCAGTTACTAGAAGATGCCACGGAGCTATCTGATAGGATCCGTGGGAAGGATAAGAAGGAACAGGTCACTAGTTCGGGTTCCTTCAAACCCAATTTCAAGAAGAGGCCGAGTAATGGAGGTACTCCCTCCCAAGAGCAAAAGTTCAAGAAGACCAAACCTTTCCCCATCACCACTACACCTTCTAAGGTGGTATGTAAGCATTGTGATAAGGCCGGGCACAAGGCCGAATAATGTTGGAGAAAACTAGGAGCTTGTCTCCGTTGTGGGAGCCGTGATCATCGGATTCTCGACTGTCCCCTGCTCAACGATCTAGCCGGCGACGGGAAGCAGCTGGTGACAAAGAATGCACGCCTCCAAGCTATCAAGGATACCGAACAAGACGAAGATGGACTGGTAGAAGGTATACTACACGTTTGTTCCAAGTCTGCATATGTCTTATTTGATACTGGTGCATCACACTCTTTTATCTCCAAGAAGTTTGCTGATCCATTACCTATGGAACTAGAGTGGATAAAATTAGTTATTTCAACTCCCCTAGGCAATGAAGCCAATATTGTTCACCATTACCAAAACTGTGAAGTCTTGGTAGAAGGAAGAAATCTCCCTATTGACCTAATATGCCTAGACATGAAGGACTATGATATCATATTAGGAGCCGATTGGTTATCCAAATACCAGGCAACTGTTGATTGCCATAACAGCAAAGTTACTTTCAAGGAATTCCCGGAATTGATTTATACTAGCCCTAAGAATCGGAGCAAGTCACCTCTTATTTCGGCTCTCCGAGCTATCAAGCTAATAAGGAAAGGATGTGTATCTTTCCTTGCATTTGTCACCATTAAGGAGACTAAGGAGACTAAGCTAGAAGACATCCCAGTTGTGCAAGAATTTCCGGACGTGTTTCCGGAAGATTTGCCTGGATTACCTCCACAATGAGAAGTGGCCTTCACCATCGATTTGATCCCCGGTGCTGGTCCAGTTTCTAAGACACCTTATAGGATGTCCCCTGCCGAACTCAAGGAGCTGAAGTAGCAATTGATGGAACTTCTTAAGAAGGGTTTTATCAGACCAAGCACTTCCCCGTCGGGAGCACCTATTTGTAAAGAAGAATGATGGATCCATGAGGTTATGCATCGACTATCAACAGTTGAATCATCTCACTATAAAGAACAAGTATCCACTGCCGAGAATCGATGAGTTATTTGATCAAATATTTGGATCCAAGTATTTCTCAAAGATCGATCTAAGGTCGGGATATCACCAACTAAGGATCAAAGATGAGGACATTTATAAGACCGCGTTCAGAAGCAGGTATAAGCACTATGAATTTGTTGTCATGCCTTTTGGACTAACAAATACCCCTGCTGCCTTTATGCAGTTGATGAATATTATATTCAGGCCTCATCTAAATCAGTTCGTGGTGGTTTTCATTGATGATATACTAATTTATTCAAGGACCAAGGAAGAGCATGGGGAGCATTTACAGATTGCATTACAGATATTGAGGACAAATCAGCTTTATGCAAAGCTCAGTAAATGTGAATTCTGGCTAGAAGAAGTATCTTTCTTGGGACACGTTATATCAAAAGATGGTTTATCCATAGATCCATCAAAGGTTGAAGCTATAAGGAATTGGGAAAGACTGACCAATGCTAGCGAGATCCGTAGTTTCTTGGGTCTTGCAGGCTATTACCGACGATTCATCAAAGATTCCTCCAAGATCGCCATACCACTCACTAGGCTAACTCGCAAGGAGATCCGTTATGAATGGAGCGAGGAATGTGAAAGAAGCTTCCAAGCCCTCAAAGATCACCTAACTACTGCCCCAGTTTTAGCTTTACCAACTAAAGGCGAGAAATTTGAGGTGTACACCGATCCATCTGGCATTGGTCTTGGATGTGTCTTGATGCAACAAGGGAGAGTTATAGCTTACTCTTCCCGACAGTTGAAGAAGCACAAAAGAAACTACCCAGTCCATGACTTAGAATTGGCTGCGGTAGTTTTTGCGCTAAAGATATGGGGACATTATCTATACGGAGTGCAGTTTACTGTATACTCGGACTATAAAAGTCTCAAGTATCTCTTCTCTCAGAAGGAATTAAATATGAGGCAAAGACGTTGGCTAGAATATCTCAAGGACTTCGACTTCACTATACAATATCATCCTGGAAAGGGTAATCCTGTAGCCGATGCCCTCAGTCGAAAGCCGAGAGCACTATTAGCCAATTGTATGATTCAGGAGTGGAAGTTGCTAGAACAATTCTCTAAACTTAATATAAGTATAGACAAGGACAGTAGGTGTGTCACATTATCCCATATGAGCATACAGCCAGACTTGCTATCCGAAATACAAGGACTTCAAGATAGGTACTAGTGGAAATCAAGGGCAAAATGGAAGAACAACCTGATTTCAAGATAGCCTCAGATGGAAGATTGATGTTCAGGAATAGAACATGTATACCGGATTGTCCAGAGCTAAAGAAGAAAATCTTATATGAAGCTCACAAATCAAGGTACATGATTCATCCAGGGTCTACCAAAATGTACCAAGATTTGAAAAGGACCTTCTGGTGGTCTAATATGAAAAGAGAAGTAGCAGACTTCGTGTCTCGCTGTCTCACTTGCCAAAAGGTCAAGGTAGAACACCAAAAGCCTGCTGGTAAGCTACATTCTCTAGATATTCCCATGTGGAAGTGGGAGGATATCGGTATGGACTTCATTAAGGGTCTGTCCAAATCTAAAGGAGGACATGATGGAATATGGGTCATCATCGACCGTTTGACTAAGTCGGCACATTTCTTGCCAATCAAGAGCCGATGATCAGTAGATGTTCTTGCCGCATTATACATCAAAGAGATAGTTAGACTTCATGGCATTCCTCTCTCATTCGTGTCCGACCGAGACCTATGTTTTACTTCTCACTTTTGGAAGGGTTTACAACATTCGTTGGGGACGAGACTTAACTTTAGTACTACTTTTCATCCTCAAATGGATGGTCAGACCGAAAGAACCAATTAGGTGGTAGAAGATATGCTTAGAGCTTGTATTATTGATTTTGGTGGAAGCTGGCATGATCACTTGCCTTTGGCCGAGTTTGCATACAACAACAGCTACCAGGCAAGTATACAAATGGCACCTTTCGAAGCCTTATACGGAAGAAGTTGCTGATCACCCTTGTGCTGGGATGAAGTTGGCGAGAAACAACTATTAGGCCCAGAAATGGTAAGGGATACCACTGAAAAGATTCAGATGATTAGAGAGAGACTCCAAGTAACTCAGTCTAGACAGAAGGCTTATGCTGACACAAGAAGAAGAGATCTCGGATTCCAAGTTGGAGATCACATATTTCTCAAGATATCGCCTGGACGTGAATAAGGGGATTTGGTGTTAAGGGCAAGCTTACGCCAAGGTTTATCGGACCTTTTGAGGTATTAGAAAGAGTGGGCGAGGTGGCTTACTGCGTCGCTTTACCTCCTCAATTGTCTGAAGTTCATAATGTATTCCATATATCCATGTTGAAGAAGTATGTGCACGATCCATCACAAATCATCGATCATGGAGACCTGGTGATTCAAAAGGATCTCACATATGAGCAAAAGCCCATGAAGATCCTCGATCGTGAGGTATGCACCTTAAGGAACAAGACTATCCCCATGGTTAAGGTATAATGGAATAAATGCTCAGAACATGAAGCAACATGGGAGATCGAGGAGTCTATGAGGAAACGATTTACAGACATATTTTAAAAGGTATGTACTCTACAATCCACATACATATGCAATTGAATTTGGGGACCAAATTCTTCTAAGTGGGGGAGGGTGTAGCAACCCTGGTAAATGAAAAAGGGATAAAATGATAAATCTAAACATATGATAAGCAGGTCATAAGAGAATAACGCCTCCGATCAAGGTGCTATTTAATTGAAGACTGGCATGGAGGTGCTAATTAAAGAATTGACACCCCCATGACAGGCGTTATATAAAGAATCGAAGACTGTGTGTACGGGCGTCATTTGCAAATAGAACCGATGGTGTTTGGTTCGAACAGGGATGTTAACTGGTAAGTTTTTATTAGGAAAGATCCATACGTGGATATCTAATTTTAAAAAAAGGATTCTATATAGGAAATTTTAATCCTAATCAAACTCCTAAACCCCGTTGAGGTTCTTGTCCTATAAATACCACCCTTAGAACTCCTTGTTATTAGCTTTGTCAAACCCACGAATTTCTTCCTCCCTGCAAGCCAAAGCGTGAAGAAGCCTCCCTTAATTTCCTGTTGACGAAGGAGTTGCTACTGCTAGCCTTTCTTCTATCACCAGAAGCAGAAGAGCAAGCTGCTTCTTCTTCCGAAGGTTGCTCCTGTCGTAGTGTACGCGAAGAACGTGAAGTTATTCATCTTTCTTTCTTCTTCCTTACTGTAGGGAGGCTTGAAGGCCATTGCCTTTCTTCACCGTTGCTGCTACTACTGCTGTTGCCTTCAGCCGCTGGAGCAAGCTACTGCATCTTCTTCCTTCTAAACTTGTTGCTCTGTTGAAAACAGAGTATCGTTCGTGGTTATTCTCTTCATATTTTCTTCACGTTCTTTATCGGTCTTCAACCAAATCACTCAATCAAGGTAGGTTTTCTCAAGACTTAGCAAAATCCTATAATTACTAAGTGAAAACATGCATATAGGTCTGAAGGAGTTATAGATTTCGTTTCCAGAATGAATTTTCTCCGTTTACTGCATGAATGAAACTGACGACCCAAGATAGGGCGTCATTTAAAATCAACTACCGTGCAAACAGTCATCTTTTCCTAGATAGTTAATAATTATACAATGTTTAAAATTTAATAACTATGAACTCTTACATGTACACTAATGCATGACCGTGTCCATACATTTTTGCTATTTTTCTCCATCTGTTCATGTCATTTGTTTCCTGATCAGACATATTTTATGAACCTTGTGTCTGTGATTGTACCTGCCCGGTGCAAATCAGTTGACAAAGAATTAGCGACCCTGATTAGGTCATTATTAGAATGGACGCCCCTGCAGCTAGGCGTCAAATTCATGATAAATATTAGAAATGGAAACGTACATAAATTCCTAGACATGATAATTGATGACGTATACACTGCCCTTTTATTTGACATATGACGCCCCTGACTAGGGCGCCTTTTTATGAAATGAAGACTTAATGCAAGTCGTCAATTACTTAATATATGAAAATTGGAAATTTTTATAGATGATAATATCAACGGTAAATGACTGAGTGAACAGTCGTCATTTACTGAACTGACGACCCAGACAAGGGCGTCATTTCATAAAATGTGGACTCAAGCTCAGGCGTCAATTGACTGATAGTTCTGATTTTTTTTGGTTTTTCATGTTTTTCAGTAACCCTTTGACAATGGGTTATGTGTGTTGGCACTATATTCCATCCTGTGAATATAGTCCCATGTTTCACGTCGTTTCACGGTTACCCACAATTTCTCGGTGATAGATGAACCCTCCATGGGACTTTCTGTTCCTTTGGACCGGTGACTTTATCATAGTGATGTGACACCACCCTTGGACCTATTTTGTAAGCATTCAAGTTGGGCAGCGGACTCACACTAGTGAGCTCACTCGCTTGGCGCACATTAGTGCACAAAGGCAACTTGGCGATGATGGAGAGGGTCCGAGGCGGGTCCTTGAGGCTCCAAAGGTTGGCTAGCTTGGGGAGAACCCCAAATGGGCCTGGGATGCCCAAATCATGGGAGGCCAACACACCAAGGGTGTGGGATGTAATGGTTCACTCACAACTCGCCCGCGGTGGTCACTCACGGCACTAGCAATTTAGGGCCGAGCTCTCATTCACCGTCCGACGAAACAATGGAGATAATACTATGCTAGCAATGAATTGAAACCAGCCAAGAGAGGGACCGAGGCTCACCTAGCAGGCGTGAAGACGCCGACTCAGGCCGGAGACGGGGGCGAGCGGGGAGGCGTGGGTATGCACCCGCACGCCGCGCCGATGAAGCTTCGAACCTGAAATTTAAGATTTACATGCACTACGCCCCTTGCAAGGGGGTTGGACTAGGGGTGGGGGTTCAAATTACAACCAAAATATTCCTCCACGCAGGGAGGGACCTTCAGCCAGCCAAGCGGGTAGGGGAAAAACGGGGAAAGTATGCCGAATGAAGACCGAGATCGGTTCAGTCTTCTCTCTGCGAGTGTTGACAGTCGGTCGAAGATGTTGCTGCTGTGACTTCCCCTGAATTTTGTTGGGGACGAAACCACTTGGAGAATCTTCGTATCTGGAACAGGGTGACTCCAGAATTTTGTAAATTTCTTCAGGCACCGCTGCTGGTCGTGGTGGGGGCTTGAACAGGGTGGCAGACCCTCGGATCTGACAGTTTCCGGTTCCCAACAGCAGGAAGAAGATGGTGCCACGACGGCTCCCGAGCTCAGAATCAGGTACCGCTAGAGTCGTTGGAACCATTGACGAGTCCTCTTCGAAGCAAGACTGACGGGGATGCCAGCTAATGTCTGGTTCGACCGGTGGGCTCTGAACACTGAGGAGGGGTCGGTGTAGACTGAGTGGAGGTAGATCCGAGCGCCTGGAGGAAGAAATTAATAACTCTTGCGAACGGATGCCGATTGGAGTTCCGCCTCTTGATTCTGAAAGTAGACAGGTCGAAGAAGATCTTTTCAGAATAACTTTTGTCCTGATTCACGTTGGATTTGTCATGGCAGAGCTGCCAATCATGTTCAGGTGCTCTGTCAGGAGAGCTTCGCACAGTCGAGGGAGAACGGCTCTCCCGGGCAACTCGGTGCTCGGACGACAACAAAACCACCGCCGTTGCGAAGAAGACAGGCAGACGCTTCCGTGGGTATCTCTTGGGCCTTCAGATTCGTGGGGAGGTGGTCAAGGTGGCCGCTGCTAGCAGGTGATCCTCTGCAGGTTGCCAGTCTAGATGGTGGAAGGTGGGGGTGATGGAGAAGAACAATGGGAGAGTGGAGGAGATGAGGGAGAGGGGGGGGCGACCTAGGGCTGTGGAGGGAAGGGGGATTTCGAAATTCAAAGGCCTAGGGAGGTGGAGGGGTGCTTGGGGTGGTGGGAAGGGTGCTTGGGAAAGTGGGAGGGGTAGTTGGGGGTTGGGTGGTGAGGAGAGGATTGGTGGAGGGGGTCTTGGGAAGGGGGGAGTATTGATGAGGGTTGTGGGGAATGGGAAGAGGCTTTAATGGGGTAGGTGGGGAGTGGAGGTGGTTGGGAAGGGAGGAGAGAGAAAAATTTTGAAATTGGGGTAGGAAGGAGAGAGAATGGGGTTGGCCCCCTTTAGAGAGACAGAGAAGAGAGAGAGAGGGGGGGAATCCACCCCAATAGAGAGAGAGAGATAATGAGAGAGAGGTCTATTGGGATTTGGAATTCTGGATTTAAATATTCATGCAAAAGTTCTTACATATGAGATGAGTGGGGGCCTATTTATAGGCATTGGACTTTTCCTAGGACGAAAATGACCCTGACTAAACAACTATTGACCAAGCACTCCAAGGGAGGGGTGCCCCTGGGCCTAGCCCATTAGTTGGGCCCAATAGCCTAACAAACCAACATAATGACACAAGACTTTGGTAGATAATCTACTAACCTAAGTACATGACTCAAATAAAGGGAAAATTACATGATGATGACTCAAATAAAATGTAAAAATTACATGACTAGACTCAAAAATTATGACGAACACAATGGCGCACGCTGATGAGCAATCCGAGCCTCAAAAGAAGTGGAGGGGGCGAGGGATGCCCCCATCATACCCCCGGGGTGGGGAAAACTCGACCTCGTCGAGTATGGGTCCACCGGAGAAGTAGTACACCAAAATGCAGCTCCGGGCGAACCACGATCTCCAAACTCAACCTTCGCTCATAGCCGGAGAAGGGCGCTTCAGCTCGTCAAAGTGGCTCGGACACACCCTCATGCTGGCGATGGGATCTTGCTTGCCTAGTATTACCACCGTGTGCTCACGTCGGGCTCTCAGGCTAATTTGTGGTGGCACTCCAAGGGTGTCTCTCGCAAGGATTGGTGTAAGCTCAAGGCACTCAGTAGGATCCACCGCGGTGCCCTTAGAGGGTGCCGGATCCGCCACATGAGAAATGGGGTGAATCCCAAAACCCATCGGTAAGTCCAACCCGCAAGTCGGGTTGCCAAAATCACTCGGAACTTGGCAAGGTCCAAGTCCTCGTGCCCTCAAATTGGAGGTGACCCTAGGGTAAAGCCACTCCAAAGCCATCATCGTCTAGTTACCAACTTTGAATTCCAAGTGGCGCCCATGAGTTTTTGCCCGCTTGTTGTGAATCTCACCGCTTGTTGCTTGATACTTACTCGGATGCATATGCCATGCACTATGATGCGGTGTGAGTGGATAATGTATGGTATGCAAAGGTGGTCCAGGGCAACCACATACAGACCTATCATGCATTGATGTTATGAAGACTTTGAATGATTTGGGAGGACCGGGCATCCATAGGTGTCCCTCTTATGAGTGAGTGTGATAAATGTTGGAGGACCCAGACACCCATGTAGGTTCCTAGCATACATAAGACCAATGGTGAATTGGGGAGGACCGTTACACCCAAATAGGGACCACTCATGCTTCCTACTTGACATGTGGGTGATGTGAATGAATGGACCTGACTTTCTAATCACGCCAAGTGGTGTGTTGTGCCAAGACTTATGCACTCCTATCCTAGAGATGACCTCCATGTGTATGGGTGTGGGGTGGCCCTTGATCTTCCATGTGAAAGGGTCGAAAGGATCTAGGAAGGTGGGTATCATGGAGAGAGGCTCTTCATTGTTTCCTAAGTGTATTTCACCCATGGTCATGGTTCCCTTGGTGTGGTCCGGGTCTTGGGAGAGGTGGGCTTGGCCGAACATGGTTGGTTGGGGTAGGAAAAGGTTGGTGGTGAGTAAGGTGAGTGGGTCACATGGGGAACTAGACTCCCATAGGAAAGGGTCAAAGGGATCATGGTAAGGGTCACCTAGATAGGGGTACTCCATGTCCTCAAGATCCTCATATGGTGGTGAGTCGCCCTCTTCTAGTGAAATGGTTGGGCCAGTGTATGGGGTGGGTTGGTTGGTCAAGGTTCTAGGAATCACGATGGTAGGGGAGTGGACTGGGATGGGCTCTTCCACTATGGGGAGAAGAAAAAGGAGGTCATTAGTGTAGCAACCAACAGTGCAAACTGAGGTGATAGACCCAATGCATGGATGGATGAGGTCAAGGCTCCTGGGTCGGTCCGTCCCTAGAGTCAACAAACAAGTCAAGTCTAATTGCCACTCTAGACCCTTGAGGAGATCATCCCAACCCTCTATCTCATAATAGGATTGGATCATGGTGTGAAAGGAGGGGAGGGCCACAATTTGGGATTGATGTTCCATGGGTGAGAGGTGTGGGGGTGAACTATGGACGCGGGGGCCTTGCTTGAGCCATTGGAGTATGAACTCATTCACGGTGAGGGGGTGTGGCTCTTGAGGATCCGGACTAGGAGAGGTGGGTGGAAGTGGAGGTGCTTGGATTTCCTTTATGGTTGGTTGTGGATCTGGACTAGCATCCCTTTCCATGTGGGTGGGTGTATGGGTTTCAACTTCTAGTGATAATGTGTTGGGTAGATCTAATGCGGGGGAATTGGTGATAGCAGGTGCATGGTGCACCCGAGGTGGTGAACAAGTATGGGCTTGGGTTGGGATTGGTAAGGGAAGTAGTGGAGGTCTAGGTTGGGGTTGGGTTTGGGTAGGAAGAGGAAGATGGGTGGGTTGAGGGGTTTTGGGAAGATTGTCCTTGGGAGGAGTGTCCTTGTTGGGGAATGATGGCGGGGTAATGGTGGTCGGGGTGGGAGATGTTTCAACCACTAGGGACATAGGAAGATGCTTCCTTGTGGGGCATTGTCCGGCGATGTGCCCCAATTGGTGGCACCTATAACATTCCGGCTCGCACTTACCCGAGGTTATTTCACTCACTTCTATCTCCATTGGGCTCTTTCCCTTTTGAGAAGGGGTGAGGTGAGGGGTGGTCAAAGGGGCTTGGGTAATGTGGGTTGTGGAATGGGGTTTTGGTTGCATTGTGGGGAATTGGGGAATTGGAGTCTTGGGTTGGCCGGATGGGAATGGTGGAGTTGAAGTGCTCCTTGGGCTTTGGTGATCTGAGTAGGAAGGGGACACATAACTAGCCCTAAGTTGCTCCTTCATGTTTACCCAAGTGGTGATGGTATCTTCACTTCTAATTATCCTTAGCCGGACAATTTGTAGCCAATAGGTTTGAGCCCGTTTGGTAAGTTGTGATTTGGCAAATTGGACTTTCTCGTTATCGGTCATGGGATACCAAGTGAAGTAATGGTCCATGGAAGCCTCCCAATCCAAATAGTCACTAGGATGAGTTCCATCAAAGGTGGGAGGTGGGGGACACGTCCTTCTATCATCCGCCCTTGGGGCGGGCCCATTTTTTCCAAGTTGGTTGAGTCGACCCGATATGTTATCAAGCCGCTCATTGGCATAGGTCAAGGTCTTCATGAGGTAGTTGACATGGCCAGGGAGGTCATGTGTGTTAGTGGTAGGCATCCCTTGGGGTTTTGGACTCATGGAGAGGGCCGATGAGGCGGTCATGCTAGTGGACAAGAGCGATGCACTGGAAGACTCTAAATGCATATGCGCGCCCTAGGACCAACTTGATAGAGACAAGTTGTGAACTTGCTCTGATACCACTTGATGTGACACCACCCTTGGACCTATTTTGTAAGCATTCAAGTTGGGCAGCGGACTCACACTAGTGAGCTCACTCGCTTGGCGCACATTAGTGCCCGAAGGCAACTTCGCGATGATGGAGAGGGTCCGAGGCGGGTCCTTGAGGCTCCAAAGGTTGGCTAGCTTGGGGAGAACCCCAAATGGGCCTGGGATGCCCAAATCATGGGCGGCCAGCACACCAAGGGTGTGGGATGTAATGGTTCACTCACAACTCGCCCGCGGTGGTCACTCACGGCACTAGCAATTTAGGGCCGAGCTCTCATTCACCGTCCGAAGAAACAATGGCGATAATACTATGCTAGCAATGAATTGAAACCAGCAAAGAGAGGGACCGAGGCTCACCTAGCCGGCGTGAAGACGCCGACTCAGGCCGGAGATGGGGGCGAGCGGGGAGGCGTGGGTATGCACCCGCACGCCGCGCCGATGAAGCTTCGAACCTGAAATTTAAGATTTACATGCACTACGCCCCTTGCAAGGGGGTTGGACTAGGGGTGGGGGTTCAAATTACAACCAAAATATTCCTCCACGTAGGGAGGGGTCTTCAGCCGGCCAAGCGGGGAGGGGAGAAACGGGGAAAGTATGCCGAATGAAGACCAAGATCGGTTCAGTCTTCTCTCTGCGAGTGCTGATAGTCGGTCGAAGATGTTGCTGCTGTGACTTCCCCTGAATTTTGTTAGGGACGAAACTACTTGGAAAATCTTCGTATCTGGAACAGGGTGACTCCAGAATTTTGTAAATTTCTTCAGGCACCGCTGCTGGTCGGGGTGGGGGCTTGAACAGGGTGGCAGACCCTCGGATCTGACAGTTTCAGGTTCCCAACAGCAGGAAGAAGATGGTGCCACGGCCGCTCCCGAGCTCATAATCAGGTACCGCTGGAGTCGTTGGAACCGTTGACGAGTCCTCTTCGAATCAAGACTAATAGGGATGCCAGATAATGTCAGGGTCGACCGGTGGGCTCTGAACACTGAGGAGGGGTCGGTGCAGACTGAGTGGAGGTAGATCCGAGCGCCTAGAGGAAGAAATTAATAACGCTTGCGAACGGATGCCGATTGGAGTTCCACCTCTTGATTCTGAAAGTAGACAGGTCGAAGAAGATCTTTGCAGAATAATATTTGTCCTGATTCACGCTGGATTTGTCGTGGCAGAGCTTCCAATCACGTTCAGGTGCTCTGTCAGGAGAGCTTCGCGCAGTCGAGGGAGAACGGCTCTCCCGGGCAGCTCGGTGCTCGAACGACAACAAAGCCACCTCCGTTGCGAAGAAGACAGGCAGACGCTTCTGTGGGTATCTCTTGGGCCTTCAGATTCGTGGGGAGGTGGTCAGGGTGGCCGCTGCTAGCAGGTGATCCTTTGCAGGTTGCTAGTCTAGATGGTGGAAGGTGGGGGTGATGGAGAAGAACAATGGGAGAGTGGAGGAGATGAGGGAGAGGGGGGGGCGACCTAGGGCTGTGGAGGGAAGGGGGATTTCGAAATTCAAAGGCCTAGGGAGGTGGAGGGGTGCTTGGGGTGGTGGGAAGGGTGCTTGGGAAAGTGGGAGGGGTAGTTGGGGGTTGGGTGGTGAGGAGAGGATTGGTGGAGGGGGTCTTGGGAAGGGGGGAGTATTGATGAGGGTTGTGGGGAATGGGAAGAGGCTTTAATGGGGTAGGTGGGGAGTGGAGGTGGTTGGGAAGGGAGGAGAGAGAAAAATTTTGAAATTGGGGTGGGAAGGAGAGAGAATGGGGTTGGCCCCCTTTAGAGAGAGAGAAGAGCGAGAGAGAGAAGGGAATCCACCCCAATAGAGAGAGATAATGAGAGAGAGGTCTAGTGGGATTTGGAATTCTGGATTTCAATATTCATGCAAAAGTTCTTACATATGAGATGAGTGGGGGCCTATTTATAGGCATTGGACTTTTCTTAGGACGGAAATGATCCTGACTAAACAACTATTGACCAAGCACTCCAAGGGAGGGGCGCCCCTGGGCCTAGCCCATTTGTTGGGCCCAATAGCCTAACAAACCAACACAATGACACAAGACTTTGGTAGATAACCTACTAACCTAAGTACATGACTCAAATAAAGGGAAAATTACATGATGATGACTCAAATAAAATGTAAAAATTACATGACTAGACTCAAAAATTATGACGAACACAATGGCACATGCTGATGAGCAATCCGAGCCTCAAAAGAAGTGGAGGGGGCGAGGGATGCCCCCATCACATAGAGACCTCCGTAAGACTTCGCTAGCCTTGGATTCCCTCAAGGTAGCCGAGCATGTTGTACCCTTAAAAACCTTTGACACTACTTGATTGCCATGTCACTCTAAAAAAACATGGTATACCGGACCTCATGATATGCTGTTTGATGTCATGAGAATACTATTTAAATAATAGAATGGGAAACCATACCATTAATACTCCTTAAAAATGATGTGTCATACCTGTGGATACTAATTCTATCTACCTTATCATGTATAAGAACGAGCGACCATGGTTATAGGAGCGCTTATTCTTAATGTCTTGGCACCCCATTTAGGGAGCCGATTCCACCAAGTTTCATACGAATCGTGGTTATGCCGTTACTATCATGGTACGTCCTTACGCATCATGCTCAATCCTTGAAATTTTATTCCACATAATCTACCTTAAAGTTCATACAAGCTTGAATCCTTTGAAATTCTATATTGGCTATAACTATAGTGGATGTCGAAAATACATGATCAATGCCTACGCATATAGGGCCCGATCTGGTCTTGGGAGGAGCACCCGAAAGTATTAGTGCCCATGGGAGTTGTAATGATGACGGTATGGCATTGTACCGAAGTGCATGACTAGCTTGATAGACATTCCACAAATCTCGTACTTGACTTGATTTGACTTGACATGACGTGACTTGCGTGACCCGGAATGGGTATTAATTGCTTGCTTATAACATGATGGCCAATTCTTGACATGATCGCATGACCTGATAACTATATGTGCTTGAGTATCTCGCTATATTAACATGAGTTTTTTTAAAGACTTGCTAGTTCACTCGCTATCACTTGATATACATTCTCTACTCTCTTGTAATTCAATCTCTCTATTGTCGTTTCTTGCGAGCATGCATAGCTTATTGCATTTCATGTAACCTGTAAATTACTTAAAGCAAGTTACTTCTTGAGATACAGTCCCTACTGAGCGTTCGCTCACCTAGTGTTTTCCCTTATTTTTCAGGTAAGTCCGATAACGAGGCCCAAACGGATGGAGATGACAATGAGTGAGGAGATAGAGCCACTCCAAGCGTCGATTAGTCTTGTCTTTTCTATTTCTTGAGTCCATTATGTTACTTTTCCTTTATTTGAGTCGTAGCACTTTCTTTAAGTAAGTTGTAATAAAGTACTTTGAAGGTTTGATGAAATAAAGGATTGAGTTATTATTACTTTGCGCACTCTGTCTTTGTGTCGAATACACTAACGCTCTGATTGATATGATTGATATAAACTCGTCATGCATCTCCGGGTTCCTTCCGCGCTCGGGGCGTGACACATTCAACTCTACTAACGTGAATGATGATGACATGAAATCAAAGGATGATGGAGAATTTTGGGAAGAGAAACTGAATGGGGATCCTCAGGAAACTGCTGCACAAAATGATCCTATTTAGGGTGAGTCAGCCGAGCAAGGTGAGTCATCCGCCAACATCATATTTCTGAAAAATCATCATGTTGAAAACATCATAGGTAATCTTCGCCCTAGGACCAGATCCTTTGCTTGAGAGGTTAATAATGAAGATCTTATAGCACTTGTGTCCCAAATTGAACCTAAAATAATAGAAGAGGCCTTAAATGATGAATCTTGGGTAAATGCAATGAATGGAGAATTGGGTCAATTTGAAAGAAATAAAGTTTGGAATCTTGTTCCTCGACCTAAAAATGTGTCTGCCATAGGAACTAAGTGGGTCTTTTGAAATAAGAAAAATGAAGATGGAATAATATCTAGAAATAAAGCTAGGCTGGTGGCCAAAGGCTACTGCCAGAAATTTGGGGTGGATTTTGATGAATCATATACACCAGTTGCTAGGATGGAAGCAATCAGAATATTGTTAGCATTTGCATGCTCATATAACATTAAACTTCATCAAATGGATGTAAAAAGTGCATTCTTGAATGGCATAATTAAAGAAGAGGTTTATGTTGAGCAGCCCCCTGGCTTCGTATTGTCTGTGCCACATATCCATGTTTTCAGATTAAACAAAGCACTGTATGGACCGAAACAGGATCCACGGGCCTGGTATGATAGGCTAACTGATTTTTTGATCAGCAAAGGCTACAACCAAGGTAAGGTGGGCCAAGCTCTCTTTACAAAAAATTTGAATAACTACCTCATCATAATTCAGGTATACATAGATGATATCATTTTTGGCTCAACATGAACTGCACTATGTGATGCATTTGCAAACTTGATGTCTTGTGAATTTGAGATGAGCTTGGTGGGAGAGCTGAAATATTTTCTTGGTTTACAAGTACAGTAGATGAAGGACGGCTGCTTCATCAGTCAAACTAAATACACATTGGAAATTTTGAAAAGATTTTGAATGGACAAATTGAAACACATAGCAACTCCAATGGGTACAAATACCTCCTTAGATGGTGATTTGTTAGGTAAAGAAGTAGTTGCAAAATTATACCGAGGTATGATTGGACCCTACTATACTTAACTGTCTCAAGACCTGACATTCACTTTAGTGTGTGCATGTGCTCCAGATTTCAATCTAGACCTACTAAATTACATCTTGCTGCTGTTAAAAGAATTTTCAGATATGTCTCAAGCACACATAATTTGGGTCTTTGGTTTCCTACTACACACACATTAGATTTAATTTCATACACGGATGCAAACTATGCTCGCTACGAGTTTGATAGGAAAAGCACTAGTGGCTTTTGCCAATTCGTAGGTGGGTGCTTAGTTTCTTAGGCCTCCAAGAAGCCGCATTCTGTGGCCCTCTCCACTATAGAGGCTGAATATGTAGCAGCAGGGAGTTGTGGTACACAGGTAATCTGGATAAAGCACCAGCTCAAGGACTACAATGTAGACCATGGCTGCACACCCATATACTATGATAATACTAGTGCTATAAACTTATCTATGAATCATGTACTGCATTCACACACCAAGCATATAGAGATAAGGCACCACTTCATAAGAGATGAAGTCTCCAAATGTAATTTTGATCTAATCCATGTAGGCACTACACAACAAATTGCTGATATTTTAACTAATCCAGTGGATAATGATAAATTCTCAACCTTGAGAAGAGAGTTAGGAATTTTTTGACCATCTTGAGCTCTCTGGTGTTTTGTTTTAACTCCTTTGCATTGAAGTCAGTATGTTTAGTCAGTTTGTAGCCTACCTCGAGGCATCCTTGCCACCACCTTGACCTGTCTATTCAAATTTTTCTCACCCGTAACCTTGGGTTTTGTTTATGTGTCGATGCATCCTCATCTCAGGTCGACGCAATCTATACTTTTGTCTTGTACTCAATGCTCAATTTCTCATGGTATATAAAATGGTGCTAGGAGATTGGCAGAATTTCTCTATCTGGATATCTGCACTATGCATAAGGGGGTCATTGACCTAGTTCTTCGCCAAGTACCAAGGTTATCTGTTTCATTTAGTGAGGGGGAGATACTCTTTCAATGTCTAGACGACTTCCTCTTGTGTCCATAATGTCAAGTTTTTAGGGAAAGTATGTCTTTCTTGATGTCAGTTAGGTCTTACTGTGTTCATTGAGACTCTTATACAATTCTTTCACAGAATCCTGAAACACAAAATTCTCTTAAAAGCTGCTAAGTCTGTTAACTGAATGATTAGCCAAGAAGTTTTAGTTTTATGATATTGTAAAGAATAAGTTGAATGACTCTGAAGAATATCTTTTGACAAGAACAGTCAGCAAAGATCAGTATTGAAATATAGTGCCCTGAATTCTTTCTAAAATCTTGAACATTGAACTTAAAGATACCAATCAAGTAGAAAATCTGTTCAGGAGAGTATTGTCTACAAACACACTACTTTTCTATAATCAAATTGGTAAAATCAATTTAGAGCAATGATTTGGTTTACTGACAAACCAACTCCTTCACCTTGAAGTGGAAGTGAAGTTGTGTTAGGAAGTGCCATATTATCTCTGGTTAAAAAGCCATTGCCCATGAAATCATGATAGATCAATAGCACAAAAAGTTGAGTAACTGGGTCACTTCACCTAAGACGTGTTGTGCCTCACGTAAAAAGACTTCTCCATTGCTAACTCTATTCTCAAAAGAAAGGCATTTAGGTTACCACACTAAGTAACTGGGGATTCCTACATCTAACCAATGTGCTTCCTCACGAAGAAAGGTGTAGGTCAAACCTCATTGCTCATTGGAAAAAGGAACTTAGTCATAAAAACATGTTGAATATAATCAAAACCCCATTTTGCTAAAGTCCGATATGTTTGTTTGTCCTCAATACTGTTGGAAAATTATTTACTTGAGAAATCTCTGAAAGTTCAGCTAGTATAGCTTTTAGATAGCTTATTCTAAGCATTTATATGACAATTTATTCACCCTCATTACTCCTGTGTGAAGATAATTTTCAAATCCGTCATTCAATGTTTCACGAAATCATCAGTCTAAAACATCTAAGCATTTTTTTTAGTTAGCTCACTTACACTCTTAAGAGATAAGTCTGCCACTTCTAAATCTGTGAACTTATTATATCTGGGATCTCTTGATCCTTCAGTCTATCATTACCTTGCCCACTTTTATTTTTGATGATGTCAAAGGGGGAGAGTGGTTTAAGGGGAGAGTGGTTTACGGAATAAAGGGGTGAGTCAAGATAAAAGGGGGACTGAGTGCAGATGAAAGATGAAAGGAGAGTTGTCCATCTCTATCTACACTAATTTTTTTTGTGTCAAGCATTTTAGATAAAGCATTTCACATAAAGCATCTCAGATAAACCTTCTTCCTATTTTTGAAGGAAGATGAATCTTTCCATGATCATATAATGACTTAATAACTCATGTTGTTAGATTTATTGCCATCATCAAAAAGGGGGAGAATGTTGAATTCTATGTTTTGATGATGTCAATATAACATGCTTGTCTTGGTACAGCTTTATTATTACAGGAAATTTGAGCCAGAGAAAACTCACTTTGAACCAAGAAATGAATCTTTAGAAGTATGGATAAAAAAATGAAGTGTCGAAGCTGTATGTTCACCACCTCGACGGAGTCACAGCCAAGAGCTGGTTCGTAGAAGAGATGCATCGACGCATCAAAGAAATGCACCGACGCACCAAAATCAAAACTGTCATCTTGACGCACCACGTTGAAGCATCAGGGTGATGCACCAATGCACTAGTCAAGGCTCGGGTTCTAAAAAGCAACTATGTCATAGCATCATGAACCTGCACCGACGCACCAAGTTAGAAATCGATGTCTAAGGTCAGCTATCTGAAAGATCTATTCATTAGTACCTCTATGCACCTGAAGAAGTGAATCGATGCACTAAGTTTGGAAATAGAAATCGGAAGTCTGCCAGGTCGAAGCAATTCAAGGGCAAGTGTATTCTGTCACCAAGATAGGTCGAAGCAATTCAAGGGCAAGTGTATTCTGTCACCAGGATAAGTCGAAGATGAAAGCCACTGCTCTAACATTTCAGTCATTAGCACATGAACCACCATCTTGTGCCTCGACCTGACAAGGTTATGCCTCAACACTTATCATCTACTCTCCAGCACACTTAAGGAAATACTTTTCTGAAAGGGATCAGAATGATTAAAAGGATTATTAAAGATTACTTTATGAACGGATGAGTGTCAATGGAGGGTTCTTAAGGAAGAATTGGACCGCCAATTAGAAAAGCACACTGAGCTCGTGATAAACCCAGGTGAACCACGTGCCGATATCTCGGTAGAAAGTTTGGCAGAAAAATCTTCATCACACGTGGATGTTTTCTTTCTGGAAAGTTCAAATAATCATCAGAATATTCTCTTCCATGTGGACCAATGGAAAATTGGCTGATCGGAATGGAGGACGATGCTCTACTCTTTGCTACAAGTATTAGCCGCTCTGTTCAAGAGAGGCTACCGAACACTACTATTGCCATTAAGAGAGAAATCCCAGAGAGAGTCCTCCAGAGATAGAAGAAAGAGAAGATTATCGTGAGAGGAGGAGAAATCTGAGTGCAGCCGGCGAGTTTTATCTGAAATCAGGTTCAATCTGAAGCTACATTATTTTCGTTCTTTCCGATCGAAGTTCTTCAATTCCCTTGTTTTCTATTTTTCTTTATGTTCTTCTTTATGAACATGTTTCGTGGTTCCCTCTACAGTAGTAGAGGAAGGGAGATTATTCTCTGGTGTCCCCTCTGTAGGTTTAGAGGAAGAGAGGTCTCCAACCTCTGGTTGAGTGAGTTGCAGGCTGTAACTTACGGGGTTTCCTCTATGGTAGTAGAGGAAGGGAGGTTGATCCTCTGTCCTTCTGGTTTTCTAGGAGAAGCGAGGAGAGTGTTCCTCGAGGAAAAGCTATATTCAGCCATTGTTGTAGACTGAGTCTGCAGGTTCATTAGCTTTAAGCAAGGAAGCCTCACTCTGAGAGAGTGAGGGGTGGACGTTGATTGCAGGTTGCAATCGAACCACCTAAAAACTCTATTGTCCATTGCATGGTTTGATTGGATTGGCCAATCAGTATGCTTAACTTCGACTAATCAATATATCAAAAGTTGCAGCTGGAATGATAGGTCAAGCCTATCTGAAATGCTGCCCCTTGTGTGAGGAGATCTTTGATCAAACCTCTGCCTAGTATTGATGACAGTCGCTTCCAGCATGCTAGACTTCTGAGCGAGTTGCTCTTGCTGTCGAGTTTCTTGCTTACACACGCTAAGTTCATTGCACTCTTTTTGCACTCTAGCTAGCTGTTCATTTGCGTGATCCGGTGTTAGCGTTAGAATTGGCCATGCTGTTAACGCATATGTTCTTATTGCTGTTGAGTATGTTGTTTGCTCTTTTTTGGGGGCATATATATTCACCCCCCCCCCCTTCTATATCTGGCATTCTAGCTTATCAGCCTCTTCCTTCTTCGCCTTGTTGGCTAATTTATAGGGACGAACGCGAGGTCCTCCCTTTATTTCAGTCGAAAGCCCAGGTCAGTGTCATACCAAACAGCTTCTGCTGAATAATGGAGCACTGTCGGCTAAAGGGGTAAGACCACCGGTCAATGACAGGCGCCTTGCCAGATAAGGGAAGCTCCTGCCAGCCGTTCTTATAAGCTATTGTTCGAAGGCAGGTGCAGGTGTTGCCATCTTCGGCGTCTAAGGCCTTGTAGAATTAAATGCTCGCAGGGGCCTCCCATTCACGCTTTAGCTATCGGTTAAGGGGAGGCCCTGCCGTTTAATTCTTTAGCTTCCAGTTATGGAGAGGCCCTGTCGATTATGCTTTTTACTACCAGATAAGCCCCTTTGCTGCCGTTTTATGGCTTACTGCCGTTTAAGGGGAGGAGCCCTACTGTTTATGTCTTTTTGCTGTCAGTAATGGACTTTGTTGCAGGTTAAGCGGAGGAGCCCAGCCGTTTAAAAGGTGAAGAGGGCCACCGGACGGGGGTTGCCTCCGGATGGGGGGCTGTGCACGCCGACGTCACTGCTACCGTCAGATGGGGGTTTAGCCCCTTTCTCTCAATTTTCTTCTTCTTCTCTTTCTCCATCCATTTCACATGCCGCCGATTCACTCCCACCCCTCCTTTCTTTTCTTATTTTCTTTCTCCTTTTTGCTTCTGCCGCCGACTCACCCCTCCCTTCATTTCTATTCTTTTTTTCTTTGTCTGTATGTGTGCATCTTCATGTGTGGTCTTCATGTGTGTGTCGATTCAACTTGTGAGATGCATCGACACAACCATTGATCAAGAGACTTTTCAGCTTGAATGGCCTTATAGGCCGCGCTCCTGAGTCGACATATCGATATGAGTGTGTCGACACACTCTTATTTTCTTCTTCCATTGCCCTTGTTCGGTTCGGCGAGGCTTGATGCTCTTGATGGTGAATTTCAGGTGTCAACATATGCCCCCCACTCGTGGGTGGCGCAAATGAGGGACGATTGTGGGGGACCCACAGGTGTAGACTTTTTCATCATATCATCTCATTTCACGATCTAGTACACCGTCAATCTGGTGTAAGTACGTGGGAAAGTGTTCACCCCTTCAACAAAGGGATGATTGGTTCGCTTCACCGCAGTGAGCACACGGGCCGAGAAGTTTAGCCCTAGAGGAGTTTAGTCATCGGCATGGGTCTAATGCCGAAGCAGGGAGGAAGGTTTTATGCATCAACTTAGACGGGAGGTCAAAACCAACAGGGTGGGGTCAATCCAGGTGGGACTGGTGGCTAGTGTTCGAACAAGGAGGGTTGTCTATTCAATGACTTAGGCAGAGGGTGTATGTCAAAGGTTTTTTTTTTGTCAATGCTAATACGGTGTCAGAGGCTGACGTGTTTAATTCATCGACACGGGGTGACTGTCAAAGCAAAGGGGTCTTTTTGTTCATCAACTCTAGACGGAAGGTTTGGGCCAAAGCAAAGAAGTCTTTTTGTTCATTGACTTAGATAGAAGGTCCGAGTCAAAGGTTTACTCGTCAGTTCTGATAGGGTGCTAGAGGCTGACGTGGTTAATTCATTGACACGGGTTGAGTGTCAAAGCAAAGGGGTATTTTCGTTCATTGACTCCAGATGGAAGGTCTGGGCCGAAGGAAAGAAGTCTTTTTTTTCATTAACTTAGATGGAAGGTCTAAGTCAAAAATTTATTCTTCAATGTCGATAGGGTGTGAGAAGCTGACGTGGTTAATTTAGTGACATGGGGTGGGTGTCAAAGCAAAGGGATGTTTTTGTTCATTGACTCCAGATGAAAGGTCTAGGTCGAAGGAAAGAAGTCTTTTTGTTCATTGACCTAGACATAAGGTCTGAGTCAAAGGTTTACTCATTAGTGCGGACAAGGTGCCGGAGGCTGACGTGGTTAATTCATTAACACAGGGTGAGTGTCAAAGCAAAGGTGTCTTTTCGTTCATCGACTCCAGACAGAAGGTCTAGGCCGAAGGAAAGAAGTCTTTTTGTTCATTGACTTAGACGGAAGGTCAGAGTCAAAGGTTTATTCGTCAGTGCCAACAGGGTGCTGGAGGCTGACGTGGTTAATTCATTCACACAGGGTGAGTGTCAAAGCAAAGGGATCTTTTTGTTTATCGACCCCAGACAGAAGGTCTGGGCTGAAGGAAATGAGTCTTTTTATTCATTGACTCCGGCGAAAGGTCCGAGTCAAAGGTTTATTCGTCAGCGCCGATAGGGTGCCGGAGGCTGACGTGGTTAATTCATTGACACAGGGTAAGTGCTAAAGCAAGGGTCTCTTCATTCATTGACTCCAAACGGAAGGTCTGGGCCAAGGGTTTGTTGTTCGCCGGTGGGGCTAAGTGTTATAAGATCGTCTTGTATCCAAGATTTTTGCCACTGCAAAGAGTCTGGTTGTTTGGTCATTCGGCCACGATGAATAGTCTGGGCCGGAGGAGAGGTTTTTAATTTTGGTGGCACTTGAAGGGTTGATATCCCCCGGAGACTTTGATGACTTTTTTTACTCTCTCTCTCTTTTCTTTTTCTTTCTTTTTCTTTTTTTCTTTTTTTTCTTTCCCCCCCTTTTTTGGCTTCTTCTTCTTTTTTGAATGGATATTGCATAGTGATGTGCACTACACTCGTCGTTAAAATCCGTGCCATAATTTTAAAAATTACTGCACTCACTCACTAAAAAGATTTAAAAATCCAAGTAGAGTTGTAAGAACGGGTCGATCCTACAGAGTGGAATATTTTTAATTTAAACATGTAGGAAAACCCTTATATTTCAGAATATCGAACTTGAGTGAGTTTTATGAAAAGTAAAATAAGATTGCATGAAAATAAACCTATCTAAAGAATATGAGAGGGTTGAGAAGAGAAATTTGGAGGAAGTGGAGAGAGAAAGAACTAGAAAAACACACTTACAAAAGATTAATTTTTATTGCTTAAGATGAAAGATTACAACTCTATGAAAGTTAAAATTACAACTTGCATAAAATTAAAGAACAAGGGAAGAAAAGAGGCAGGAAATTGGAAGAATAGCACCGTCCACATCTGCCGAGCCTTTGAATGGATCACCCTGCCTTGGAGAGGAACGCCGCCTTTAGAGCATCGAAGAAGACAATCTCCATCAAGGGGATGTGTGAAGAAAATATAGGAAGGGGGATAGAGGAAGATAGAAGAAGACTTTTAAAAGAAAAAAAAATTAAGAACAGAGTAAACAAAGAAGAGATAGGCGGGAGATTGGGGGGTTACAGGTTGAGAAAAGATAGTAAAATAATGAAAATAGAGCCTAAGAAGAATGAAAATAACTTTAAAACGGAGAATAATTAGGAGATGTGGACGAAGAGAAAGTTAAAGATCAGGAAGAGGGGAAGGAATTTGGTGAAGAGTGCAGAGGGAGAAGATGATCAGAAGAAAGTGAAATCGGGGGAAGAATAGAACCTGTAAAAGCGTACATGAACAGTAAAAATGCAGGACTGAACTTTAGAAAATTGGAAATAACTTGAAAACAAGAGAGACTTAGAAGAAGAGGAAGAAAAAAAAATTAAAGAGCACTTAAATACGGAGAACTTTGCTGAAGATAGGAAATTAAAAGAAAGACCAAAAAAGCATTAAAAGCGGCTAATAAAGGCAAAGATATTTGATCTGACGAGAGCATCAGGGACTCCACCTCAGGATGGTCGGAACATATCCACAACAAACGGGGGGTGAGAAGAGCCTCAAGGTGAGGATGTCATCTTCTCCACGGGCGATATAGTTCCTGTGCATGTCTTCTTCTCCACGGGCGCTCCCTCCGGGGGCGCTCGGTGGGGACACCGCTCCACCAAAAGCCCCTATTGCAGCGGGTGGTTCACGTCGGTCCTATGCTGAGATCATCGCTACTACTCATCCACCACCGGCCATCAACATAGGTGTTAAAGCGCCTGGTTACACAGACTCTGGGGAGCCGGTAGTCTATTTTTCACGTGAAGAGGTAAACCTGTCTATTCTGCCCCTAAAGTGGGCCATCATCGCGCACTGCTCCTATGGCCGATGCCCTATCCCGGAGTTAAAAACCTGTTTGCAGCAGAGGCTTTCTCTGACCTCAGATTTTATTGTTAGCCTTCTTAACCCGCGGCATCTACTATTTCATTTTGATAACGAAGCAGACTTTCTCAAGGTTTTCATGCGTCAAAGCCTCTACATCAAAGGCTTGCTTTACCGTTTTTTCAGATGGGATCCTCAGTTTGAATTTAATGCGGATCCTACTGTTCTCCCCATCTGGGTGGGCTTTCCCATGCTCCCGATAAATTTTTATTATAAAGATTTTGTTACCTACATTGCTGCAAATCTGGGACCTATTTTACGTATACATGATGCCACTCTAGCCCTAACACATACCCAGGAAGCCTTAGTCTGCGTTGAGCTTGACATCTCAAAACTTAGGCCTGAGCGGCTGTGGATTGGATGTGATGGTGACGGGTTTTGGCAGAAAATTAACTATCATAAGGTGCCTCCTTTGTGCCAGTTCTGCCATAAACTTGGTCACCTTGAAGCAGACTGCCTTCGAAAGAAGAAGGGGAAGCATATTGTGGTTGATAACAATGATGTACCTGGGTCCATCTTGGGACCACTCACGAGGGAGGAAGCCCTCACTAACACAAAGTCTGGCGCCCAAAAGAAAAGGTGTTTATCTCCCAACAGCCTACGTTGCAAACTCATAGTAATTCCGAGGCTATTCCACAACCTCAAGAAATCCACAGTAGTGGCCAAGAGATGGAGGCTCAGGGCATCTACCTGTCTAACAACAATCACAGGAATGAGCAAAACACATATTACTCTACATCTTCTACCGTCCTTCCTGATTGGGTGGATGAGTGCTACGCAGGGCCTCCGCACCCACCGACCAGTCAAGTGCATGATGTGCATGACACTACTCCTCAACTGCATGACACTATTCACCGACTGCACGGTCCTGCTGTTACTTAGGGGACTACAACCACGCCGGCGGCGGGCGATGTCACCGGAATTCCGGATACTATCCCAACAAAGCCGATGCAACCGTTGCTGCAAAAGGCAGCTGATCTGGCAAATCACAAGAATATTTTCGTGCCAAATGCTGTTATCACAACTATGGAAGGTTCCTCGCCGATCGTTGGCGTCCGTACCAGAGCTCAGCGGAAAGGTGGGGCCGATCACTATGACAGTATGTCGTCATGATCCTCCCTATCCTTTTCTGGAATGTTAGAGGTATTGGAAACTTACCCACTAAACGGGCGTTGAGGCGTACGGTTAAGAAATTTCAAATTCCTATTATGGCAATCTCTGAACCAAAAATCCCTTTGGCTGATGCTGGTGCTATTTGCCGTTATTTGCACATGCATACTTTTGCTGGAAATGGAGGAGACGGATCTAAGATCTGGTGATGTGGCAGGATAACTTTAACATCACTATTCTTACTTCGTCCCCTCAACATATTATTGTTCTTATTCGGAAGGGCGATTCTCCTTTCTGTTATTTGACTGTCGTTTATGCTGATTGTGATATGCGGACCCGTAGAGAACTCTTTGATAACCTTTTGGATTTCACCAGCCAGGCGGATCTCCCATGGGTCATTGGAGGCGACTTCAACTGTATTGTGTGTCCCTCGGAGAAATCTGGTGGGCTTTTCTCAAATGTTCATTCAATGCTGGACCTGAACGCTTTCACCTCCGCGGCGGGTCTCCTGGACATCGGCTATAGAGGTTCTCAGTTCACCGGGACTAATAACCGACTGGGTAGCGCAGCTATTAAGGCTAGGCTCGACCGAGTATTGGCTAATTCACATATGCAACTTGCTCTCCCTGGCCTTTACGTCCAGCATTTGAACAGGGGGCCTTCTGTTCATGCGCCCTTGCTTCTCAATGTGGACAATGCCCCCCGACCTCCCTCGAGGTTTATCTTCCAGTCTATGTGGACTACCCATGACTCCTTCAACAACATTGTCTCCCATGCCTGGCGGGCGTCTGATGTTCAACATCCCAACCCCTTTGTGGTTCTTCAAGCAAAGCTGAAAGCTATTAAGAAAGCATTGCACACCTGGAACAAGGAGGTCTTTGGAGAACTGAACTCTAACATACGAAAGGCTGAGCTTGATGTTGCTTCTCAACAAGAGCTCCATGACAACGAACCTACTGCCGCTACCAGATCTGCTCTGAATGAAGCAAATGCTCGCCTCCGACAGGCCCTACACTGTGAGGAACTCTTCTGGGCCCAAAAGGCGCGAATGGAGTGGCTCAATAATGGGGATAGGAACACTGCCTTTTACCATGCGGTTGTCCAGGGTAACCGACGCAGGAACCACATCGACCGTCTAAAGATTGGCGAGGACTGGTGCCATGATCAAGAGATGCTCAGGAAGGAGGTAGCTAATTTCTTCCAAGGTCTGCTCACTTCCGGTGACCACTGTCTTGATGATTCTGGTGCGGACACCCGAGCAGTTGAGCGGCGCGACACGCCGAGCCACCGGTACCGCACATGGAGCACAACTTGAGCCACCTCAGCGTCCATCTGGCTCGGAGACAGCCTGGAGACTCCGCCTTGAGCCTCACCATTTATCATATTTAGTTAGCCTTCATGTATGTGTAATTTGTGTTTATTTCATTGTATTCGGTATGTAATTATGAGTGTACGAGGGGCTTATTTGCAAAATGGGACCCCTGGGCCCCACGGGACCCCCCAGGCCCCTCCCATTGATCCACCTCAGCCCATGGGCCCCATGTGGGGTCAGTCAACATGTCAAATGGAGGCATCTAGAAGTTTGAATGGTAAAAGGCACATGGGAGACAAGTGGACTTCAAAGTCCAAGGTGGCTACCAACTTGTCCCCCCCCTTGCCACCATAGTCAATAGGCCGCCCCCTCCCCTTATTTTTTATTTATTTTTGTGTGTGTGTGTCTCATGCCATCCCAGCCCTTCATCTCCCACTCCTAGATCCTACGGTTGTGGATGGATGTGAGATGTAACCTATTTAAGCTTGTATTTTTCATTTTGGAGAATTAATGCCATTTGAATCAAAGTAATTCTTGGAGCTCCAGCTTGGTGCGCCCCCTTCTCCTCTCCCTCTCCCCCTTGGATGCTATGAAGGCTTCCATTCTGAGGTGTGACTCCTCGTGTATCAGTTCCGACGATCGCCGCCGCCGCCACGAGCCGCCACCGCACCGCCATCGCCATCAACGGAGTTCTGCCTGCGTAGTACCACAGCAGCTTGTTTGAAATTCACAGGTCTTCCCCGTGCTCATTTGGCTACCAAATTTGGAGGAGTTGTTCCTGGGATGTTCCTCTCCACCCACAAAAATCAGGCCAGCATTCAGATCACGCTTCCTATATTTTGATTTTCGTCCACTCTTCCATTTTGGTTCTGCCAGAGTTCTATCCAGGTTCACCCCGCCCTGAGTTTCATGCCTTAGAGCCACCTTTTGATTTCTGTTAGTTCACCCAATTTTAATGGGGGTTCCACCCATCCACCCCTTCATCCAAAATTTTTCTCAATTTTTGATTCGCCCTTCTCATATTTTCTAAAAATCATTCTCAGACCCATCTACAGTTCTATCCACCTATTCCCAGATCTGACCACCAGTCACCCCAAAAATCCTAACAAATCGTCGCCCCCTCCAAATCAAATTCTAAAAATAGTCCCAGTTCCGTGGTTTCATTCCCTACAACTCCTAAGAAAATTCTAAGAGCTGAATCGGAGGTTTACTAGGCGGTCAACGGTGGTTCTCAGACAAGTGCCATGTAGATCTGAGATTTTGGTTACTGTACAATAGGGACTTGTAAATTCAGTAAAGTTCTAATCCGACCAGATCCAGCAGATCTCTCTGGGTCTAGATTGAAGCCCTTGAAAAGAGCTTTCCAACGATAGCTCATGCGTCCCGATCCGATGTCGGGATTGATCGCAGCGGCCATTCTCGCCGGAGCGCGCGCCGGAAGGCAGCAACCAAAATCCGTGGGTTATTAGTTCAAGAGTTGGGAATCGGGGCTAATCGACCCCCGATCGGTGTTCCCGGCCGACCACCGTCCATGGAGGCGCACCACCAGGGGTCTCCATCACAGTTGGTCCCACCCCCGCAGATCCGGAGGACAGCGCCGTCCGTGGGCCCCGCGGCCCCGTAGAAGCTGCCGTTCGGAAAGCACGAAAACGCGGAGTTCGGCACCGCCAGGCGACATCAAGATGCTGCCCGTCGACCCGAGTTGCGTGATTCCCGGACCCCACATGTGACCTTTTACCTCCCTGCGTGGAGTGGGTTGACTTAGTGTATTGCTGTAATCATTGTTAACCGGGAGTCCGTAATTCCGTCGGGGTTGTCTTCGCCACGCCGGGTGCGTGGAGGTAAAGGTCTTAACCTCTTGGCGTTCATTGCTTAGCTAGTATATGGTCTTTTGCCGCTGTCGAGAGTGTAGGTACTAGCCCGTGTGTCCATGTCACCGCTGTTAGAGTGAGAGTGACCTATCCGGCGACTCGATCCGAGTCCGGAAGTTGAGTCGGACTACCCTTGACCTCCGCCGGTTCCTTAACCGCGCACGGTCCGCGCTTTCCCTCGCTTGGGACGACGAGTGAGCTTCCACTTCTGTTAGCGACGTTTCACCACTAGGAGCTTGTAGTGTCGGGCTTAGTGTCTCCTTGGTGTGTGTTGCTGGTCGTGTCTTCATCTAGAGTCCGAGGGTGGCACCATATAGTGTCGTCTCCCGTGTCCGTCCCGCATCAGTTTGGTATCAGAGCGAATCGAGTCTAGGGTAGTCGTTGCATATGTCTTGCATAGTATAAGTCGAGTCTAGGATCATCATTTCAAAACAACAAGAAAAAAGTGTTTTCAAATTGCATTTCACCCAATAGCTCGGTATATTAAAAGGCGTTGCCCGAACATTAGGTTATGCCTATCGGGAGGGTAGCGTACTTGCGCGAGTGATCTTCGGATCGCTTATCTCTGCCTTGTACCGGATATTGGTTAGGTCTAAGTGCATCATCTAGTGAGTGTTTGCATTAGTCGGTGTCTTCTAGGTCGTGTGTCTTTGCATGCCCACCCGTCGAGGTACCCAATACTCGCCACCACCACCTATGGCGGACTCCCGGGCCCGTAGCTCCGATGAGTCCTCGACGGCCGAGATGTTCCGAGCCATTATGGAACGTCTTGATACGCGTATGGATGGCCTTAGTACGCGTATGGATGGCATAGGAACGCATCTAGAAGGGCGTATGAAAGCCCTCGAGGATCGGGCTGAGAGTTCGGATCAGTCCATTCAGGGCCTAGTTGGGAGGATCGCTGTCCTAGAGAGGGGCCCAGTAGCGGCGCAACCCGCGCCGACGAATGGCCAACAAGAGCCGGTGCAGCAACCCGCTGTGCCAAGGGCTCAAGTGGAGAATGTGTGGTGGATGATTATGCATCTGATAATGATCAAGGGGGTAACGGTCGTCGTCATCAACGACGGAATCGTGATGACGAGGATGACGACCGCATTCTTAGGGGTGTGCGTGCGGACCCTCCCACTTTTAGCGGGTCCTTAGACCCTAGGGTGTATTTAGATTGGGAGGTCGGCATGGACCGGTACTTCGAGTGGTTTGCGATGACGGACCACCGAAGAGTCCGATACGCCAAGATGAAGCTGCAATGGCAGGCCCAAACTTATTGGATCAATGTGGAGAGCCTGCTCAACCAGCGACGTCAACCCCAAATCGGTACTTGGGATGATATGAAAACCAAGTTGAGGGAGAAGTACCTTCCCGCCTCATATCGCCAACGTCTCATAGACAAGTGGCAATGCATATCCCAAGGGAACCGATCCGTGACCGAGTACACCGCTGAGTTTGATGAGTATTACTTACGGTGTGGGGTCACGGAAGAGAGCACCATGACTATATCCCACTTTCGAAGAGGTTTACGACCCAATTATCAATATGAACTCTTTCGCCGCAATGCAACCACTTTGGAGCAGGCATATCAGATCGCTCTCGAATTGGAGTAGTTCGAGGCCGAGTTTGAGTCACCCCATCGTTTGGGCTCCTTTCCCCTTCGTAGTGTTGAGCCCCGTGGCTCATCTGGCACGTATCCGAGGGCCCCCGTGACTCGACCTCAGGAGCCCGCTCGCCCCAAGCCCTTTGCTCCTAGGCCTCATCCTCCACCCCCGAGGGACCTTCCTCGTCCCCAGCATCTTACGGCCCCACCCACAGTCCATCCTCCGGCACCCGCACCTCCTGCACGTCCTTTGTTGCCTACGCCTCCTATCCGTCGGGAGGATAAAGGTAAAGGACCTATGATTGGGGAGCCTAGTGGATCACTGCAGCAGTGTTATCGCTGCGATGGGTTTGGCCATTTCGCCAACCAGTGTCCCACCCGCCCATCTCTTCACATTGGGGACACATAGGCCGAGGATACCACCCCTACGGGCCTCGAGTTAGTCAGCTATGAGGCAGATGAAGAGCTAGCTGACGAGTACTATTAGATGGGAGGTGAGGCCCAGGATGCCCAGCATTCGGACGATACCCACGTGGGGGTCGTCAGATGTATCCTCACCTAGCCACAGGTCTGTGATGACTGGCGACGGACTACTATCCTTCATGTATTATGTAGGCTGGGAAAGCAAATTTGCAAGGTGGTCATCAATAGCGGGAGTTGTATCAATGCAATCTCCACGAACGCTGTCGCTCGTCTTGGTCTCACACCCATAGACCATCCTTATCCCTATCAGGTATCATGGGTGGATACCACTTCCATTTCGGTCAGGCTGCGGTGCTTGGTCCCGCTGCAGCTCCACTCCTACCGTGACGAGATCTGGTGTGACGTTCTCCCCATGGAAGTGGGAAGTATCATTCTTGGTAGGCCGTGGTTATTCGACCGAGATGCCACACTCCATGGTCGGTCGAACACCTGTACCTTCGACCACGATGACCAGCGGGTCATCCTCCAACCCGTTCGGCCCAGGAGCCCATCAGTCAGGGGTCCTACTGGCCCTAGTACTCCGAAGCCTTCTGTTCCCGGGCCTAGTACCCCATCCCCAGCTAGGGCTATGATCGTTACCTCTGGCCCAGGAGAGCCCTCGATGAGGAGATTGATGATGATTAGCTCCCGGGAGATGGAGCAGGAGCTTAGTCAGGGCTGTCCGGTGTTTGCCATTACGGTCCGAGAGGTGGAGCGGGACTCCGAGGGTGAGCTCCCACCCGAGGTTGTTCCCATTCTGCAGGAGTATGCTGATGTATTCCCCGATGAGCTTCCCGAGGGACTCCCACCCATGCGGGATATTCAGCATGCCATGGACCTTGTTCCGGGCTCTTCTTTGCCCAACCTTCCTCATTATCGCATGAGTCCCACGGAGCATGCCAAGCTTAAACGGCAGGTCGATGAGTTAGTGGAGAGAGGGTCTGTTCGGGACAGCATGAGTCCATGTGCTGTGCCCGCATTACTCGCCCCTAAGAAGGATGGCACGTGGAGAATGTGCATTGATAGTCGTGCCATCAACAAGATCACCGTGAAGTATAGGTTCCCTATTCGCCACCTTGATGACATGCTGGACATGATGGCAGGTGCCACTATCTTTTCGAAGATCGATCTTAAGAGTGGCTACCATCAGGTGAGGATTAGGCCAGGTGATGAGTGGAAGACCGCATTTAAGACCAAGGACGGTCTATATGAGTGGTTGGTCATACCTTTTGGGTTGACCAATGCCCCTAGCACTTTCATGCGGCTCATGACTCAGGTCCTTCGACATTTCATTGGAGTCTTTGTAGTGGTGTATTTTGATGATATCCTCATCTATAGCCGCACCACAGGGGACCACTTAGACCACCTTCGGCAGGTCTGTCTACTTCTTCGGCGAGAGTGTAGATATATATTTCTCCTCTCCTGACTTGGCGGACAATATGTTATGAATAAAGCAATAATATCACGAGTAAAACAAACGAAACGCAGTGAGAGGAGGGAGAAGAATAGAGAGTGACCGTGATCGCCACCAAAGCGCAGCACGTAACTAGCGTACCGTACTTTGGAAAGGAAGGGGAGACACTCGCCTTGATGCAGCACTGGGAGGAGGCGCGGTCGATGCGGAACCGCCTTAAAGACACACGGTCCTATGATAGGCCGTCTAAGAGTGCTGCCGAACGCACGGGAAGAAGAACTCCTGGAAGATGGGCAGCTCGAAGTGAACCGCAAAAAGATGAAGGGCGGTGCAGAGGATGCCGCTCGTATCCTTGAACGGGCCTAAAGGAACCGCGCAAGCCCACCACGCCAAGAGTTGCAAAAGGGTTCACCTCCACCCTCTCCGGCCGGCCAGAGGGGATGGGCCTCGTCCTGATGAAGTGCTGACCTGCAAAACAGTATGAAGACACAGAAGGAACACCCAGGTTAGAGCTAAATGATGTAGTACGCATTCATGTAGGAAGAATGAAGCATAAACAAATGGAAGGGGGGATACCTGGGGGGTTTTAAACCCCTAGGGTGACAAAAACGTAGGTGGGGGTGTGCATGGGGAGAAAAAAAAATGAGGGAAATGCAGAGAGAGAACAATGCATGCAACAGATGATGAAGAACTCGGAAAATGATGCTATGACTCGACACACATACTACTCCCTAAACCGGAGGCTCGTAAGGACGTGAGAGCTTCCCTCCTTGGTGCTAGGTCGTTTGGAAACGCGGCAGGGCTTCGCCGTCGACAAAAATCTTCCCCCCTTCTTGACGTCCGGCCACTATGGTCTATTTATAGAGCCTAGAAAGCCAGCCTCAAAATTAGGGTTTTTAGGTATTTTCAGGTCGAGATTATAAAAGATAAATCATAGATATTATCATAATCTCTTATCCAGTCGAAACGGCATCAAAAATGGTTAATTATCCACGGAGAAATCATGAAAACAAACTGGGAATAAAGCCATGAATAAAAGAGATAAAAGTCTGTTAAAAAGCCTCATCCGACGGGATGAGCGGTCTTACGATAGACCGCGCAACATTTGGGCGGTCTGGTTCAGACCGTCCAAGCTGTCGGTGGAAATTCGGATAATCAGAAAATCAACCCAATTATCTTTCTAACCGGCCGAAACGCCCGCCGTTGGACCCTCAATGATGAACGGTTCTAGTGAGACCGTTCTAGTGTAGAGCGGCCAATATCCAACCGTTTCACCCTGTCGGTGATAATTCGGATAATTGGATAATTATCTGAGAAAATGGGCGCGCGTAGGACTCTGAGGTATAGGCGGTTGTAATAAGCCCGTCCATTGGTTTGAACGGTCCTAATAGAGCCGCACCACAGCCTGTCGGTGAATATTCAGAAAAGACCTCAGAAATTAACAAAATGTATGAACGTTATCAACCGCTCATCTTTTGAACGGCTGAGGTTGGGCCGTTTATGCTATGAAATGTTCAATTACCAAAGCCAAGGCCCATTAAGCCCTGAATCGCCACGGACTTCACCAAGGAGGGAGACGACCCATAAAATGAGCCCAAGACGTGCCACAAAAAATGGCCCAATGAATGATGGACAACTCGAGGCATCAACTAATGGGAGTAAGAGAAATGACTCAAATTATCGGTATAAAATGGGTGTCAACAGATGCCCCTCCTTAACGTCCTCTTTGTCGGGGAGTGAGCGGAGGTGAAGCGGAAGTGACATGGAACATGGAGGTGGAGCGGAAATGCAGCGGAGTGGACCGAAAAAGCGGGCGTTAAGGTAAAACGACACCCGTTTTTACCAACAAGTGATGAGAATCTTCTGGAAAACCTTGAACCAAACGTACAGAATGATTAAACCAAAAGCGACACCCGTCTGGAGGAACTAAACTAAATGAAAATAAACTGACAAGACCAACCTCATGGGGGAGACAATCCCGCGGTCCAATGAGGAGGCCACAAAAGCAAGCGTCAAAATTAAAAGAAACAAGCTAAAACTCCAGACGGGGACTGATGTGACACGACCTCGGACTTAGGCAAACAAGCACAATTAAGCATTCAAATGGGCCTTAAGGGCCACCACTCTCCCGTCGCACTCTATACCCGGAGTGACTTGGCGATGCCAAGTGTGAGGTATGGGAAAGGGCCCTTGCTGGTAGAGGGCCATCAAGGCCAAGGTTTGACTCCCAAGGTTTGGATGCCCAATTCAATTGGGGCCGACAAAGTGCACAAGGGCACCGGTTCACACTATCCCACGGCGATCACTCTTAAGTCATGGACTTGAGGATCGGGCGCTCCCTCGCAAATTCAGCGGCGCATGAAGTAAATATTGAAAGAGCAACACTAATGAGCTAGGATGAGGCACTTACTCGACCGGTTTGAAGAAACCGGTCCCGGTCGGAGACGAGGGCGAGCGGGGAGGCGGTGGTTCCCCACACGCCGCGGCGGTGAAGCTTGACCTGCTCAAACCATGTACAAAACTACGCCTCTCGCAGGAGGGGGATCTTGGGGTGGGGGTTAATGTGAATACAACAATACTACCTCTCGTAGGGAGGGGCCTTCAGCCGGCCAAGCGGGGTGGGGAAAGTAAGGTAAAGAATGACGATTAAGCGAGGTTGCCGAATCTGCCGGTTGTCTATGAACAGGGACAGTGTGTTGGTGTGGTTGCTGTAGATCCTTCTCACGAATTTTTCCGATGGCGAGACCGGCGGCAAAAGCTTCATAACAGGGACAGGAACGCTTCAGATTTTCTTAAATTTCTTCTAAGACCGTTGTTGATTGGGGCAGAGGTTGGAACAGGACATCAGGTTTTCTGACTCGCAGTTGCAGACTTCTGGCAGCAGGTTGCAGAGGACGCCACGCACCCTCCCGAACTCCGATCAGCACGAAACTGGCGGCGACGTCTTCGTGGTCGAAGTAGCTTTCAGCCAGAGGTGACGGGGCTGCAATCAGAGGTCGAGGGCAGTCGATGTACCCTAAAGAGTGGGCACTGGTCGGAGCAGACTGCAGGAGACAAGACTGGAGAGCTCGGGGGAGAAAATTTGTAACTCCTTCCTCCGGCAGCCGAATGAGGTTCCGTTTCTTGATCCTGAACGAAGACTGGAGGAGGAAGATATTTGTAGAAGAGCTTCGGGGCTGGTTCGTCCAAGGTTTGTCGTGGCCGAGCTTTTAGTCCGGTTCAGTTCCTCAGCCGGAGCAGAACTGTGCGGTCGGGGAAGAACGGACCTCCACAGCAGCACCGATCTCCGATGGGGATGAGACCTCGATCGTTGCAAAGAGGACAGGTAGACGCTTCCGTGGATGCCTCTTGGGTCTTCAAACTCGTCGGGAGGAAGCCGTGGTCGCCGCTGTAAAATGGTACACTTCTGCAGGTTGTCAGCTGAAACGGTAGGTTGAAGATGATGGGGGGGAAATGGGGTATATGGGAGAGGAAATGGGGGTGGATGAGTGTGGGGAAAGCCCGGGCTGTGGGGGGGTCTAGGATGGGGTGTTTCAAGGTGAGGGAGGGATAGAATGGGAGCTGGAAGGGGGTGTTTTCTGTGGGTGAGAGAGGAGCTACGAATTTGGGGCTTGGAGGGAGAGGGGGGAAGGTGAGGGGGAACAAGTGGGTGGAGGGAGTGTGAATTTCAAATTTGAAATGGCCTTGGAAGGTGTGTGATTATGTGGGGAAGTGGAGAGTTTGTATTGGAATGGGGTAGATTTGGTGGGAAGGTGGAGAAAGGTGTTGGAATGGGGAAGATGCCACCTAGGGACTATGGGAGTGGAGTAATGGCAACTTGGGGAAGTGGAGGGGTATTAAATGAGGTGGGTAGCTAGTGGAGGTGGTTGGGAGGGGAGGAGAGAGAAGAAAATTTGAAATTGGGGTTGGAGGAGAGAGAAAGAGGGGTGAAATAGAGAGATTAAGAGGAGAATGGGTGGGGAATCTCTCCCCTAGGGTCTCTCACCCAAAAACTAGAGGAATCACTCCAATTTGAACTCAAATGGCAAGTTTAACTCATTCATTCATTCATTGACTTCAAATGGGGGAAATGGGGTCCTATATATAGGAAACCCACATTTCTACAAAAGTCCATGACAAAAGACTCAATAGCAAATAACCGAAGGTGGAAGGGGTGCACATGGGCCTAGTCCAATGAATTGGGCCCAATTAGCACATTACATCATCTAATGACACACAATCTTAGGAAAATAAATGCAAGACCTAGGGAAATGACTCAAATAAAATGAAAATACATCAAAATGACTCAAAGGAAAGCTACAAAATGGATAAGGGGCCTTAGGAGAGTGAGGCCAAAACTCAACCAGCTCCCGAGTGTGAAGAAGTGGACCCGAGCCAAAGGGAATCGTGGGTGATGCCTCCATCAAATCCCCTGGGCCGCGAAGAGCTCGACTCCGTCGAGTAAGGGTCCATCCGGCTAAGGTACCGCTCGAGGAGGTCCGGATCCAACCGCTGGAGGTCCTCCCGACTCACCCATGAGTCTTCCGAAGGAGGCCGATCCTTCCACCTGACGAGATAGCGCTCATATACCTTGCTCCGGGTGGTAGTGACCTGCTCATCCAATATTCGTTCAATGCGTTCGCGCTGAGCTCTCTTGGCTAGTGGACTCTCCTTACGGGTGGGTGCTCTCTCAAAGGAAGAAGTAGGCTCAATCTCCTCACTAGGTACCACCGTGGGGCCCTTGTATGGCACTAAGTCGGTGACATTGAATGTTGGACTTACCCCATAGTCCTCAGGGAGATCTAACCAATAAGCATTTGCATCAATGCGCCTCAAAACCTGGAAGGGACCAGTCCCACATGGCCTCAACTTGGAGTTGGCTCCTGGGGAGAGCCTCTCCGTCCTTACCATCACAAAGTCACCCTCTTGGAACTCTAAGTGACGCTGGTGAGAGTCAGCCAACCTTTTATAAGCCTCATTTTTTATGCTAATGTGCTTGCGGATTTCCTCATGCAATTTTGTGAGTGCTGACCTTCTAGTGGTTATGGGTGGACCTGGACAACCATATATAGACCATTTATGCCATGATGTCATATGGACCTTGATGAGCCTTGGTGGGCCGGGGCAACCATATGTGGACTTATCATGCAATGTTGTCATGTAGACTTTGGTGGGCTTAGGTGGACTGGGGCAACCATATGTGAATCTATCATGCAAAGTGGTGATGCATGTCGGGGGACCCGGACATCCGTAGATGCCTTTGATATGCTTAAGACCCATGATGAATGAAGGTGGACCACTACATCCAAATTTGGACCACTCATGCTTTCTACTTGACATGTGGGTGATATGAATGAATGGACCCAACATAGTGTTCATGCCAAGGGGTGTGGAAAGCCTAGACACATGCATACTTTTCCCAAAAGTGACTTCCATGTGTATAGGGGTGGGACAACCTTTGAATTCCCATTGGAACGGATCGAATGGATCTAAGAAGGTGGTCATCATGGGGTGGGGCACAACCTTATTACCTAGGGATATGTGGCCCAAGGTCTTGGCTCCCAAGGTGTAACCCGGGTCATGGATGAGATTGGTTTGGCCCAATATGATGGGTGAGGGTAGGGAAGGGTGGGTGGTGGGTAAGATGGTTGGGTTACATGGGGAACTAGACTCCCATAGGAAGGGATCAAAGGGGTCGTAGAAAGGTCTTCCTAGAGGGAGGCACTCTATGTCTTCAAGGTTCCCAAATTGTGAGTCATCCTCCTCCAAGGTAAGTGGGCCAAGTTTTCTAGTGGGTTGGCCGAACAAAGTGTTTGGGATATTAATGGGTGGGTATAGGAAGGGATCGAAGGGGTCATGGTAAGGGTCACCTAAGGAGAGGAACCCTAGGTCCTTTTGGTCCTCACAACCCCTTGATGGTGGATTCTCCTCCTCTAGTAAAGTGATCGGGCCAAAGTTTTTGGTGGGATGGTCGGCCATGAATGGAGGACTAGGCTTTCTACCCGAGATAAGAAGCTCTAAATCGAGGAGAAGGTTGGGCTCATCGGGTGTAGGGAGGAATAGAAGGAGGTCACTAGTGTAGCAACCAATGGTGCAAATCGAGGTGATAGACCCTATGCATAGGTGTAGGAGGCCAAGGCTCCTAGGTGGTTTGGCCATAGGGGTCAACATGCTAGTGAACTCAATTTGCCATGCTACGCCCTTAAGAAGATCCTCTAAGGTTTCCACTTGGTAGGATGTTTGGATTATGGTGTGATAGGAGTTAATGGGTGCAATGGGAAGGTTTTTCTCCATGGGTGGGTAAACATAGGACACGATGGGGTGAAGTGGTCTCTCCTTTAGCCATCTAGCTAGGGGCCCATCTATGATTATTGTGCTATTTGTGAAGGCTTGTGGCTCTTGGGGGTCCAAGCTAGGGGACATTTGTGATTCTTCCTTACCACGGATATGAACTTGGGTTTCCTCAATGATGGGGATGGGTTCATCTACTCCCATGTGGATGGTTGTGGTCTCCTTTCTCAAGGGAATGGGAAGGTCTATTGGGGGTGGGGTGATGATGGTTGGTGCATGGTGTACCCGGAGTGGTGAACAAGGGCGGGATTCCCGCGGGTGGGAGAATACAAGGTTGTTGAATTTAAAGGTTCCCGAAAGGTGGGGTGGATGCACTAGGCAAGTCCGACGTGTTGGGTCGATGTAGGCATTCCTTTCATCTAACCATTTCTTACCTAGGATTATACATGGACCCGCCAATGTTCCCTTTTGACACCAAGCCCCATCCAAATACTTAGTCTTTCCGAACCATTTATGGAATTCAATGAAGACTTGGTCTCCATTGTGCACAATTTGTCCGATCCTACAAAGAGAGGTAATGATATCGGGGGACACCCAATTTTCAGATTCTAGGTCAATGAAATCAATTTCTATGGGCTCCCCATTAGATAACCATGCATGGGATATGATTGGGAGAGGGGCCATGTGACCCAAGACTCAACGTTAACAATGATGGGTTTGCACGGTTCGGACAAGAATGCAAGCATGCCCTAGGACATGACTTGTAGAGACAAGTCAATGACTTGCTCTGATACCAATTTGATGTGACACGACCTCGGACTTAGGCAAACAAGCACAATTAAGCATTCAAATGGGCCTTAAGGGCCACCGCTCTCCCGTTGCACTCTATACCCGGAGTGACTTGGCGATGCCAAGTGTGAGGTATGGGAAAGGGCCCTTGCTGGTAGAGGGCCATCAAGGCCAAGGTTTGACTCCCAAGGTTTGGATGCCCAATTCAATTGGGGCTGACAAAGTGCACAAGGGCACCGGTTCACACTATCCCACGGCGATCACTCTTAAGTCATGGACTTGAGGATCGGGCGCTCCCTCGTAAATTCAGCGGCGCATGAAGTAAATATTGAAAGAGCAACACTAATGAGCTAGGATGAGGCACTTACTCGACCGGTTTGAAGAAACCGGTCCCGGTCGGAGACGAGGGCGAGCGGGGAGGCGGTGGTTCCCCACACGCCGCGGCGGTGAAGCTTGACCTGCTCAAACCATGTACAAAACTACGCCTCTCGCAGGAGGGGGATCTTGGGGTGGGGGTTAATGTGAATACAACAATACTACCTCCCGTAGGGAGGGGCCTTCAGCCGGCCAAGCGGGGTGGGGAAAGTAAGGTAAAGAATGACGATTAAGCGAGGTTGCCGAATCTGCCGGTTGTCTATGAACAGGGACAGTGTGTTGGTGTGGTTGCTGTAGATCCTTCTCACGAATTTTTCCGATGGCGAGACCGGCGGCAAAAGCTTCATAACAGGGACAGGAACGCTTCAGATTTTCTTAAATTTCTTCTAAGACCGTTGTTGATTGGGGTAGAGGTTGGAACAGGACATCAGGTTTTCTGACTCGCAGTTGCAGACTTCTGGCAGCAGGTTGCAGAGGACGCCACGCACCCTCCCGAACTCCGATCAGCACGAAACTGGCGGCGACGTCTTCGTGGTCGAAGTAGCTTTCAGCCAGAGGTGACGGGGCTGCAATCAGAGGTCGAGGGCAGTCAATGTACCCTAAAGAGTGGGCACTGGTCGGAGCAGACTGCAGGAGACAAGACTGGAGAGCTCGGGGGAGAAAATTTGTAACTCCTTCCTCCGGCAGCCGAATGAGGTTCTGTTTCTTGATCCTGAACGAAGACTGGAGGAGGAAGATATTTGTAGAAGAGCTTCGGGGCTGGTTCGTCCAAGGTTTGTCGTGGCCGAGCTTTTAGTCCGGTTCAGATCCTCAGCCGGAGCAGAACTGTGCGGTCGGGGAAGAACGGACCTCCACAGCAGCACCGATCTCCGATGGGGATGAGACCTCGATCGTTGCAAAGAGGACAGGTAGCCGCTTCCGTGGATGCCTCTTGGGTCTTCAAACTCGTCGGGAGGAAGCCGTGGTCGCCGCTGTAAAATGGTACACTTCTGCAGGTTGTCAGCTGAAACGGTAGGTTGAAGATGATGGGGGGGAAATGGGGTATATGGGAGAGGAAATGGGGGTGGATGAGTGTGGGGAAAGCCCGGGCTGTGGGGGGGTCTAGGATGGGGTGTTTCAAGGTGAGGGAGGGATAGAATGGGAGCTGGAAGGGGGTGTTTTCTGTGGGTGAGAGAGGAGCTACGAATTTGGGGCTTGGAGGGAGAGGGGGGAAGGTGAGGGGGAACAAGTGGGTGGAGGGAGTGTGAATTTCAAATTTGAAATGGCCTTGGAAGGTGTGTGATTATGTGGGGAAGTGGAGAGTTTGTATTGGAATGGGGTAGATTTGGTGGGAAGGTGGAGAAAGGTGTTGGAATGGGGAAGATGCCACCTAGGGACTATGGGAGTGGAGTAATGGCAACTTGGGGAAGTGGAGGGGTATTAAATGAGGTGGGTAGCTAGTGGAGGTGGTTGGGAGGGGAGGAGAGAGAAGAAAATTCGAAATTGGGGTTGGAGGAGAGAGAAAGAGGGGTGAAATAGAGAGATTAAGAGGAGAATGGGTGGGGAATCTCTCCCCTAGGGTCTCTCACCCAAAAACTAGAGGAATCACTCCAATTTGAACTCAAATGACAAGTTTAACTCATTCATTCATTCATTGACTTCAAATGGGGGAAATGGGGTCCTATATATAGGAAACCCACATTTCTACAAAAGTCCATGACAAAAGACTCAATAGCAAATAACCGAAGGTGGAAGGGGTGCACATGGGCCTAGTCCAATGAATTGGGCCCAATTAGCACATTACATCATCTAATGACACACAATCTTAGGAAAATAAATGCAAGACCTAGGGAAATGACTCAAATAAAATGAAAATACATCAAAATGACTCAAAGGAAAGCTACAAAATGGATAAGGGGCCTTAGTAGAGTGAGGCCAAAACTCAACCAGCTCCCGAGTGTGAAGAAGTGGACCCGAGTCAAAGGGAATCGTGGGTGATGCCTCCATCAAATCCCCTGGGCCGCGAAGAGCTCGACTCCGTCGAGTAAGGGTCCATCCGGCTAAGGTACCGCTCGAGGAGGTCCGGATCCAACCGCTGGAGGTCCTCCCGACTCACCCATGAGTCTTCCGAAGGAGGCCGATCCTTCCACCTGACGAGATAGCGCTCATATACCTTGCTCCGGGTGGTAGTGACCTGCTCATCCAATATTCGTTCAATGCGTTCGCGCTGAGCTCTCTTGGCTAGTGGACTCTCCTTACGGGTGGGTGCTCTCTCAAAGGAAGAAGTAGGCTCAATCTCCTCACTAGGTACCACCGTGGGGCCCTTGTATGGCACTATGTCGGTGACATTGAATGTTGGACTTACCCCATAGTCCTCAGGGAGATCTAACCAATAAGCATTTGCATCAATGCGCCTCAAAACCTGGAAGGGACCAGTCCCACATGGCCTCAACTTGGAGTTGGCTCCTGGGGAGAGCCTCTCCGTCCTTACCATCACAAAGTCACCCTCTTGGAACTCTAAGTGACGCTGGTGAGAGTCAGCCAACCTTTTATAAGCCTCATTTTTTATGCTAATGTGCTTGCGGATTTCCTCATGCAATTTTGTGAGTGCTGACCTTCTAGTGGTTATGGGTGGACCTGGACAACCATATATAGACCATTTATGCCATGATGTCATATGGACCTTGATGAGCCTTGGTGGGCCGGGGCAACCATATGTGGACTTATCATGCAATGTTGTCATGTAGACTTTGGTGGGCTTAGGTGGACTGGGGCAACCATATGTGAATCTATCATGCAAAGTGGTGATGCATGTCGGGGGACCCGGACATCCGTAGATGCCTTTGATATGCTTAAGACCCATGATGAATGAAGGTGGACCACTACATCCAAATTTGGACCACTCATGCTTTCTACTTGACATGTGGGTGATATGAATGAATGGACCCAACATAGTGTTCATGCCAAGGGGTGTGGAAAGCCTAGACACATGCATACTTTTCCCAAAAGTGACTTCCATGTGTATAGGGGTGGGACAACCTTTGAATTCCCATTGGAACGGATCGAATGGATCTAAGAAGGTGGTCATCATGGGGTGGGGCACAACCTTATTACCTAGGGATATGTGGCCCAAGGTCTTGGCTCCCAAGGTGTAACCCGGGTCATGGATGAGATTGGTTTGGCCCAATATGATGGGTGAGGGTAGGGAAGGGTGGGTGGTGGGTAAGATGGTTGGGTTACATGGGGAACTAGACTCCCATAGGAAGGGATCAAAGGGGTCGTAGAAAGGTCTTCCTAGAGGGAGGCACTCTATGTCTTCAAGGTTCCCAAATTGTGAGTCATCCTCCTCCAAGGTAAGTGGGCCAAGTTTTCTAGTGGGTTGGCCGAACAAAGTGTTTGGGATATTAATGGGTGGGTATAGGAAGGGATCGAAGGGGTCATGGTAAGGGTCACCTAAGGAGAGGAACCCTAGGTCCTTTTGGTCCTCACAACCCCTTGATGGTGGATTCTCCTCCTCTAGTAAAGTGATCGGGCCAAAGTTTTTGGTGGGATGGTCGGCCATGAATGGAGGACTAGGCTTTCTACCCGAGATAAGAAGCTCTAAATCGAGGAGAAGGTTGGGCTCATCGGGTGTAGGGAGGAATAGAAGGAGGTCACTAGTGTAGCAACCAATGGTGCAAATCGAGGTGATAGACCCTATGCATAGGTGTAGGAGGCCAAGGCTCCTAGGTGGTTTGGCCATAGGGGTCAACATGCTAGTGAACTCAATTTGCCATGCTACGCCCTTAAGAAGATCCTCTAAGGTTTCCACTTGGTAGGATGTTTGGATTATGGTGTGATAGGAGTTAATGGGTGCAATGGGAAGGTTTTTCTCCATGGGTGGGTAAACATAGGACACGATGGGGTGAAGTGGTCTCTCCTTTAGCCATCTAGCTAGGGGCCCATCTATGATTATTGTGCTATTTGTGAAGGCTTGTGGCTCTTGGGGGTCCAAGCTAGGGGACATTTGTGATTCTTCCTTACCACGGATATGAACTTGGGTTTCCTCAATGATGGGGATGGGTTCATCTACTCCCATGTGGATGGTTGTGGTCTCCTTTCTCAAGGGAATGGGAAGGTCTATTGGGGGTGGGGTGATGATGGTTGGTGCATGGTGTACCCGGAGTGGTGAACAAGGGTGGGATTCCCGCGGGTGGGAGAATACAAGGTTGTTGAATTTAAAGGTTCCCGAAAGGTGGGGTGGATGCACTAGGCAAGTCCGACGTGTTGGGTCGATGTAGGCATTCCTTTCATCTAACCATTTCTTACCTAGGATTATACATGGACCCGCCAATGTTCCCTTTTGACACCAAGCCCCATCCAAATACTTAGTCTTTCCGAACCATTTATGGAATTCAATGAAGACTTGGTCTCCATTGTGCACAATTTGTCCGATCCTACAAAGAGAGGTAATGATATCGGGGGACACCCAATTTTCAGATTCTAGGTCAATGAAATCAATTTCTATGGGCTCCCCATTAGGTAACCATGCATGGGATATGATTGGGAGAGGGGCCATGTGACCCAAGACTCAACGTTAACAATGATGGGTTTGCACGGTTCGGACAAGAATGCAAGCATGCCCTAGGACATGACTTGTAGAGACAAGTCAATGACTTGCTCTGATACCAATTTGATGTGACACGACCTCGGACTTAGGCAAACAAGCACAATTAAGCATTCAAATGGGCCTTAAGGGCCACCGCTCTCCCGTTGCACTCTATACCCGGAGTGACTTGGCGATGCCAAGTGTGAGGTATGGGAAAGGGCCCTTGCTGGTAGAGGGCCATCAAGGCCAAGGTTTGACTCCCAAGGTTTGGATGCCCAATTCAATTGGGGCCGACAAAGTGCACAAGGGCACCGGTTCACACTATCCCACGGCGATCACTCTTAAGTCATGGACTTGAGGATCGGGCGCTCCCTC
This sequence comes from Amorphophallus konjac, assembly GCA_022559845.1. Lineage (NCBI taxonomy): Eukaryota > Viridiplantae > Streptophyta > Magnoliopsida > Alismatales > Araceae > Amorphophallus > Amorphophallus konjac. The sequence continues at coordinate 253,028,778 of CM040119.1, forward strand.
GTAAATTCAGCGGCGCATGAAGTAAATATTGAAAGAGCAACACTAATGAGCTAGGATGAGGCACTTACTCGACCGGTTTGAAGAAACCGGTCCCGGTCGGAGACGAGGGCGAGCGGGGAGGCGGTGGTTCCCCACACGCCGCGGCAGTGAAGCTTGACCTGCTCAAATCATGTACAAAACTACGCCTCTCGCAGGAGGGGGATCTTGGGGTGGGGGTTAATGTGAATACAACAATACTACCTCCCGTAGGGAGGGGCCTTCAGCCGGCCAAGCGGGGTGGGGAAAGTAAGGTAAAGAATGACGATTAAGCGAGGTTGCCGAATCTGCCGGTTGTCTATGAACAGGGACAGTGTGTTGGTGTGGTTGCTGTAGATCCTTCTCACGAATTTTTCCGATGGCGAGACCAGCGGCAAAAGCTTCATAACAGGGACAGGAACGCTTCAGATTTTCTTAAATTTCTTCTAAGACCGTTGTTGATTGGGGCAGAGGTTGGAACAGGACATCAGGTTTTCTGACTCGCAGTTGCAGACTTCTGGCAGCAGGTTACAGAGGACGCCACGCACCCTCCCGAACTCCGATCAGCACGAAACTGGTGGCGACGTCTTCATGGTCGAAGTAGCTTTCAGCCAGAGGTGACGGGGCTGCAATCAGAGGTCGAGGGCAGTCGATGTACCCTAAAGAGTGGGCACTGGTCGGAGCAGACTGCAGGAGACAAGACTGGAGAGCTCGGGGGAGAAAATTTGTAACTCCTTCCTCCGGCAGCCGAATGAGGTTCCGTTTCTTGATCCTGAACGAAGACTGGAGGAGGAAGATATTTGTAGAAGAGCTTCAAGGGCTGGTTCGTCCAAGGTTTGTCGTGGCTGAGCTTTTAGTCCGGTTCAGATCATCAGCCGGAGCAGAACTGTGCGGTCGGGGAAGAACGGACCTCCACAGCAGCACCGATCTCCGATGGGGATGAGACCTCGATCGTTGCAAAGAGGACAGGTAGCCGCTTCCGTGGATGCCTCTTGGGTCTTCAAACTCGTCGGGAGGAAGCCGTGGTCGCTGCTGTAAAATGGTACACTTCTGCAGGTTGTCAGCTGAAACGGTAGGTTGAAGATGATGGGGGGGAAATGGGGTATATGGGAGAGGAAATGGGGGTGGATGAGTGTGGGGAAAGCCCGGGCTGTGGGGGGGTCTAGGATGGGGTGTTTCAAGGTGAGGGAGGGATAGAATGGGAGCTGGAAGGGGGTGTTTTCTGTGGGTGAGAGAGGAGCTACGAATTTGGGGCTTGGAGGGAGAGGGGGGAAGGTGAGGGGGAACAAGTGGGTGGAGGGAGTGTGAATTTCAAATTTGAAATGGCCTTGGAAGGTGTGTGATTATGTGGGGAAGTGGAGAGTTTGTATTGGAATGGGGTAGATTTGGTGGGAAGGTGGAGAAAGGTGTTGGAATGGGGAAGATGCCACCTAGGGACTATGGGAGTGGAGTAATGGCAACTTGGGGAAGTGGAGGGGTATTAAATGAGGTGGGTAGCTAGTGGAGGTGGTTGGGAGGGGAGGAGAGAGAAGAAAATTCGAAATTGGGGTTGGAGGAGAGAGAAAGAGGGGTGAAATAGAGAGATTAAGAGGAGAATGGGTGGGGAATCTCTCCCCTAGGGTCTCTCACCCAAAAACTAGAGGAATCACTCCAATTTGAACTCAAATGACAAGTTTAACTCATTCATTCATTCATTGACTTCAAATGGGGGAAATGGGGTCCTATATATAGGAAACCCACATTTCTACAAAAGTCCATGACAAAAGACTCAATAGCAAATAACCGAAGGTGGAAGGGGTGCACATGGGCCTAGTCCAATGAATTGGGCCCAATTAGCACATTACATCATCTAATGACACACAATCTTAGGAAAATAAATGCAAGACCTAGGGAAATGACTCAAATAAAATGAAAATACATCAAAATGACTCAAAGGAAAGCTACAAAATGGATAAGGGGCCTTAGTAGAGTGAGGCCAAAACTCAACCAGCTCCCGAGTGTGAAGAAGTGGACCCGAGCCAAAGGGAATCGTGGGTGATGCCTCCATCAGGGACCTTTCACTCAACCAAACCAACCGAATTGACCAAAGAAAACCTTCCAACTCAGAGTGGAATTAGTTCCTCTTACTTGAGCGTCCGAACACATAGCTGACCATTACCGACGGGACATTTCTTAAGTAAACCATGGGGATTGAAAGCTCAAAAGGATGCGTATGATGCATGCTGGGCTAAAATAAAGGAAACCGTTAAAACAAATGCCAAGAAAGATTAAAATATAAAATATTCAAGAGTAGTATTGCTAAGCTGGGAACGTCAGAGTCAAGATACCATCCGCAACCACAGCATGCGGATAGAACCGTCCTCCTCATGACATCCCAACTTGACGGCCTATCCGTAGGTTAGACACATGAGCCTGGATCATCATTATTTTTGTTGAAGGGGACCATCAGATCCTGGGACACGTAGAAAACCTGCCGTCTCTCGAAATAATAATATAATATCATATAATTAATGCAATAAGGGATTTAGGACAGAAGGCCGTACCTGACTTACCTGTGTAGGTGAAACGGCGAGACTGGCTGAAATGATGCTGCATAAGCTGGTTAAGAAATAATTTTCCAAAGAAGATATCAACATTCATGATATAAATACAACATCCAGATAAACGGCCGTATTGTAACCATGCAACATCCAAAACGGTTTTACATTAACTGCGCGTACCTGACCTTTGGACCATTCTCACCGGGCCGGTTGCCGAGGATGAACGGTCAGGACCATTCCGTTTAGATCAGAACGGCTCCCTCAGAACCGCGCAGGCCTGGAATTCCAACTGACTTAAAGTTAACGGTCAAGAGAGACATACGGCTATAGAGGGACCGTTCACACGATAAACGGTCTAACGATAGACCGTTCTTCTCTACAACCTCGAAAAAAGGAAACCCCCTCGTCTCCCTCCACCGTAACCGACGGTGGAAGGGACGAAGGGGCCAAAAGCCCTCATTCACCCATTCCCTCACTCTCTCTTCTCAACCTCCCTCCCTCTCTCAATCTCTCTCAAGCTCCCTCGATGACCCGGATGAAGCATCAGGCGGCCAGGCCGTCGGCCGTCGGTGAGGGCTCGCCCCCGCCGGAGCAACTGCCACCACCGCCGGAGAGGGAGAGACACCCGGGGTGACGATGGAAGAGCTCGCCATCATTGCCGCCGATGAAGAGGCCCCTGCCAGCGAGGAGGAGGTCGCCGGAGGACCACCGCCCACGGGGGCGACCAAGAAGCCCCGTGATCCCGAGGTAGGCCCCTCCACCTTTCCTCTCATTTCTTTTAATTTCGTTCAATGCATGCTAGTTTAGGGGCTTAGAGATGCTTAGGGGTTGGTTTAGGGGCCATGGAGGTCTCCCAGCCGGCTGGGGGGGCGTTCACCATCGTCGGGGACGATGACGGTAGAACGGTTCAACAGAAACCGCACGGAATAACAATGCGGTCCGCATAGGACCGTCCACATCCACACGGCTTGGGGAACGCCGTTCAAACTCACACAGCAAACGAACCACCACAAACAGATACGGTGAGGTCATCACCGTTCACATAGTAAACGGACCGTATTGGTCCGTTCAAACTAGCGACCGAGGTGAAACAATACGGCCCTCACAGGACCGTCCACCATTCATACGGCCAAAGGTGGGCCGCGTTTCCTTAGGAAGACAGGAAGACAGCCGGTTCATGGTGGTCCGTCCAAGATGGGAACGGTTAGGGATAGGCCATTTAAGAAGCATAACGGTTTGAAAGGTGCCGCTCCACGGCCGAGCGGTCCGTGGATAGCCGTTCTTTACATCAAGAATTGGACTTTGAGAATTTTATTTAAATGAAACAAAATATGAAAGCTAAATGACTAATATGAATGGAATGGATGAATGCAGGGGAAGCGTAGGACCCGTACCTCCTGGCTGCAGGTCCGTGCAGTGTACCTGGCACTGCCGGACTTTTAGAGGGAGCGGTTGACTGCCATGGGGTTCGCCCCTTTCTTGAGTATTGAGGTGTGTCGCTTCGATGCAGCTCTGCTCTACGCCCTGTACGACCGCTGGGACCCAGTGAGTCGGACGTTCCTTTTCCCGTGGGGGCATATGGTCCGTACGTTGGAGGACGTGGCCAGGCTCACTGGCCTACGTGTGCACGGGTCATCGGTCAGCGAGACTACTTTTCCCGACTACCGGGGGATGGCTCGGGAGTTACTGGGCTTATAGCTGCGGTGCCCCGAGAGGCAGTCGACCCTCCTTCCCCGGGCTGCTCTCCAGGACAGCCTCGGTCTATGATGAGCTGGCGTTGCAGTGGGCGAGCGGCCGGAGGAGCACTTGGAGCGGCTAGTGGGGCTGGCGAGACCGCGGGTTGCTGCAGGACCGGGACCTGAGGCAGACAGAGTGTTGAGACGGTTCCTGATGTTGATGTTCGGGCGGCTTCTCTTCTCCACGCGGGTGGAAGTGATGAGCTGTCGCTTCCTCCCCTTCCTCCAGGAGCTCGAGCACGTGGGTGACTACGCTTGGGGAGCGGCGGTCCTCGCCTTCGTCTTCGACACTCTCAGTTCGACGGCACGTCGGATGATGCTTGGGGGCTTCTCCCCCTTACTCCAGGTACGACTTTTATACCCTAGACTCGGTTATGCTATACTACATGCTTGCTAAAATGTTGACACGACCTTGTGATGCAGCTGTGGGCCTACGTACGCCTACGCGGGCTAGGTAGGGGCGAGGAGACCCGTCCTGGGCTCCTACCGATTGCGCGGAGGTGGACAGCACCTCGGGAGATGACAGCCCTGAGACGACAGGTCCGGGAGCTACAGGATGATCTGGACACTCTACCGTACACCTCTGTATGCTTCTAAACTCAGACTCCTTAATTAAATGCAATTCTTTCATGATTATGATGCTGATGCAGTTTCCTATGCTTGCAGGTACGGTGGACTCCTTATACGGAGGAGAGCCCGGAGGGCCAGCCGTAGGTGGCCGAGGCCCTGGCCTTTTCTGGCCAGGACGTGTGGCTTCACTGCATGAATGTGGTGGAGCCACTGCACTTTAGGTTGGTGATGAGGACCATCGGGGTCCATCAGCCGGCTGTTGAGTTCCCTGCGCCTGAGAAGGCGCGGGAACGGGTGACGAGGACGACCCGGGGACTCCGCGAGGCGTACGACTGGACCGCAAGGAACGCCGAGCAGGTCACCGACTGGGCTGCGCGAGGGCAAATGGTGACCCCCCGGGCAGAGAGCGACAGCGCGTACTACACCGCGTACGCACGGCACTACCGGGATCAGGTGTTCCGGGGTGCTCACCGACCGGTACGACTTCTAAACTTGAATTCCTTCTATTTTGCTTATGATTCCTATATGATGATGCACTGACACATGGGCTTCTATGTGCTGCTGGACCCTGCGGGACGAGTGGCGGAGTTGCAGGGACTTCTGCACTCTACCATCAGGGAGCGGGATGAGGCCCGACAGGCCCTGGCCTTACTGGTGAGTCTTCTACACCTTACACTCTTTAAATTATTCAATTCTATATGATTATGATTATGCATGTGACTGACCTGGAGTATTTGGATGTAGCGTGCCGAGGGTGCTCAGTGGGTGAGACCAGATGCCCCTTCCTCTTCTACGACCCAGACTCTAGCCGATCGGGCTACGAGAGATGCGGAGTTCACTCGGATGGTAGCGCGGGCCAAGGCGGCCGAGGTGGCGCTCACTGAGAGGGTACGCAATTCTAAACTTCCCCTTGCTTATTGTGCTTATGAATGAAATGCTTATGCAACTGCCTAATATTGATATGCAGACGGCCGAGCTGACCCGCCTCCAGACAGAGCTGGAGCAGAGCTGGGTAGTGGATAGGGAGGAGGTGGCCCGAGTGCCCGAGGAGGCCGCGCGGAGTCGACCGGCAGACGCAGTGGAGACGGCCCTCCTCCGGGCCGAGCTAGAGCGACTACGAGCCGGTGCTACCGAGGCGGACCGTTACCGGGCAGAGGCAGAGCGCTATCGGAGTGAGGCAGAGCAGGCCCGTCTACAGGTTGCCAGGTTGGAGGGCAAGGTGGAGGGTCTGAAGGACGCGAGTCGGGAGCGCAGCAGGGCGACTACGAGTGGCAGCCACGGCACCCACGGCTCCGTGAGGAGTTACTTTACTGGTTCCTCCGGCCATCGGAGGAACGAGGAGGATGAGCGGCGACGGCGACAGCGTGATGAGGCGACCTCAGCGATGCCTCCCCCAAAGAGGCATGAGGGCGGTGGAGACAGCGACGGGGGCCAAGGAGAGGGACAGGCTTGACTGTGTACTGGGTCCGTCTTTTGTACATGATGTGATATGATATGATAGTGGTATGCATGTTTTTGTTTTGATTTTTGTTTGTGGGTGACTGTATGTATGCATGAATGAACGTGACTTAGCTTCTAGAGGGGGTGAAGCAAACATGCGAGATTGAAAGGTGCGCTCGACCTAAGAGGGGGACGCACTCGCCGACTTGAGTGAAATGAGTGACGTATACGCCGACTGAGTGAGATGAGAGACGCACGCTGACTTGAGCCGAGAGACGCACACGCCGACTGAGTGAGACGAGAGACGCACACGCCGACTGAGTGAGACGAGAGACGTACACGCCGACTGAGTGAGACAAGAGACGCATACGCTGACTGAGTGAGACGAGAGACGCACATGCCGACCGAGCGAGACGAGAGACGCACACGCCGACCGAGCGAGATGAGAGACGCACACGCCGACTGAGTGAGATGAGAGACGTACACGCCGACTGAGTGAGACGAGAGACGCATACGTCGACTGAGTGAGACGAGAGACGTACACGCCGACTGAGTGAGACGAGAGACGCACACGCCGACTGAGTGAGACGAGAGTGCAGGAGTTTGATTGGGGGGCTGAGCATATGGGCGGTTCTTATAGAGCCATTCGTGGAGAAGAGCTGTTCTCCAGAGACTGCTCCAATTTCGTTGGAACGGTTCAATATCAACCGCAAGAATATGTGAACGTCGGATTGTAGACCGCACAAGTCATTGGACTCGGGCTTTCTGAAAGAGATGAACGGTCGATGATGGGCCCTACATTAAGATGGACGGTCTATCGTAAGACCGTCCAATAGGACATCCTATCTGCTCGAACGGGGACTCCCTGGAGAGTCCCCAGCCCGAGGGTAAGACGCTTTGAACTCATCGCAACCCTATCTTAACCCGTCCTAGACTTATCCGGGCCTAATCCCAAGAGGGTTTGGTTTCCTAACAAGTCCTATAAATGACACAGGGGCCTAAACTCGTAGCTCACACCTCCCCTTACCTTCAAAGCTTGAAATCTCTGATTCTCACCACCAAAACATCATGAAGAGGGCCCTAGAGGTGGGTTCGACGGAGGGAGCACTTTTTGAAGGGCCGAAGCCAGCCAGAAAAGAGCGGGAAGTGCTCCAACGGCTGACCGCAATCCCATGACATCTGAGCTCAAGTCCCATGAGAGAGGTAAGCTTATTATGTTACATTCATTGCAATTCATCTCCTTCCACTTATATTTCCTCCTTTCCCTCTCTTTTGGCATCCAGCTTCTTCCTGGCGCGAGGCGGTACTCTATCTTGAAGTGGCTGGCTCCCATGGTCCGTGCTTTGCCCCTAGGTGTGACGGCCATCCTTCGATCCTGGCATTTTCAACCTCTCCTAGTGCTTGGTCAGAACTACCCAAAACTTTCCCTTGACTGGCACAGCATCTCAGCTATAGTTGAAATATGGCACCCTCAGACCCATACTTTCTTCTTTCCATCATTTGAGGCCACTATCCTACTGGAGGAGGTAGAGACCTACTTTGGGTTCCCTAGGTCCAAGGTGGGGGAGGAAGACTCGATATGCCATACGGTTGCCCCTATAGACCCGAGACTCATTCTAGGGGGATTCATCCCAGACAGTAGAGAGGTTCACACTTTCGTAGGCCCGCGTCAGATCCACCTTCTCCCCCTCAACCAGTGGGTAGTGGAGCATTGTAAGAACAGGAGTGAGCGGGACGACGCTATAGCCAAAGCCGCCTCCATTTGTTTATGCGGGGCCCTCTTGTTTCCCTCAGTCGACCACATCTTAGAGATGCCCCTTCTTAGTACCATCAGCGGACTGTGGCAGGGACTTTCCATCTCCCAGGCCATCCTTACTTACTTGTATGAGGGTCTTACTTCAGCAGCTTTGGGAGGCCCCCTCTTTGGTTCCATGATCCTACTGGAATGTTGGTTGGGAGTTAGGATGAAATTCATTCAAAGGGAGGAGGTCACTACGGCGAGTAGGATCTTTGGGAGCCACCCCCTCTTCTTCATAGGTGGCGCGTTCAGATTCTCCCCACAGGTTGAGTGCAGGACAACTGAGATGAAGACCAGGGACGAGTGGCGCTTGTACATCAATCGGCTGCCCCTGGACAGGTTCGTGATGCGCCCGGGCTTCCTTCATGACACCACCGTCAGAGTTCGCAGGAGGACCGACTTGGACTTGAGGCTTGTGAGCGACACTGCACTGGCGATGTACAGCCCACACCGGTGCTACTTGCAGGTCGGGCTACCCCGGACGGTTCTACCGGCACTACCCCACCTTCCTGCATTGCAAGCGCGGAGGATCGGCGCGGAGGAGGACGAGCAGGCAGTCAGGAGTGCCCTGACTACCGGCAGAGGTGGGGGAGATCTCGGCGACATGCCAGGCCTATCTTAGCGAGCTGAGAAATATACGTCCCCGCAGGGATGCCCAGCGGAGGATTGAGTGATTTCCCTTTTCTTGTTTGATGATGATTGTTGGATGAGACTTATGTTTAGACAGCTTGATATATGAAATGAATAAAATGGATAGGTTTGATTGAATTTGGGCTTTGTGGTCTGATTATGATGTGATTGTATAAGCCAAGACGAGGATTGAACATTCATGAGGTCACGAGCCAACTGTCCTTCCAACCTGCCCCTGTACACATGCAAACATGAAAAAGATTAAATCTATTTTAGGCTTAGCCCCTTGCCTATAGCAAGTTAGGAGGTGACCGTTTTCTTGATTTTTGGTCAAGGGGTTAAGCCTTATCAAACAGGCAAATATCAAAAAATGTGAAAAATGCCAATGAATGCTATGAATGCAAGCGGGACACATATGATTTGTGAGTTTTGGAATATCTGATTTTTTTTTGGGTTTTGAAATATTCAATTTTTTTTGAATATTGAAATATTCGATTTTTTTGGAATATTGAAATATTCGATTTTTTTGGGTTTTGAAATATTCGATTTTTTTGGGTTTTGAAATATTCTATTTTTTGGGGGGGGGGTTTTGAAATATCCGATTTTTTTGGCTTTTGAAATATTCGCTTTTTTTTTGTTTTGGGGTTTTGAAATATCCGATTTTTTTGGGTTTTGAAATATTCAATTTTTTTTTTGTTTTTTTTTGAACCAGCTCGGGTTTTAATAGTAGGGACCTTCTCATCTTGCTATGGACTTCCCAGGCCCAACGCGTGCAGGAGGGGGACTGCCTGTGGTCGGAGTCAACTTTGCTCAACGGTGTTTCTACCAAGGCCATATCCGGGGTGGGGTTCATTCCTTGGGAAAGTAAAAAAAGATCGAGTGGGAAAGCTGACGAGAGTTATAGAGGTTTTTAGGGCTTGAGTTCTTTCCCAGGACACCCCCTTTTCAAAGAATCCAGTCTGTTGCGCCGGGGCTTTGTATCCGTTATCGAACCTTCATCCGCTCTAGGAACGCATGCGACCGGGCTCATAACGTCCCGCGGAGAAACTATACTGCCACTCTTGCCATGCCTAGTTGTATTCTTTTGGGGGTTTTGAGTTCGAGCCTTATGTGCTTTCGGCCTTATCTTTTGATTTTGCCCCTTCTCTTTCTTTTTTTCTTCTTGCTTTCCTTTTCTTTCTTTGCGGAGTGAGGTCTTAACGGACTGCCCCTATTTGAGACCTCTTTTAATGGGGGGTCTAGGTTAGTTCTCGCCCCCTTATTCACCACTTGCCCCTATCTTCAGCCAAGAGAGAGGAAATACAAGGATTTCCACCTTTCCCCGAGCATGGCCAAAGGAGAAACGGTGTCGGGTAGCATGAGAAAATACCGAACCACAGGCAATCGTGTAGTGTGTGAGATGCTGGACCTGGGTCCTCCTTTCGCAATCTAGTGAGGTATACCACGCCACTGAACCGTTACTGATTCCACCTTTTATGGATAGAAACGTTTTAAATACAACCCATTCCACGGGTTCGGCAATTCTTCACCCTCCGTGTTGATCAGATGATACGCGTTACCTGGATAAGCTTCTTTGATTACGAAGGGCCCTTCCCAGTTGGGTTGTAGCTTAGACCTTGGACTTGCTGACCTGATGAATTTACGTTTCAAAACCATATTACCTACTTGGAATTTTCTTTCGATGACCTTCTTTTGAAAATATCGCGAGACACACTTTTGATATACTGAAACATGATTGGCCGCATTCAACCTTTTCTCGTCTAAGAGTTCCAGTTGGACTAGCAGCGCCTCTCGACGTTCGTCAAGATTAAGTTCCTTATCCAACTGCACTCTTAGGGAAGGGATCAGAATCTCATACGGGAGTACCACCTCCATCCCATATGTGAGAGCAAAGGGAGTCTGCCCTGTGGGAGTGCGGACGGAGGTGCGATAAGCCCATAGAGCTTCTATAAGTTTGTCGGCCCAATCAGCAAATTTATGTGATTCGCATGTTTTCTTGATAATCTTAAGAAGGGTTTTATTCGTGGCCTCAGCCTGGCCATTACCTTGGGGGTAGTATGGTGATGAATGATGCAGAGCTATGTTGAATTTCTTATAGAGGTCCTGGAGTTCTTGCGAGACGAATTGAGGCCCGTTGTCGGTGATGATGTCGCTTGGCACCCCAAACCGCGAGATAATGTTCTTCATAATGAAGCGGCATACCATGGTGGCTTTGATTTCTGCATAAGCTTCAGCTTCCGCCCACTTGGTGAAGTACTCCGTAGCCGTCAAAATGAAGGACTTCTGTTTAACTGCGGAATTCGGATCACCGAGGGGTCCGATGATATCAAACGCCCACATGGAGAATGGCCAAGGAGCAGACAGGGGATGAAGAGAAGAGGCAGGAGCATGGATCTTGTCGGCGTGGATCTGGCACTGAAGACACCTACGGACATAGGTGGAACAATCCTCTTCTAGGGTTGGCCAGTAGTAGCCCTGCCTAAGAATCTTTTTCGCCAACGCCTGTCCATTCACATGCCCTCCACACTCGCTGGAGTGGGCTGCTTCCACGACCTTCCAAGCTTCTCCGTCATCTAGGCACCTCATTAGAACTCCATTCAGAGCCCGCCTATATAATTCACCAGTAATGATAGTGTATCTTGCGGCAACTCTTCTAATGGCCTTTCGCTGCCCAACGTTTGCCTCTTTCGAAATGTACCGTCCTTGCAATACTGCTCAATTTCATAAACCCACGGCAATTCCTCTTCTTTGATGATCTCCTCGAGCTCAGCTAATGATACTTCTTTCACTTCTTCCCTTTCTATCTTCTTCTCCATAGACTTCCTAAGGTTGTCAAACCAGAGATCCTGAAGAGAGGGAACATCTAGCCATTGGACCACAATGGTCTCAGTGGCACGACTTAGGGGAAATGATAGGGAAGAAGCGAGCGATGCAAGGGCATCAGCCAAGATGTTCTGAGAACGAGGAGTATGAATGTAGACGAGTTTCCTGAATTGCCTAGCCAAGAGCGTGACTAAATCTTGATAGGGTTTAAGCTTAGGGTCACGGGTGCGGTACGTTGACAAAACTTGGCGCAGCACCAATTGAGAGTCTCCTATGATGTTAAGATATCGCGCGCCCAAGACGTAGGCGTGCTTCAGACCAGCAAGGAGAGCCTCATAGTCGGCTATATTGTTAGTGGCAGGAAATAAGAGTTGATACGCCACGGGGATAGTTACTCCTTCCGAAGTGAGAAGAACGGCGCCAATTCCGCTACCTTGGGAATTGAGGGCACCATCAAAATGAAGAGACCAGAAAGGAAGATGAGTAATCACTGCCAGGTGTTCATCGGGGAATTCGTCCTGGATGGAATCAGTACGAGGGATAGGAGAATGAGCCAGGTGTTCGGCAATAGCATATCCCTTGATTGCTTTCTGCACTATGAAGGTGATGTCGAACTGGGAAAGAAAGCTCTGCTAGCGAGCTAGTCGACTAGAAAGGACAGGCTTTTCCAAAAGATAACGAATGGGGTCCATTCTAGAGATGAGCCTAACCTCGTGAGTGAGGAAATAGTGTTTAAGCTTCTGCGCTACCCACACCTGTGCTGCACAGGTCTTGTCCATGGCAGTGTACTTGGATTCAGCGGGATTAAATAACCTTGAGAGATAGTACGCTGCCCTTTCCCTTCCTTCATCGTCTACCTGTGCCAGGACAGCTCCTAGGGAGCCCTCAATCACAGAAATGTACAGGATCAGGGGTTTCCCAGGGACGGGTGGTTGTAGAACCGGGAGATTGGAGAGATAGACCTTGAGTTCCTCATAGGCCTTCTGACATTGTTCATTCCATTCAAATTTCGCGCCTGCCTTTAGTAATTCGTAAAATGGGCGGCATCTTTGCGAATGTTGAGATATAAATCTCCTGATAAATTGCAAACGCCCGATCAGACCTCGAAGTTCAGTGATGTTCTTTGGCGGCGGCGTTTCCATAACGGCCTTTGCTTTGTTCGGATCGATCTGAATCCCCCGTTTGCTAACTATAAACACGAGCAATTTCCCTGATGCAACTCCGAACACACATTTCTTTGGATTCATCTTTAACTTGTATTCCCTAGCCCTTTGCAACACCTTGGCTAGAATGACGGGGTGTTCTTCTTGTGACCTCGATTTGACTAAAATATCATCCATGTAAGCTTCCAAGTAGACGTGCATCATATCGTGGAAGATGGCCATCATCGCCCTTTGATAGGTGGCACCTGCATTCTTTAATCCGAATGGCATAACGACGTAGCAGTACGTGCCCCAAGGCGTGGTGAACGAGGTCTTTTCTTGATCTTCGGAGCCAGAAGGATTTGGTTATACCCAGAATAACCATCCATGAAGGAGAGTGCTTTGTACCCAGCTGTATTATCGACCAAGACATCGATGTGAGGAAGTGGAAAATTATCCTTCGGACATGCTTTGTTCAAGTCCCTAAGTCAATACAAATTCGAATTTTACCATCCTTCTTCATTACTGGGACTATGTTTGCCACCCATTGTGGATACAGCACAACTCTAATGAACCTGGCCTTATGCAATTTATCAACTTCTTCTTAATTCTTAAGGCCATCTGCGGGTGGAATCTCCTTGCTTTCTGTTTAACAGGTGTTGCCCCTGGTTTGAGAATCAATCTATGTTCACCCAACACGGGGTCAAGACCGGGCATGTCCTCGTAGGACCAGGCAAAAGAATCACTGTACTCCCTCAAAACTTTGACAAGCTCCTCTTCAACTTGAGGAGGGAGGTTAGCAGAGATAAGTATGGGCCTGGGATCCTCTTCTGTTCCGAGATTGATCTCCTTAGTGGGCTCATCCACTGCCGCGGAAGGTTCGTCAAATTTCTTCAAACCTTGTGCGTATAAATCGGCAGTGTCATCCACCTCATCTTCCTCATCATCCGCTGGGTCCTTCTCATTCATAATTTCATATACTCCTAATCCATCATTGCTCCATACCCCTTCGATTTCCTCATCATCTTCCAAGATAATCACGGTCTCTACAAATTCAGGACATTTCAACAGGGCATGACATCTTCCAGCCAAATCTTGCAAAATCCTATCGGGAATGGTTTTGGGAGGACGCATTACGGGAGGCACCGCAGACGTGGATGGGCTGACTAGACACGAACTAGATTCTATTCTGACCGACTCGACTATCCTAGGAGACTCTGCGCACTGTACATCTAATCTAGGCGAGAAGAAGTCTACCGAAAAAGAAACAGGGGTCTCGTGCCCCTGGGAATCTGGGTAGAACATAGCGTAATCTTCCAAGGAGACCTCCGTTTTGAAATTGGCATTTTTTTTGGAGGCTAGAGGTGATCACGCAGCAGGAGGAGGAAGAGGATGGAGGGGGAGGTAACTGCATAGGAAACAACTCAGGGAAAATGCAGTCAAAGAAGGGGTCGGAAGAGGAGAACCACATTTCATGGAGCTGAGCTCCCGGGGGAGGAGGAGTGAACAGGGTTGATAGATCAATGGGCGGGCAGCGCCCGCAAGCACACGGAACAAATAAAATCTCGGGTCTCTCCGTGAAGTACGGGTCGACCACAATTGGAGGGGAACGGGGAACGAAATCCAACTGTTAAAACCAGGAAGTAAGACGGGATGGGGATATAGAATATGTAGTGACAGAGCTCCCCATTTCCCGTGGCCCCTGACGGACCAATGGCATCGGAGGACGCTTCACCAGCTGCGTCTCCTTCTTCTTCGGCTTGGCTTCTTTTTCATGAAACATCTTCATAAAGCAATCAGAAAGATCTTCCAAGTCGCCGACCAATCCTTGCAGTGACAGTGGTGGATCAGCAACGGCATAGGCTTCGTTTGTCTTCTCTTCAGGGCTGGACGGCGAGGTCTTCAAGGTGCCGGGCTGCAACAGACCTTTCACAAAATGTTGTCGATAATCCTAGGTCAATGGCCCAGAATCGCTGAGCATCGACATGGAGGATTCACGGTAGCCGAGGCCCCTACGGCCCATCTTCCTTCCTTTGGGAATGGGGTTGGTCCGACCCTGTAACTGCGCGCCGAGACCTAAACCGAGCTGATAGCCCAATTTTAGAATCATGTGCCAACCTTTAGAATCTCTCATTATGGGCTTGACTTTCACATTGACTGGTGCAGCGGTGGGCTTGCGTGATGCATATGCCCACGAATAGTTCAAGTCCATGACGGAGAGAACAGGCTTGTTGCTTGGCCACAATGTAGGCAGAATCTTGGCGGCTATGGCGTCAACATTTTGAACCGTGGAAATACTCTTCACTTTGACCACTCGTCCTTGGAATGGGAATTTTAAACATTGATGGGCTGTCGAGGGGACGGCATTCAAACTATTCAACCATGGACGACCCAGAATGGCTTTGAACATCGGGTCTATGTCCAACACATAAAATTCCACATCCATAACTAAGGGCCCTAGCTCGGCCTGCACAGTCACCACCCCGTGACAAGCACGTCTGGAGTTATCATAGGCTGCTATTGTAGTCGGTGTCGGCTTGAGCATGTCCTCGATATATTGCAAGCACGAAGGGTACTCAATGAACACACATTTATTGACGCGCCCGTGTCTACAAGTGCAGACTCTACGGCCATTTTGTTCAGAGAAATGGTAATGCATAATGGCATCTGTCGTGCTTCAGGGGTGTAGACACGCCATTCCTAACGTCTCCTGAGAAAGTCTCATATTACTATACGACGCCCCGCGACGGCTTGCGCATTTTGAATCACTCGAGTGCTTCCTTTTCTTGAGTCTTCTTCCGCCCTTCTCAGCATCCGGAATCGTCTCGTCACGGCATTCGGACGACATCAACACTAGTCGGACGCATCAAAGGTTCCAAAACCAGGAAGGGTGTCTGCCGGGCGGCCGCCAACGCCTGAACTGAGGACCCGGGTGGATCTTTATGGGGGCGTCCAGGCCCCTGGACGCCCCCATTCTTTTAATTTATTTTTTCCAAGCCCAAAACCAAATAAAAAATAATATATTGATGGAGGCGTCCAGGCCCCTGGACGCCTCCATAAAAATAAATATAAAAAATATAAAATGCCAGTTGGCATAAAAGATAAAAACAAAAATAATAAAAAATATTTTCTTGGAGGCGCCCGTGGAGTTCGGTGGATGTTATAGGGGCCTCCGGGACCCTGGACGCCCCCAAGAAAATATTCGAAAAAAATGAATAAAAATAGAATAAAATATTACTTCGGCCCTGATGGAGGTGTCCAGGGTCCTGGACGCCTCCACCCTCCGGAGCCCTATAAATAGAGGCCTACCCCCTCAGTTCTGGAGGAGCTCCTAAGAGATCCGATAGGCTGCCGGAGCCCAGAGGCTACCGGAGTCATTTCTAACCCGTGGGGTCTTTTGTAGGTGGAGGTTCTGCCGGCTTCTCGGGTGCCCACGCTCGCGAGAGGAAGGTCATCTTCATCCACCGCGCTTCCACGTTGTCCCTACGCTGCCGGAGCTCCGCCGGATTTCACCATCGGCACATCCAATAAGCCAATCCTTTCCTTTTCTTCGTAGTTCTTTTGCATTCATCATCTCGCATTCTCTATCCCCCTTCATAAGGGCGCCTCTTCTTATATACTTCTTGCATCCATCATCTCATTTTCCTCCTACTCGAGTCCGAGAGGGGTTTAAAAGATAACACCAACTAGGTGTGTGTCTTGCCATCATTTCGTTATTTTTATCGCAAGGATTTGAATACTACACCTTCATATTTCTAATCCACTCGTTACTTGTTTGTCGTTGTTTTGCAAGGGTACCCAAGGAAAGCCCTCTCCGTCAGCCGGCCGAAGGGGGAGGAAGAAGCAACCCGCCATCTCCCGCTCTTGAGGTAGGCACCATCACTTTCTTTATTTTGGGGTCTTTTGGCCCCTAGCGATCACATCTTGTTTTCGAGGCCGCGACGAGTCACTTCCCCAATGGCCGTTTAAATTCCCGTTCTTACATTCTCTTTATATTCTGTTATATTCTGCTCATATTCTCGAGGCCGCGGCGAGTCACTTCCCCAATGGCCGTTTAAATTCCCGTTCTTATATTCTCTTTATATTCTGTCATATTCTGCTCATATTCTCGAGGCCGCGACGAGTCACTTCCCCAATGACCGTTTTAATTCCCGTTCTTATATGTTATATTCTTATCTATTCATATTCTCGAGGCCGCGGCGAGTCACTTCCCCAATGACCGTTTAAATTCCCGTTCTTATATGTTATATTCTTAGCTATTCATATTCTCGAGGCCGCGGTGAGTCACTTCCCCAATGGTCGTTTAAATTCCCGCTCTTTATTATCTCCTTATATTCTGTTATATTCTTATCTGCTCATATTCTCGAGGCCGCGGCGAGTCACTTCCCCAATGGCCGTTTCAATTCTTGCTATTTAATTTCTGCATCATTCCCGTCCCCCCGAGGCCGCGGCGAGTCACTTCCCGCTATGGTCGTTTAACCCCCATATCTTGCCATATTACATTTGTCCCGCTCGCCCCGTCGGAGTAATCTCCCGTGGTGGCCCCTTCTCTTTTCTTTTATTTCTGTGTTGCAGCAAACAAAAGAGGAGCCCGCACGCTCCGCATCTTCTTCGCTCTCCGAACCGCGTGACGTCGCTCACAGATTGGCGATCACGGTGGGACCTCTACTGCTTCCTTTTGGCTACCTTGCAAGTTCGGCACCGTCTGTGCCTCTCCACCTTGGCGCCCTCGCGCGCCCCCGTTGTGCTCACGGTAGCACTGTCAGTTGTGATTGGTTGGGTGTTTATTATATGTTTGTTATTTCTGTTGTTTTCTTACTCTATATATCTGTCAGCATTCCATTGCATACATCCATCCCTCTTTTATATCCTTTTTCATTTTTTCTAAGGATCACCCTTTCCCGGTGAAGGAAGGACTCTCCGTTTGAGAATTCCTCTCAACGGACTAGAATCTCCTCCACTGGGACCTCCGTAAGTCCCCGACATCGAAGAATCTCCTCTTCGTTCACTAGGCTGGTTGTACCATTGAAGTTCCCCGGAGTTAGTCATCCCATTCGTGGTGAGACGAGAGACCCTAGCTGACACGGCGGTGAAACAAAAATAAACTAGGGTCCCTATTTTGTGTGAACTTCGGATCTCGGTAAAAACATAAAAAAAATCATCAAAATCAAAACACAAAAAAGGCGTAAAGGCATCCACTTGTTTGATAATCTCTGCTACCTACTTGCTAGTGTATGTTTTTGCGTTCTGGGAAAACTGTGAGCATGGCTCACGAGTCTTTTGAGGAGAACCACCCTAGTCGTGGTTTGTCAGCCGACCAGCGAGTCTATGCTATGGACTCGTGTCCTTCTCATGAGCCCTCGCATGAGGTGCATGTTATTGCTGGGGACACGTCCCCACCACAGGATATCTCTTCCTTACTAGGCGTCCTCGCCAACACGGAGCTTACCTGTGAACAGCTCCGGGCCTTCCAGGCCATTCTGAAGGGGAAATCTGTTTCCCCCACGCCCCAGGAATCAACTCCGGCCATCGCATCTCTCCAAGAGTCCGTGCAGGCCATTCCATCTCCTTCATTGGCACAAGCCATCCAGTCTCCCTCGCTTCAATGACAAGCGAGCCAACTACCACCCTCATTCCAGTTCCCGTCACAATCTCAAACTCCCGTTGTTCCCCACATACCGCTTCAGCCAAGGCCAACTATCGGCGGTCCGACAGCTCCCTCTCATTCAGGGTTCCCCCCTCAAGTCTCCGGGAGACAGTTTCTCCCCCAGTGGCAAGTGCCACCTTCACCTCCAGAGGAGCTCGCCCAATCGCTCCTCAATAGGTTCAATCGTATGGACGAGCAGTTTCAAAATCTGAGAAGAATGGTGGACGTGAAAGCCACCCCGGAGGTTGCTTTGCCAATCCTTCCCGTCATTCATCTTCCTCCCTCCGAAATGCCCACGTACCGCAGATACAATGGTACTGGCAACCCCTTCATTCACCTCAAGGATTTCATGTATGAGTCCTCCTATTGGCAAAACGATCAAAGGTCCCTGGCATACCTCTTTCGGAGATCATTGGATGGTCCCGCGCTTGAGTGGTTCTATTCCTTGGAGCCCCGCGAGGCCGAGAATTTTGAAATAGTCCAGAGAAGGTTCTTGCAGAAATATAGGGATAGGGTCGGCCCCTCACTCTCCATTACCGACCTAGTGGCCGAAAAGATGAAGCCCGTCGAAGATTTTGTCCGCTATGCTGATAGATGGAGGTCTCTAGCGGAAAGAATAAGGGATACCCTCTCCGAGCCCGAACAAGTGAAGATGATTGTGTCTAATGCAACCCCACAGTTCAGACATGTCCTGGCCATGAATAAACTTACTACAATGGAGGAACTCTATGAAAGGGCCCGGTACATCCAAACCCAGTTAAAAGACTCCCCCATTATGAACATGTTTGAGTCACCGAAGCCCAAAGTGGTCAGAAAGACAGGCGCTGGTGTCCCGGGCGGAGCCACAGAAGGGGTCGTGACAAATGAGCAAGTGGGTGCGGTCAACAATGCCAACTATGCAGTCAACCCAAGGCCTCCACAAATGCCCCGACTTCCCCTCCAACCAGGTCCTTTCCCTCTTCGTCCTCCACCCCAAAATAATCCACCCCAGGATAATATGCCTCCATTACGTCAACCCCAGCAACAACAACCACAACCTCAGCAACAACAACCACCGCTTCAGTACAACCAAGTTCCACCCCCGGGGAACTATGGTCCCCAACAGCAACAAAGGAGGCCGCTCGGTCCCAAGAGAGCCTACTATCCACCATTGCCAGAAACCTTAGCAGACATTTTTAATGCCCTCATGGCATCAAACCAACTCGCCCTACCCAGAGAAAGGCCCGTGTGGCCCCCGAATGTTGATACCTCCAAATACTGCGTCTACCACAGGCAGCCAGGACACACAGTAGATTACTGCTTCCATTTCAAAGATTACATCCACGATATGAATGATGAACATCAAATAGATTGGGATGAAATGAGACGATACGTCGCCGCTCTCAAGGCTAGGAGACCTCCTCATAGGCCACAGCAGCAGTTACAACAGCAACAGCAGCAACAACCACCACAACAACAACAGCCTCAGCAGGACCCACAACAACAGCCCAACATGGGCATAATCCAGAATCCATTACCGGAGCACCAACAACCCAATCATCAGGTTAACCCCATCTCCTCCTTCCCGGAAGTCAGGAGAGAGCAGGTGTGGCACCCGGAAAGTACCTCCATTCTTTCTACCGCCAATCCTATCATTACGCAACACCCTTGCCTTGCCCGGGTAGCACCTCTCTCTCATCAACCTGCATCAGTATCGCCTTCACCATTTCCACTACCATTACGCCCTCTCATCCGTACCCCGATACCCTATCAACCGACACTCTCCACTACGCCTTCACACCCTCTCATCTTCTCTCACTCCCCCACTTTACCATCCACCTCTACCACATTTATCCCTACGCCTTCTAAACCCCTTATCATCCGTCAACCACACATAACCCCATCTTTCTCCACCATATCACCACTAATGCCTTCAAAACCACTCATTACCCATCACCCACCTCAAAATCATTGCCCGCTTCAAGCCCTACCCACTTCTACTTCGTCTCCACCTCCACCTTCCAGACCCCTTATCCTTCATAATCCGCGCGATATCCCCTCTACCTCCACCATGCCTCCACCTAACAAACCCCTCATCAGAATCCCTACTCCCGTCATCACCCCTGCTTCATCAACCATTCCTCCACCACTACCCCTCAAACCTCTATTAAAACCCACTGCTACCCCCACAGAGGTACAAAAGTCGCAGGCAATGGTGCTACGGAGTGGAAGGATTTTCCACAGGGTTTTCCCCCACAACAGTCAGAATCCTGAGCAATCTCAGCCGGAGAAGGATGATGGAGAACAACCAGGAAGAGCTATCCCTGGAACACAGTATGATCTATTGAAACACTTGGACAAGATGCCTGCTGGGATCTCCATCCTGGAGCTACTTCAAAGATCCACATCCCACTAGGCGGCCTTGATGGAATATCTTCAAAAAGTCATGGTTAATGAAGACCTCCCCGTGGAGAAGATTTCGACCGTCCTGACCCCAACGGACACATAACCGGCCATCATGTTCCACAACTATGAGCTCGCTCCCAAGGAAGCTCGAAAATATGCACTGTACATTTCAATAAAAATTAATGGGGTATCAATAAACCCGTGTCTTGTGGACACTGGTGCATCCATAAATGTGATCTCCATGGACACCCTTCAGTTGTGTGGGGTCAACGAGGAACAAATAAGACCTTCCTCGATCACGGTCACGGCTTATGACAATAGCAAAATGCCATCGCAGGGGATGATTATTCTGAAGGCAGAACTAGGCCCCATGTCAATTCCCACGGAATTCCATGTCCTTGACATGGACCCCACATTCAAGGCTATACTGGGTCGCCCTTACATCGAAGCCATGGATGCTGTGCCTTCCACCAACCATCAGTGCCTGAAGTTTCCTTACAATGGGAGAATTATTAAAGTGGTCAGTACACCTATCCTTCACACAGTGGATGCTATCAACACCTCTCTGCCCTCTGTTTGGCCATCTCATCGGCCCATATTGTCACTACTGGACGTACGTGATTCATCTCACGTTCCACTAGCACCAAAGGAGCCGGTCAGGGCAACCGCAACATCATGTCTCCCTTTTCACTCCAAAGGGTGGGAGATTATGAGGAACATCGGCTACCAACAGGGTATAGGTCTGGGCGCACAGTTACAGGGTAGGCTCAAACCGCCAAAGGAAATTAGGCCGAACCGCAGGTTTGGCCTAGGCTTCAAAGGACCGTTCAAGGTGGATTGGAAGCCCCTCACATGGACTCTATCAAACCACATCAACAGAGGGCCCGTTGTTCAGATGGGAGATTACCCACGAGAAGCATATGGGAGATCACATGCTGTATATTTGGCTGAAAAATATCCGAGGATCACCAAAAGAGGCAAGATCAAAGATCGGGAATGCGAGTGGAACAAATGGTTCGACATACGGGACATTTCCGTTGCACTGGAAGGGATGTTCTCGTCTCCGCAGCTTGAAGGACCACCATTGATCTCCGGAATACCAGAGAATATTACCACTCTTGCCAAGGTTCCAAACTATCCTCGTCCTCGCTAGAAGGACCCTGTCATCGATGGATCTTCATCCGTCCTCAACATTGCTGTCGACGGCTCATTAGCCGCCATCTTCTCCATCCACTCGTCTCAGCCTTTGCTGATATCGTCTTCCTGGGCCAGATAATTCTCTGATGATCTTCCCAGATCCCCTTCTTTGCTTACATACCTACACGGGCTTTTCAACCCGCGCCAGGTTTTCAACCATGATCTGCTCTATGAGCCTCACAATTCTCTAGCCATAACCACTTTTCTCTCTCCTCCAATCTCTTTTCACTGCTTTGTCATTAAAATTGAAAACGAAAAAAAACGTCAATTTTCAAACTCCCCAACAACACATCTTCGTTGAGGAAACCTCCTACATCTCCCACGGGTGCGTCCCGCCCTGCGGACCACCCATCCAAGGTCTGATGAGCGACCTTTTCTACCCCTCCCCTGAGGGGTCTTCTCTTGTACATTCTACACCATCCCCTTCGTCTTCCTCTTCTTCTGTAAATATTGTCAGTCAATCTAGAATGATAGGTCAAGGGTGGTACCTAGGAAGAAATCCAAGGGTAGGCAGATCCCTCGTCGATTCCTTCTGGATTTAGCCGCCAGGTGTCAAGCCCTTCTTGCCATCCCCCAGTTGTTAGAAAATCCCATCCGGCTACCGAAAATAGAATGTGAGGGCGATTGTGCATTTAATGAAGGGTATGAGTCCACGAGATCACGGATGAAGAATGCCCCACTGACGATGAGGGTGAAGAATATGAGGATGCGACAGGCGCATATACTAGTGGAATGAGGAGATTCGACGAGCCGTCAACCGCTGTAGAATAATCCACCAAAGAAGTCAACTTGGGAACTGAGGAAGACCCTAGGATCATCCTCATAAGTGACAATCTACCGCCCTCTGAAGAAGAGGCATTAATTGAGGTTCTCAAGGAATATAAGGACACGTTTGCATGGAGCTACGAGGATATGCTGGGTCTAGATTCAACCTTGGTCGAACACCGTTTAACCCTAAAACCAGGGTCCGTCTCGGTAAAACAAAGGTTAAGGCGTTTCCACCCTCAAATGGCTTTGAAAATGAAAGAAGAGGTCGATAAGCTCCACAAAGCCAGGTTCATTAGAGTCGTCCTTTATCCTCAATGGGTGGCAAACATTGTCCCGGTCATAAAGAAAGATGGGAAAGTCAGGATTTACATCGACTTCCGGGACCTTAACCGCGCGTGTCCAAAAGATGATTTTCGCTTACCTCACATTGATGTGTTGATCGATAACACGGTAGGCTACGAAACCCTCTCATTCATGGATGGATTTTTAGGATATAATCAAATTCGTTTGGCAGAAGAGGATCAGGAGAAGACGTCATTCACTACCCCTTGGGGAACATACTGTTACGTGGTCATGCCGTTTGGGTTAAAGAATGCTGGAGCTACTTACCAAAGAGCTATGATGGCCATATTTCATAACATGATGCACATATACCTGGAAGTGTATGTGGATGACTTATTGGTGAAATCAAGGACCAGGATGGAACATCCAGAAATTTTGGCTAAGGTCTTGCAGAGGTCAAGGGAGTTCCAATTGAAAATGAACCCGAAGAAGTGTGTGTTTGGTGTGTCGTCGGGTAAATTGCTGGGGTTCATTGTGAGCAAAAGAGGGATCGAGATAGATCCCGACAAAGCCAAGGCTATCGGGGATATGCCGCCTCCCAAGAATTTGAGGGAAGTCCGAGGTTTAATCGGGAGGTTGCAGTTTATTCGTCGGTTTGTGTCCCAACATTCACAAAGGTGTAGACCTCTCTACGAGTTGACCAAGCCAGGAGTAGAATTCCACTGGAATTCTAAATGTCAGAAGGCTTTTGAAGGGTTGAAGGAATATCTAGCTAGTCCACTCGTTCTCATTCCACCCAAACCATAAAAACCTCTGATCCTTTACGTCTCAGTCTTGGATGACTCCGTGGGAGCCGTCCTCGCACAAGCTGATGAAGAAGGCAAGGAACGGGCAACCTATTACTTGTCCAAACTTCTCAATCCCTGTGAGCAGAAGTACACCGTCATGGAGAAAACCTGTGCTGCCCTCGTTTGGGTAGTGCAGAAATTGAAGCACTACTTCTTGGCTCATGAGGTCCACTTGATTGCTCGAATGAATCCTATCAAATTCCTTCTGGAGAAATCCGTCCTTACGGATAGGCTAGCACGCTGGCAAAGTTTTCTCTCTCAGTTCGACATCACCTACATCCAGCAAAAGGTGATTAAAGGCTATGCCATAGCCGAGGATCTCGCTCACCATCCTCTTCCCAAGTTCGATCCCATCCAATCAGAGTTTCCAGATGAGGAACTAATGTCCGTCAACCAATCAGATGAGCCAATGTGGACGCTATATTTTGATGGAGCTCTGAATTCTCAAGGGAGAGGAATCGGCGTCACCCTCCTGTCGCCTGAAGGCCTCACAGTCCCATTGGCATACCAGCTCAAATTTCCAGTTACCAACAATATAGCCGAGTATGAAGCTCTTCTAGCTGGCCTAGAACTCGCTCATTCTTTTCGTATCACTGAGTTGCGAGTCGTAGGTGATAGTCAACTCATCCTTCTTCAGGTGCTCACTAAATATCACACTCGCGATCCCAAACTCAAGCCATACCAAGAACTCACTGCTGCCTTTGCCAAACTGTTCACTAAACTGATCTTTGTTCATGTCCCTCGTCATCAGAATATTCTCGCCGATGCCCTCGCCTCGTTGGCATCATCCATAAGGTTCCCTCTAGGAAGATGGTTTGAGTCCATTTCCATCTACAAACTTCACACCCCTGCAATCGATGATGCTTCCTACGTAAACATCAAAGACAGGATAGCAAGGAAGATCCTGCAGGAAGATATCCTTAAGAAGAGGAAAATCATGTTGGCAGAGGCTGAAGAAGAACTGGCTGATGAAGAGAAACCATGGTTCTATGAAATCGTCAAATACTGCCAAGATCAGTCTTATCCTGAAGGGGCGACCACAGAGGACAAGAAAGCCATAAGAAGGGTGGCTCAGAAATATACTTTGGTTGGAGGTCTACTCTATAGGAGGAGCCTTACTGGTATTATGTTAAGATGTCTTGGTGACGATGAGGTTTGGAAATGTGTTGAGGAGACGCACTCGGGTGTGTGCGATGGCCACGTGAATAGTCAGATGCTCGCCAAGAAGATCATTCGCCAAGGCTTTTATTGGCCCACTATGGAAGAAGATTGTGCTGTCTATGTCCGTAGGTGTGTCAAGTGTCAACTTCACGCCGATAAAATCCATTCACCATCTTCCTCACTTCATCCAATATCCTCCCCGTGGCCTTTCTCCATGTGGGCATTCGACATCATCGGTCCCCTAGGTGATCCCAATTCCCTCACCAAGCAGAAATCTTTCATCCTTACTGCGACAGAATACTTCACCAAATGGGCCGAAGCCGAAGCTTACGCAGAAATCAAGGCGTCAACAGTCTGCAAATTCATCATGAAGAACATCCTTGCCAGATTCGGCGTCCCAAGCACAATCGTCACCGACAATGGGCCACAGTTCATTTCTCAGGACCTACAGTACCTCTGCAAAAGGTACGCAATTGCATTGCATCATTCATCGCCTTATTACCCACAAGGTAACGACCAAGCGGAGGCCACCAATAAAACATTGCTCAAAATCATCAAAAAAACCTGCGAGTCTAGTAAGTTTTCAGACTGGCCAGAAAAAGTTATCGAACCCCTATGGGCCTATCGCACTTCAACCCGTACCCTCACTGGGCAGACTCCATTTGCCCTTACTTATGGTATGGAAGTGGTAGTCCCGTACGAGACTCTGATCCCTTCTCTCAGGGTACAATTGGACGAGGAATTTCCCCTCGACGATCGTCGTAATTCACTCCTCGCCCAGTTGGAACTCTTGGATGAGAAGCGGCTGGCCGCTGCCGAACACGCGCATGTGTATCAAAATAGACTCGCTCGCTTTTACCAAAAGAAAGTCATTGAGGGAAAATTCAAAGTCGGTGAGATGGTCGTAAAAAGAATTTTTGTCAAACCTGGAGGTCCGCGTTCTAAGCTCCAACCCAATTGGGAAGGACAATTTGTAATTCAAGCCGTGTACCCTGGCAATGCCTACAAGCTAGTCAATGCCGAAGGGACCGAGTTATCCCACCCTTGGAATGGGCTTTATCTTAAGAAATACTACCCTTAGCACAAAACAAAAAAAATGATGAAAAGATAAAAACATCAAAAATAAAGAAATACTAAAAATCACTAAAAATATGGAAAATTCAAAATATCGATGCCTAGCAGTCACCATGTAGTTAAGTCCCTGCATCTAACCTTCATGTTAGGATAGGGCCCATTAAGGCTTGGTAGGCACCGGGTCTTGGTTTGCCAGAATCGTGGAAATCCCTGTCCTGCCACGTCGGCCTATGCTCGCTCGAAGGAAGCTAACATGCGCTCACTTATGTATTTTATTCAAAAAAAGTCGGTAGCATCACCTACGGTGGGGCCCCACCCAGAAGATCTCTGGAAGCTGTAATCTTTATTCTTTTCTCTTCGACCAAATGAGACAGTCGGCGCCCTTAAAACGCTGAGCATGAGAAACTGAAACTCAAACCCCAAGGGCAAGAGTAGGATCCATTTCCTCGAGCATCGATCAGAGCACGAGAAGAGGGCAGTGTCCCCGCAGGCATACGAAAGGGAGCCCACAAACGTCAAACGACTATATCTCCCTCACAAAAAGAAATACAAAATCAAAATCAAGAGTCTGGTCGTGACCGTGCCTGATGCGATAAATGGAACCCCTCAAAGCAAAAGTCTGAATCCACAAAAGGGGCCGTGGAATGTAAATGCTCGAGATTTGGTCCGAAGTTGTCCGAAAGGAGAGAGTTAGTGGGCCCTTATTCGCTCGCCGGGTTAACGGCTTTGCCGGTCCTCTCAGGAGGTTTATTGATGTGACACCACCTATGGACCTATTTTGCAAGCATTCAAGTTTGAGCGGCGGACTCATACTAGCGAGCTCACCCGTATGGCGCACACTAGTGCCCGATGGCGACTAGGCGATGTTGGAGAGGGTCCGAGGCGGGACCTTGAGGTCTAAAGGTTGGATAGCTTGGGGAGAACCCCAAATGGGCCTAGGATGCCCAAATCATGGGCGGCCAACACACCAAGGGTGTGGGTTAAGTGGATTCACTCTCAACTTGCCCACGGTGGTCACTCACGGTACTAGTAATTTGGGCCGAGCTCTCACTCTCCATCCGACGAAGCAATAGCAATAATACTAAGCTAAGCAAGTGATTAAACCAGTCAAGAGAGGGACCGAGGCTCACCTAGCCGGCATGAAGACGCCGACTCTGGCCGGAGACAGGGGCGAGCGGGGAGGCGAGGGTATGCACCCCCACGCCGCGTCGAGGGAGCTTCAACCTGAAATTGAAAGATTACACCACTACTCCTCTCGCAGGAGGGGGGGATCTCGGGGTGGGGGTTAATGTATTACAAACAAACACTACCTCCTCGCAGGGAGGGGCTGTAAGCCGGCCAGGCGGGGTGGGGGAATTGGGCAAGAAATCCCAACTTCCGAGTTCCGCCGGTTCTGCCAGTCTGCAGATTCACTGGATTGGGGGTCGGTGTTGACGCCGCCACGGGCTCCTGGGGACTCCGATCCCGATGATACTAGTCCCAAAAGTTTCCTAGCTGCCGGAGGAAGACGCCTGAATTTTTGGAGGATCTCTGGAATTCTGTGCTGATCGTGGCAGAGCCTGGAACAGGACCCCTCTGTCTGCCTCGGATGGAAATAGAAAAGATGTAGTTGGTTGCAGAAGGTGCTGTGGGCTCTGTTGAACTCTAATTGAGGCAAGACTGGTGGTGACGCTTCTGTGGTCGGAGTAGCTTTGAGCAGGAGCTGACGGAGTTGCAATCGGAGGTCGGAGAAGAGATCAGTCATCGGATGAGTGGGTGCAGGTCGAACCTGGATCCGCAGGAGCAGTCTGCGCACTTGGACGAGGAAAATGGGAACTAGGGGTTCTGGAAGCCGATTGATGCCCTGCCTTTTGGAGATGAAAGAGGACTCAGAGGAGAAGATTTTTTATGAAGAACTCCTGCCCTGATTCCCAGGAGGTTGGATGCTGTAGAGCTTCAACTCTGGCTCAGGTGCTCTGCTAGGGAAGCTGCGCACAGTCGGGGGAGAAATGCTCTCACGGCCAGCTCGGAGCTTGGATCTAGATGAAACCACCACTGTTGCAAAGATGACTCGAAGACGCTTCCAACGGTACCTCTTGGGCCTTCAGATTCATAGGGAGGAGGACGTGGTGGCCGCTTCAAGATACGGCCAACCTGCTGCCTGCAACCAGAGCTTGACCTGCAAAAGAAATGGGTATGAATGGAGGGGTGGTGGTGGGGGGGGGCGACCTTGGCAGGGTTTGGGGTTGGATTTGGGCGACCAAGGGAGCTAAGGGGGTGGGATATGGGAGGGAAATTCGAAATTGGGCTTTGGGAGAAGCTAATTTAGCATTGGGAAGGTGGTGGGATGCTTTTGGAAGGAGAGTGGGGTAGTTGGGGGTTGGGAGGTGGGGTGTGGATTGGAGGATGTCACCTTGGGGTTGGGGGGGGGGAGTTAAATGAGTGTATGGGGAAGGGGAGGGGTCTTAATGGGGGGTGAATGGGGAGGAGAGAGAAAATTCCGAAAATTAGGGTGGAGGGAGAGAGAGAGAGAGGGGGGGACCCCTTAGAGAGAGAGAGTGAGAGAGAGGGAGATCTAGTGGGATTTGGAAGTGGATTTCAATTTTCATTCAATTGTTCTATACTTCAAAATGAGGGGAATGGGGTCCTATATATAGCCAACCCACATTTCTACAAAAGTCCCTGACATTTGACTCAATGACAAATAACCGAAGGGATAGGGGTGCCCTTGGGCCAAGCCCAATGAATTGGGCCCACTAGCCTAACAAACCAACCTAATGACACAATACTTAAGAAAATGACTCACTAACCTAGGTACATGACTCAAATAAAGGGAAAATTACATGATATTGACTCAAAGAAAATGTGAAGATTACATGACTAGACTCAAAAATACATGACTAACATAATAGCACTTGCCGACGAACAATCCGAGTCTGGAGAAAATGTGGAGGGGCAAGGGATGCCCTCATCATACCCCCGGGGTGGGGAAAACTCGACCCCGTCGAGTATGGGTCCACCAGGGATGTAGTACATCGAACTGCGGCTCTAGGCGATCCATGATCTCCATACTCAACCCGCGACCATAGTCGGGGAATGACGCTTCAGCTCGACAAAGTGGGTCGGTCATAGCCTCATGCTGGCGATGGGATCTTGCTTGCCTAGTATTGCCGCCGTGTGCTCACATTGGGCTCTCAGGCTATTTTGTGGTGGCACTCCGAAGGTGTCTCTCGCAAGGATAGGTGTAAGCTCAAGGCACTCACTAGGATCCACCGCGGTGCCCTTAGAGGGTGCTGGATCCGCCACATGAGAAATGGGGAGAATCCAAAAACCCTTTTGAAAGTTCAACCCATAAGCCAGGTTGCCAAAGCCACTCGAAACTTGGCAAGGTCCAAGTCCTCGTGCCCTCAATTTGGAGGTGACCCCAGGGTAGAGCCACTCCAAAGTCATCATCGTCAAGTTACCAACTTGGAATTTCAAGTGGCGCTCATGAGTTTTTGCTCACTTATTGTGAATCTCACCGCTTGTTGCTTGATATTTGCTTGGATGCATATGCCATGCTTTATGATGCGGTGTGAGTGGACAATGTATGGTATGCAAAGGTGGTCCGGGGCAGCCACATGTAGATCGATCATGCTTTGATGCCATGAAGACTGTGACAGACTCAGGGGGGCCGGGACATCCATAGATGAACCTTTTATGCATGGGTATGACAAATGGCGGGGGACCGGGACATCCATGTATGCTCCTTTCATGCTTATGACTCATTATGAAAGAGGGTGGACCATTACATCTAAATATGGTCCACTTATGCTTCCTACTTGACATGTGGGTGATGTGGATGAATGTACCCGACTGACTAATCATGCCAAGCGGTGTGATGTGCCAAGACATATGAATTCCTTTCCCAAAGATGACTTCCTCATGTGAGATGGTGGGGTGGTCTTTGAGCTTCCACTCAAAAGGGTCGAAGGGATCTAGGTAGGTGGATATGGGGTGGGGCACTTTCGTGATCTCTAGGTGGGTGTTGCCTAAGGTCATGATTTCTATGGTGTAACCTGGGTCATGGATGAGGTGGGCTTGGCCCAACATGGTGGGTGGGGGTAGGAAAGGGTGGGTGGTGGGTGATGTGGGTGGGTCACGTGGGTACCCATACTCCCAAAGGAAGGGATCAAAGGGGTCATGGACTGGGTTTCCTAGAAGAAGAGACTCTATGCCCACATTGTCTTCGCACAGTGGGTCCTCCTCCCTCAAGGTAATTGGACCAAGGTCGTTAGTGGGCCAGTCGATCAAGGTACTTGGGATCTCAATGGAAGTGGAGTGGATCATGATGGGTTTTTCATCCATAGGGAGAATGAGAAGGAGGTCACTAGTGTAGCAACCAATGGTGAAGACCGAGGTGATAGAACCATCACATGGGTGGATGAGACTAAGGCTTTTTGGGTGGGCCTTTCCTAAGGTCAATAAGCAAGTCAACCCTAGTTGCCATTCTAAACCCTTGAGGAGATCATCCCAACCTTCTACCTCATAGTAGGATTGGATTGTGGTGTGATAGGAGGAGAAGGGTACAATGGGAAGGTTTTGCTCCATGGGAGGGTAAACATAGGACATGGTAGGGTGAATTGGTCTCTCCTTTAGCCATCTAGCTAGGGGCCCATCTATGATTATGGTGCTATTTGTGAAGGCTTGTGGCTCTTGGGGGTCCAAGCTATGTGGAGGGGACATTTGTGATTCTTCCTCACCATAGGTATGAACTTGGGTTTCCTCAAGGAATGGGATGGGTTCCGGAATGGCATCTACACCCATGTGGATGGTTGTGGTCTCCTTTTTCAAGGGAATGGGAAGGTCTATTGAGGGTGGGGTGATGATGGTTGGTGCATGGTGTACCCGGGGTGCTGGGTAATGGGAAACTTGGTTTTGGATAGGGAGGGGAAGTAGTGGAAGCCCAGGACTTGGGACTTTTGGGGTAGGGAGTGGGAGATGGGTTGGTTGGGGTGGCTTGGGTTGGTTGGTCTTGGGGGGAGTGTCCCTTTTAAGGGACAAGGGAGGGGTAGTGGTGGGGACCAAGGGGGCTTGTGGGGTATGGGTTTGGTGGGAGCTTTTAGATTGGAGGGTGGTGGCCGTCATGGGCCTAGGTGGAGGGGTGGACACAGTGTGCACTTGGTTTTTAATGGTGAGGGTTGGATGAGTGGTGGTCACCATGGAGGGAATTGGGTCGGTTAGGGGTCTCTTGCCCTTGGGATCGTTTGGGGTGGAAGTGGGGGCTAAAGGGGCTTGACTAGTGTAGGTTAGGGAAGGGGGTTTTGGTTGTGGTGTGGGGGCCCTCATGGGGTTAGGTGGGGAGGTGGAGGCCCTTGGACACTTGGGTTCTAGTGGTAAGGGTTTGGATGGGTGGGGTTGGAGGAGTGGGAGTGCTCCTTGAGTTTTGGTAACCCGGGTAGGAGGGAGGAGGTCGGGGAGTGTAGACTTTCCTAAGTTCGGCTCTCATGTTCTCCCATGTGTTAATAGGCTCTAGCCTCATAACCCTCCTAAATTGTTCAATGAACTTCCACCTATCCTCGGCATGGTACACAAGTCGACTCTTGGCAAGGTAGATTTTCATGGGTTCAGTCATTGGATTCCTCTTAAAGTATTTGTCCATGTTTTCCTCCCACTCTAAATATGCACTAGAGTGGTATCCGTTAAAGATAAGGTCCTCAAATAGGACTTTGTCCAAAGGGGTGTCAATTGGACCTTTGCGGAGGGCCGAGTGAGATAGATGTGACTTACATGAAGTAGCCATGCTAGTGGACAAAAGAGATGCAACCGAAGACTCTAAATGCATATGAGCGTCCTAGGACCAACTTGATAGAGACAAGTTGTAAACTTGCTCTGATACCACTTGATGTGACACCACCTATGAACCTATTTTGCAAGCATTCAAGTTTGAGCGGCGGACTCACACTAGCGAGCTCACCCGTATGGCGCACACTAGTGCCCGATGGCGACTAGGCGATGTTGGAGAGGGTCCGAGGCGGGACCTTGAGGCTCTAAAGGTTGCCTAGCTTGGGGAGAACCCCAAATGGGCTTAGGATGCCCAAATCATGGGCGGCCAACACACCAAGAGTGTGGGTTAAGTGGATTCACTCTCAACTTGCCCGCGGTGGTCACTCACGGTACTAGCAATTTGGGCCGAGCTCTCACTCTCCATCCGACGAAGCAATAGCAATAATACTAAGCTAAGCAAGTGATTAAACCAGTCAAGAGAGGGACCGAGGCTCACCTAGCCGGCGTGAAGACGCCGACTCCGGCCGGAGACGGGGGCGAGCGGGGAGGCGAGGGTATGCACCCCCACGCCGTGTCGAGGGAGCTTCAACCTGAAATTGAAAGATTACACCACTACTCCTCTCACAGGAGGGGGGGATCTCGGGGTGGGGGTTAATGTATTACAACCAAACACTACCTCCTCGCAGGGAGGGGCTATAAGCCGGCCAGGCGGGGTGGGGGAATTGGGCAAGAAATCCCAACTTCCGAGTTCCGCCGGTTCTGCCAGTCTGCAGATTCACTGGATAGGGGGTCGGTGTTGACGCCTCCACGGGCTCCAGGGGACTCCGATCCCGATGATACTGGTCCCAAAAGTTTCCTAGCTGCTGGAGGAAGACGCCTGAATTTTTGGAGGATCTTTGGAATTCTGTGCTGATCGTGGCAGAGCCTGGAACAGGACCCCTCTGTCTGCCTCGGATGGAAACAGAAAAGATGCAGTTGGTTGCAGAAGGTGCTGTGGGCTCTCTTGAACTCTGATTGAGGTGAGACTGGAGGTGACACTTCCGTGGTCGGAGTATCTTTGAGCAGGAGCTGACGTAGTTGCAATCGGAGGTCGAGAAGAGAGCAGTCGTCGGATGAGTGGGTGCAGGTCGAACCTGGATCCGTAGGAGCAGTCTGCGCACTTGGACGAGGAAAATGGGAACTAGGGGTTCTGGAAGCCAATTGATGCCCTGCCTTTTGGAGATGAAAGAGGACTCAGAGGATAAGATTTTTTATGAAGAACTCCTGCCCTGATTCCCAGGAGGTTGGCCGCTGTAGAGCTTCAACTCCGGCTCAGGTGCTCTGCTAGGGAAGCTGTGCATAGTCGGGGCAGAAATGCTCTCACGGCCAGCTCGGAGCTTGGATCCAGATGAAACCACCACCGTTGCGAAGATGACTCGAAGACGCTTCCAACGGTACCTCTTGGGCCTTCAGATTCGCAGGGAGGAGGACGTGGTGGCCGCTTCAAGCTACAATCAACCTGCTGCCTGCAACCAGAGCTTGACCTGCAAAAGAAATGGGTATGAATGGAGGGGTGGTGGTGGGGGGGGCGACCTTGGCAGGGTTTGGGGTTGGATTTGGGCGACCAAGGGAGCTAAGGGGGTGGGAGATGGGAGGGAAATTCGAAATTGGGCTTTGGGAGAAGCTAATTTAGCATTGGGAAGGTGGTGGGATGCTTTGGGAAGGAGAGTGGGGTAGTTGGGGGTTGGGAGGTGGGGTGTGGA
The DNA here is from genome assembly GCA_022559845.1 of Amorphophallus konjac. Lineage (NCBI taxonomy): Eukaryota > Viridiplantae > Streptophyta > Magnoliopsida > Alismatales > Araceae > Amorphophallus > Amorphophallus konjac. The sequence goes on from CM040119.1 coordinate 253,062,321, forward strand.
TTGGAGGATGCCACCTTGGGGTTGGGGGGGGGGAGTTAAATGAGTGTATGGGGAAGGGGAGGGGTCTTAATGAGGGGTGAATAGGGAGGAGAGAGAAAATTCTGAAAATTGGGGTGGAGGGAGTGAGAGAGAGAGGGGGGGGACCCCTTAGAGAGAGAGAGTGAGAGAGAGGGAGATCTAGTGGGATTTGGAAGTGGATTTCAATTTTCATTCAATTGTTCATTACTTCAAAATGAGGGGAATGGGGTCCTATATATAGGTAACCCACATTTCTACAAAAGTCCCTGACATTTGACTCAATGACAAATAACCGAAGGGATAGGGGTGCCCTTGGGCCAAGCCCAATGAATTGGGCCCACTAGCCTAACAAACCAACCTAATGACACAATACTTAAGAAAATGACTCACTAACCTAGGTACATGACTCAAATAAAGGGAAAATTACATGATATTGACTCAAAAAAAATGTGAAGATTACATGACTAGACTCAAAAATACATGACTAACATAATGGCACTTGCCGACGAACAATCCGAGTCCGGAGAAAATGTGGAGGGGCAAGGGATGCCCTCATCATTTATCCCCTACACTCTTCCTTCTCCCTCTAAAGATGAAGGTTCGATGGAGTTTCTGAAGGGTAAAACTGCCCAGGGTCTGCGACCTTATTTTAATATACACATTTGGTTGCCTACTTTGAAAAGCAAAAGCTATCGCTGCGAAGGAGTCTCCGTGTTTCTGGCTGGTCAAGACCCATGTTTACCGCCTTGATGTCTTCTTGTTTAACCTTGGGCTTAGGCCAATGCAAGCACGTCACCTATGGGTGCGACGGCGTCTGATTCTGGGTCAGCGTCGCGCGGTTGGTCGTTAGGGTTCCAGGGTGTTCCATCATATACCATCTAGAGTTGTGAGGAAACAGACCCGGGTCGGGCAAATCTCTTACCTCAAACATCTTTTGGGTGAATCCCTATGGTCGGAAGCGACTGGGAGCCTAAGCATGGCATGACGGTATTGTCATCAGAGTAAGTCTTAGCCGGCAAGATCATCATTCGAGGGGTCTAGAGGCCCAAATCAACCTAGATGTGCACTTAGGATACCTGGGAGGTTAGTAAGAAACCCCTGTTCTCACGTAGGTTAGGTGCCATGTGGGTGCTTGCCGGGCGTTAGCAACAAAAAAATCGAAATGATAAAAATAACAAAATAGGGAAAAAGAGAAAATGTACATATTTGCAAACAAAAAAAATTCTTTTTTATGATAAAATAAAAAAATGCCAAATATAAAAAAGAAAAAAAATCAATTTTGCATGATTGTATTTGCGTGCAGCATCTCACTTTTAATACCGCTTGCATTCGTGTGCTTGCCTGTCGCATTTATCATCACTACATCTTTCTCTCGCCTTCCTTAAATAAAGGCTTGGCCCCTTGACCAGTTATCAAGGACAGTCACAGTGACCATTTGCTTATTGAGCAAGGGGCCAAATCAGAACAGAAATTCTGATTTGTTTGTTTCAGTGATGTGCGCAGGGATTCAGGCAATAGAAGCAAAGGTGAAAAACGAACAAACCGAACCTTGTATTTTTTCCAAAAACCAAAAAAATTACATCATGTTCCGCCCTCTCTCTCTGCATTACTCGTCCCACTACTCTCCAGGCACAATGCTCTCAAAGGTGCTACCCAACTACGAAAAGCGGTACTCCTACCGCTCTGTACTCCCCTTCCTATTCCCACACCCCCGCGTTGATCCACGGAAGCAGTAGAGAAGCTACCAACACGAAAGCCACGCTCTCGTACTCTTCGGTAGCGCTCCTCACCATCTCTCAGCCACTGTTCAGTAAGACCAAGGCTGGTTCGGAGTTTGAACAATTGGGCCTCCATGGCCCTTCGTTCCTCCCTTTCAGTCAATCTGTTGGCTCTTTCTCTCTCTGCGTCTCTTTCTTTCTCTACACGTTCTCTCTCGCGGTATTCCCTCTCCAACTGGAGAGTGACCCTCAGTTCCACGGCATCCCTAGAGGAGTCGTCATCAGGATGACGCCGCAGTTCCCTCTCCAGTTCTGCTATCCTAGCCTCCTTCTGCGCAGCTTGGGCAAGCGCTTCTTCCGTCTCCTTTTCCTGCCGAGTGTACCATCTCAGATATGCGATAAGGCGTAAACAAAGAGAACTCAACACTAAAACTTTTACTTGTATACAGAGCATCCCTTCTGCCTCCGCAGCACGCTGCGTGGCGTGAGCAAGTTGCTTATGAAGCAAGTCATGTTCTGAGGTGGGAATCCACAACCTGGAAGAGGCACCACCTACTCCCATCACTGGGGAAGTCGCGCCAATCTGGGCATGCTACGACCGTGTGAATTAGCAGCCAACATCTGGAATCTGGGGCTTTAATTAGGAATGCAATGTACACTTACCAAGGCGCTCGCATCACCCAATTGTTGCTCCATCTCTGCCAAGCGAGTTCGTAAATTCGCTATCATGGCATCCCGGACATCCTACAGCGATACGAGTCAGCATTTTCACCAAAAAACCAAAAAAAAAAGGAGAAAGAAGAAAAGAGAAAAGGGGGAAATCTACCTCCACAAGTCTCCGGGGTTGGAGCCGCTCTGCGTACTTTGTCCTATATAGACGCAAGTAGTCCTCGCTATCCCGCGCATGTGATTCTACAATCGTGCCACCCCGTTGCCAGTCTTCGTACTGTTCAGGGAACCGTACGCGCCAGTCAATGTAGGTCGCCGGTCCTCGCGTCTTTCTCCCGACACGAGGTGGTGCAGCCGTATCCACCCATTCCTGAGCCAGTCCTAAAGTCCTCAAACCAATCGTAGCCGAAGTGGCTCGATTTCATTCAGGCAGTGCATCCACAGTTCCCGTCCAAACCGGGCACGACTTGCTAGAACCCACGGTTGGTCGACATCGACCATGTTTGAGTAGGGTCTCCAGTTTACCATTGCTGCAGGGAACTCCTGTAGCTCCCGCCTTAGCACCATCAGTTGGTAGGTTAGGGGTGCCGCACTCATGATAGGTTCCCACCGCCTAGCTAGCGGCACCATCGCGGGTCGCCAATGTCGAGCTCTCCCCATGGGGAGGTAGTAATAGCTCCACAGCTGCTCGGCGCAGGTCATCAGTCCCTTGCAAAAACATAAAAAAAAATATAAAACAAGCAAAACCAAAAATACTTGGATGAATGGTGTGAAACCACTCACAGCCATCTCACGATTCGCTTCTTGGAACAGGCCTGCAAACAAGTGTGCCAGCATGGCAGCTCCCCAGGCATAGTACCCTACTCTTTCAAGGTCTGATAGCAGCTCCAGGAAGCGACATTGGATACCGTCCCCTTTCGAGCTCAGTACCAATCTCCCCAAAAGGAAGAGGAGAAATCTCCTCAAATCTATGTTGCATCTTTCCCAGTTGCCGAAATCTGTGCAGTACACGGCATGACATCCTATTTCCATCCTTTCCATGAACTCTTCTGAGGATTCATCGTCCCGCCGACGAGTGTCGGTGAGCCCTAATGCATCCATGAGGGACGCCATAGCTACCGACCTATTTTTCCGACCATCTAGGTTCAAACCCAGTAGCTTCCGAGCACCTTCTCGGTAATCCGCATAAGTGACCCCGGTCACTGCCTCGCCCTCCACCTTCAGGCTTGTGATCCGGACCACATCCTCCAAGCTGGGCACCATGTGCCCCCAGGGCATCAGGAATGCCCGACTCACTAGGTCCCATCTCTCACAGAAGGCTTGGATCAGGACCAGGTCGAGCTGGATCGGCTCGATCCGAAGAAAGGTGCCAAAACCCATCACGTCTAGCCTGGCCTTCTGAAAATCCGGGAGACCCCTGTATGTGGCCACTGCTAACTCCCATGAAATGTGTGATTTCATCACACTCTGTGCGTGCATAAGAAATGGAGAAGGGTGTTGTCAAGAGGAAGGAAGAAAGAATGGAAAAAAGGGCAGGAAAACTTGGCTTACGAGTTGTGATTGGGCCCTTTCGCTGAAGCGCCCTTCGAGGTCCGAAAGCCTCCTGGAACTACTACCACTGGATCTGCTTCTCTTCGAGGAGTGGGAAGATTCGCCCTCCATCCAACTCTCGGAATTTTGAACTCCTCCTCTCCCGTGAGAACTTGTGCTCCTCGAGTTAGCTCTCGATATACCTGGGAGGATAAAAGGGACAAGAATTTATAGAAATGGAAGGAGTGCGGGCCAAGATTGCCTCTACCACCTTTTAATGATAGCCCTCGCAATGAGGCACCTGCCATGCGGTCCCGTGTGTCACTTCACCGCTCGCACAGGGTGATTGATTGGACGAAGAATATGACGACTAGCACCCTATGTTGTCTAGGATACCCTATCATGTTTTGGAGGACGTCCGCAAAATTTGACACAACATCCGAGAAAAGGGACTAGGGCCGTCATTATTGACTTCGACGGCATATTCCTATGGAAAATGGTCACAACAAGACGCGATTCTCCACTCAGGGTGGAGTCTCGACAGACCCATCACATGGGAACAGTGCAAAGGAGAAGAAGTGTAGGGAAGAAGGAACGCACAAGAGAACAAACAAGCAGCAGAAAATTAAATCACACCATTCATAATTCTACATAAGTTGTCATAAACACTACAATCATAGAGGTGAGGCGGGTCCACTGGCTCGCCAACTCGTGCCATTATCTTCATGCTCGTCCCTCTAGGCGTCCCTCTCCTCTCCCCTGAGGTGAGGGTCCCTCAGAAGCCTCTGGGATCCCCGTGCGGTAGCACCCGCCTCGCCTCGTGGCGCCGGCTCCACAGCAATGACTCGCTGCTCCTCCCCTGGCGTGGCAAAGAAGCCACTAGCGGCAAAGCGACTAGACTAGCGCAGTCGCTCCCCGAACTCTCGCGCTCTCTCGTAGCGCGTCTCCATCCCTCCTAGCCCCTGCACGACGGCCTGAAGGCCCAGCTGGAGCTCCCTCACTTGGGCCTCCAAGGCCCTCCTCTTGGTCTGATCCCGCTGTCGCTCGGACCTTCTCTCGGCTTTCTATCTCTCTGCCTCTCTCCTCATCATCTGCAGAAGAACCCTTAACTCCAGGATGTCTGGAGAAGGTCTCTCCTCACCACGATGTTGCAGCTCTGCTACAGTCGCCACCCAGGCATCACTCTCCTCTTCTGCCCGGGCAGCCCAAGCCACCGCACCATCAAGTTGCTTCCGAAGGGAGGTAATCTTGAGAAAAGGGGCCGAGGAACTGGAAGATGCGCCGCCAGTCACCCCCACCATCGCTGTCTGCTGGGCACACTGGAACGAACAAACAATAGCCGTCAGCTAAGCTCCACATTTAAAAATAGAAAATGCAGCACTTAACTTTCCAGGAGCGACAGTTCCTGTTGAGTGGCGGCCAGCTGCCGCCTGACCTCGGCTAATTGGGCACGCGACCCGTTGACGTTGCGCGTATCCCCGGCTTGGGGAAGCCCCGCATAACTCTCTCTGTGCCACCGTAGGAAGTCGACACTATCCTGCACCAGTACGCTCCCTTGCTGCCCAGGGAGATGTATGCGCCAATCCTCGAGCTTCGCCTTGCCGCGACTCTCCTTCCTGACGCGGCTCGGCTCGTCCGCACTCGCCCACTCATCGGCGAGGCCCAGGGTCCTTGCCATGTCCTGCACCAAGAAAGAAGGACCTCGCATCATAACAAAGAACGCGTCCCCTGTCTAGGACGCGTTCATCATTTGAGTGCAACACTCGCCGAACCCTTTCCCCCCTCGCGCGGCTCGCTTCAAAACTCAAAGTGGACCAAAAGAGGAAGAGATCGGAGGACCTACCAGACCGTGTTCACCTCCCTCCGCGACATCGGGCCCCTCGGGTCCCTCGGGGGCCCGAAGCGGCCCTTCCTCCTCCATGGATGCCGTTCCGTGCTCTGGCGCGTCCCTCCTCAGGCGAGGGGTCCCGCGTCCCTCTCCACCTTCGCCGTGGTCCAGACCGCCGAACTCCATCGATCGATGGGAAGAAGACAAAGACGGGCGAGCGAGTTTCGGCGGAAGGCGGGCTCGTTTGCGGGTAAGTCACGGGAGAAGAAAGGCCACCCGTCGCTTTAAATTTGAATTTGAGGATTAAGACGCGTCCTCGCGCCTGGACGCGCCCAAAAAAAAAAGGGGAGAAAGGAAACAGAATCCCCCCGTGCAAAGCGTAGTTCTCCGCTGTTCAGGACAAGGTCTCGTGGAGCGTGCCTCGAAGGACAACTCAGTGCAAAGAAAAAAGTGTGGGAGAGAGAAAAGTACACACAACACAAGAAAGCCATTTTCATTTCATATAATAGCCGAAAGTACATCATGCAGTAAAGAGGGTGGAGTGTACAAGCAACTCTCTAACTCTCACCATCACCCTCCTGGTCATCTCCCTCCTCTCTCCTCTGACGGGAATCCCTAGAGGGCCTCTGCGACCTCTGCGAACCCTGAGAAGCCGTGCTCGCCTCTCCAGGTGGCACCATGCCGGCCTCCAAGGTGCGGCGACGCTCCTCGGCCAAAGAAACTAGAAAGCTGCCCACAGAAAAGGAACCAGACTGACGAAGTCGCGCCCCGCGCTCCTTCGCCCTCTGATACCGCTCCTCACTCTCCCGAAGTCTCCCCTCCGCCGTGCCAAGACTCAGCCGGAGCTCCGACACCAGGGCCACCAGAGCTCTCCTCTCGTCCCAATCTCGATGTCGCTCTGCCATCCTGTACTCCCTCTCTTTCTCTATGGTCTCCCTATCCCTCTCCCTCTCTCTCTCCACGCTCTCCCTATCCCTCTCCCTCTCCTCTCTCTCCCTCATCACCTCTCTCCTCGACAGCTCGAGGGTGATCCGCAGATCCACTACGTCGCGAGGAAGCTCCTCAGCCTCCCGTCGCCGCTCCTCCTCTAGCTCCGCAATCCGGGCATCACGCTCTGCGACCCAGGCATCGCGCTCCTGCTCAGCACGAACAGCACGGGCCAGGGCCTCCCGAATCTCGGCCACCTGTCAAAGCACGCATGCACCGTAAGAGAACAGTGATAGAAGGAGAGCAGCCAGAAGGAGAGTCGAGGTCAGGCAGACACTCACTCGAGCCTCACGGTCACGCTCAGCCTCCTCAGCCCGAGCCACCGCATACGCCAGCTGCTCCTGAAGGGTAGAAACCACTGGAGGAGGGCCCCACGAACTAGAACCCGCTCCACTAGCCGTCCCGGCTGCCGCTGTCTGGTGGGCCCGCTGAAACACAGAGCAAACGACAGTTAGAGGCCAAGTATCAAAAATCTAGGTCACAAAAATGCATCGTATAAACTCACCAGGATCTCCAACTCCTGTCGGATGGCCACCAACTGCCGCCTGGCGTCTGCCAACTGGGCCCTCAGCTCGGCGATCATGTTGTCACGAGCATCCTGCATTACACATAAGTTAGTGCCACAAGCATATACATATAGAAGGGTGAAGCATTTTCATTACACTTACTCCTGCCATACCACCAAGGAAGAGGCGGTCCCCGTACATAGCCCGGTACCGTCTCAGGTAATCAGTACTGTCATGTACATGGGACACCACAGGGACCCCGCCCTGCTGCCAGTCTTGGTACTGTGCCAGGAAGCGCGTATGCCAGTCCACAATCTTCGCCTTCCCCCTGGTCTTTCGCCCGATGCGGGCCGGCTCATCTACATCGACCCACTCTTGGGCCAGCCCCAACGTCCTCATAACCAGCCTCAGCCGAAGCGGCTCGATCTCATTCAGGCAATGGACCCACACGTCCCGTCCGAAACGAGGAAGACCCGCTACAACCCAAGGCTGGCCAGCGTCGCCCATGCCTAGGTAGGGTCTTCACACCACCTGCATCACCATACATACATCATTTAGTTACCACTCAGTCACATGCATAAAAACACAAAAAATCATACGCATCATACCATGGCCTCGGGATACTCGCTCAACTCCCGACGAAGTGATGCCAGCTGGTAGCTGTGTGGTGCCGCTACCACGACCGGCCTCCACTGTCGCGCTAGAGGAACGGCTCTCCTGTTCCCTTGCCTGGCCCTCCCCATCGGGAAATAGTAATAGCTCCACACCTACATCCATCATACATCATTAGCACGAGTGATTGCATATTTAACTACGGTAAAATGCATAAATAAATTGTGTACCTGGAGAAAAGGTGCGAAGCCGCTGACTGTCGTCTCCCTCTCTGAAGTCTGGGAGAGATCAGCAATCAAATGGGCAAGCAGAGCCACTCCCCACGCGTAGTGCCCCACTCTGTCAAGGTCCGCCAGGATCCCGAGGAAGCGGCAGTGGATGCCATCCCCCTTCGTCCCCAGCAGAAGGTGGCCCAGGAAGAAGAAGAGGAACCTCCGGAGGTCTAGATCCACCAGCTCCCGCTCGCTCGGGTCCTGGGTAAAAGTTGCACGGGCATCTCCCTCCAGTCGTGCCAGAAACTCCGCTCCAGTCTCGCTAACCCGCTGGCGCGGGTCACCGAATCCGAGCGCCTCCATAATCTCCACTCGGCCGACTACCCTGCTGTCTCTATCGGTCACGCTCGTCTCTAACCACAGCAGGTCCAGGGCACTCTCTCGGTAGTCGGGGTAGGTGACCCCGCTGACTGCCTCTCCGTCAACTCGTAGCCCGGTGATCCGAGCTACGTCTTCAAGCGTCGGCACCATGTGCCCCCAGGGCATCAGAAACGCCCGACTCGGTGCATGCCACCGCTCCCTCAATGCCTGGATAAGAGGAAGGTCGAGCCTGAAGGGCTCAATCCTGAGGAAGGCTCCAAAGTCCATGGCATCCACACGCGCCCTCTGGAAGTCTGGTAGCCCACGGTACGCTGCCACTACTAGAGACCAACTGATCCGACCCTTCATCACGCCCTACACACCACAAAACCAACAGGGCAACACATCAACGGCATGGATCGTAATAAACAATAACACTGTATATACTACTTATTTATTTTATTTTATTTTTATTTTTTAAAAAATATATATATATTTATGTTTTTTTGGAGGCGTCCAACACCTTGGACGCCTCCTTTACATTTTCTTTATTTTATTTTTAGAAAAACCCAAAAAACCAAAACAAAAATAAATAAAAAAATATATATATATTATCATGGAGGCGTCCCAAGCCCTAGACGCCTCCTTATTTTTAATTCTATTTTTATTATTTACATAAATAAATAAATAAAAAGAAAAAAAAGAAATGTGGAGGCGTCCAGGCCCCTGGACGCCTCCTTCCCTCACTCACCGCTCCTCACCACACGGCCTCTCGTTCGCCTATCCAGCCTATTAAACCAACAGATTGAAGTTCCGAAGGGCTTACCGGGTCGTGATCGTCATCTCCCACGTCGCCAGCACCCGCAGCAGCCTCCACGGCCAAAGGAGGAGCCTCCTCCTCTACGGTAATCTCCTCGGCCGCAGCAGCCTCCTCGGACGACGAGCCCGTCGTTTCCGCTTCTCTCCACCCTCGCTCGGGCCTCCTTGCTCCATTGGGACTAAGAATGGGTCGTCTGGTTTGACTGGGTCGTCTGAATGAACAATAAACGAGCAAGGGGGGGAGGCCCCCCATATATATAGAATCCACCTTCTTTGGGCGTCCAGGCGCCTGGACGCCCCCACATTTTTTATTTTTTTTCAAAATTCAAAAAAATTAGGGGCGTCCAGGCGCCTGGACGCCCCCAAAATAAAAACTAAAGAAATTAAAAAATAAAAAATTAGGGGCGTCCAGGACCCCGGACTCCCCCCCCCAAAAAAAAATTTCAAAACGAAAAATAAAAACTTAGGGGCGTCCAGGCCCCTGGACGCCCCCCATAATAAAAATTTCAAAAAAAAATAATAAAAGAGAAATAAGACAAGAGTATGTATATAATCCAAACAAAAGCACAAAATAAAAACACAAAGAAAAAGAAAAATCACCAAAAAAATAATAATTAAGGGGACAAGGGTCCAAAACATCCAAATGCCAGATTTTATTCCATCAGAAAAGCAGAACGAGCTACATCAGGGGTTTAGGCGCCTTAGGCCTTAACTTCTCCAGTTCGGTTACATAAGCCCTCCACAGCTCGCACTCTTCCACCACGTGCGCTAAGGCCTTTCCCGCAACACTTGTCTTCCAGGGAGCTTTGATGGCTTTCGCTTCCCTCGCATCCGCCTCCATGCCCAACTCCCTCTTCTTCAAAGGGACGATACCAGTCGGTAGTGGGAACGAATGGCGTGGGATGCCGATCTGGAGGCAGCACCGATGCGCATTATAAAGGACGAACTCGGTCGTGCAGATCAGTTGAAGATCAACTTCGTGGGAAGGCCTCATGAGGAGATCAAGTGAAAGCAAACATGCCGGTGCGTAAGTAAAGAAGTCTTGTGTCACGGTGCGGAAGTGAGACCGCCAGTCTTCACGTTTCTTCTGCCACGGAACGCGGTTCACTACAGTACCACCGAAGCCTAACACGTCGGCTATGTGATGAAGAGGGCTTTATTGGAACCGCTCCCCAAAGGTGAAACCTGCAGGTTTATGACCCAGGTACTTCCACACCGAAGAGTTGGTCTCTTTTGTTTCGTGCCTGAGCGCACATCTCACCCTCCCTTATTTGATCTCCGTCCAAGCAAATCGTCAAAATTTGAAAGACCTCCTTCAAGGTCGCCTCATTGAAACTACAGGAAAGATTCCAAACAGTAACGTCAAAAGCGTGTCACATCACACCTTGGCATCAACTTATCAGTCCGCTCCCACTTCATTTCACTCCACTTCGATACCATTCCACTACGTGTCGCTCCCTTGCAAAGCAGACGCCAAGGCGGGGCAGCTGTAGACACGCCATTCCTGACGTCTCTTGAGAAAGTCTCATATTACTATACGACGTCCCGCGACGGCTTGCGCATTTTGAATCGCTCAAGTGCTTCCTTTTCTTGAGTCTTCTTCCGCCCTTCTCAGCATCCGGAATCGTCTCATCACGGCATTCGGACGGCATCAACACTAGTCGGACGCATCAGAGGTTCCGAAAGCAGGAAGGGTGTCTGCCGGGCGGCCGCCAACGCCTGAACTGAGGACCTGGGTGGGTCTTTATGGGGGCGTCCAGGCCCCTGGACGCCCCCATTCTTTTAATTTATTTTTTCCAAGCCCAAAACCAAATAAAAAATAATATATTAATGAAGGCGTCCAGGCCCTTGGATGCCTCCATAAAAACAAATATAAAAAATATAAAATGCCAGTTGGCATAAAAGACAAAAACAAAAACAATAAAAAATATTTTCTTGGAGGCGTCCAGGCCCCTGGACGCCTCCATCAACTCCCTCACGGGTGCTGGCCACCGAACGACGGTTTGTCGTGTGTGAAAAATCAAAATTATGGAGACGTCCAGCCGTCTGGACGCGCCCATTTCCAAATCACGGGTCGCTGCTCCAAAACCACGCGTTGTGCCAAACCGCGTGCGTCTTTCGGTGGAGTTCGGTGGATGTTATAGGGGCGTCCGGGACACTGGACGCCCCCAAGAAAATATTCAAAAAAATGAATAAAAATAGAATAAAATATTACTTCGGCCCTGATGGAGGTGTCCAGGGTCCTGGACGCCTCCACCCTCCGGAGCCCTATAAATAGAGGCCTACCCCCTCAGTTCTAGAGGAGCTCCTAAGAGATCCGTTAGGCTGCCGGAGCCCAGAGGCTATCGGAGTCATTTCTAACCCGTGGGGTCTTTTGTAGGCGGAGGTTCTTCGGCTTCTCGGGTGCCCACGCTCGCGAGAGGAAGGTCGTCTTAATCCACCGCGCTTCCATGTCGTCCCTACGCTGCCGGAGCTCCGCCAGATTTCACCATCGGCACATCCAATAAGCCAATCCTTTCCCTTTCTTCGTAGTTCTTTTGCATTCATCATCTCGCATTCTCTATCCCCCTTCATAAGGGCGCCTCTTCTTATATACTTCTTGCATCCATCATCTCATTTTCCTCCTACTCGAGTCTGAGAGGGGTTTAAAAGACAACACCAACCAGGTGTGTGTCTTGCCATCATTTCGTTATTTTTATCGCAAGGATTTGAATACTACACCTTCATCTTTCTAATCCACTCGTTACTTGTTTGTCGTTGTTTTGCAAGGGTACCCAAGGAAAGCCCTCTCTGTCGGCCGGCCGAAGGGGGAGGAAGAAGCAACCCGCCATCTCCCGCTCTTGAGGTAGGCGCGATCACTTTCTTTATTTTGGGGTCTTTTGGCCTCTGGCGATCACATCTTGTTTTCGAGGCCGCGGCGAGTCACTTCCCCAATGCCCGTTTAAATTCCCGTTCTTACATTCTCTTTATATTCTATTATATTCTGCTCATATTCTCGAGGCCGCGGCGAGTCACTTCCCCAATGGCCGTTTAAATTCCCGTTCTTATATTCTCTTTATATTCTGTCATATTCTGCTCATATTCTCGAGGCCGCGGCGAGTCACTTCCCCAATGGCCGTTTAAATTCCCGTTCTTATATGTTATATTCTTATCTATTCATATTCCCGAGGCCGCGGCGAGTCACTTCCCCAATGGCCGTTTAAATTCCCGTTCTTATATGTTTTATTCTTATCTATTCATATTCTCGAGGCCGCGACGAGTCACTTCCCCAATGACCGTTTAAATTCCCGCTCTTTATATTCTCCTTATATTCTGTTATATTCTTATCTGCTCATATTCTCGAGGCCGCGGCGAGTCACTTCCCCAATGGTCGTTTCAATTCTTGCTATTTAATTTCTGCACCATTCCCGTCCCCCCGAGGCCGCGGCGGGGCACTTCCCACTATGGTCGTTTAACCCCATATCTTGCCATATTACATTTGTCCCGCTCGCCCCGTCGGAGCAATCTCCCGTGGTGGCCCCTTCTCTTTTCTTTTATTTCTGTGTTGCAGCAAACAAAAGAGGAGCCCGCGCGCTCCGCGTCTTCTTCGCTCTCTGAACCGCGTGACGTTGCTCACAAGGGGGTGCTAACTCTGACTCGAAAAATGAAATAGAAGGCCCCTTAGTAATCGTGGCCAAGACCGAGGGTAGACTATCCACTGCCACATCTTCACTCGCCATCACTTTCTGCAGGAAGGTCTTCAAGGCATCTTGGTGGAGTGGCGACCTCTTGATCAATTCTAACACTGAGATTTTAGCCGGCATCCGGTCTAAATGCTGCAATAAGTCATATCTTGTGCCCGGCATGGGGTCTACTTCCTCTTTATTCAGCTGTGGGGGGATGAACTTGGATGTTAGGTGCAGATGCACCGGAAGGGGGGGAAATTAACTGGAAAGGACGCCCGCTCCGAAGGGCGCAGTTTGGTGCCGGCATGGGCTGAGATGGACCCCCGCTTGGCCCGGTGGGGTAGGTAAGTGGCGTAGCAATGGGGGTGAGGATGGCGGAAGTGGGTTTAATAGGCCCTGGTGGAGGGAGAAGGGGTGAAGTTTTAAGCGGAGGGGAAATAACAGAGGGTACGATGGGCGGCGACGGAAGGACGGGAGGAGCGGAGGGGAGTGTAATGGGCCTAAGGGGTGATGTGGAGGGAGCGACCAGTGGTGTAGTGGGCAAAATAGCGGGTCTGAGAATGGAGGGGATAGTAGGTGCGGGAGAGTGGTGGTGGTGGAAGGCCAAGAGGTGTGCTGGGGTAACGTCCACCCGGCGTTGGGGGCCGGGCGCTGGACCATATTAACTTGTGCCGGGGCCGTTGCCGACGGCTACTGTTGCTGCTGAGGAGCGGGTTGATGTACTGGATTGGGGTTCTGATGGATCCCGAGGTCTTGTTACTGTTGCTGGGGTTGTTGTTGCTACTGGGGTTGTTGCTGCTGCTGCTGTTGGGGCGCCGCCTGCTGCGGCCTGGCCTGTCTCTTCCTCTGCTTGATATCCTCAATCAACTGGTGCATCTGGGCCCAATCAATTCTCTGTCCCTCATGCAAGTCATACACCAGATCTCTGAACTGATAACATCGTTCTATCGTGTGCCCGGGTTGCCGATGGAATATGCAATATCGGGATTGATCGGCAGCCGGGTTCCAGTTCGGACGCTCAGGAGGCAACTGAAGATCACCAGTATACATTAGAGCAGAGAAAATATCTGGCAAAGTCTCCGGAAGAGGAGGGTAATGAGCCCTTTTCGGAGCTGGTCGAGCAGAGCCATAGGCGGCGGGTGGAGGAACATTATTGTACTACGGGGGCCGCTGAGGCTGTTGGGGTGGCGGAGGTGCCTGTTGAGGGTATTGCGGGACTTGGAAGGTGGGCTGGGGAATTGGCGGAGTGGCAAACTGGGGGTTGCGCTGAGGCTGCGGGAAGCAAGGTGGAGCGGCTTGATGGGGGAATTGAACAGCCTGGACCTGCTCATTAATTTGTACTCCCTTAGTGACGGGGCCGTGGGTTATCTTGATGGCTTTGGGTTTCTGTGCCTCGAATAAAGAATGGATGGGGGAATATTTGAACTGGGTTTGTATGAATCGAGCTCTGCTGTATAGCTGGTGCATGTTTGAGATATCATTCATTGCCAAAATGTTCCTGAAAGTCGGCGTAGCATTGGAAATTAATAACTTCACTTTTTCTTCTTCCGGGATCTGCCCGGGCACACGTGAGGCCATCTGCCTCCAACGATCTGCATAGGTTGCAAAATCTTCCTCCGGCTTCATCTTCTCTGCCACTAAATCAGTGAAGGAGTATTCGGGTCCAACCCGGTCTTGAAATCTTTATATAAACCTTTCCTTGACTGTCTTGAAATTCTCAGCTTCCTCCATAGGCAAGGTGTAGAACCATTCCAGAGCGACCCCTTCCAACGACCGACGGAACAAATAGGCCATCAGGCGCTCGTCCTGCTGGAACTGCGCTGACTCGTACAAGAACTCCCAAATATGGATGAACGGGTTGCCATTCCCATCGTATTTGCGGTACACGGGGAGCTCAGACTGTGCTGGAAAATGAATGTCCCTGAAGTTAGGGATAGGGACGTCAGCAAGGGATTGCGGACCAACTCGCCTCTGGAGGTGATCAATCTGTTGCTGCATAGCAGCCCACTTGTCAAGGATCTCCCGCTCCCGGGAAGGAGGAGAAGGAGCAGGAAGACCAATATTTGGATAGGAAGCCGGAGGGTGAGCCGTCTGAAGGGGCGGCACGTAAGAGGGACAATGGGCTGAGGAGGGGCCCATATCTGCGCGACCTAGCTGAGCAGCCCCTGGCTGCAGCCTTACAAAATCCGTCGGGGCCACGAGGGCCTGTGGCGATGGAGAAGCTGTGGTGTACGGATCAAGATAAGGCATGGAGGGGATCTGAGACTTCCCCTTATCAAGCTGTTGACGGACCGAGGTGGAGGCCTGGCCCATTTCCATGTTAGAGGAGCAAAGGATATGAGGACGGAGAGGCGTGAGATCAACGGGAGCCATAGAGGTGGTCCCGACAACGGGGGAAGTGGTGGCAACAACAGCGCTGCCACGAGGAAGAACTGGGGTCGGGGCATCGCCCCCTTGTAAAGCCTGCCGGATGAGATGGAGCTGGGTCGGATCCAGTTGAGCCATCATGTTGAGGATTTGACTGGCGGGATTCTGAATGGAGAGATTTGAAAGAGAGGGTTGAGAACCCTCACCAAGAACGGTCGGGAGCGGAGGGGCATTGCCCTCCCCTCCTTGCACATGGGCGACCCGAGGTGGGTCTTCGAGGAGACCACGAGGGAGAGAGTCCTCGTGAGACTGAGAGAAGTCGTAGGACGCCATCGGGTAAGCTGAATCAAACAAAGGGTTGAAATAAGAATGGAAATGAGAACGGACCCTAGGAGATGATCCTGAGGGACAGAAGCAATCCCACATACACCAAGACACCTAGGACTAGCACCAGCAAAACTAATCAACTAGATCTACCAAGCAACTACCAAGCATACAATGGAGAGTGATGAGAGTAGAATCACTCGGCAATGCAATCAAGTTCTTAAAATGATGCTCGTCAGTTCCTTATATCTTCTTCTTTGAGCTTTAGTGGATTAATGAAGATATAAATCCTCTCAACCACTAGGCGCCTAGCTGGGATAAGAAATGACGAACTGTGTGACTCTATCAGGATCTCTCACTCGCGGATGCAACCCTATACTGGGGGTGGATACAGTACAACCCGCCCGGCATCCGTGTGGGAATCCACGGCTCACGGGAGCTTACGGAGGTCCTCTGCAAGGTCCCTAGTCGGCTCCAAGGAATATGGAGACGAGAGGAAACCCTACCACGGTAGGAATGCAACTAATATGAGAAAAGATCGATGCTCCTATGCGCACCGGAGTGCATGCACAAACTAGCCTAGCAGCTATCAATCAATGAGCAAGTATACACATGAACAATAAAGAGCATGGTGATGCAATGATGATAAGAGAGCAGGGGGGAAATCAATGAATAGCACCAGGCATGGCAAACCACATGAAATATGACAATCAAAGTACAACATAAATACACTGTGGCACCCTATGAACGGCCCCTCTGCGACCGCTCCAACAGTCGAACGGTCTGTATGGGACCGTCTAATCCAGGGAGAAAACACTACTACAGAGCAACCACAGGACCTAAAAACACGAGGGAGCAAAACACGAGGGAGCAATGGCAGAAAATACCAAAAGGACGGTCACTGGACAACCGTGTAACCTCACAAACGGTCCGCTATCATCCGCGTGCCTACAATAAGAACATAGCAAATCGTACCTGTGCTGGAGAACTGAACGGCCGGATCCAGGCCGCTCTGGCGTATAGACGGTCTGTATCGCACCGTCTGTAACAGGAAAGATCGGCGAAGCTGGGTTGACTGTAGGGGTAGAACGGTGGAATCTCAACCGTGCCTGTTGTTGGGCGGCTCTGGGGGAACCGCTCAGGTCCCAGGGGAAGGCAACGCACCCCAACCTGCAAATCAATCTTGGGAAGAAGAAAAAACTTGGAAGCAAAGAAGGAGGGTCAGTAATCTCAACAGCACGATGGGCATTAGGGGTCCCACCATGATCGCCACAAAAGGGGTGTAGATATATATTTCTCCTCTCCTCACTTGGCGGACAATATGTTATGAATAAAGCAATAATATCACGAGTAAAACAAATGAAACGCAGTGAGAGGAGGGAGAAGAACAGAGAGTGACCGTGATCGCCACCAAACCGCAGCACGTGACTAGCGTACCGTACTTTGGAAAGGAAGGGGAGACACTCGCCTTGATGCAACACTGGGAGGAGGCGCGGTCGATGCGGAACCGCCTTAAAGACACACGGTCCTACGATAGGCAGTCTAAGAGTGCTACCGAACGCGCGGGAAGAAGAACTCCTGGAAGATGGGCGGCTCGAAGTGAACCACAGAAAGATGAAGGGCGGTGCAGAGGATGCCGCTCGTATCCTTGAACGGGCCTAAAGGAACCGCGCAAGCCCACCACGCCAAGAGTTGCAAAAGGGTTCACCTCCACCCTCTCCGGCCAGCCAGAGGGGATGGGCCTCGTGCTGATGAAGTGCTGACCTGCAAAACAGTATGAAGACACAGAAGGAACACCCAGGTTAGAGCTAAATGACGTAGTACGCGTTCATGTAGGAAGAATGAAGCGTAAACAAATGGAAGGGGGGATACCTGGGGGGTTTTAAACACCTAGGGTGACAAAAACGTAGGTGGGGGTGTGCATGGGGAGAAAAAAAAATGAGGGAAACGCAGAGAGAGAACAATGCATGCAACAGATGACGAAGAACTCGAAAAATGATGCTATGACTCGGCACACAGACTACTCCCTGAATCGGAGGCTCGTAAGGACGTGAGAGCTTCCCTCCTTGGTGCTAGGTCATTTGGAAATGCGGTAGGGCTTCGCTGTCGACAAAAATCTTCCCCCCTTCTTGACGTCCAGCCACTAGGGTCTATTTATAGAGCCTAGAAAGCCAGCCTCGAAATTAGGGTTTTTAGGTATTTTCAGGTCGAGATTATAAAAGATAAATCATAGATATTATCATAATCTCTTATCCAGTCGAAACGGCATCAAAAATGGTTAATTATCCACGGAGAAATCATCAAAACAAACTGGGGATAAAGCCATGAATAAAAGAGATAAAAGTCTGTTAAAAGCCTCATCCGACGGGATGAGCGGTCTTACGATAGACCGCGCAACATTTGGGCGGTCTGGTTCAGACCGTCCAAGTTGTCGGTGGAAATTCGGATAATCAAAAAATCAACCCAATTATCTTTCTAACCGGCCGAAACGCCCGCCGTTGGACCCTCAACGATGAACGGTTCTAGTGAGACCGTTCTAGTGTAGAGCGGCCAATATCCAACCGTTTCACCCTGTCGGTGATAATTCGGATAATTGGATAATTATCTGAGAAAATGGGCGCGCGTAGGACTCTGAGGTATAGGCGGTTGTAATAAGCCCGTCCATTGGTTTGAGCGGTCCTAATAGAGCCGCACCACAGCCTGTCGGTGAATATTCAGAAAAGACCTCAGAAATTAACAAAATGTATGAACGGTCCATATTCAACCGCTCATCTTTTGAACGGCTGAGGTTGGGCCGTTTATGCTATGAAACATTCAATTGACCAAAGCCAAGGCCCATTAAGCCCTGAATCGCCACGGACTTCACCAAGGAGGGAGACGACCCATAAAATGAGCCCAAGACGTGCCACAAAAAATGGCCCAATGAATGATGGACAACTCGAGGCATCAACTAATGGGAGTAAGAGAAACGACTCAAATTATCGGTATAAAACGGGTGTCAATAGAGAGCAGCTGTTTGCGAACCCACAGAAGTGTGCCTTCATGACACCTCAGCTTACCTTCTTGGGTTTCATTGTGTCTAGTACGGGGGTCTCCGCCGATCCGGAGAAGGTCTGGGCCATTATTGAGTGGCCGGAACCCTGTACCGTTCATGATGTCTGCAGCTTTCATGGTTTTGCGACATTCTATCATCGCTTCATCCGCGGATTTAGCTCCGTCACCGCCCCGATCACGGATTGCATCTGGAAGGGCACATTTTTATGGACGAAGGCCGCATCTGCCGCCTTCAAGGACATCAAGGAGCGCATGACCCAGACACATATCCTTCGATTGCCTGATTTCTCGAAGGTGTTTGAGGTCTCTTGTGATGCGTCGGGTGTTAGGATTGGAGGAGTTTTGAGTCAGGAGTCCCACCCGATCGCATATTTCAGCGAGAAGCTGAATGACGTGAAACTGTGATATTCCACGTATGATAAAGAATTCTACACAGTTGTTCAGGCTCTTAGGCATTGGAGGCACTATCTTTTACATCAATAGTTTGTCATATACTCCGATCACGAGGCATTGAGGTATCTCAACTCCCAAAAGAAGCTGAACTCGCGTCACAGTCGTTGGGTCGAGTATCTCCAGCAGTTCACCTTTGTGCTTAAACATAAGGCTAGAGTGGAAAACAAGGTGGCTGATGCCTTGAGTCGGCGAGCATGTTTGCTTACCACTATGAGTGCCGAGGTCATAGGGTTAGAGAAGATGAAGGAGGCCTATGTTGATTGTCCTGACTTCGGTCAGATTTTTACCACTCTCCAGGCCGGACCCTCGAGAGACCTTGATGAGTATGTGCTTCAGGAGGGTTACCTCTTTCAAGGTAGCAGGCTATGTGTTCCCCGAACTTCGGTTCGAGATTTCTTAGTGTGGGAACTACATGCGGGAGGTCTAGCCGGCCACTTTGGTCGGAACAAGACTATTGAGGCAGTGGAGCATCGATTTTATTGGCCGAGCTTGAAGCGCGATGTTGCTAACTTCGTGGCTCAGTGCCGTACATGTGTTATGGCCAAGATGAAGAAGCAAAGCTCGGGCCTTTATACGCCTCTTCCCGTGCCTGATGTCCCGTGGCAGGATGTTAGCATAGACTTTGTTTTGGGACTGCCACGTACCTCCAGGAAGCATGATTCGGTCTATGTGGTGGTTGACCGTTTCTCGAAGATGGCCCTCTTTATTCCTTGCTCTAAGACGTCGGATGCTTCTAGGGTAGCCCTCCTTTTCCTTACGCATGTGGTGTGCAAGTTCGGGTTGCCTCGCACTATAGTGGTTGACCGTGATGTTAGATTCACTTCCTACTTTTGGAAGACACTATGGCATATGATGGGTACTCACCTCAAGTTTTCCACTGCATATCATCCCCAGACAGACGGTCAGACCGAGGTGGTCAATAGGAGTCTGGGAGATCTTTTGAGGTGTCTAGTTAAGGACCGCATTGGGGATTGGGATCTCATTTTACCTATGGCTGAGTTTGCATACAATGATTCGGTGAATAGGTCTACCGGCATGAGTCCATTTGAGATTGTCACAGGTCGTAGACCTAGGAAACCCGTTGACCTTGCCCCATGCCTATCCATGCTAGAGTGTCGGAGTCGACCGAGTCGTTTGCTAGGCATGTTAGGAGTTTGCATGACGACATCCGTCGTCACATTGAGGCCAGCAATGCACGGTACAAGGAGTTAGCCGATGCCCACCGACACCACCGAGAGTTCCACGAGGGCGAATACGTCATGATCAGGGTAAGACCTGAACGATTTCCCTCTGGAACCGTTAAGAAGTTACAAGCTCACGGAGCCGGTCCCTTTAGACTATTGAAACGCGTTGGAACCAATGCGTATGTTGTGGACCTGCCCGAGGAATATGGTATAAGCTCTACCTTCAATGTATCGGATCTTGTTGCATATAGGGACCCAGAGGTGATCCCTAGTGAGCCTTTTGAGCCATCTCCTCCCCTAGAGAGTGATCCCACACCTGATGTCCACTTCCACCTCCAGCCCCTTTTTCACGGCAGCGTGAGCATATAGATCGTATACTGGACGAGCAAGTGACAGTTACCAGGAGTGGATCTTACCCGCGCTACCTAGTGCGATGGAGAGGACGGCCCGCTACTGAGGACACATGGATCACACATGGCGAGTTGCAGCGGATCAATCCGGACCTTCTGGAGCGATATAGGAGCGATGCAGACCCTTACTCGACAGGGTCAAATTTCTCCCACCCGGGGAGAATTGGTGCGGACACCAGAGCAGTTGAGCGACGCGACACGCCGAGCCACCGGTACCGCACACGGAGCACAACTCGAGCCACCTCAGAGTCCATCTGGCTCGGAGACAGCCTGGAGACTCCGCCTTGAGCCTCCCCATTTATCATATTTAGTTAGCCTTCATGTGTGTGTAATTTGTGTTTATTTCATTGTATTCAGTATGTAATTATGAGTGTACGAGGGGCTTATTTGTAAAATGGGACCCCTGGGCCCCACGGGACCCCCCAGCCTCCTCCAATTGATCCACCTCAGCCCATGGGCCCCATGTGGGGTCAGTCAACATGTCAAATGGAGGCATCTAGAAGTTTGAATGGTAAAAGGCACTTGGGAGACAAGTGGACTTCAAAGTCTAAGGTGGCTACCAACTTGTCCCCCCCCTTGCCAGCATAGTCAATAGGCCGCCCCCCTCCCCTTATTTTTTATTTATTTTTGTGTGTGTGTGTCTCATGCCATCCCAGCCCTTCATCTCCCACTCCTAGATCCTACGGTTGTGGATGGATGTGAGATGTAACCTATTTAAGCTTGTATTTTTCATTTTGGAGAATTAATGCCATTTGAATCAAAGTAATTCTTGGAGCTCCAGCTTGGTGCGCCCCCTTCTCCTCTCCCTCTCCCCCTTGGATGCTGTGAAGGCTTCCATTCTGAGGTGTGACTCCTCGTGTATCAGTTCCGACGATCGCCGCCGCCGCCACGAGCCGCCACCGCACTGCCATCGCCATCAACGGAGTTCTGCCTACGCAGTACCACAGCCGCTTGTTCGAAACTCACAGGTCTTCCCCGAGCTCATTTGGCTACCAAATTTGGAGGAGTTGTTCTTGGGATGTTCCTCTCCACCCAAAAAAATCAGGCCAGCATTCAGATCACGTTTCCTATATTTTGATTTTTGTCCACTCTTCCATTTCGGTTCTGCCAGAGTTCTGTCCAGGTTCACCCCCATCCTGAGTTTCATGTCTTAGATGCACCTTTTGATTTCTGTTAGTTCGTCCAATTTTACTGGGGGTTTCTCCCATCCACCCCTTCATCCACAATATTTCTCAATTTTTTATTCGCCCTTCTCATATTTTCTAAAAATCATTCTCAGACCCATCTACAGTTATGTCCACCTGTTCCCAGATCCGACCACCAGTCACCCCAAAAATCCTAACAAAGCGCTGCCCCCTCCAAATCAAATTCTAAAAATAGTCCCAGTTCCGCGGTTTCATTCCCTACAACTCCTAAGAAGAGCTCCAGAGCTGAATCGGAGGTTTACTAGGCGGTCAATGGTGGCTCTCAGACAAGTGCCATGCAGATCTGAGATTTTGGTTACTGTACAACAGAGACTTGTAAATTCAATAAAGTTCTGATCTGACCAGATCCAGCAGATCTCTCTGGGTCTAGATTGAATCCCTTGAAGAGAGCTTTCCAACGATAGCTCATGCGTCCTGATCCGACGTCGGGATTGATCGCGGCGGCCATTCTTGCCGGAGCGCGCGCTGGAAGACAGCAACCAAAATCCGTGCGTTATTAGTTCAAGAGTTGGGAATCGGGGCTGATCGACCCCCGATCGGTGTTCCCGGCCGACCGCCGTCCGTGGAGCTGCGCCACCAGGGGTCCCCATCACAGTGGGTCCCACCCCCGCAGATCCGGAGGACAGCGCCATCTGTGGGCCCCGCGGGCCCGAAGAAGCCACCGTTCGGAAAGCACGAAAACGCGGAGTTCAGCACCGCCAGGCGACATCAAGATGCTGCCCGTCAACCCGAGTTGCATGATTCCCGGACCCCACATATGACCTTTTACCTCCCTGCATGGAGTGGGTCGACTTAGTGTATTGCTGTAATCATTGTTAACCGGGAGTCCGTAATTCGGCCGGGGTTGTCTTCGCCACGCCGGGTGCATGGAGGTAAAGGTCTTAACCTCTTGGCGTTCATTGCTTAGCTAGTATATGGTCTTTTGCCGCTGCCGAGAGTGTAGGTACTAGCCCGTGTGTCCATGTCACCGCTGTGAGAGTGAGAGTGACCCGTCTCGCGACTCGATCCGAGTCCGGAAGTTGAGTCGGACTACCCTTGACCTCCGCCGATTCCTTAACCGCGCACGGTCCGCGCTTTCCCTCGCTTGGGACGACGAGTAAGCTTCCACTTCTGTTAGTGACGTTTCACCACCAGGAGCTCGTAGTGTCGGGCTTAGTGTCTCTCTGGTGTGTGTTGCTGGTCGTGTCTTCATCTAGAGTCCGAGGGTGGCACCATATAGTGTCGTCTCCCGTGTCCGTCCCGCATCAGATTCCCTCCTGGATGTCATCCCACCCATCATCACTGGGGAGCAGAATGCTGCGCTTTGCACGACCCCCACGATGGAGGAAATCCAGCGGGCTATCTGGAATATGAATGGAAGTGGTGCTCAGGCCCGGATGGCTTCACAGGCATTTTCTATACCAGCTGTTGGGACATAATTGCTGAAGATGTGGCTGCTATAGTTCAAGGTTTCTTTAACGGGTTTCCTCTCCCCAGGGGCACCACTTCTACCCTTATTGCCCTCATCCCCAAGGTGGCTAGCCCTACTACTTTTGGCGATTTTCGGCCGATTAGCCTATGCAACTTCTGCTATAAAATTGTCTCCAAGATTTTCTCAGACCGGCTCACTGAATTCCTTCCCACGCTTATCTCTGATGAACATGGGGCATTTGTTAAAGGGAGGTTCATCATTGATAATGCCTCTCTGGCAAGACAGCTGGTTGGCGATCTTGGTAGGAAAACTAGAGGTCACAATGTAATCCTTAAGCTGGACATGATGAAAGCCTATGATCGGTTGGAATGGGACTGTTTATTCGCTGTTCTTCGACGATTTGGCTTCTCCTCTCGCTTCACTTCTTACATGGCTATGCTGTGTGCGAATTGCTGGTTATCTGTTAATTTTAACGGGATATCTGCTGGCTTTTTAAAATCTACCCGGGGGCTACGGTAGGGCAATCCGATCGCTCCTGCTCTATTCATCATCATGGAGGAAATTCTCAGCAGGGGCCTCTCACGCTTGCACAACACCGGCGCCCTCCGCCCTTTCTCCGGACCCAGGAACTGCCCAAGGATATCGCACCTGCTATATGCTGATGATACATTAATCTTTGTCAATGGGCAAGCAAACAATCTCACTCGGCTTAGGCAATTTCTACAGTCCTACGAGAGATGCTCCGGGCAGAAGATAAATGCATCAAAAAGTTCTTTTATGGTATCCCAGAAGGCACCTGCCCGCCTATCTAACAGCATCAAAGACATTATAGGATTCCAAAGACAGGTTGGCGCCATGTCTTACCTTGGCGTCCCACTCAGGCCGGGTCGCATTCTTATAGCTGATTACAAGCATCTGGTGGATAAGATACACTCCAAAATGCATTCCTGGAAATCCAGATTCCTCTCTCAGGCCGGGAGGGTGACCCTCATCAACTCAGTGCTGAATTCATCCCGGTCTATCTTGCTGCTTCCTCTTCTATCCCCAAGATGATGATCAACCACTTGGATAAAGTCATGGCTGCTTTCTTCTGGAATGGTATGGACGATGTGCGACATCGACACTGGATATCCTGGGATGCAATTAAAAGACCGAAACCGGAGGGTGGCCTGGGCGTTAAAAGTCTATACCAAGTTCAATTAGCCCTGGCAGCGAAGCAGATATGGTCGGTCTATAATGGCAATTCCCTGTGGGCTAGATATGCCCGAAATTGATATAAGGTTGGTTCTCTGTCCTCCCCCACCCCTTTCCCTAGGGGCATCTCCAATACGGTGTTCATGAAAGCTCTCACTGCTATTCAAGGTCATTCGCGTTGGATTGTTGGAAGGGGCTCACAAGTTAACTTTCTTGATGATGTCTGGGTGGGGGTTCACCCGCTCCGGAATTACCTCTCCGCACCCTATAATGGCCCTGCCGCCACTGTTCAGCATGTGGTTCAGTCCCCAGACCACCCCATCCGCAGTTTCCTCCTTTCCACCTCTTTCTTGGAAGGTCTAGAACTCAACGAAGTCGATGACACCTGTGTCTGGACGGGCTCCCCGACTGGGGTGTTCACCACTAAATCTGTGTATGACTTTCTCCGCCCCAGGGGACATCACCGGCCGCTGCTGAATCGGATCTGGCACTCTTCTTTTCACCGTAGAGCCTCCATCTTTGGTTGGCGGCTTCTTCACCGAGCTGTATCTGTGGATGAGTGCGTTGCAAATTGTGGGATCAGTCTGGCCTCCAAGTGTTCCTGCTGTACATCCCCACACACTAAAGAACTCAACCACCTCTTTATCTCCAGAGAGCTGGCCTCTCAGCTTTGGGGCTGGATAATGCCCCTTGTTGGAAATCGCACTGTGCTCCATGATCAGATTACTACTAGGCTTTGGTCCTTCATTGCAACCTGCAACACCCAGTCACCATTTGGCTTTATCTCGCTGTATAGTTGCCTGCTGTTGCTCTGGGAGATCTGGAAGGCCAGATGTAGCATGCGTCATCAATTGACCAGGGTGCCAGCCAGGAGGATCATTTCCAATATACAATCCTCCGTCCAGTTCGCTCTGAGCAATACTACTTTCAAGCTCTTCCCTTCTGACCAAGAACTCTCTGCCATGTCTTCTTTCGGCTATCGCCCTACTATTAAGAAGAAAAATGCTAAAGCTTGTGCGGTGGATCCCTCCTCTCGGAGGATATTGCCTTAACGTAGATGGCGCCAACAAGGGCAACCCTAGTGCATGTGGAGGGGGAGGTTGCATCAGAGACGCTGCTGGGAACCTTGTTATTGCCTACGCTCACTCTTACAGCACGGGGAATAGCTTGATTGCTGAAGTACGGGCTCTGTGCGATGGGCTCCGTCTAGCGGCGAATAATGGTTACACCCTGGACAGCATACAGTCGGGCTCTGCCCTACTAGTGCAATCCATTCGCGGCAACACTCCGCTTTCTTGGGATACTATCCGGTGGTGGTGGGCGGTGATCGACCTCCTGAAATCCCACACTGCCCCAGTCATGCATGTCTATAGAGAAGCTAACCGGTTAGCCGACCGCCTAGCATCCTATGCCTGCTCTTCCTCTACTAATGTTGTGTTTATATCCGTCGCTAGCATGCCTCGCGCCTGCAGGGGTAATTTCACCCTTGACAAAGCCCGGCTGTCTAGTGTTCGACTTGTCCAACTCCCCTAATGTCGCCTATTGCCGGGGTATGCCCCGCTCGCCTCTCTTGTATCTCTACTTTTCATTATGAATATAAGTTTGGTGATAGTTGGTCGCCTGGGGGAGTGGCTT
Organism: Amorphophallus konjac; assembly: GCA_022559845.1. NCBI lineage: Eukaryota > Viridiplantae > Streptophyta > Magnoliopsida > Alismatales > Araceae > Amorphophallus > Amorphophallus konjac. The sequence goes on from CM040119.1 coordinate 253,088,482, forward strand.
TCCCTCCTCTGCTGGAGGTGGGTGCACTCGACTGGTGCTGACCCTATCATCTTTTGACTTAAAAAAAAGGCAAAGATATTTTCTTGGTTGCTCTTAGGTGACTATTTATAGAGTGCAATGGCTTCCCACCATCGTGGCTTTGGGATCAAGTCAAAATCCAACTTTTTAGCATCAAATCTTCTCGAACTCAGCTTCTTGCCATCAAAAGAGTCCTCCTTACATGAGATTTGGGATGATAACCTTGTTTTGAGGCATCCACTTCCGTTTCTGCTTCAAACTATAAATGGCGTCCACTTCATGGTCGTTCAATTCTTAAATGGGTGACTTTTCAAACGGTCGCATATTCTTCATTTCCTTATTTTGATATTTCTGAGTTTTCTGTACAAATGAATGGGTGACTTTCTGGAGAAGCGCTCATTCCTTTTTCTCTACTTTGATATTTCTTTATATTTTTGTATAGGGAATGGGCACCTTCTTTTATGGTTGCTCATTTTTTCCAAGGAATCGGCACCTGAAGGAACGGTCGATCATTCTTCTTTCTTTTCCAGCTCTTTTTCTTTCTAATTTCACTCAAAGGAATGGGCGCCCGTTTAATCAGTCGCCTATTCTTCAATGGACGACAGAGCACCAGTCACTCATCATAAATGGCGACAATGCCTTGGGTGCTTATTCTTTAATGAATGCCCTTCCACTCAACCGCAGATTCTTCTATTCATAAGTTGCTATCGTACGATCGTTAATACTTTGTATGGGCGCCCCTTCAAATGGGCACTAGTTAAATGGCGTCTCACATTGGGTTGCATATTCCTAAAATAGTAAAACTCTTTGTAAATGCCAAAAATAGATTATGCAATTGATCATTTATGCAAGTTTATATCTCACATAGTCATTATAGCTTCCAAACCAAGATAATTTCATGTAAACACAATTTATTTGTGAGAATGAAGTTAATTATCCAAATTGCATAACTTTATTCTTTTAATGCCCAAAGATGATGTATGTGATGCAAATTATGATATAAAATGTGATACTCATCACATAGTATCATGGGAGATCTGAGAAACATGCTTGCTTAATGTAAGATGTAGGGTTTAATTGCTCATTGAACTGGGGAAATGGTGCATAATGTAGTTTCAAATACTTTCCATTAAGGGGTGGGAATTGAGTTTCCCCCCTATGATTGACAACAACATATGCACCTCCTTCGTAAACCTTTTGGACGACATAAGGCCCAAGACAATTTTTATTTAATTTGCCTTTACGATTGGCAGCCATGACTTCTTTTCTTTTGACCATAACGAGGCCACCTTTCTTGAATTCACACCCTTTGACAAGCTTGTCGAAGGTGCGAGATATACGGGCCTGATAGACCTTTATGTCTTGCTGAGCCTGGAGTCACATCCCTTCTAGGTCGGAGAGCTCTTCCAGTCTTCCCTCTGTGTTTGTTCGGCTGTCTTCAACCAATTCATGCTGGATTACAACTCGTAGTAAAGGTACCTCCAGCTCGATAGGGACGACTGCCTCCGACCCGTATACCAAAGAGAAGGGTGAACAACCCGTTGGAGTTTTATAAATGGTATGCTACAACCACAGTGTCTTGTACATCTTATCTTCCCAATCCTTCTTGCTAGAACTGACAGTCTTAGCAAGGAGGGTGCAGAGGGTTTTATTGAAGGCTTCAGCCAACCCATTTGCCTGCGGGTTGTACGAAGTGAATGTCCTCCAGTCAACCTTGTATTTTTCGGCCAGCCTGTAGACCTTTTGATTCTAGAAGTGACTTCCGTTGTCCAACACGATCCGGTTGGGGACGCCGAATCGGAATATTATGTTTCATCAGATAAATCGGGCTACCATTTCTCTTGTTACTTCTTTCAGAGCTACAGCTTTCGGCCAGCGGGAGAAATAATCTCACTATCAGGATATATTTGCGTCCCAAAGAGGAGGTGGGCAGTGGGCCTACGACATCCGTTCCCCATTGGGCAAAAGGCCAGCCAGGCGCTATTGGATGTAGATGTGTTTGGGGCCTCCTGGGGACCGTTGCGTACTCTTGTCACTTTTGACATGACTTAGCATATTTGCATTAGTCATCAAATATTGTCGGCCAATAATTGCCCAGTTTTTTATTCTCGATCTTCATCTTTGGCCAGGCCTAGTGCACTCAAGTTGACCCAGCATGAATTTCTTTCATGACTCTCTAGGCCTCCTCCATAGAGAGGCATCGGAGTAGTTATTTCTTTCTGGCGTCTGCCACAATTCAAAATAAAATTCCATTTCTGACTTCGTAGCAATCTTGCATACTAAGCATCCTGATCTTTTCTTCCCTTTGCTTGGGAAGTTGTTGATGCTTGAACCATTGTGTGAGGGGCTCTCTTCAGTCGGGTGAGCCGACCACTTCCATCGTTGCTATTTCAGGCTCTTCTTCACCTGGCTCTTCTTCTATCATGTCGGGGCCCTGTCGTCAGTTTATCACTCATATATTGAGTGATTCATTCGGCGGGACTGCCAGTGAGCTTGCCAACTTTGCTAATGCCTCAGTCTGCACATTTTGACCCCGGTCGACATGCCTAATTTCAATAAAGTAGAACTGCCCCATGAGTTGCTTCGCCTTGGCATGGTAGGGAAGTAATTCAGGTTTTCAAACGTCAAACTATCGCTAGATTTGTTTTACGATTAACTTTAAATTCCCAAACACTTGTAGCATTCGGATCTCCATATGGATGGCAATCTAGAGACTGACAATTAGGCTTCATATTCTGCCTCATTATTTGTGCAGGCTTTGTTTATTGAGCAAGAGATATGCAACACTTCTCCCTCTGAAGATTTGAGGACGATACCCACCCCCACTCATATTCTTGGATGTCCTTATGGGGATGTTTCCGTTCTTGAAGCCTTGTCAAAGTATAGCTGTCAGGTGGCCTATTAGACTTGATCCACTTCTAGAGTCTGATCTTCAGGAAGCTCCGAAATCAATGGAGAATGTTTAGGCGCTGGGTGTGCTGCAAAGAAATCTGCAATGGCCTGGCCTTTGAAGACCTTTTGCGGCACGTAGGTAATGTCAAATTCCATGCAGATGACGACCCATTTACCCAGTCGCCCTTTTAGAACTAGCTAAGAAAGTATATATTTGACCGGGTCAGACCTAGATATTAGCTGGACTTCATGCAATAGCATGTAGTGCCTCATCTTCTTGGCTGCAAAGACTAGCGCGAGATAAACCTTTTCCATAGGTGTGTATTTTCCATCTACCCCGACCAATCTCCGACTAAGGTAGTAGAGAGCTTGCTCTTTTCCTTCATCATTATTCTGGGCCAGCATTGCCCCCAGAGAGTATTCTATGGTGGCTATATACAAAATTAGCGGCCGCCCTTTAACAGGTGGCCCCAGTACTGGTGGGGTCTTCATGTATTCTATTAGTTGGTCAAAAGCTTTTTGACATTCTTCACCCCAACACAACAGTGTATCCTTCATCATTAGCTTGTGGAACGGCTGACACCGCTCGGACAGATTGGAGATGAGTTTGTAGATATAGGCCAATCAACTTTGTAATGACCACAGTTCTGTCAGGTTTCTAGTAGGAGGCAACTCCTGAATAGCTTTGATCTTGGCGGGGTCTATTTCGATCCCCCTAAGTTTGACGACGAAGCCCAAGAACTTTCCACTAGAGATGCCAAAAGCGCACTCCATCGGGTTCATCTTCAGCTAATATTGCCACAGCTTCTCAAATATAATTCTGAGGTCTACCAAGTGATCCTCCCTCTTCTTTGTCTTGACGACTAAGTCGTCAATATAGCATTCAACTTTGTCATATAGCAACTCGTCGAATATTTTTGTCATCGCCCTCTGATAAGTGGCGCCAACATTTTTGAGGTCGAAGGGCATTATTTTATAATGGAATATCCCCTTAGGCGGCCAGAAGGCTATGTGGATTCTTTCATCCTCAGCTATCCAGATTTGATTGTAGCCAGATGATCCGTCCATAAATGACAAGGCCTCATGGCCGATAGTAGCATCGATCATAACTTTGATGACAGGCACCGAAAAATGGTCTTTCAGACAAGCTTTATTCAGATCTTGAAAATCCACACAAATCCTGATCTAGCCATTCTTCTTCTTAACCGACACGATGTTGGCCATCCATGTAGTGTATTGATTTTGTGCCACGAAGTCAACATCTATGAGCTTGTCGACCTCTTTGTAAATCTGGCTTATCAATTCTGGCCTCATTCTCTGAGGTGACTATTTCACTGGCTCGGCTATAAGGTCAATGGCCAGTATGTGTTGGGCAACTACAGGGCTGAGGCCTGGCATTTTTTTATAATTCTAAGCAAAGTAATCTTAGAATTCTTGGCACAGCTTTATGTATTGCCCCCTTTCTCCGAGTAGTAAGAGGGCACTGAGAAAAGTCGGCCTAGGATCATCCTCTATACCGAGGTTCACTTCGACTAGTTCATTAATAGTGGCTTGGCCACCATCATCTATTTTTGGGGGAGCCGACTGCAAATCAACGAAGTCTTCATCCTGTTCCTCAGCTTCGAAGACATCATAGGTATATTCTTGTCTTATTTCGCCTGGCAGCTAAACATCAACTTTACTTGGCTTCCGACTGTGCTGGGGAAGTAGCCTTGGTGTTGGTGGTGTAGATTCTATGCAGCTTGGATGCCGCCTTATAGATGGAGTGCCCTCGAGGGCGGAATGGCCTTCTTCAGCCTTTGGCACTTGTAAGTCACCATTGAAAATTGTAGTTGCTTCCACAGAGATGGACTCCTAGCAATTGCAAGAGGTAGCAGCTTCTTGATCATCACATGTCCATGGCCGGGGCGGGCGGAAGCTCTTCGACTCAACGGATGATCCTCTGGGTTCGTAGTCCCCCAAGTATTCATCATAAATTGCCTCAAGGGAATCTTTACTTGTCGAGGAAGAGATGGAGAGCATGTTGACTTCATAATAATCTTCTATAGAGAAGCCCAATCCTGGGTGCTGAGTAATCTATAGTAGCTCGTTGTCCATATTCGATGGATACCATAATTCTTTAAACATCTTATTCTGACTGGAGGGTTGACTGAAGGAGATCTTTTGCCTCCTGGCCATCTTGACTACGCAGCTAGCTATATGTGCGAGTCCCATAATTGGGACAAGTGGATCATACATTTCTTTGGTGAGTTTTCAATCATCATCCCCTTTCACTGGCTACTCCTTGGCCGCGTAAAACATAGTGGGTTGACCTTAAGGACTGGGGACCTCCAGGGTCTTCAACATTTCAACTGTTTGACAATCTACATCTGCTATGGGTTTGATGACCCCTGGTGGGAGTTTGACATTCCTGAATAAATCTTTGAGTCCTGATACCACCGGCTCAGGGTAAATTTTGGATTGAATCACACTGAGCACCCCTTCCTCCTCAGACATGAGCGGCACTTCTGGAGGAGCCATATAATCAGGTGGCGGCAGAGGGAACCAGTCGCCGAACTCTAATTTCTTCTTCCCCTTATCCTGAGCTGGGCGAGGAAGCTTCTTCGACATTTCTAGATATAGTGATGCATCCAACAGGTGACATTCAAACACCTCGAACGGGTGCAAGTCAGCGAATATCCTCTCTTCTCTCCCGTTTTGGGGGTACTTCAGGCATTGGTGGAGAGTAGAGGGAACCGCCTAGTTCTGGTGCTGCCATGGTCAGCCCAGCAACACCTTATACGAGGTGTTGGAGTTTATCACATGGAACTGCACTTTAGTAGCGAAGTCGCCAAGTGAGAGATTGAACTCCGCCACTCCCATAGGAACTTCAAACTTATGGTTGAAGCCAGCGATTCTCATATCCCTAACCTCAATCAGGTGCACATCAAAACAATGTTTTTGATATACTCGGTAGGGGAGTATATTTACTACTGCCCACGGATCAATCAAAATTCTGCTTATTGGCTGACCATTCAGCTGCCCCTCATGTAGAGCAGTCTATTCTGGCTGACGGAGGGCAGAAGCATGTCCTCCTCCATAAAAGTCATAGCCACCCTGATGCGGGACGGATGACCGACTCGGGCTAAGACGTACGACCGACTCGTGTGCGGCCAGCACTAGCACACTAAGGCAAGCCGGGCGGCAGACCACCGTAGTATTCTTCGGGTGGAGATGCCTCTCAACAGCGACTCTCTTGAGCCCGACGATCGTCCCTTGCGAGGGAAACGTGGGGATCGCGGCAATTAAGAAACCACCGTCGCCTAGGGTGCTAATCCGCGCTCGGTGCTCGATTGGAGCTACGGAACGGGTACTCACAACTCACAAACACGGTGAAATATGGAACTAGCTAACGGCCCTAATCTCACAAACGCAGCAATATAGAAAGCATACTAAACAGCAAATGTAAGGATCAGAACGAGCACGTACCTCCACGCCTAGGCGTGGGGAAGACTCCCGGCCGATTTTCGAACAACCCCGATGTACAAATGCAATAAGATTACACTTTTAGAAATATTTGCCCACTCCACGCAAGGAGGTATAGGGCTACAAATGCCAATTTTGGGGTTGCTGGAACCCGGGTTGACGGGCCACACTCCCAGGAGGCAAGGAACGTGTGCCGGAGCCGCTCGGGTACTCCGACGGAAAACTGATCCGGTTCTGCCCGCGCTGGTCACCCTGCGCAGTGAGCTTGCGGAGGTTGGTACGTCCAGATCCCATGCCCGATCGGAGCGCTGTTTGTTGGAGAATGTCGGCGACTAGATGTAGTATCTTCACTCTGAAGGGCGTGATCAGATGCTTTCATATCTGGGCACAGCGATGAAACTTCTCTGGTTCTGGTTTTGTGCACACAGAACTGCACAGCGACACGGTAAAAATATGAAAAAATCGTTTCCTATGTCGGATCGGAGCGTTCTTTGTGGGAGAACGTCGTTGACGCCCTGAAGAGGAAATACTCTGAAGACCTCTCACATGGATCTTGGCCGGATGAAGGTGGGGCAGGCTCTGAAAGTCGACTCAGATCTCAGCCGGACCTACTCAGACCAGCCCGCGTGATCTCACGAGATCTATCATCACGATCGGCACCTATCACGGATCGAGGAGAAACCAGCGGCAACGTGAAGAGGACTTGAAATACTACGATTTCTATTTAGAAACCAACTTCTGATGGCATCGGAGTTGGGCTCCAGGAATTAAAACACAGACATCTTCAATTCTGGGCAGCATGCAGGAACCGATCTGCGTGCCTCCACGAGAAAAATAGCCACCGTTGCTCACAAACTCGGATCGACACGAAACCAAAGCTGAATCCTTTCTAACTCGTAGTAGTATCAAGGATAAATCAGGTGAAGCCAGAAGATAAGAGGAAGAGGGGGATAGATGGTCGAGTCTCACGACCTGAATACTGTCCAGTCACAGGACAGGGTTGGGAGTCACACCCAAGGAAGAAGAAATGAATCACTCACTTAATGCAATTTCTCACAAAATCTTTTCATTAACCTTTAAACTTTAAACACACATCGTACAAGCCTTTAAATAGGCATTACAAGAGGTATAGAGGGGAGGGGCTGCGTGGGATACACAATGAGAGAGGGGGGGAACCCATTACAATGTGATAGTGAAAGGGGGGGGGACAAGGGGCAATGGTGGCTCACCTAACATTGAATTTCTTGTAAAATGTTAGGTGGCAGCCATTGGAAAATTGATCAGCAGCCTTCTAATACCCCATGTGGTAATTGGAGAAGAAAACAAATCAACCATCTAGCCTAATAAGCCAAAAAATGGGGCGCCCCCTTCTTGGGCCTAGAATGGGCCACTTGGTGGTCTTGGCTTAAGCCCACCTATCCACTCTAGCTTAAGGCCCTTTCCATCTTGAGAACCCAAGAGTAAAAGAAGCCCATTCTAGTATGAGGCCTCTCCCACTTAGAGAGCCCATGTAGGAAGGGAGCCCATTTGGGCCTTGCTAGGCTAATGGGTTCTTCATATTGGTCCAAGGCCTTTCCTTTCTTATGGAATGCTTAAGGGCCTTTAACCAATTGGCCTTTTAAGGGTCTAGCAACCAGCCCAATATGAAAACCCATGTATAATCTTCAATACAAGCCCAAATTTAATGCAAACAGTGTCCAAATGGAAGCCAAATTATCCGTAATTCGATGGGAAGCCGATGTAGTCCACTTGGCGCTCCGCGTATGGCACCGTCAGTTCGCCGGCGTGTCACGTGATCGCCCTGGTGTCCGCACAAATTCTCCCCGAGTGGGAGGAACTCGACCCCGTCGAGTAAGGGTCTCGAAGCTTACATTCTCCGCATGTGATCAAGGTGTTGGTCATCGTGGGGCATCCTCGCCAACGCACTAGGACGTGTGGATATGCGCCGTTCCTTGTGGTGATCCCTGCTCATCCAGTATACAATCTATATGCATGCGTTGAGGCTGGAAGAGGTGGACTCTCGGGTGGTGTTTCACTCACAATAGAAGGAGAAGGCCCAAAACTCACGAGGCATCACCGCGGGTTCCAATATGCTACCAGTTGAAACATAGAACGTCGAATTGACACCATAGTCGCTCGATAGTTCAAAATCATACGCATTCGGAACCACTTGTTTCTTAACCCGAAAAGGGTGGGTATCGTGGACTTAGAGTTACTTTTGGTCTCCGGGAGGAAACCAATCAGGTATGACCCTGCTCTAGACGTACTCTCCCTTTGAATCCTCAGATATGTAGCATGCATCGGCTACCTCCTTATATGTGCTTTGACTGGCCGTTTATTGACACGACTTAATGCAAACCATATGAAAGAAAACAAACCATAAAAATAAACACACACACGTGAACATAGACAAACCTATGGTTAGTTCGACCTACGCATGGGCGATGGTGGACTAGCACACCCGAATGTGTGTCATGCATATACTAGATGCAACCAAAGGTAGGTAGGATTATGTACTCCTAAACACCCAAAAAGACACCATGCATGCAAGGACTTCCTATCAGATGTGGGTGTGGGTGGGCTAAGAGGTGCATCACCACTACATGTAGGTAAGGCATGCCATGCTTCCCAATAATCGGACTTATTGCTATGTGGAGTTTGATTGGCCCGAGTGGGAAGAGAGTGGTAGGGGACTTCCTTGACCAAGTAGAGGGGAAGTGGTGGAGCACGAGGCCCACTAGAGAAGGGGTCGAATGGGTCAAAGAAGGTGCGACCCCCCGGTTCCTCCATTACATAGTCCCATGTTTGAAATTCATGAAGGTGATGGTCACCTCCATCCATCGTGGTAGACGGGACAGTGTATAGAAGATAGGGCTCCGCCCTCGGGATAAAAGGAGTGATGAGGACATCTCACGACACTCGCTATGGCTCGGGTCGCCTGCACACCCTTGATTTGGGTCGACTCATTCTCATCTTATGCATCCTCCTTTTATTGAGTCTTATCATATGTAATTTTCCTTTTATTGGGTCATGTCGCATGTATTTCCTTTTATTATGTCATGTTGTACTAGTCCATTTCCCCTTTTTGGTCTAATTGGGCCCTAATACCTTAGTTTGGGCCTATTGGACTGAGTCTAGGACATGTTTGGTCTTTTGCCTTAAATGGCAGGGTTATTTTTGTCTTGTAAAGATGGGTTGCCTATAAATAGCCCCCATCTCCCTCCATGTACTAACTTTTGATGAATATTGAAGCAAACTCTTTCAAATCTCTCATTATTCCATTCCTCTCTCTCTCTCTCTAGCTCTCCTTCTCTCTCCCACAAGGCAAGGGCGAACCTCCCCTCTCTCCTCCCCCCTCTCTCATTCAATTCCCACCCCCACCTACCTCCATTAATACCCCACAACTTCCCACAACCCTCCTTTACTCTCCACCTAGTCCCAACAACCCTCCACCAATCCAAACTCTACTTCCCAACTACCACCCACCTCCCTTCACTTCCCAAGGCACCTATCCACCTTCCCAAGGCTAAATTAACCCCTCCCAAAGCCCAAATTCGAATTACCCTCCCCTCTCCCATCCCTCCCTCACCCTAGGTCGAAGTCCACTCCCTCCCCATAGCCAAGTTCGCCCCCCACCTTCCCTCACACTCATCTTCTCTCTTGTGCACATCCACTCCCCCATCTCCACCTCTAGCAGTTCCAGCCCCCTTTCTCCCTCCATCCCTGCCATTCCTAACCTCCTGGAGCCCTAGCCACGTCCTCCCCCCCTCCCTAAACCTTCAGCCATCATCCTCAAGCTTTGTTAACCCCCTCCCACTCCCTTCATTCTTGCTAGTTTGCCATTTCAGAAAGCAGGTCGCAGGCTGCAGAGTTGGGTCCTGAAGATCGCAACAGGACCGGCCGTTCCATGGTCCTCCTGGTGTCAAGGCCTACATCTCTGGAAAGGGCGTTCAGAGAGCTTTCAAGGCGAGGTGGTTTCGTCAACATCCGAGGTCGGAGCTGTCCGTAGGAGCCGATCTCCCTCAACTGCGCAGAAGCTCTCAGGCAGGGAACCAGAGCTGCAGTCACAGTCCGACCACGACTTCCTCCCTGAATATCTGAGCGCCATTTTTGGAGGGCTGAAACTACTACCAGTTATCTGTCTCCTCCAAGAAGAAGGACCTCATTCGGCCACCGGAGCTGCAAGTTAACATTTTCTTCGTCAGGGTGGGTAGTCTGCCCACTGTGGGACCAGGTTCGACCTGTACCTACTCTTCCGGCTACCCCGCTCTCCTCTTACCTTGGATCGAGGCCCTGTCAACTGCTTCTCGAAGCTACTCCGACCACGATCGCGTCACCGCCAATCTCGTCCCAATCGGAGTTCAGGAGCGGCCACAGCGACATATGCAACCTTCTGCATCAGTTCGGTACCAGCCAGGAGCCAGACATTGCTGTCCTGTTCCCATCACCGGCACTGCCAGCCTCGGGTGTCAAAGCTGCCCCAAAAATTCAAGCTTCATCCCCTGTCAGCTGAGAAACTTTTGGCAGTGGTTTCGTCAAGTTTGGAGGCCCGTGGATCCCGTGGCAGCATCAACAGCGACATCCTGTCCTGCAAACCTGCAGATTGGCAGAACCGGTGGACTCGGAAGATCGGCTTTTCCTTTGCATAAATCCCCACCCCGCTTGGCCGGCTGAAGGCCCCTCCCTGCGTGGAGGTAGTTTTGGGTGTAATAAGATTAATCCCCACCCCAAGTTCATCCCTCCTGCGTGAGGTGTAGTGTTGTACTCTTTAAGTTTCAGGTCAAGCGACAATCGCCGCAGCGTTCGGGTAATTACCCACTCTTCCCGGCGCGCCCTCATCTCCGAACGGGATCGGTGTCTTCACACCGATCAGGTGAGCTTCTGATCACACCCTTGTAGCTTCATTTCTGCAAATGTAGTATTGCCTTGAATGCCCGTCGGACGGTAAGAGAGCGCTCGGACTTAATTTTAAGCGATTTCGTGCCCACCGCGGCCCGTGAGTGAGTGCCACCCATTACCCCGCCTTGCGGGCCAGCCACCCACAAAGCTGGGTCTCCCAGGCCCATTGGGGGTCAGCCTTAGCATTGTAAGTCCATTAGGACAATTGGGTCCCGCCTCGGACCCTCACCATCATCTCCCGGACCCATCGGGTGAACGTGTGAGCCGAGTGAGCAAAAATCGTCATTGTGAGAATCATTGAGCGCTTGTATGCTTGCGGGTCTAAGTCCTAGGGTCATCCCATCATATTTAGTGGTCTTTGGGCTGTGCCACATCAAGTGGTATCAGAGCGGTCATAGGCTTGTCCTTACAAGTCTAGTCTTGGGTCACACTAAGTTTTTCTTAGGTGCATTCGCACACCCTTGCATAGCCCACCCAACTTTGCATGACCACTCGTAGTGGAACTCATTATCAAGGCAATTCATCTTCTTCCAATAAATACCATGAATCCCAATTCCCACGGTGACCGGTTCACCATGTCCTTTAGCTTCAAAGTAGTCCTACCCCACAACAAAATCACCACTGTGTTCCTTGATGAGTACCAATCGGGAAATTATGTCTCCCAAACTCTTGTGAACTCCTTGTCACAAGAAGGGAAAATTGTCATCCATGGGGAATGGGTTTTCGTAGAGTTCTACGTACCTTGTGTAAGCCGCATTCCCTCCAAATCCATTACGTGGGGTAGTGGAGCATGGTGCAAAATTCGGCCCCTTGGGTCACATATTATTTTGGGAAAAGAATGGATGGAAGAACAACAAGCAATCATAGACCCCGAAGGAAAAGGGTGTCACTTGCAATCCCCGGGAGACAAGAAAAGGTTCCACTTCCCAAATGCTTATAACCAAGCCCTCTACAAGTTTGAGCAAACCATTCAAAAGTGATCAGTTAAAGTGGAAAATGAGCCTCAAATCTCCATTGCACAAAACCAACCCGAACCCCAACATGAGCAACTCATCCCACCCACTGGTGAGCTAACCATAGAGGAGCCCCTAGCTACCTGGCTTAAGAAAGGTCCCATCTTGTACGCTTCAACCCCATGCAACCTCCCCATAGAGCAAGTTCAACTAGTGCCATGTGATTCTCGTCACACAACATATCAATCCTTTTGCTTTGTGGAAACCCTTGAAGACCTACTTAGGAGTTTGAGTTATCAAATGGGGTTGACTAGCATGTTGGCCATGGAACCCATTAAGCCCAAGTACCTTGCCTTTGCCTACTCATCCATTGGCTCCATTACATCTATTTGCACTATAGGCCAATGCACTAGTGAGCTTCTAATCTTCCTGCCAACCCCTAGGGAACTTGACCCAATGAGCCCCACAAAAAAATGCTCTCCTCTCCTCAAGGTCACACTTCCTAGTGAGTCCACACTCTTGTTGTTGCCCCTTGTCGATGAAGGTTCAACATGCATCGGGGAACGTCCTACTTGGGCCAACCTATCCAAGGACATAGAGGGATCCCTCCATAAGAGTTTCAATTTCTATGATCCTTTTGACCCCACTCAATGGAAATTCCCTCCTTCCACAAGGAAAGGGATTTCAATTCCCGATGAGTTTTACACCACTCCCCTACCACAAGGAGAGGGCAATCAACCTAAGGAATCCACTTTTGTGCTTACCCCATTAGGAGACGAGTGCCCAACCCACACTAGGGAGTGTGGCTTTGGAATGCTCAAGGTCCAGGATGGGAAGAAGCCTCATTCCCCTCAACCCAAGTCCTCCTAGATCCACATGTTCCCTTCCCACTAGCCCCTCATTACCAACCCACCTCCTGGCCCTCCTACATCTCTCCCTACCCCTCGCCCCTTTGCAAGGAGCATTACGATAAGTCCCACTGGGTTCATGATTTCCACTTCCCTATGTGTGCTAGGGACCCTAGGGCGACTACTTGGATTGAAACCCACCTCCACATCACCCACCCCTTAACCCATCTTGATCTGTTTGGCCACTCCCTATGGGCTTCCAAGTACTCCTCACCCACCACCCACTCCCTCCTACCCTCACCCACCATGTCAGGCCTAACCCACCCATTCCGAAATTCCGCCCACACTATGAGAGTCAATGCCAAGGGTGGCATCAACCTTAGAAATAAGGGAGTGACCCATCCCAAGATGTCCACCCCTTGGAACCGCTTCGATCCCCATGAGTGGAAACCCCCAAATCTCACAGATGGGACCATCTTGATAAGAATCCATGTATCACAACCTTTTGCATCATGTGGTCAGGCTAGTCACATCATTTGTGTCATTCACACACTAGGTCCAGTGCATGATAGGCTTACATTTGAACAAGTTGGTCTTCCCCCACTCTTCATCCGTCTCATGCATGATAGGGCCACTTGTGGCTGCCCCGGTCCACCTAAGTGCATCAAGATCCACATGGTTTCTAAGCATGATAGGTCAATTCATGGATGCCCTGGTCCTCCTAAGTCTGTCAAAACCAATCTAACACTTGATAGGGCTGAATTTGGCTGTCCAGGCCCTCCCTTCATCCCTATAGGATCATCATTCATGACAGTGCATGGTTTTAGGCCTAGAAAGCCCTCGGATCTCATTCCCCTTCCCCCACATGCTAGGGTGTCAGTCTCAGCTGAGTCCTTTGCACAGCATATCAAAGAGTTGCATGATGACATCGGCAAGCATATAGGGAAAAGCAATGAGGCTTACAAAAGACGGGCAGATGCTCACTGGCGCCACTGTGAATTCCAAGTGGGAGACCAGGTGATGGTGAGGACGGAGCGACTCCTTCCCGGGCCTGCCTCCAAGTTGAGGGCACGAGGGTCGGGACCCTTTCGAGTTCTACGACGACTTGGCAGCAATGCTTATGAGCTTGACCTACCAGAGAGCTATGGGGTGCACCCTACCTTCAACGTGGTGGACCTGGTACCCTACAAAGGCCCCGCGGTGGAACCCAGTGAGGAGCTTGAGCCGTTACCCCCCCTTATGAGAGACACTCCCGGAGGGACTCCACTTCCCAGCTTAAGAGACCGACGAGAGCAGATAGAGGCAATACTGGATGAGCAGAGCATCATTACGAGGCACAAGGTGTATCAGCGCTACTTGGTTAGGTGGAAGAATCGTCCCCCGACGGAGGATGCTTGGGTGAGCCGGGAGGACCAACTGCGGTTGGATCCCGACATTTTGGAGCACTATGACAGCCAGGCAGACCCACACTCGACAGGGTCGAGTTCTCCCCACCTCGGGGGATTTGATGAGGACATCTCACGACACTCGCTATGGCTCGGGTCGCCTGCACACCCTTGATTTAGGTCGACTCATTCTCATCTTATGTATCCTCCTTTTATTGAGTCTTATCATATGTAATTTTCCTTTTATTGGGTCATGTCGCATGTATTTCCTTTTATTATGTCATGTTGTACTAGTCCATTTCCCCTTTTTGGTCTAATTGGGCCCTAATACCTTAGTTTGGGCCTATTGGACTGAGTCTAGGACATGTTTGGTCTTTTGCCTTAAATGGCAGGGTTATTTTTGTCTTGTAAAGATGGGTTGCCTATAAATAGTCCCCATCTCCCTCCATGTACTAACTTTTGATAAATATTGAAGTAAACTCTTTCAAATCTCTCATTATTCCATTCCTCTCTCTCTCTCTAGCTCTCCTTCTCTCTCCCACAAGGCAAGGGTGAACCTCCCCTCTCTCCTCCCCCCTCTCTCATTCAATTCCCACCCCCACCTACCTCCATTAATACCCCACAACTTCCCACAACCCTCCTTTACTCTCCACCTAGTCCCAACAACCCTCCACCAATCCAAACTCTACTTCCCAACTACCACCCACCTCCCTTCACTTCCCAAGACACCTATCCACCTTCCCAAGGCTAAATTAACCCCTCCCAAAGCCCAAATTTGAATTACCCTCCCCTCTCCCATTCCTCCCTCACCCTAGGTCGAAGTCCACTCCCTCCCCATAGCCAAGTTCGCCCCCCACCTTCCCTCACACTCATCTTCTCTCTTGTGCACATCCACTCCCCCATCTCCACCTCTAGCAGTTCCAGCCCCCTTTCTCCCTCCATCCCTGCCATTCCTAACCTCCTGGAGCCCTAGCCACGTCCTCCCCCCCTCCCTAAACTTTCAGCCATCATCCTCAAGCTTTGTTAACCCCCTCCCACTCCCTTCATTCTTGCTAGTTTGCCATTTCAGAAAGCAGGTCGCAGGCTGCAGAGTTGGGTCCTGAAGATCGCAGCAGGACCAGCTGTTCCCTGGCCCTCCTGGTGTTAAGGCCTACATCTCTGGAAAGGGCGTTCAGAGAGCTTTCAAGGCGAGGTGGTTTCGTCAACATCCGAGGTCGGAGCTGTCCGCAGGAGCCGATCTCCCTCAACTGCGCAGAAGCTCTCAGGCAGGGAACCAGAGCTGCAGTCACAGTCCGACCACGACTTCCTCCTTGAAGATCTGAGCGCCATTTTTGGAGGGCTGAAACTACTACCAGTTAGCTGTCTCCTCCAAGAAGAAGGACCTCATTCGGCCACCGGAGCTGCAAGCTAACATTTTCTTCGTCAGGGTGGGTAGTCTGCCCACTGTGGGACCAGGTTCGACCTGTACCTACTCTTCCAGCTACCTCGCTCTCCTCCGACCTTGGATTGAGGCCCCGTCAACTGCTGCTCGAAGCTACTCCAACCACGATCGCGTCACTGCCAATCTCGTCCCAATCGGAGTTCAGGAGCGGCCACAGCGACGTCTGCAACCTGCTGCATCAGTTCGGTACCTGCCAGGAGCCAGACATTGCTGTCCTGTTCCCATCGCCGGCACTGCCAGCCTCGGGTGTCAAAGCTGCCCCAAAAATTCAAGCTTCATCCCCTGTCAGCTGAGAAACTTTTGGCAGTGGTTTCGTCAAGTTTGGAGCCCTGTGGATCCCGTGGCAGCATCAACAGCGACATCCTGTCCTGCAAACCTGCAGATTGGCAGAACCGGCGGACTCGGAAGATCGGCTTTTCCTTTGCATAAATCCCCACCCCGCTTGGCCGGCTGAAGGCCCCTCCCTGCGTGGAGGTAGTTTTGGGTGTAATAAGATTAATCCCCACCCCAAGTTCATCCCTCCTGCGTGAGGTGTAGTGTTGTACTCTTTAAGTTTCAGGTCAAGCGACAATCGCCGCAGCGTTCGGGTAATTACCCACGCTTCCCGGCGCGCCCTCGTCTCCGATCGGGATCGGTGTCTTCACACCGATCAGGTGAGCTTCTGATCACACCCTTGTAGCTTCATTTCTGCAAATGTAGTATTACCTTGAATGCCCGTCGGACGGTAAGAGAGCGCTCGGACTTAATTTTAAGCGATTTCGTACCCACCGCGGCCCGTGAGTGAGTGCCACCCAACACCCCGCCTTGCGGGCCAGCCACCCACAAAGCTGGGTCTCCCAGGCCCATTGGGGGTCAGCCTTAGCATTGTAAGTCCATTAGGACAATTGGGTCCCGCCTCGGACCCTCACCATCATCTCCCGGACCCATCGGGTGAACGTGTGAGCCGAGTGAGCAAAAATCATCATTGTGAGAATCATTGAGCGCTTGTATGCTTGCGGGTCTAAGTCCTAGGGTCATCCCATCATATTTAGTGGTCTTTGGGCTGTGCCACATCAAGGAGTGAAGTTGGGCTCGACCGGTAGCGGGAGGAGTAGAAGAACCTCCGTGGTAACATGACCCACGGTGTACACGGAGGTGATGGACCCTAAGGTGGAATGGGTGAAGCTACGAGCGGTGGGTCGGTCGAAGCCTGGGGCCAACAAGTGCGTAAATACCAACTGCCGGTCTAACCCTTTAAGAAGGTCATCCAATGAATCCACATAGTGACTAGACCGGAAGGTGGTGTGAAATGAGTTGCTTGGCACCAGAGGTAGGATAGGGTCCATAGATGGGAAGGGAAGTGGGACCAAGCTATCCTTGAGCCAACTAAGTAGTGGCTCGGCTATGTAAAGTGTATCCGTTAGAAATACGGGTGGCTCGGGCTTGGGTGGCTCCCAATGAGATGGTTCCGAATAGAGTTCGGAAGTAGAGGGTGGTAGCATGGGAGTTCTCGTGGGTGGGGAATGAGGATACACCATGATGGGGAGAGGGCCTGGGGACTCCGTTGATGGAGCCGGGTTAAGACTACCGGCGATGACCTCCTTAGGCTCGGGTAGGAGTACATCACTAGGAGTACATGTCCTATCCACCCCATCCAACCGGTCCAAAATCATTTGCATAAGTTCGGCAACGGAGTGGGTTGGAATAGGGATATCATGGTGGACTCGCCCGTAGTCAACCGTCCTAGGAGTGGGTCTTGGCTCATCTACGTGTGGGGCTCTTTGCCTCCGACTAGGACTCACTTGGTTGGAAGTGGTTTGGTGGGGCCGATTGGAGGTGACCAGTTAGGGCACGTAGACCTTCCTAAGCTCTCTCTTCATGTCCCACCATGACTCGATGGGCCATTGCCCCCTAACCTCTCTCATTCTTTCGATGTAATCCCACTTTTTGGCAGTCTCATGAAGAAGCCGCTCTTTGACAAAAGAGAATTGCATTGCCTCGGACATAGTATAACAATCAAAGTAGGTGTCCATGGTGGCCTCCCACTTGAGGTAGATGCCCGGGTCATTGGAACCAAAAACATCTAAGGCTTCAGGCCTACAGAAGCGGAGAGGATTGTTGCCAAGCCCATGGGTGGGCGAACGGTCATATCGCCTGGGTGAGCAGGAATCCATGGGAAGTTGGAGAACTACATGTTAGACATGCCGACACTTGGACAAGACACTAGACACGACCCAAAATACTAATGCAAAGTTGGCATGAGACTCGACTACATACGTAGACATGACGATGTTGGAATGCACTAACTAGGAACCTAGACTTAACCCACTATTCGGTACGTGGCGGAGCTAATCGATCCGAAGACCACCCGCGCAAGTGTGCGGCCTTCCCTATAGGCATAACCTAACGATCGTGTCACACCTTTTGATATACCGAGTAGAGGAATGCAAATGCAACATTGAACTTGAATGACCCTAGACTTGAACGACGCTCTGATACCAATTTGATGCGGGACGGATGACCGACTCGGGCTAAGACGTACGACCGACTCGTGTGCGGCCAGCACTAGCACACTAAGGCAAGACGGGCGGCTGACCACCGTAGTATTCTTCGGGTGGAGACGTCTCTCAACAGTGACTTTCTTGAGCCCGACGATCGTCCCTTGCGAGGGAAACGTGGGGATCGCGGTGATTAAGAAACCACCGTCGCCTAGGGTGCTAATCCGCGCTCGGTGCTCGATTGGAGCTACGGAACGGGTACTCACAACTCACAAACGTGGTGAAATTTGGAACTAGCTAATGGCCCTAATCTCACAAACGCAGCAATATAGAAAGCATACTAAACAGCAAATGTAAGGATCGGAACGAGCACGTACCTCCACGCCTAGGCGTGGGGAAGACTCCCGGCCGATTTCCGAACAACCCCGATATACAAATGCAATAAGATTACACTTTTAGAAATATTTGCCCACTCCACGCCGGGAGGTATAGGGCTAAAAATGCCAATTTTGGGGTTGCTGGAACCCGGGTTGATGGGCCACACTCGCAGGAGGTGAGGAACGCGTGCCGGAGCCGCTCGGGTACGCCGACGGAAAATTGATCCGGTTCTGCCCGCGCTGGTCACCCTATGCAGCGATCTTGCGGAGGTTGGTACGACCAGATCTGATGCCCGATCGGAGCGCTGTTTGTTGGAGAATGTCAGAGACTGGATGTAGTATCTTTACTTCGAAGGGCGTGATCAGATGCTTTCAGAGCTGGGCGCAGCGATGAAACCTCTCTGGTTCTAGTTTTGTGCTCACAGAACTGCACAGTGACACTGTAAAAATATGAAATAATGGTTGCCGATGTCAGATCGGGGCGTTCTTTGTGATAGAACGTCAGAGATGCCCTGAAGAGGAAATACTCTGAAGACCTCTCACACGGATCTTGGCCGGATGAAGGTGGGGCAGGCTCTAAAAGTTGACTCAGATCTCAACCGGACCTGCTCAGACCAGCCCGTGTGATCCCACGAGATCTGTCGTCACGATCAGCACCGGTCATGGATCGAGGCGAAACCAGCGGCAACGCGAAGAGGACTTGGAATAATATGATTGCTCTTTAGAAACCAACTTCTGATGGCATCGGGGTTGGGCTCCAAGAATTAAAACAGAGACATCTTCAATTCTGGGCAGCATTCAGGAACCAATCTGCGTGCCTCCACGAGAAAAATTGCCACTGTTGCTCACGAACTCGGATCGACACGAAACCAAAGCTGAATCCTTGTTAACTCGTAGTAGTATCATGCATAAATCAGGTGAAGCCAGAAGATAAGAGGAAGAGGGGGGTAGATGGTCGAGTCTCATGACTTGAATACTGTCCAGTCACAGGACAGGGTTGGGAGTCACACCCAAGGAAAAAGAAATGAATCACTCACTTAATGCAATTTCTCACAAAATCTTTTCATTAACCTTTAAACACACATCGTACAAGCCTTTAAATAGGCATTACAAGAGGTATAGAGGGGAGGGGCTGCGTGGGATACACAATGAGAGAGGGGGGGAACCCATTACAATGTGATAGTGAAAGGGGGGGACAAGGGGCAATGGTGGCTCACCTAACTTTGAATTTCTTGTAAAATGTTAGGTGGCAGCCATTGGAAAATTGACCAGCAGCCTTCTAATACCCCATGTGGTAATTGGAGAAGAAAACAAATCAACCATCTGGCCTAATAAGCCAAAAAATGGGGCGCCCCCTTCTTGGGCCTAGAATGGGCCACTTGGTGGTCTTGGCTTAAGCCCACCTATCCACTCTAGCTTAAGGCCCTTTCCATCTTGAGAACCCAAGAGTAAAAGAAGCCCATTCTAGTGTGAGGCCTCTCCCACTTAGAGAGCCCATGTAGGAAGGGAGCCCATTTGGGCCTTGCTAGGCTAATGGGTTCTTCGTATTGGTCCAAGGCCTTTCCTTTCTTATGGAATGCTTAAGGGCCTTTAACCAATTGGCCTTTTAAGGGTCTAACAACCAGCCCAATATGAAAACCCATGTATAATCTTCAATACAAGCCCAAATTTAATGCAAAAAGTGTCCAAATGAAAGCCAAATTATCCCCAATTTGATGGGAAGCCGATGTAGTCCACTTGGCGCTCCGCGTATGGCACCGTCGGTTCGCCGACGTGTCACGTGATCGCCCTGGTGTCGGAAAAATAGCTCTCAAAGTGTGCCGTAGTTTGTAAAGCCACAATGACAACTTGTCTTGTTTCTTCATCTAATGAGAGTATCTCCCAGACATTGTACCTTGTGGGGATTCTCTTCAGCTGCTTCATTATTCTATTACTGGCCCTAACATTGGCCAATTTCAACTCTTCAGCTTTATTACGCCTGCCATCATTGCGTGCTTGAGGAGCTGGCTCAGAAGGTGGCTCGTCTTTTTTTCAGGTGCTGCCTGGACCTACTGAACTGGTTCGACTGGCTCCTTCTTTTGCATGAGTTTAGTGAGACCTGAAATGCCAACATAGTCTTTATCTGCCAGACGGTGGTTAGATGAGGGTGAAGTTGGGGTGTTCTTGGCCTTTGGCCCCATATGCGGGCATGGCTGCCTGCCCTTCTGAGACACCAGAAACTAAGCAAATGAGGGGGCCCCCCGACCGCTTGTGTCTTCGTGGTAGAAACCAGGCGGAGGCAGGATTTTTGCGCCTTTGACTTCAGGCTCGGGAACCTGATACGATTGTTTTCCCCTGAACATAATGTTGTGGTTAGCTTGGGGAGGGCGCCCCCACTTCCTCCCAGATCTGGTGGCATGCTGGGAGGTAGAGGCTTCAGCCTGATTTGCTTCTCCTGGCACGAGGCATATTTCTTCACCATCTTCTTCAGAAATTTGCCCCATGTCAAACAGGGCCGACAAGGTGTTGCAGGAGATAGTAACTGAATTCTTCTTATTCTTAGATCTTTTCTTCTTTTTCTTCTCCTTCGTAGTTGGTAACTGCCCTCGTGGAGATTCATCCCAGATGCCTAATTCTTCTGCTTCAGCTTCAACTTCTTCTGCCAATTCCAGAGATTCAAAATATTCCCAAGGGACATATTCCTTCAACTAGACATGCTGGATTTTGGGCTATTCATATTCATCTAGCCCATTAATGATTTCTTGAAGCCATTCAACTGCCGGACTGGCTTCTTTATGCACCCGCAGGGGGGTTTGTTTCTTCTTGTTGCTAGTGGGCCTTCTAAAGACCACTTGAGGAGCTATCTTATGCTAGACCGGGGTGACATCCGACGCTACCGATAGAGGTGTGACACCCCATATCTGAACTTCCGGGCGACAACGAGGTGCTGCCCTTCTTCTTGTTTTTGATGGCACAATCTGCTAATTTCCCCGATCCTTTGCCGGTGTCATAATATAGGCCTCATAGGTGTGCTGGGTGTAGGTCTCTACCACTTCTTCAGGCAGTTGCTGATATAAGGATATCATGCTGACTGTTGCCCCCGGAGTGGGCATTTCATGCGGACGTGGGGGATCAGCTTTGTATTCTCCCATTTGTAGCTCTACTTTCTTAATTAAAGACACAATAGTGTCTTTAAAGACATAGCATTCCTCGATAGCATGCCTGACCAACTGATGATACGGGTAGAAACGAGGGTCATCCTTTCTTCTAAGGTCACTCGGCCTCTTCAGCTCCGGGAGAGTGATCTTGTTGTCTCTGGTAGCCCATTCGAACAAGAATCGAGTCTTATCTCGAGGGAATGAATATAGCTTTCTCATTTTCACCCGTAGGGAAGGGCCTTCTTGCCGCTCGATGGGCTTGGCTGGGGGAGGCTCAGCTACCCCTTTGTCCTTTTCTTTCTGCTGCTCGAAGGCCTTGAAGTCAACCGTGTCCACTTCCTTAGGCACCGGTCATTTGTCGACTGCTTGACCTTCTAGCATGAGGCAGCGGTAGTAGAAAAGTATTTTGAGAGGAATGCATCAATTTCTGCCACGACATTCTTTAGTCGATCAAACGACTTGATTTCAGTGCCTATCATTCTTTCCAGCACTTCTTTTCTCAGATTCTGCTTGCATATTTGAAGAACATCCTCCTGGTGCGGGGGACGCCTACACCTCATACTGAGGTTCCTCTATCTTTTGATGTATTCCAGGGTGGACTCATCATTCCTTTACCTGGTCGCATACAATTCGACCGTCGTCACCTCCCTCTCGGCGATGTGGAACCTCTCTATGAATTTCCTCTGCATATCGGGCCAATCAATAATAGACCCGGGCTGCAAGCTTGAGTACCACTCGAAGGCAAGCCCCGTTAGTTTGGACCCAAAGAATTTTAGCATGTACGACTCATCAGTAGCCAAGTCGCCCATCACATTAGTGTAGTAGGCAATGTGCTCCCGCAAAGACCCTTAGCCATTAAACTTTTCCAACTTCAGAGGCTTATTAATGCCAAGGGGCAACCTCTTAGCAGCATGATGAGGTGGGTATGGTACCCTGTACACATCAAATGAGGCGGAGTCACCATCACCCCTTTCTGCCAGTTTCATCTGTATCATTTGCTCAACCATCAACTTGTTCATCACCGCCGGATCAACCGGACTCGGGTAGAAGTGAGCTTGTTGCATATGCGGCGTTGTCAACACTGTCGTATGAGGCGTAGTAGGGACCCCTGAAATTAGAAGATTGGGGTTGCGGCGCAGCCGTATGTTGTTGCTATGGGGGAGGGATGCCCCTGATATAGCTAGGCGTTGGCTAGGACGTGGTCGCCTGCGGCAAGGCCTCAAATGCTTGACTACTGCCCCCTGACATTCCCGGTGGGATTTTGACCAGCCTGGGTGCAGAGGTATGAGTATGCCTCTCGCTCAACTGCTTCTTCATCGTCTCAATTTCCTACTGGTATTTCTATAGCAGCATCAGCAAGGCCGAGTCATTAACAGAAGGGTTGGGGATGCCACCCCTCTCCTCGATTGGTACTTCTTCGTAGGATGTAAATAGGATGCCACCATCATCCTCAGCTGTAATTACATTGGCAGTCAAGGCTGTCGTATCCTCTTCCAGACTTGTCATCTTGACGCGGGTCTGTAACACCTCGATTGCTACATTCCTTCTTCTTGTAAGAGGGCCTGGCCTCTCGACAATCTTGGCGACTTCTTCGGGCTCCAAAGGCAAAGTCCCGTAACGGCTAGCCGCTCCAGCCATATGACAAGTGTAAACTTGGATATTCCCATTTGTCTATTTTACAAGTCTGGTCGACTGACCCAGGAAGGTTAATCTTTAAAACACCGAGACTCTCGGCCAGCCTTCTTATGGAGGGGAGGTGATGCGGGATGGACACGCGACCTGGGACTCTAGCTCGCGATCGTCCCTAAGCGAGGGAAGACGTGGGACCGGGCGCGGTTGAGAAACCGGCCGTGAGTCTCGGGTATCGGATTTTCGCGTTAACTCGGGCCGAGTCACTACATGGTAACACTCACACACGCTCTCTCGCAGCGGTGATGCAAGTATATCTAGCTAGAAACCTACACTCGCAGCGGCATTCAAAGTTATACAAGATAAGCAAATGCAATAAAGAGTAAGGAGCGAGTGTACCTCCACGCTCCGGGCGTGGGGAAGACATTCCCGGCCAGTTACAGTAACTCTCGACAACATCGGTAAAAGTTAATTACAACAGTGAAATCTATTGCCCACTCCACGCAGGGAGGTAAAGGGCTACAAGTGGGGCCCGGGATGACCTGATAACATGGAAGCGTATGTCGTTACTACACGCGTGCTAACAATCTTAAAACCGAACTCGCACAAAATGATCAAAAGAGAACGTAGTACTATGGCAAGCACGGGTCGAATCCACAGGGAAGAAGAGATTTTTAGTGTTAAAAACCTTAGAGTCCTTTGAAAACACTTGTGATTTGGATTTGCTTAAAGAAAATAGTGAAATGATGAACAAACCAAACACTTAATTGAAAGCACCATGACTATATGCCTATGCTATAGAAAATAATTACATGAAGTGGAAAGAAGATATAGAAGAAAGAGATAGAGAGGGAAGAAGAGCAAGAACTAGATCAAGAGAACAATTCTTTTCATTAACTTAAAAGAAAGAGTACATGAAATGTGAAACAAGTTTACACTAATGACACAATGAGATTACAATGAAGTGAAATATCACAAAAGTAATAACACAAGAAAAGCTTAGAGTTTGGAGTTTGGAGATGGTAGCAGCAATGGTGATGACAGCGCCATCCTCTCTTGGCCTTAGATCACGAACAACCTTGTGGAAGATGTCGTCAATGCCGGGAGGAAGTCACCTTCGTCGTTGAAGCTGCCTTTGGAGGGTGAATAACTTTGAACTAAAGGGGAATTAGGGGATACCCAAGAAGAATAAGTTGAAGAAACAAAAGAGATAAAGAACTTTGATGAAGGGCACAAAGAGAGAAAATATAATGAAGATGGTGAAATAAGAGAAAGAAGGGAAGTGGTCTGCTCAGATGAACAGTAAAATCACAGGATAGCAAGTTGAAAAATGAAAAATAACTTCAAAACTAGAAAGCATTAGAAGATGATGTAGAATAAGAAATTGTAGAAAACTTAAAAACAAAGAACTTTAATGAAGACAGCAAGAGGGGAATAGGGCCGGAGGAAGAAGTAAAATAGGGAATAACAGAGAAGAACACAGTCTGAAAATGCACAGGATAGAACAGTAGAAAATACGAAATACCTTGCAAACCAGATAGAATTTGAAGATGATGCAGAAGAAGAAGTTGTAGAGAACTTGAAAAACAAAGAACTTTGATGAAGAGTGCATGAGCTGAAAATGAACTTACGTTGGAGAACTCGGAGGGCTAAGGTTGGGAGAGAAAGAGGGAGAGTGAAAGATTGCCTAAAGAAAAGACTCCCCTTCACCTCCTTGTCTTGGGCTATTTATAGGGAAAGTTGGATCAATGAAAGGTGGAGATTGTATTAAAAGGAGATGGATGGCTAGGATTTAAGTAGAATATGATACATGGAGAAAAGGAAAAGGAGGTGGGCACCCCCTTTCTTGTACTTTGGACACCCCCTTTCCAACTTTGAATCTCTTTTTCAAACTTTGAATGTCATTTTCCTCCTTTTCAAACTTAAACTTTGAATTCTTCCTTTCCAAACTTTGAATGTCATTTTCCTCCTTTTCAAACTTAAACTTTGAATTCTTCCTTTCCAAACTTTGAATTCAAAATTTTGAACTTTCTTTTCCCTCCAACCAAAATATTTTGAATTCTTGATTTGACTTGGTCAAAGTGGTGATTACCGTTTTACCCCCAGCTTCTTTTGTAATTACCTTCTGTGTCCTGCATACACACATTTATGATTTAGTCCAGAAAAGTTACCATAATGTGCACATGAATCTCAAATACTCATAGTTATGCAATGGAGAATTAATACCCATAGCCCTCAACTTTAATTTATTAAATAATATCACCAAATTAATCAATTTACGTGAAAGCTCTAATTTAAATACGGAGTTGAGGTTAACTATGAAATATGTATAATTACCTAATTATATGCACATAAAATAGTGTACATGCGATGCATTACTATAGAAAATGGACACTTATCATACCCCCCAACTTCAACATTCCTAGTCCCATAGCAATGTAAATAATTATAAAATTAGGACTAGCAAACACACGTGTCACAGTTCATGGCAAGAACATTATGCGTAATGCTTTAGACTTTGGAGTATTACAAGTTCAAGTAGAATGTATTCTGTACAAATTTCATCAGTCCATGTGTTTAGACATTTCCTCAAGATACACTCAAAATTAAATATCTCTTTGTGTATGAGTGATATAACTTGACTAGTGACTACCAAACAGTCTAGATGAATGAGTCTTCTACCTTTCACTTAAAGATGATTTTCAATTCTGCCCACATCTTATATTAAGCTTCTGGAATTTCAGGTAGCTTCACTCTGCCTGTTTATTCTTTTCTCTCTCTCACTCTCTCTTTTTCTTTTTTTCTTTTTTCTTTTTACACACGGTGCTGCACATCCCTTCGCCGTTTGACACAAACCTCAACTCTTGTCTTAGGAGAAGCAGGCCCGGTTACTAAGTTCAGGGGCATTTTCCATGTGTTTTTTTTGGCAGGTAACTTTTTCCTCACGATTACTTTCAACGAATGGGCATAATATCAATCATCACCTAAGTGTTAAGTAAAATTCCCATCATCCTAATGTTTGTCATCTACCAATCTTGTTATTGTGCAATTGTGTGCAAGTTCAATAGAATTTCAGATGTATTCTGAGAAAAGGCTAAAGGCATAACCAATTAATTCACCCATTTAATTTCCTACTCTCACAAGTAAGACTCTAAATCCTATCATAAACAAAAATTCTCATCATGAAATATGAACATGAAGCACTTGTTAGAGGTGTGATGAAAGGTTGCAAGCATTTTTAGAAATTTAGAGCTCAAGTTCCCCCCCAACTTAGGTGACATTGTCCTCAATGGCATGAACAATATAGAGTAATGAACAATGTAGACATAAAATTTGTAAAGGAATGATACAACCTGACAGAAGTGAACTTCGACTGGCATCAGTGCTTGAATAAAAGGCAGTACTTGACCATTAATGGCGAGGCACAGGTGCAAAATCTTCTCTCTCTCCCCAACTTATCTTTTATTCACACCTACAAAATAAAAATAAAAATTCAATAAAAACTTAGGCTGCCTCCCAGGAAGTCATTTATTATTAGCACACGAAAATCATAAAAACTGTGGGTTGGCTCCTAAGAAGCGCTAAGTTTAACGTCTTCAGCCAGACGCATGAAAGCTCACTAACCAACGTGTGGCATTCAAAATGAGCCACCAAGTGATATTGTCCTCCTTCAAATTCCAGCCCTCATACCATTGGAAGATAAGAGTAAGCATGTACGGACTAGGGCTAGAAATAGGTAGGACTCGCACATTATTGATTTCAATTTTAACCATGTGTGTGAGCCAATTGTCATCTTTAGGGATCAAGAAATAATCAATGGCTAATAATCTGTCAAGATCGGTGTTGAACCTTTGCCCAACATCAACCCATTGTTCCCCTTGTCCTGCATCTTCCTGTCTGACTAACCCTTTTGTGATGACTTCCTCCATGGTAACTTGATCAGACACTGGTGGCTGATGAATAAGATTGGTATTATTAGCCACGTTCTTCTCAGTAACAGCCTCGTGAGCAGTAACGGTTGTGATCAATTGATTTTCCTAATGGGAAGTTAAATCAAAGGTGAATGTGATTGGCACGTCTCCCTCATGTCCTAGAATGCCATAGTGCAGAGGCTGTACTATCTTGGGAACCAAATTGGAAGGAAGAGTGAGGCCAGGATCTAACTCATCCAAAGATTCAAATTTCATTGGATAGGGCTCAAGGGTCAGATCAAATGTGAAATTTTCTAACAAGGACCCTTCATCACACTCATTACTCGAATGAACATTATCAATCAAACTTTCCAATAATGAGGTAGGAAGATCAAATGTAAATGTTTCCAGCCCGTCCCTTTCATCATAGGTTAGATCAAAGGTGAATTTCTCTAAGACGGACCCATCATCACACTCATCACTCAATTGAAGATTATGAATCAAATTTTCTAGAAATGAGGTCAGTAGATGAAATGTAAATTTTTCCAACAAGGCCCCATCATCATGTTCTTCCAGGGGAGGAGGATATTCAAAATTTGTTGTCATTAAATCACCAAGATTGTTGATTACAAAGCAATCCTCCTCATCATGTATATCCTCAATTGAGTTGTGTGGGCCACTATTCTTCATAGTGATATTCTCAATCTCAAAACATTCATAGGAGGGGGTGACGATATTAATATGATCATTTTTATCCTTCAATCCGCTCCCTACTTCCTTCCCGTCCTCTATCATGGTATTACGAGTGCACTCCCTTTCACTCTCAATAGTTATATCTTGAGCCAAAATGGCAGGCATCAGATCATCATCATCATCATTCACGTATGGAGAGGGTTGGTTGAATGTTGAAGGAGGGTCATAGTAAGTAGACTGAGAGTACACGACTTGAGGTTCAAAGTAGTGGCCTAGTGAATCACCCCAAATATCGATATTGCTTTGAATGTTTGGGTGAGATGAGTTGGGTTGAAGTTGATTGCACATGGGCTGCTCGTGAGTTTCTTGGGGTGAAGGTGTAGACAAATGGGCTTGAATTGGTTGGTCCGTCCAAGGTAACTTTAGGTGAGTACTCCAGCCAAGATTAGAATCTTCTAAAAGGGCATCATACTTGGGCTGAGAGAACCCTAAGGCATTTTGAACTTGAGCTTGGATGACCAGTGGGAGTTGGGCTATAGTAGGACAGTGACTCACATGATGAGTGAGATTGGCATAGAAATCACAGGCTTCCTTGTGAGTTTGGGTCAGATTTTCGACCTATCTGGAAAGTCCTATAGATTGTTTATGAGATGAGATTGAGGCATGATTCATCGAATTTTCACTCAAAATTTCAAACAGATCATATGCCTCATCTTCATTCTTGTTCATGAACACCCCTCTGGAATATATGTCCACCATTTGCCTATCATAATCAGATAACCCCTCGTAAAAGGTAAACATAATTTGCCATTTGGGTAACTCATGGTGTGGACATTGACATAACAAATCTTTCAACCTCTCCCAAGATTCATGAAGTTGCTCGCCCGGAAGTTGAGTAAATTCGATAATCGCCCTTCTAATCATGTTTGTCCGGACTATGGGATAATTGTTTTTCAAGAAATCTAACTGCATAACTTCCCAAGTCCTAATGATCTTTCCAAAATTCCTTAACCAAGATTTTGCTTTCCCTTTCAATGAAAGTGGAAATAAGATCAACTTAAGGACATCGTCACTAAAGTTTCGAATTTTGATGAGGGAGCAAACTTCTAGAAAATCATCTAGATGCTTATAAGGATTTTCATTGAGATTCCCATAAAAAGATGGGAGCATCTGGATGAGACTAGGGTCAATCTCATAATGATCAACTAGAATGTCAGGGAGTTGAATACAGGTTGAGGGTTTATAAGTAGAAGGAAAAAAATGTTCCTTCGTAGGCATGAGTTTCCCTCCAAGATGAATGGCCATTTCAAAATAAGTTGGATCCCAGAAAGATTGTTCAATTTTTTTTCAATTTTTTAATTTTTAAAAATTTTTAACTTTATTTTTTCGTTATTGATCTCCTTTTTTTATTTTATTCTTTTTTTATTTTTTATTAATATTAGAAAACCATAATTTTTTTTGAAAATAAAATTGGCTCAGACAAAGAGAGAGAAGATGAGGATTTTTTTTAATTTTTTTTATTTACAGACACAAACAAGTTAACATGCCAATTACCTAATGACCTAAATGTGACCTAGACCTATAAATGGGGTTTCACAAAATGACTAAAGTGTAATTTAAATTCACTCTCAATATTTCCACCGGCCAGGTAAGGGGTGGGGTAGTGGGAGGCTCCCCCTACTTTCGTAGGGACTTAATTATGTCAAATCACTAGCCCGCTTAAGGCGTTTGTCGTCCGACCGTCTTGCCTTAGGCACTGGTTTCTATAAGAGGGTAAACTCAAATCATACTAAAATCACAGTGTGACCCTAGGGCCAATGTCTACTGACTTTTATTAAGGCTTAGGTCATGCAAAGATGTAAGGAAAAATGTGGTTTGTGGGCTAAGGAAGGGTGATGAAATCCCACCTTATGTTATTTAGGGGTGTTGCCCTTAGAATATTTTGAAATGAAATGCACACCACAATTTTAAACAAGGGGTTCTTATGTAATATACATGCTAGAATAGGATAAGTAGAACGTACCTTGCCCCTTGCAATCTCCAAAATGCAATGCTGAAATTAAATAACAAGGAAAAATTATATGCTAAATGATGCATGGCCTAGAACATGGATGGTGTGATTTCTACTCTTGAATGGAGTCTTTTATTTTTGGTACAAGTGATTTTTTTAATTTTTTTTAATGAACCTATCTAACCACTAGATATGTAAAATGAAAAAATGAAACTAGAATGAAAGAGGGAAAGTTTGGATACTTACTTGAAAAGTGATCACTCATGTTTTTGAAATGAATGACAAAATTAAAAGATGAAAGAAAGAAATACAAACTTACCTCTAATTTTTTTGATTTCTTTTTGACCTACAAAAAAGAGAAAGGAGAGCATTATTAGTATACTATATACACAAGGAAACAAAGTTCCTAAATCAAAAATCATTATTCCTCCCCCGCAATGGCGCCAAAAATTGATAACACGGAAGCGTATGTCGTTACTACACGCGTGCTAACAATCTTAAAACCGAACTCGCACAAAATGATCAAAAGAGAACGTAGTACTATGGCAAGCACGGGTCGAATCCACAGGGAAGAAGAGATTTTTAGAGTTAAAAATCTTAGAGTCTATTGAAAAACACTTGTGATTTGGATTTGCTTAAAGAAAATAGTGAAATGATGAACAAACCAAACACTTAATTGAAAGCACCATGACTATATGCCTATGCTATAGAAAATAATTACATGAAGTGGAAAGAAGATATAGAAGAAAGAGATAGAGAGGGAAGAAGAGCAAGAACTAGATCAAGAGAATAATTCCTTTCATTAACTTAAAATAAAGAGTACATGGAATGTGAAACAAGTTTACACTAATGACACAATGAGATTACAATGAAGTGAAATATCACAAAAGTAATAACACAAGAAAAGCCTGGAGTTTGGAGTTTGGAGATGGTAGCAGCAATGGTGATGACAGTGATGTCCACTCTTGGCCTTGGATCACGAACAACCTTGTGGAAGATGTTGTCAACGCCGGGAGGAAGTCACCTTCGTCGTTGAAGCTGTCTTTTGTGAATAACTTTGAACTCAAGGGGAATTAGGGGATGCCCAAGAAGAAGAAGTTGAAGAAACAAAAGAGATAAAGAACTTTGATGAAGGGCACAGAGAGAGAAAATATAATGAAGATGGTGAAATAAGAGAAAGAAGGGAAGTGGTCTGCTCAGATGAACAGTAAAATCATAGGATAGCAAGTTGAAAAATGAAAAATAACTTCAAAACTAGAAAGAATTAGAAGATGATGTAGAAGAAGAAATTGTAGAAAACTTAAAAACAAAGAACTGTTATGAATATAGTACGAGGGGAATAGGGCCGGAGGAAGAATAAAAATAGGGAATAACAGAGAAGAACACAGTCTGAAAATGCACAGGATAGAACAGTAGAAAATACAAAATACCTTGTAAACCAGATAGAATTTGAAGATGATGCAGACGAAGAAATTGTAGAGAACTTGAAAACAAAGAACTTTGATGAAGAGTGCATGAGCTGAAAATGAACATACGTGGGAGAACTCGGAGGGCTAAGGTTGGTAGATAAAGAGGGAGAGTGACAGATTGCCAAAAGAAAAGACTCCCCTTCACCTCCTTGTCTTGGGCTATTTATTGGGAAAGTTGGATCAATGGAAGGTGGAGATTGTATCAAAAGAAGATGGATGGCTAGGATTTAAGTAGAATATGATACATGGGGAAATGGTAAAGGAGCTGGGTACCCCTTTTCTTGGACTTTGGACACCCCCTTTCCAACTTTGAATCTCTTTTTCAAACTTTGAATGTCCTTTTCCTCCTTTTCAAACTTAAACTTTGAATTCTTCCTTTCCAAACTTTGAATTCAAAATTTTGAACTTTCTTTTCCCTCCAACCAAAATATTTTGAATTCTTTATTTGACTTGGTCAAAGTGGTGATGACCGTTTTACCCCCAGCTTCTTTTGTAATTACCTTCTGTGTCCTGCACACACACAATTATGATTTAGTCCAGAAAAGTTATCATAATGTGCACATGAATCTCAAATACTCATAGTTATGCAATGGAGAATTAATGCCCATGGCCCTCAACTTTAATTTATTAAATAATTTCACCAAATTAATCAATTTACGTGAAAGCTCCAATTTAAATATGGACTTGAGGTTAACTATGAAATATGCATAATTAGCTAATTATATGCACATAAAATGGTGTACATGCGATGAATTACTATAGAAAATGGACACTTATGAGGACCAACCCTGGGTTGACGGGCAGCAATCTGGAGGCGCGTACGGCACGAACTCGGCATGCTGGTCCGACTTGGCACTATTCCAACTCGGTGCTACGCCAGCTCGGT
Organism: Amorphophallus konjac; assembly: GCA_022559845.1. Taxonomy (NCBI): domain Eukaryota; kingdom Viridiplantae; phylum Streptophyta; class Magnoliopsida; order Alismatales; family Araceae; genus Amorphophallus; species Amorphophallus konjac. The sequence goes on from CM040119.1 coordinate 253,120,973, forward strand.
TGCTGACTCGGTGGGCAGCAAGGTATGGATTCCAAAGGAATGCTACCTTCCTGGGATCTTCTGAAGGCGCCGCCTGGCTGGGACAATGGCGGGATGTCCCTGATCGACTCCCTGAAGGGGCGGCTCCTGAAGTTGACTTTGATATTTATTTCTGAATTTTCTCCCGGACTGAGTTGTGCTGGCTGAATTCTGATCTGCTCTGCACACCTTCGCAAAAAGAATTCCTACGACCAGATCCGATGTCGGATCGATGCAGAAGAGGTACCGATGGATAGAGGACTCAGAGATCTACAACATATATGTTTGGTGGCTCCATCAACAGAGTGGATAATAAATAAAAATGACTGCAAAATGACTTTTTCTTTCGACCTGGACTGACAGACACATAGGGTAGAGATGGATCTGCCTGAAACAGACCTTTGACCGAGGGATAAATGATTTTTGTTGACTCGAAGAAAATTTATGGAAGACATAGATGGTGGACAGAACCTGCAATAAATTTGGGGGTTCCAAAAAAAATCAAAAAGGGGGTTGAAAGGTGGAATTACTGAGCTTCTGCTACACAGATCTGAAAGGGGACATATCTAGAAGATAGAAAGACATGAAAATATAAAAATATAAAACGAACTCTGAATGACATGAAATTTGTACTAGATGTTGGGAATCAAGAGAGGAACCAACCCTGAAAATTTTAGGTCCAGATGAGGTTGAAGCTGGAAGTTAAAATTCACGGAGTGGACCTCTGTCCAGAAAAATAGAACATGGATAGCACTTCGGTAGATCGCTCGCGGTGGCTCGATGGCGGCACAAACGGCGGCGACGGCGGCACAGAATGAAATCAGAGGTGGAGGGGCTAAGATAGAAGTGTTCACAACCCTGAAATGCAGAGGATGGAGAAGGAAAACCAGAGGAAGAGAGGGAGAGAGGGCACACCCTTCTTGCTTCAAGTAATTTTCACATAATTTCTTCATTAAATCTCTAATGACACTATACATAGGCTTATATAGAGAATGGCAAGGGGTGGGGGGATGGGAATTTCGTGGGAGAGAGGCCATTTTCTTCCCCCATGTGGTCAAAAACCCAAAATAAATAAATTACATATGGAGGGGGCACTCCTTTGACTTGGTAGGTAAGGTAGGTGGCCTCCCTTTGACATTTTCAACAACTTGTCTCCCATATGTCCAATTGACCTTCTAGATGCCACCTAGCACTTTGACCAGTCCCACATGGACCCATATGGCTTATGTGGACTAATGGGGAAGGAGTGAGGGCCCCCTTGTTGGACCTACTGACATTTTGCACAAAAACCCAAACAATAGAAGGGAATGACACATTGGCTTATAAAGCCTTACAATTTCACATATACTTTCCCAAGGATATAAAAGCAAACTAAAAGGACATAAGTGCAAAAATAAAAGTTAGTGTTCGACATCGATTCCCATCAACTCTCCACGGGTGGGAGGAACTCGACCCCGTCGAGTAAGGGGTGCGGCTGCTCGAGTTGCTCTGGCGGATGCGTCACCGAACCTAGAAGTGCGGAGTACGCTCTGTTGTGCCCCTTAGGCACAAGCATATACTATTTTATTTTGATGATAGCAACACAGTGAGAGTATCACAGTGAGCTAGTCATTGTGTTTAGTATACATTGCCCTGCTGCATTGCACGCGTTCAGAGTCAGTACATTGCTTAAGTCTGTACAGGGTATTTCATGCATGCTATCAAGCCAACACAAGTCCATACATCCGCAGGCTATCAAGTCCACACAGTCTATACATTCAAATGGCAAGTCTGTACATTGCATCATGTGCTTCATGCAATTAAGTCCATACATTGCCCTGTAGCATGCACGAATTAAAGTCTATACACTCCATTGCATTGCAGCATGCACACACACAAGTCTATTCATTGCCTTGTTGCATTGCTGCCTTGCTGCCTTGCTGCATTGCACGACATATAGTCTATACATTCGTTGCTGCAACATTTGCACATCATGCACTAGCAAGTCTGCACATTGTCACAAGTCTACACATTGCAGTCTGTTCGTGTTCATCGTCTCATGTTGCGTCTCAGCAAGTCTATACATTCTTTGCAGTTCAGCGTCTCATGTTGTTATGTCCGTGCATCAATGCATAGAGTCTATACATTCATCGAAGTCAGTACAGTCTATGTGTGTGCATCATGCTAAGTCTATACATTACTGATTAAAGTCAGTGTGTCTCACTTAGCGTCTCTATGCAAGTCAGTGCAAAGTCAAGTCAGTGCATTCGGCAAGTTTGTACATTCTGCACACGCAAGTCTATGCATTCCTATCTTTACCTACGTTTACTATTTTAGCACACACACTAAGTCTATACATCCCTTAGCTAGAACTGTGCAAGTCTATACATCGCTGCATAGACTAAGTCTATACATCCTCGTCTGTTCATGCATCAGTTAGCAAGTCTGTACAACGTCTGCATATTGAACATGAAGTCTGTACAGAGTCTTGCTACATTGTGTGCTTCAAGCATTTCCAAAGTCTATACATTGTCTCGCACACACACCATCAAGTCTATACATTGCATGAGCATAGTCAGTGCATTCAGTCTGTTCACGCTATACACAAAGTCTGTACACTCTTTGCTTGCACGAGCTGAAGTCTACACATTGTCTGTTGCATGCACTTGAAGTCTGTACATTGTCCACTTGCAGCATTAGCACAAGTCTATACAGCCTATGTTCGCAACACAAAGTCTGTACATCATTCATGCATATACAGTGTCATGAACGCCAAGTCTATACATTGGCTAGCTGCACAAACACTAAGTCTACACATTTTTGCATGCAGAGTCTATACATTCGTTTGCCTTGTTTCATGCATTGCACGAAGTCTGCACATTGTGTGTTGCTATACTCATACATCATTTTAGTAAGTCTGCACAATGGTGCACGTTGAGTCTACACATTCATTTGGCATGTCAGTGCATCCATTTGTGATGTTCATACTTTTCTTGATGCATTCTGCATTACACACTACAAAGTCTATACATTGCTGTCACATTGCAAAGTCTATACATTGCAAAGTCTATACACTGCATTGCACACTACAAAGTATGTACAAGGTTCTGTAGTCTTAAGCTGATAATTTCCTTCGACTGACAGACAGGTACCTTGTTGAGAAGATTAAGAATGGCACGTGATCCGAGGTTGGAAGGGCTGACAGGATGATGACACGTGGCCAAAACACTTGGGTAGGAACTGTGGAAGACACGCGCCCAGTGCTGCTCCTGCTGGAACTGCTTATAAAAGGAAGCCATCTTCCTCAGAAGAAGACTGATCGAACATACAGAAGACTTGAAGGAAAAGCAGAAGAGCAGAGAGCCCGTTCGATCCAGAAGAAGAAAAAAGAAAGAGAGTTAAGAGAGAGAGTTGAGAGTTGAGAGAGAGAAGAGTTGAGAGAGATTTGTTCCTCAGATCTTTGGTTCAAAACCAGATCTTAGTTTGCTCAACTATTTGAGCTTTATTCCCTACAGGGATACATTTTGTTTTTCATTTGCTTTTTGTTATGTTTTTCTGAAACTTTTCTTCAAGCTGTTTGTCAGCAGAGCTAAGCTGTATTGCTCAGCGGTTGCAGTGGAGGATTCCACTGGACGGGTAAGCTGTAGTCCCCATCGGTTGTAGAGGTGTATCCTCTGGACAGGTCAAGCTGTAATTCCTCAGCAGGCGAGGTGGATATCTCGGACAGCAAGCTGTGAAGCTCAGCGGTTGTAGGCAAGCTGTGAGGCCCAGCAGTTCAAGCTGTGAGTCAGCAGTAATGCACACTCGGTTGAGTGTGGGGTGGACGTAGGTCTGGAGGACCGAACCACCTAAAAATATCATGTCTATTGTGTGATTGTTTTGTGGCTTGCATCGCTTCTATATTTCTGTTCTTTGCGTAGTAGATGTTTGCTTAGGACGGTTCTTCAGCTGTTCTGGCTAGTTTTTACTTTGTGCCCTCTATCTGTTCAGCCGAAGTTTTCATTCCGCACCTGAATCTGCTGTAGTCATTTTTATTGGGTGACTGATCTATTCACCCCCCTCTAGATCACCTTAAGCGTCCCAACACGGTCCACTACAAGTAATCGACACCTGCACATCCCGTATAGATTTGATATGCACACGCTGCCATTGGAAGAGGCTAGAGGTGGACACTCCGAGGTGGGGTCACTCTCAAAGGAGGGAAGGCGGCTCGAAGACTCACTAGGAATCACCGCTTGTCCCTTATGTGACTAGATCCAATATGAAGTAGAACCGATCCCAAAAGTCTGACAAGACTCGTACTCAAAAGGGACTAACAATCCGAGCGTACAAACCGACTTGACTCGATGTATGCACAGACACACAATGAACTCGACAAACAAACCGGACGAAACAAAAACTCATACATGACCCTAAACAAACCTAATGTTAGTCCGACCCGTACATGTGTGACGACGGACCAGGACACCCGAATATGTGCCATGTATACATGTTATGCAACCAGTGGTTGGTGGCATGGGGAACACCTAAATGTCCAAGTATGACCCAATCATGCATGGACGGCCCTTTGGATTTGGGAGAATTGAGAGGGCTAGGAGAACCGGGTGTGGATATATCGAGGTTGGGCTTGGTGGGTGTAGATGACCCGGCCCGTGGGGTTCGGATGTGGTAGTGATCTCCCTCGAAGAAGTGAAGGAGATGTGGTGGGTGAAGGGATTCACTAAGGAAGGGGTCAAAGAATGTATGACCCCTTGTGGTGGGTTCCCACAAGTCACAGTCCCATATGTAGAAGTCTTGAAGGTGTGGATGGTCACCTTCATGCATTGTGGCGGGTGGGATGGTGATCATAGGTAAGAAGTATGATTCCTCCCTCGGACAAAAGGGTATAAAGTTGGGCTCGACCGGCATAGGGAGGAATAAGAGAATCTCCGTGGTGACACAACCCACGGTGCACACGGATGCAATGGACCCTAAGGCCGGATGGGTGAAGCTAAGACTAGTAGGTTGGTCGAAGCTTCGGGCCAATGAGTGTGTCAACTTCCATTGCGAGTCTAATCCCACAACAAGGTCATCCAATGTATCAACATGGTGACTAGACCAAAAGGTAGTGTGGTAGGAGTTGACGGGCACTATTGGTAGTATAGGGTCCATGGATGGGTAAGGAGGTGTGACGAAGCCATCCTTGAGCCAACTAAGTAGTGGCTTGGCAATGAAAAGCATACCCGTTAGAAACACAGTGGCTCGGGTTTTGGTGGCTCCAAACAAGATGGCTCCGAATAAGGTTCATAAGTAAAGGGTGGTAATGGAGCACTCACGAGTGGTGAAGAAGCTCGTGTCTTTTCCAACGAATCCCAAAACATTTTCTCGATTTTCTCAAAGGAGTGGGGACCTCGGAGTGGATTCGCACATCGTCTCTCGGCCTGGGTGTGGACCTAGGCTCGGCTACAGGCGGGACTTCCACTTGGTTGGAGGTGCTTGGGTGGGATTGGACGGGGAAGCTAAGGGGAGGTTGGTTGGAGGCAACTGGGCGGACCACTTGAGTGGGGTTGCTATAGAGGGCTTGGATGGAAGTGAAGGGGCGGGGTTGGGTGGAGGTGTGGCCCACTTGATTATGGGTGAGTTGGTGGGAATGGCTAGTGGTATGACCCCCATGGTTGGAGGTAGGTGGACGGGGAAGATAGACTCTCCTAAGCACTCTCTTCATATCCCACCATGACTCGATAGGCCTTAGCCTCCTATCTTCCCGAAAGTACTTGATGTCCCTCCATGTTTCGGTGGCTTCATAAAAAAGTCACCTTTTGGCAAAGTCGACTTGTGCGGGACCGGACATAAGATAGCACTCAAAGTAGTCGTCCATAACGGCTTCCCACTCTAAGTAGTCACTCAGGTTTTCGGAGCCGTAGAAGTCCCGGGCTTCGGGCCTTTTGGGGTGGTTCGGGTGGTCCTTCCATTTTAGATAGTATCGCCACCATGCAGAAGATGCGGCCCCTTGGTCATCCATGGGACACGGGGACACTAGTGAATGGACATGCAAACACGTGGAGACAAGACAAACCAACTAGACAATGGACTAAACATGACCTTAAGCGACAATGCAAGTTGGAATGCCAACTCGACTACCAACCTAGACACAACCAAGACTCGGTACGTGGCGAGCTAATCGATCCGAAGATCACTCGCGCAAGTGTGCGGCCTCCCGATAAGCGTAGCCTAACGCTCAGACAACCCCTTTTGATATACCGATTAATGAGATGCAAGTGCAACCTAGACCGACTTAGACAATGACTAGACGTAAATGATATTTTTTTTTGATTTTAGACACCCTAGACTCAACTGGCGCTCTGATACCAAATTGATGCGAGACGAACCACGGACTCGACTCCAATTGGAATGCGATCCTTGGACTCTATGCAAACTCGTGATCGTCCCTTAGCGAGGGAAGCGTCGTACGTGCACGGTTGAAAAACCGGCAGTGAGCTAGGGTGGTCGGCTCTCTCTTGTGCCCAGATCGGGTCACGTGACAGTTTCGCTCTCTCTCGCAGCAACGGTGAATATCAAAAAAATATAACGGGCTACGATCCTAGCATGCTCTCTAGCAGCGGCATAAAGAAATATATACGAACTAAGCAAAGTGCCGAGTAAGGAGCGAACGCGATACCTCCACGCGCCTGGCGTGGGGACGACTTCCCGGCCGATCTCGTACTCCCGGAATAGTAAATACACAATAATTACAGCAAAATAATTTACTACCCACTCCATGCAGGGAGGTCAAGGGCGACACAATGGGACCTAGGAGTAGCGGTTTCGGGTTGACGGGCCGCTTCTTGTGTTGCTTTGGCGGCACACGTACTCATGACTGTGGGACCCACGTGCTGGTCTGAGGGGCCGTGTGGGACCGGGGTGGTACCACTGTGGTGGGGACGCCTGGAGGGGCGCTCCTTGGGACGGCGGTGTGCTGGTTCACCGGCCGGAGGCCGAGCGGCTCCGATCGTCACCCGCCGGAGTTGCTGGCCACGGATCTGCAGTTCTATTTTACAGCGCGCGACGCGGCGAGCTCTGCTGCTGCAATCAATCCTGATGTTGGATCGACGCATAGAAGGTATCGTTGGAAATCTCTTTTGAAGTAGTTCGATCTAGGGCCAGAGAAACAAACTGGATCTGCACGGATCTGGCCTTAGTCAATTTTTGAAGTTGCTGTTGGACAGGGTCTGAAATCTCAAGGCAGTAGTGAAGTTTTCTGAGAACTACCATTGACCATATGGCAAACCTCCGAATCATACCTCGAGCTATTCATGAAGATTGTAGAGGGGAGAGAGAGGAAAACAACAATATATATTATGCACGATTTGGGGGAAGTTTTGATTTTATAGGGATTTTATACTGACTCAGGGTCGGATCTGGACAGTAGGGACTGAACAGATTTTGGGAGAAAGAAAGAATTTTTAAAATTATGTAGAGGGCTTCAGAAATTCGAAGAAAATTTATGGAAGATATAAATGATGGACAAAAACTCCAATAAATTTGGGGGTTACAAAAAAAATCAAAAAGGGGGTCGAAATGTAGAAGAACTGAGCTTCTGCTACACAGATCTGAAAGGGGACAGATCTAGAAGATAGAAAGACATGAAAATAGAAAAATATAAAACGAACTCTGAATGATGTGAAATTTTTACTGGAGGTTTGGAATCAAGAGAGGAACCAACCCTGAAAATTTTCAGTCCGGATAAGATCAGAGCTGGAAGTTAAAATTCAAGGAGTGGACCTCTATCCAGAAAAATAGAACCTGGACTTCACTTCGGTAGATCGCTCGCGGTGGCTCGATGGCGGCACGAACGGTGGCGGCGGCGGCACAGAATGAAATCAGAGGTGGAGGGGCTAAGATAGAAGGGTTCACAACCCTGAAATGTAGAGGATGGAGAAGGAAAACCAAAGGAAGAGAGGGAGAGAGGGCACACCCTTCTTGCTTCAAGTAATTTTCACATAATTTCTTCATTAAATCTCTAATGACACTCTACATAGGCTTATATAGAGAATGACAAGGGGTGGGGGGATGGGAATTTCGTGAGAGAGAGGCCATTTTCTTCCCCCATGTGGTCAAAACCCAAAATAAATAAATTACATATGGAGGGGGCACTCCTTTGACTAGGTAGGTAAGGTAGGTGGCCTCCCTTTGACATTTTCAACCACTTGTCTCCCATGTGTCCATTTGACCTTCTAGATGTCACCTAGGACTTTGACCAGCCCCACATGGACCCATATGGCTTATGTGGACTAATGGGGAAGGAGTGAGGGCCCCCTTGCTAGACCTACTGACATTTTGCACAAAAACCCAAACAATCGAAGGGAATGACACATTGGCTTATAAAGTCTTACAATTGCACATATACTTTTTCAAGGATATAAAAGCAAACTAAAAAGACACAAGTGCAAAAATAAAAGTTAGTGTTCGACGTCGATTCCCATCAGGAGGCCCGTAGCACCCCGATTCTACATCTTCTATATTATCTGGGTCGGTTGGATATCCTCGACCCTCTTCAGCAGTGGTCACAACTTGAAGCAGTCGTTGTTTCCCTAGAGAGGTGTTCCCAAGACCACGACGGTATCTGTGCACTCTTGTTCATTGGTGGGGTAAACTGCAGGTGGTGGTACCCTTGCTCATACCGGGGGCCCATAGGCGGGGTGGCCTACTCTGGCAGTCCTACCATGGTTCTTTATATGTGAACAAACATTTGCCTATCGTGTGCAGGCCTGGAAAGTTGACTTACGAGATGCCCCCACCGGCATCTCACTCTTTTTCTCTCTCTCCATCTTATCTCTCCAAGGCCTGCTAGCTTCAATAGGTCCCAGCAGAGCTGCTGCTGGGGCATGAATTGGCTTAGATACCCAGACTTGCTTGGCTTTGACTGGCCTTGGGGCCAGCTCACTCTTCTGCCGGCAAGCCACATCAGTATTCTTCCTTTCGATTCTCCCCAATGCTTGCAAAGAATTGTGCACAGGGACATTTGGCATGATCCGCTCGGGGATCACTTCGGCCCTTTGGTTGTTTAAATGGACTCTAACACTCTCGATTGAGACTGACTTGCCGATGTTAGACACTCGACCCCTGGATGTGGTGGCAGCAACATTTCTCTAGATTCTTTTTCAGTGGGATGCCAGATTCTTGCTGGTAGAGCCGGTGTCCACACAAACATGGTAGACAAGACCACCCACAGTTTTGATAGTAACACGGTCAACGGTACTTGCTAGCGACCTCTGGTGGGATCCCTCAATCTCCAGCAGGATGACGAAGGCTACCCCCAAGAAGTTTGGGAAGCCTACTACCAGGGGGAAGTCCCCAAACTGCGTTGGCACCACTAGGTAGCCTTACATTGCGTGGCCTTTGACGACGAGCAGTCCAAAAGTGAAGGCCATCGTAATCGTCAAAGTGCGACCTGCAATTCCAAGTTAAGTAGTCAGAATTTTAAGAGGAGGCCATTGGGCCCCTAATTCTGGTGAGGAGATAAAGGGAGGTTCCAGTCCCAAGGGCGTGCCAAACTTGTAGACACACTTTTTATCTTCGTATTTATTCATTTATTTATCCGGTTTATTACTTTTCTATCATTTATTTAGTGCATAGGCGTGCCAGTCATGATGTGACGATTTATTCGAGCTTAAACTGGGATGGTCCATAACCACTAGTGCATGCTGTCTGACTTATCAGATGATAGTCATTTGATACGTGCGGCAGAAAGTGAGATAGAAGGGGGGGATGAATAGCTCACTCTCAAAATTTGATAAACTCAGACACGATTTATCAACCCCTTAAATTGCAGTAATGAAGACCTCAGAGACAAGCAACTATGATGACTAGTAAAAGCAATGAGATCGAGAAAGCAATCCACAATGAAGCAATGTGTCAAGTAGATGGAGAGCAGCACAACGTAAACAAGCAAACCACAGAAGAGACAGGGAATTTTTTAGGTGGTTCGACTGCTATCCGCAATCTACGTCCACCCCTTACTCAAGAGAGTAAGGTTTCCTTGAAATATTATATCGCACACAGTAGACTCAGTCTGCAACAACCGCTGCCTAACAGTTTGCCCAGAGGAATAGCCTCCTCAGGCTTCTAATCGACCAGAAGAAAACACTGGAGAACCAATCTCCCTTCCTTTGCACGCAGTAAAGGGAACCCTGTGCAGTTACTCCTAAGTAACTTACACAACCAGAGGATCAACGTCTCTTCCTCCAAGACAATGGAGGGAAACTAGAGAACCTCTCCCTTCCTCCGAACAGTGGAGGGTAACATAACGGAATGAAAGTAAAGGAGACTTGAAAACAAAACGATCGATGAACGATAATTTTCTTAGAAAACAAAAACAATATAGCTTCCGTAGAAGCAGAAGTTCACATTCACAATCTCTTCTCTCTCTCAGAAATTTTTCTCTCAGCTCTGGATGGAGTGGGTTGTCTCTGGTTTTCTCTCTTAATCCACTGCTCTCAAGCTACTCTTCTTTTCAACTGTTCCATCCACTTCTCGAACCCTTTTCCTCAGCATATATATATGTCTGAGCCAGATCCTTCGGCATGTGGATACCTTGTTTCCCACTTGAAAGGTTGGGGCACGTGTGGGAATATTCTAGACTTCTATCTACCTCGGATCACGTGCCATCTTCCTGGTGAATTACATAAACAAACTGTCAGAGAAGAAATAGTCATTTTGTCACACACACTTAGCAAAATTCGTATTAGTGTCAGGAACAAGAAACTAGAAACTGCACTAAGTAGTAATTCCCAAATCAACTGTTGCACTAACTTGCAACAAGGTGAACGAGAGGTTGCACCGAGTTGAAGTGAGCAAAAATGAGAGACGCACTGACTTGAGAAAACACATGACGTCATTAGCACAGACCAAGGACTCTGATCGTGCAACGGATATGCACGGACAAGAAACAATAAAACACAAAGTTGCACTGACTTTATTTTGCCAGAGAGAAAAGTTTGCACTGAGTCAAAGGAATAAGCATTGACTATGACGGGCAAGAAAAACACCGATATGGAATGTAGCAGAAGTTGCACTAGTCCACTTTAGCTATCTACAGGACTTGCACCAAGTCTAATAGACCTGAAGCATGAACTGAGTTGTGTTCTAATGCCTTTGACTAACCAAGGTTTGTACCGACTAGGTGCAGATCAAATCTTGCACCGAGAATGGTAATGCAATAGAGGATGCACCGACTTCATGTTATTCAGAAGGTAAAAGTATTGCACCGAGTCAGTATATGCAGTCCAAGTAGGAGCTGCATCGAGATGGCAAAAAGAAGTACAAGACAAGGCTTGCACTGAGATGGGTTTGCACTGAGATGACAAAGAAAGATACAAGACAAAGCTTGCACCGAGATGGATTTGCACTGAGATTAAGAGACTAGCCTAAACAATTCATTCCAGACAAGAATTGCATCGACCCAAAACTTGCACCGACATGAAAACATGAGGCACAAGAGGAAGACTATGCACTGACTCAAAAGAGAAGACTAAAGATATGCACTGACTCCTAAATGTCTAGTACGAAACTAAATAGTGCATGCTGGTCAAGAATTGCACGGACTTAAAACTTGCACCGACCTCGAAAGGTGAGATGTAGAGACATGATATGCAAGGACCTTAGTGAACACGACCTAGAGTAATGCATAGAGACAAGATATGAACAATGACTTGCACCGAGGCAAGCACTTTATATAAGAGATGCAGAACTTGCACAGACTTAACATGCATTAAGCAAGGATGAAAGTCATGTAATGCACGGACCTAAATCAGGCTATAACCATAGACCTCCTTCATGCTTAGAAACAAGAAAATGCACCATATAAAGACAAATTGATCTATAGTTAAAAACAAATTGATTTATAGTGTGAGACATCATCAAAACTGTAGGAATGCAACAATCTCCCCCTTTTTGATGATTGTAACACTATGAATCAAGTAATGTCAGGGCATTAAGCACAATCAAGAGCAAGCCAATCATGCAGACAAACTAGAGAGCCTTTTCTAGAAACACATCTTCTGAACCTCTTCTCTCTCCAATTTCACTCTCCCCACTACTCACTCTCAGATGACCTCATCACAGTAGCATGACCTCTCTCAGATGTTGCATGATGTTGCATGACCTCTGACCTCTCAGATGCTGCATGACCTCTCTCTCCCCCTTTGACATCATCAAATGGAAATGAAAGATATATGAAATAATTGGAGACATGAGGAGGAAGTACAATGGCTTCTTAGTGTAGAAAGACTCAAGAGCATATCTTAAGAGAATATGTAAGGTGCTAAACTTAAGAGAAGATTCTTGAACTCTGAAAATCAATAGAGAATTAGAATGAGAGAGAAGTATATCCACATATATGGCATATGATGTAGAGCAGGGATGAACAAGTATGGCAAGACATTGCTGAACAAACAACAATACTCAATAGACAACAAGAGACAAAAGTAGAGAAGGTGTTCCCATGGTATTGAAGACAAGCATTCCAGTAATTTGTACTAAGACAAGGGATATTATAGAGATTTTCAAGAAGACCAATGAGTAAGTTGGTAAATCACACTTTTGACATTAGGGAGACACCTTGATCAGAGGCCTGAATCCCCAGTTACTCAATATGAGTACCTCATTACCTCTCCTTTTTAGAGAACAGAGTTAGTAACCGTGGCTTTTTACATGAGGAAACACCTTGATCAGAGGCTAGAGTCCCCAATTACTCACCACCTTGTCACCATTGCTATGTGATGATCAGAAATATTAAGGCCATTTTGTAGAAAAATTTTCTTCTTCCCCCTTTTTTTTTAATTTGACACTTCATGACATAGGAAATACTTCACTTCATTGATGAAGCTCCCAGTTTCTCAGTGATCAATTTGTTTATTTGGTTGATCCCTTATATTGTGGAGATGAAGTGATTGTAGATAATACTTTAAGGATTGTTTCTTTGAAATGAATCTTGAAGTCTAGATTTCAAGTTGTTTTGGACAGATGTCAAGACATACAGGTTTTAGCCTGAACCAGAATCATTTACAATGTAGGAAGATATACTTCAAACACTAAATCCAGATCTCTGATAGACTACTAGAGAAAAGATTCTAGCAGGAGTTTAGTAACACAGACTTATAGACTTAAGAGATGAATGAGATTCCACATTGTGAGATTGAACCGCACTCATTCAAACATGAGAACTAGCAATGACACACATTTGGTCAATCTTTTGAATCAGTCAAAATTCACTAACTGCCCAGCTCCTCCTTAATCGATGCACTAAAGGAATTTACTCAACAGATTCTCAGGACTACCCCTCACTGTTAGGACAGGATACTCACATAATCTCTTGCCAAGATAAAACAATTCAATAACAGGAGATTAGCAATTAAGATAATTGAAATAAGCCTAATTCTCTCCTTAATGTGGTGAATTTGTTATTGTCTAGAGGCTTGGTGAAGATATGAGTAATTTAATTAGCAGTGCCTACATGAATCAGCTCAAAGGTGTTCTTAGAAACCTCATCTGTTATGAAATGATGCCTTATTTCTATGAGTTTGGTGCGGGAATGCAAGACAGGGTTCTTGGCTAGGTTGATGGCACTGGTATTATCACAGTAAATGGGTGTGCACCCAGGTCTACTTGATAGTCTTGAAGCTGGTGTTTAATCCAAATTACTTGTGTACCACAACTCCCTACAACCACGTATTTGGCCTCTGCAGTGGAGAGGGCCACAGAATATTGTTTCTTGGAACCCCAAGATACTAAACACCCACCAATAAATTCACAGTGACCGCTAGTGCTTTTTTTATTTAGTTTACACCCGGCATAATCTGCATCTGTGTATACAACTAAATCTAGTGTGTGTGATGCAGGAAACCATAAACTGAGGGTGTGTGTAGCAGACAGATATCTGAAAATTCTTTTCACTACAGTTAAATGCAATTCAGTGGGTTTAGATTGATACCTTGCACACATTCCTACACTGAACTGTATATCAGGTCTTGAACCTGTCAAATAAAGTAGAGATCCAATCATACCTCGATAGAGCTTGGCATCTACTTCTTTACCTATCTCATCTGCATCCAATGAGGTATTGGTACCCATTGGTATTGTAATGTGCTTCAAGTTGGTCATGCCAAATCTTGTGAGAATGTCCAATGTGTACGTGGTCTGGTTGATGAAGCATCCATCCTCTAACTATTGTACCTTCAAGCCAAGAAAATACTTTAATTCACCAACCAAACTCATTTCAAATTCAGCAGACATCAATTTAAAAAAATCATTACATATTTTGGAGCTAGTTGATCCAAAGACAATATCATCTACATACACCTGAACTATGATGAGGTCTTTTTTTGAACTCTTGGAAAATAAAGTTTGATCCACCTTACCTCTGTGGTAGCCCTTGCTGATCAGAAATTCTGTCAGTCTTTCATACCATGCTCGAGGAGCCTGCTTTAGACCGTACAGGGCTTTGTTCAACCTAAAAACTTGGTTAGGTTGCGGAGAGAACTGAAATCCGGGAGGTTGTTCAAAAAAAAATTCTTCTTTGATATGATGGCGACATCTCCGACCACTCCACATTTTTGGGGTTCCTGATGACCGCCAGCAGTGCTACATCTTGTTCGCCACTTTATTCTGAGTCATATGATGTATTTTTCAATTTCTTATTATGTAATTTTCCTTTTATTTGAGTAAAGTCACTAGGTTAATTGGCATTAGAGTGGTTAATGAGTCAGTTGGGCCCAATTAAGTGGGCTAGGCCCATGGGCGCCCCCTTCCCCCCTTGGTTTATTGTCATTAGTCTAAAACTCAGGGTCTTATGTTAAATTGTGGGATTCCTATAAATAAGACCCCAATCCCTCCATTTGGAGCTAATGAATTATTGAGTGAAAATTATCTAGATGAATTGTGCCTCCTTCTCTCTCTAGCTCTCCCTCTATTTCTCTCTCTCTCTCTCTAAAGGGGGCGAACCCCATTCTCTCTCCTCCCCACCTCCAAATTTGAAATTCACTCTCTCTCCTCCCCATTCACCTCTCATTAAGACCCCTCCCCCTTCCTTATACCTCCCATTTAATTCCCCTCCAACCCCTAGGTGGAATCCCCTTCTCCTAGGCACCTCTCCATTCTCCCAAGCAACTCTTCCTCTTCCCAAGCAACCAATCCTTTTCCCAAGCCACCCCTTCCCCTCCCCAAGGCAACCCTTCCCATTCCCTAGGCCACCATTAACCCCTCCATTAACCCCACATTCAAACTAAAGGGGAGACCTCTCCTCCCTCTCTCCTTCCCAACCCAAATTCGCAGCTCCCCCTTCCTCCACTTGCTAGACCACCTCCCAGCCCCCTTTCTGCCCCTCCCACACCTTGTATCACCCCCTAACAGACTCCCACATAGTTAGGTGCCATCCCCACACCCATCAACCCCATTTCCCACCCTATCTACTCCATCTCCCATCACCTTTCACCACCCTATCCATCTCAGTTCGCAGGCAGCAGTTGGAGCCCGACTTGCAGAACCTGCCACGAGGTCATTCGGCATCGTCTGGAGACGTACCATACATCAACGGAAAGGTCGTCAAGATAGCTTCGTAGCCGAGGTGGTCTCGCTGGCATCCGACATCCCTGCTATCTGAAGGTTTTGTTCTCGTCCGACTGCACAACCAGGACCTCAACCAGGACCAGAGCTGCAGTGCAGAAGCTTCCACTGTCTGATCCTTCCGTTCCAAGGGGCGCCGCTTGGCCGGGTCGAAGATCCACCAGTCCTCCGTCCAAAACAGAAAGCGGGACCTCGTTCGGAGTCCAGGACTGCCCGTTCCGAATTTTCTCCCCCAGGTGCGCTGAACAGGCCACTTAGGACCTGTCCAGACCCCTCTTCACTCAACAGGCTCTCCCTCCCAGCCCCGACATCGTCTGGCATCCCCCTTTTCTGATGCTCGAAGAGGAATCATCCACGGTTGTACTCGTCCTGGTCCCGCTGCGTTTTGACATTGGGTTTGGGCGTGGTGACTACTTCCACCTGCTGCTGCACCCTGGGACCAGTCCGAACCAGAGCGCAGGGAACCTTATCCAGAGCCCGCCCCCACCGATGTCGACGTCAGGATCGTCCATAAAAATTCACAGGCATTCTTGGGTCTGTCAGTAACGTTTCAGCACCAGTTTTGTCCACTTCCGAGTTCGGAGGAGTGCGTGGCAGCGTCTACATCAACCCCCTGTCCGGGTATTCCAGAATAGGGCAGATCGTTCGGCACTAGCTAGTTCACCACCCCACCCCGCCTGGCCGGCTTAACGCCCCTCCCTGTGCAGAGGTAGTGTTTGTTTGTAACTGAAATTTCCCTTTCCCTAGTCCAACCCCCCTGTGTGGGGAGTACTGCATGTAATATTTGAACAGGGGAAGCTACACCGACGCAGTGTGCGGGGAACCCACACTCCCCCACTCGCCCTCGTCTCCGGCCGGGATCGGTGTCTTCACACCGATCAGGTGAGCTTTGAGCCCCCATCCTCTGCTGGTTTCACTATTGCTTAGCTTAGTATTATCTCTAGTTGCACCGTCGACAGTAAGAGAGTGCTCGTCCCAACATTCCGTCTAATCGAGTGCCACCACGGGTGAGTTGTGAGAGTGTCATTACATCCCACGCCCTCGGCGTGCCGGCCGCCCTTGAAATTAAGCATCCCTGGCCCATTAGAGTCCATCCCTAGCTGGCCATATCCTTGGAACCTCGAGGTCAAACCTCGGACTCTCACCATCATCGCCGGTCCGCCTACGGACCCGGGTGGGCGCGACGCGGGTGAACCCGCTTGTGAGAGATCGCCGTTCGGTCCGGTTGCTTGCAAAGTTAGGTCCAAGGGGTCGTGTCACATCAAATGGTATCAGAGCAAGTTTTATACTTGTCTCTACGAGTCTAGTCCTAGGGCATTGACATTTGAGTCTCCATTGTATCATGTTTTCCATCACTCCATTGCATGACCACCCTAGGGAGATGCCCCAAATACCCATGGACCAATTTGACTCTGTCATCAATAAAGTTAATAACTGTATAGATACCCTCACCACCCGGCTTGATCGGATTGAAGCAAAAAGGAACCACGGCCCTAGAGCTTGGTCACCTCGGGATGAATTTGGATGGGAAGCCAAAGGACCCACAGACTCATGGGAAGAGATGAAGATTGAGATTAGGAAGATCTTCACTCCCCGACCTTCCCACTCCTACCTTGAGAACCATAACCCGAGAGCACTCCCACTCCCCCTTTCCCTCCCAGTCAACCCAAGACCTCCCTTAGGGCCCAAACTCCACCACCCCAAATGATTCCAATCCCGATCACCACCACCATTCAAACCAAATTGGCCCCCACCCTCACTTTTCCACAACCGGCCGATCCCAAGGGCAAAAGACCCCTAATTGACCCGGTTCCCCCCATGAGGGCCACCACTCCCCAACCCAAAGCCACTCAACCAACCCTCACCATTCGAACCCAAGTGGAAAGCGTGTCCACCCATCCACCTAGGCCCATGACGGCCACCACCCAACCCAAAATTCTCCATCAAACCCACACCCCACAAGCTTCCACGGTCCCCACCACCACCCCTCCATCTTCCCCTAAAAGGAACACACCCCCCAAAACCAATCAACCCAATCCTCCTCAACCCACCCATCTCCCACTACCAACCCCAATCCTACCCCAACTTAGGTCTCCACTTCTTCCACTCCCAAACCCAACCCAAGTTCGAACACCCTCACCACCCCGGGTGCACTATGCCCCAACCTTCATCACCCCATCCCCAATAGACCTTCTCATTCCCTTGGAGAGTAAAACCCCCACACCCCAAAGGGATAAGAATGTGATTGAGGTACATGAGGCCTCCCCCGATTGGGAAGAAGAATACGAGTCACAATGTCATGAGTTAGGCCGGGAAGTTCCCATCCCATGTGTAAGAAGCATCATGGCTCACACACGCGACCACCTAGAGGAGCAGAACACCATGGTCACCATCCCAACTGTGGGGGAAACACATGTCCAAGTTGAAGAAGAAACCTCACATAGTGGTCTTCACCCTACACCACCCTCCCTAGTTGGGGCCGAGCTCATCTTAGGAGAACCCCTTTTACGTTGGCTAAAGGAGAACCCAATTAGAGATATCATGGCCCATGTTTGCCCTCCTATGGAACAAAACCTTCCTATAGTACCCTTATCC
Organism: Amorphophallus konjac; assembly: GCA_022559845.1. Classification (NCBI taxonomy): domain Eukaryota; kingdom Viridiplantae; phylum Streptophyta; class Magnoliopsida; order Alismatales; family Araceae; genus Amorphophallus; species Amorphophallus konjac. The sequence goes on from CM040119.1 coordinate 253,139,165, forward strand.
ACCTATCACACCACAATCCAATCATCCTATCAAGTGGAAACATTAGGGGATCTTCTTAAAGGTCTTTTTTGGCAAATGGAGTTAACTGGCAGGTTGACCACAGTGGCCGACCGACCTAGGAGCCTTGACCTCCTACACCTATGTGTCGGGTCCATCTCCTCGATTTACACTGTGGGTAGCGACCTTCTTCTATTCCTCCCTACACCCGATGAGCCCGATGCTATACACAAACTAGAGTTGCTTATCTCGGGTAGAACATCAAGCCCTCCATTCATGAACTTCGACCCAATTGTTCGATTAGAGGAGGATGACTCACCACTATGTGAGGACCATGAGGACCTAGAGTTCCTCTCCCTAGGCGACCCTTACCATGACCCCTTCAATCCCTCCCTATACCCACCCACCTTACTCACCACCAACCTTTTTCAACCCCAACCAACCAAGATAGACCAAGCCCACCTCTCTCAAGACCCGGCCCACACCAAGTGTACCATGACCATGGGTGAAATACATCTAGGAAACAATGAAGTGCCCCACTCCATGATACATACCTTCTTTGACCCCTTCGACCCTTATAAGTGGGAGCTCAAGGACCACCCCATACCCACACACATGGTCGTTACCTCTAAGGTAAGAGTGCACCTATCTTGGCATATCACAGCATTCGTCAGGGGCCACAAGCCCAGTCGTCTCATACATGTCACGCACACTTTAGGCCCAATGCATGACTGGCTCACATTTGGATGTGCTGGTCCTCCCACAATCGTCATAGCTCTTACGCATGAATGGAGCATACATGGATGTCCGGGTCCCCCGGTAATTATCGCCACCATGCACGATAGATCTACCTATGGTTGCCCCGGCCCCCCTGAGTCCATGAAAGTCTTCATCACATCTAAGCATGATAGGTCAATTTATGGTTGCCCCGGTCCACCATTTCACACTACCCACTTTCACAACCACTCACCGCATCATAATGCATGACATGAGCACACACGCAAGCAAATCGCAACGAGCAGTGAGGTTCACAAAGAGCGGGAAAAGGCTCACGAGCGCCACTTGGAATTCCAAGTAGGCAACCTATCGATGATGGCATTGGAGTGGCCCTACCCTAGAGTCACCTCCAACTTGAGGGCACGAGGACTTGGACCTTGCCAAGTTCCGAGTGACTTTGGCAACCCGGTTTACGGGTTGGACTTGCTAATAGGTTTTGGGATACACCCAACTTTTGGCACGGCGGATCTGGAAGCCTATATGGGCACCGCGGTGGAACCCAGTGAGCACCTTGAGCCTACCCCCACCTTTGTGAGTGATACCCTCGGAGAGCCTCCACATATCAGCCTGAGAGTCTGACGTACGCACACAGAGGCAATACTGGGCAAGCAGGATACCATCACCAGCAAGAGGGTATGCCCAAGCCACCGTGAGAGGATGAAGGACCGTCCCCTGGTTACGAACGCAGGGTTGAGTTTGGAGGTCGAGGTTCACCCCGAGCTACTTTAGAGGACCATTTACTCGACGGAGTCGAGTTTTCCGCACCCCGGGGGTATGATGGGGACATCTCCGACCACTCCACATTTTTGGGGTTCCTGATGACCGCCAGCAGTGCTACATCTTGTTCGCCACTTTATTTTGAGTCATATGATGTATCTTTCATTTTCTTATTATGTAATTTTTCTTTTATTTGAGTCAAGTCCCTAGGTTAATTGGCATTAGAGTGGTTAATGAGTCAGTTGGGCCCAATTAAGTGGGCTAGGCCCATGGGCGCCCCCTTCCCCCCTTGGTTTATTGTCATTAGTCTAAAACTTAGGGTCTTATGTTAAATTGTGGGATTCCTATAAATAGGACCCCAATCCCTCCATTTGGAGCTAATGAATTATTGAGTGAAAAATATCCACAAGAATTGTGCCTCCTTCTCTCTCTAGCTCTCCTCTATTTCTCTCTCTCTCTCTCTAAAGGGGGCGAACCCCATTCTCTCTCCTCCCCACCCCCAAATTCGAAATTCACTCTCTCTCCTCCCCATTCACTTCTCATTAAGACCCCTCCCCCTTCCCCATACCTCCCATTTAATTCCCATCCAACCCCTAGGTGGAATCCCCTTCTCCTAGGCACCTCTCCATTCTCCCAAGCAACTCTTCCTCTTCCCAAGCAACCAATCCTTTTCCCAAGCCACCCCTTCCCCTCCCCAAGGCAACCCTTCCCATTCCCTAGGCCATCATTAACCCCTCAATTAACCCCACATTCAAACCAAAGGGGAGACCTCTCCTCCCTCTCCCCTTCCCAACCCAAATTCGCAGCTCCCCCTTCCTCCACTTGCTAGACCACCTCCCAGCCCCCTTTCTACCCCTCCCACACCTTGTATCACCCCCTAACAGACTCCCACACAGTCAGGTGCCATCCCCACACCCATCAACCCCATTTCCCACCCCATCTACTACATCTCCCATCACCTTTCACCACCCTATCCATCTCAGTTCGCAGGCAGCAGTTGGTGCCCGACTTGCAGAACCTGCCCCGAGGTCATTCGGCATTGTCTGGAGACGTACCATACATCGACGGAAAGGTCGTCAAGATAGATTCGGAGCTGAGGTGGTCTCGCTGGCATCCGACATCCTTGCTGTCTGGAGGTTTCGTTCTCGTCCGACTGCACAACCGGGACCTGAACTAGGACCAGAGCTGCATTCCAGAAGCTTCCACGGTCTGATCCTTCCGTTCCAAGGGGCGCCGCTTGGCCGGGTCGAAGATCCACCAGTCCTCTGTCCAACATAGCAAGCGGGACCTCGTTCGGAGTCCGGGACTGCCCGTTCTGAATTTTCTCCCCCAGGTGCGCTGAACAAGCCACTCAGGACCTGTCCAGACCGCTCTTCACTCAACGGGCTCTCCCTCCCAGCCCCGACATCGTCTGGCATCCCCCCTGGCTGCTGCTCGAAGAGGACTCGTCCACGGTCGTACTTGTCCTAGTCCCGCTGCGTTCAACATCGGGAGCGGGCGTGGTTACTACTTCCACCTGCTGCTGCACCCTAGGACCAGTCCGAACCAGAGCGCAGGGAACCTGATCCAGAGCCCGCCCCCATCGGTGTCGAAGTCAGGATCATCCATAAAAATTTGCAGGCATTCTTGGGTCTGTCAGCGACGTTTCGGCACCGGTTTCGTTGACTTCCGAGTTCAGAGAAGTGCGTGGCAGCGTCTACATCAACCCCCTGTCCGGGTATTCCAGAATAGGGCAGATCGTTCGGCACTAGCTAGTTCACCACCCCACCCCGCCTGGCCGGCTTAACGCCCCTCCCTGTGCCGAGGTAGTGTTTGTTTGTAGCTGAAATTTCCCTTTCCCTAGTCCAACCCCCCTATGTGGGGAGTAGTGCATGTAATATTTGAACAGGGGAAGCTACACCGACGCAGTGTGCGGGGAACGCACACTCCCCCGCTCGCCCTCGTCTCCGGCCGGGATCGGTGTCTTCACACCGATCAGGTGAGCTTTGAGCCCCCATCCTCTGCTGGTTTCACTATTGCTTAGCTTAGTATTATCTCTAGTTGCGCCGTCGACAGTAAGAGAGTGCTCGTCCCAACATTCCGTCTAATCGAGTGCCACCACGGGTGAGTTGTGAGAGTGTCATTACATCCCACGCCCTTAGTGTGCCGGCCGCCCTTGAAATTAGGCATCCCTGGCCCATTGGGGTCTATCCCTAGCTGGCCATATCCTTGGAACCTCGAGGTCAAACCTCGGACCCTCACCATCATTGCCGGTCCGCCTACGGACCCGGGTGCGCGCGACGCGGGTGAACCCGCTTGTGAGAGATCGCCGTTCGGTCCGGTTGCTTGCAAAGTTAGGTCCAAGGGGTCGTGTCACATCAAATGGTATCAGAGCAAGTTTTATACTTGTCTCTACGAGTCTAGTCTTAGGGCATTGACATTTGAGTCTCCATTGTATCATGTTTTCCATCACTCCATTGCATGACCACCCTAGGGAGATGCCCCAAATACCCATGGACCAATTTGACGATGTCATCAATAAAGTTAATAACTGTATAGATACCCTCACCACCCGGCTTGATCGGCATGAAGCAAAAAGGAACCACGGCCCTAGAGCTTGGTCACCTCGGGATGAATTTGGATGGGAAGCCAAAGGACCCACAGACTCATGGGAAGAGATGAAGATTGAGATTAGGAAGATCTTCACTCCCCGACCTTCCCACTCCTACCTTGAGAACCATAACCCGAGGAGCACTCCCACTCCCCCTTTCCCTCCCAGTCAACCCAAGACCTCCCTTAGGGCCCAAACTCCACCACCCCAAATGATTCCAATCCCGATCACCACCACCATTCAAACCAAATTGGCCCCCACCCTCACTTTTCCACAACCGGCCGATCCCAAGGGCAAAAGACCCCTAATTGACCCGGTTCCCCCCATGAGGGCCACCACTCCCCAACCCAAAGCCACTCAACCAACCCTCACCATTCGAACCCAAGTGGAAAGCGTGTCCACCCCTCCACCTAGGCCCATGACGGCCACCACCCAACCCAAAATTCTCCATCAAACCCACACCCCACAAGCTTCCACGGTCCCCACCACCACCCCTCCATCTTCCCCTAAAAGGAACACACCCCCCAAAACCAATCAACCCAATCCTCCTCAACCCACCCATCTCCCACTACCAACCCCAATCCTACCCCAACTTAGGTCTCCACTTCTTCCACTCCCAAACCCAACCCAAGTTCGAACACCCTCACCACCCCGGGTGCACTATGCCCCAACCTTCATCACCCCATCCCCAATAGACCTTCTCATTCCCTTGGAGAGTAAAACCCCCACATCCCAAAGGGATAAGAATGTGATTGAGGTACATGAGGCCTCCCCCGATTGGGAAGAAGAATACGAGTCACAATGTCATGAGTTAGGCCGGGAAGTTCCCATCCCATGTGTAAGAAGCATCATGGCTCACACACGCGACCACCTAGAGGAGGAGAACACCATGGTCACCATCCCAACTGTGGGGGAAACACATGTCCAAGTTGAAGAAGAAACCTCACATAGTGGTCTTCACCCTACACCACCCTCCCTAGTTGGGGTCGAGCTCATCTTAGGAGAACCCCTTTTACGTTGGATAAAGGAGAACCCAATTAGAGATATCATGGCCCATGTTTGCCCTCCTATGGAACAAAACCTTCCTATAGTACCCTTATCCACCAATCACACCACAATCCAATCATCCTATCAAGTGGATACATTAGGGGATCTTCTTAAAGGTTTATTTTGGCATATGGAGTTAACTGGCAAGTTGACCACAGTGGCCGACCGACCTAGGAGCCTTGACCTCCTACACCTATGTGTCGGGTCCATCTCCTCGATTTACACTGTGGGTAGCGACCTTCTTCTATTCCTCCCTACACCCGATGAGCCCGATGCTATCCACAAACTAGAGTTACTTATCTCGGGTAGTACATCAAGCCCTCCATTCATGAACTTCAACCCAATTGTTCGATTAGAGGAGGATGACTCACCACTATGTGAGGACCATGAGGACCTAGAGTTCCTCTCCCTAGGCGACCCTTACCATGACCCCTTCAATCCCTTCCTATACCCACCCACCTTACTCACCACCAACCTTTTTCAACCCCAACCAACCAAGATAGACCAAGCCCACCTCTCTCAAGACCCGGCCCACACCAAGTGTACCATGACCATGGGTGAAATACATCTAGGAAACAACGAAGTGCCCCACTCTATGATACATACCTTCTTTGACCCCTTCGACCCTTATAAGTGGGAGCTCAAGGACCACCCCATACCCACACACATGGTCGTTACCTCTAGGGTAAGAGTGCACCTATCTTGGCATATCACAGCATTCGTCAGGGGCCACAAGCCCAGTCGTCTCATACATGTCACGCACACTTTAGGCCCAATGCATGACTGGCTCACATTTGGATGTGCTGGTCCTCCCACAATCGTCATAGCTCTTACGCATGAATGGACCATACATGGATGTCTGGGTCCCCCGGTAATTATCGCCACCATGCACGATAGATCTACCTATGGTTGCCCCGGCCCCCCTGAGTCCATGAAAGTCTTCATCACATCTAAGCATGATAGGTCAATTTATGGTTGCCCCGGTCCACCATTTCACACTACCCACTTTCTTGACCTGTAAGGACCGCACATCTATGCAGAAATGACTTAGTGTGAGCTCTACATGATTCATATTAGTATCTAAATTGATAATTAGTAAATTAGAAACCCATATGATAAATGGTAAATTATGCAAGTAAATTTCTAAAAAATGCATGTTATTTATTCCCACATGATCTTGTTCATTATCATTATCATCTTGATTCATCTTTTTGGCAATTAAATTAATGTAAATCATGATCCTTGATAAATTGAGATGGAAATTAGGACTAAAATGAATATTAGGTTGCATGACAGCCATTCTATCCCAGTAGAACGGTTTGACCAATTTACCGACTTTCAATAAGTCATTAGCCCTATTAGTCGTGTTAGCCTTGAACTTACCCCCGGACACTCCATCCGGTGGACTTCACATCATTTTGGGATCTCTGTATATGCCGATTAAGAACCTAATGAACCACCAGAAACACCGATTCACGTGACTGAACTGCTGGTTTAAGTCTTGGATCGAATTGGGCTATGAGAGGCATGCACGGCCAATAGTGGACTGCATATCCTCATAGGTGTAGACATGCCAAAATTGACGCTATGTTGATCAAATCTCATGTCACTATGTTGACGCCCCAAAGTGAACTTCAATAATTTCATAATATTTGTGTGCTTTTGATTTGTTCTTGCATTTTGTGATTCGCGACCTGAAGAGGGGTGTGTTTTTAATAGCGACCTTATCTAGGGCGTGTTCAAAAGAAAGGACGACCAAATATCAGGGCGTCAATTCCTGGTATTATCCGGTTTTAAAATAAATTCAAATTATTGATTAACGTCCTTCCTCAGGGCGTGGTTTCAATTAACACCTTCATCTCAGGCGTGTTCTCATAATTTTCAAATAAAGTAAGTTTTATTTCCAAAATTTAATCCAAGAAGTGACGCCCTTGATCATGGTCGTGTTTTGAGTAACGTCTTGATGTAGGTCGTCAATTTGTTATTTGACGCCCTTCCGAAGGTCGTGTTTCACCTTCCGTGTTCTGCTTAAACTCCTCTTTCCTGGAGAGTTCCCTGCCTCCGTTGGTCTCCTTGCTCGAATTGGAGTTAGAGTCCTGCCTTCTTTGATCGCTGCATATCCTTATCTTCCCAAATTTGAGCTTATCTTCGATTGAAATCCTATAAAATGATGTTCTGGTCGATCTAGATAGAGGTTGACGGGTCAGAGAGTCCACAAGTTTACGGGTTACGAGTTCAGGGTTACAGAGCTTCATCTTCCTCCTGTGCGATCGTTTCGAAAAGGCTCTGCTTCCTCTGCTTCCGATCAACCGCGTCCACCTTGTTTCCCTTTACTGTCGTCAGGGACAGCAGGGTTCTTTTATTCTGTTGTGTTGTTTTGTCTTCATCAACCGATCATCATCACTGTGTTTTCTTCTTTTACGTTTGCATTAGCTGCATCATATCTCCTCCTTCCCTATTTTCTTTAGGGGTTTTAAAACAAAATAAGGTGCGCATGTTTTGTTCTTTTCTCATCATCATATTTTCTATTTGGGATTGATACTACGTACACTTTTGGTTGATCCACTGCTTGTGTGTTTTGTCTCTTTTGCAAGGTAATCAATAAAGAAAAACCCCTTCATCGGCCGGCTGGTTGAAGGAGGAGGAGGAATTCACAATCCATCCCGCGTTCTATTTTCCACCAGGTATTCGCGATCTTCTTTGTTTCTTCTTGAGGTAATCCCTCTGGCGATCACCCTCCTTAGTAGCACCACGTGCTTCTTTTCCTTATTATTATATCATCTCCTCCTTATTTTTGTCATGCTTTCTCATATTTAAATTTCTTCTTCGTGTGTGGATTTATCACGATCTACAAATTGGCGATCATGGTGGGACCTCCACTGTTTTTCTTTTGATTACCATCTCCTATTGGCACCCACGTGTGCCCTTTCCCCTTCGGCACCCACGTGTGCCCTTTCCCCTCGGTACCCTCGGTACCCCTCCTTTTGTGCCCCACGGGCAGCCTCCATCGTGCACGCTGCACACTCCTGGGATCAGCCAGTTTGTGATTGTTTGATTATTTTCCTGAATTAACGCCTCACCCAGAGGCACTTTTTCTTTTCACGCCTTAGTTTAGGGCGTCTATTTTCTGTGTTATGTCTTCCCATAAGGCGTCTTTTATCATATCTGTTGTCTTCTTGTTCTGTTTGGTAATTCACGCCCTAACTTTGGGCGTCTTTTTATTTTCCAGCGCCTCACACCAAGGCGCGTGTTTCCTCGACCGTGTGCACCACTGGTATTTGACGCCCTTTCGTAGAGGCGTCCTTTCATATTACGCGCCTCACACCAAGGCGCGTGTTTTGCACTATCTGTGGGCCACCACAGTGATTCACGACAGCGACCCTGTCGTCTCTTTGGTTTATAGCGACCTGCCCCAGGTCGTCTCTTTCCTGTGTTTTTACAGAAACCTGCTTCCTGTTGCTGTCTGTGGTTGTTCGATTGATTATTGCATTGCTTGCCTATATTGCTGTGATCTTATCATCTTATCTTGCATATTGTGGCATTTGGTTGAGAGACCTCCTCTCTCTACACTAGGATTCCCCACACCTCTCTTGGAATCGGGACGACCCTCCATTGAGCATTCCGTCTCTTTGGACCGGAAATCCCTTTTCCAAGACCTCCGTAAGTCCCCGCACCCGTGGATTTCCTCACGGACGCCGGGCTAGTTGTACCCTTGAAGTACCCGGAGTATAGAGAACCTATCATTAGTGAGGAGAGAGAAAGAATCTAGTTGACCCGGAGGTTACACTTGGATCAACTAGGTTTCACATTGCAAACAGAAGTGAACTATTCAACAATTTAATCCACTCTAATCTCAAGCATAACACTAAAACCTTGCGTTCATCTCAACTTGGTTGCATACACTTGCTTGGATTGATTTGTTTAGACTTGTTTGGATTGAGTGGTTGTTTGTTTGATACTGCCTTTATAAAGCCGTCTCTCCTCTTAAACATGCAACTCCGTTCAGGAAAAATCATCAACATGGCAGGCTACGGGTATTCTTATGATGATGAGGATGAGAATGTTTTTGGTCAATATGAGACCCCCCCCAGGATTCCATCTATTATGAGGGAAATTATCCTCCTCCTCAGTCCCATCATCCTCAAATCCATGTGGTTGATGCCACTCCTCAAGAGGCTGTGCCCTCTTCCCAAACATTACCCTCCAACACCTCGGGGAATTCTTCTCCATCCCTCAATGTCACGGATTTAATTAATGCTTTATCTCAGTTAGACGATTCCCAGCGGCAGGCTATTCAGGCCGCTTTGAAAGGGAAGTATGTTCCCTCTTCATCCTCCAATCCCCCTCCGGCCGAGAGTGGCCATCACCTCACTAATGACCAGGCGGTGTTGCACAAACCCCCCTCTCATCCACCAACGCCCGATGCGGCCATGCCGGCCCAACAGGTGAGCTATTCAGCGGTTAGGCCTCAGTTCCAACCTCCCCGAATTCTGCGGACACCTATACCACATTCTTTTATTCAAAATCCGGCCCCAGTCGAGTCTGACACTAATATGCTATTACTCCAGAAATTGGCCAGCATGGAGGAGCAACTAAAGAAGGTCACCACGGCTAAGAACGCCCCGAAAATTTTGCTCCCTACATTGCCCGTCTTCCACTTACCACCATCTGAAATGCCGAACTTCCGGCGACATAATGGGACTGGTAATCCTTTTATTCATTTGAAGGACTTTAGGTACGAGACCTCCTTCTGGCAAGACAACAAGGCCTCTTTGGCCTATTTATTCAGGAGATCTCTGGAGGGGCCAGCCCTTGAATGGTTTTATTCACTGGATTCCGCTGATGCCGGCGACTTCGATATTGTTCAAAGGAAGTTCTTGCAAAAATACAGAGACCGGGTCGGACCATCCCTTTCGCTCACAGATCTGGTCGCGGAAAAGATGAAGCCCGAGGAGGACTTCATAATGTTTGCTGATAGATGGCGGTCTATGGCCGAAAAGTTGAAAGATACACTGTCTGAACCGGAACAAGTCAAGATGATAATTTCCAATGCCACTCCTCAGTTCCGGCACATACTGGCCATGAACCGGTTAACCACCATGGAGGAGCTCTATGAGAGAGCTCGTTATATCCAGAAGCAGATGAAGGATTCGCCCATTATGGGCATGTTTGAGCTGAAGTCACGGCTATTCAAGAAAACCACAACTGTCAACAACAGCGGGCCCACGACGGAGGGCACTATTGCAAATGAGCAGGTTGGCGTAGTTGGCCACCCCCATCAAGCTAACCCACGTCCTAACCTTCCTCCACCCCAAAACCCCCATTTCAACTCCACCCCACAACGCCAATTCGCACCCCAACATTCCTTTGCTTCACCACCAAACCAAGCGCACCGCGCTAACCCTCCAGCTCCGCAACAGTACCACCAGGTACCACCACCTACCAACTATGGCCAACAACAACAACGGAGACCACCACTTGGCCCCAAAAGGGACCACTACCCTCCATTACCAGAAAGTCTCCTGGATATTTTCAATGCCTTAATGGCCGCCAATTTGCTCATATTGCCAAGGGAAAGAACAGCGTGGCCCGCTAACGTTGACACATCCCGTTATTGCACTTTCCATCGTGCACCTGGTCATAACCTTGATCGTTGCTTCCACTTCAGAGATTACATTTATGATCTAAATGACCAGGGTGACATCAATTGGGACGAAATGAGGCAATTCATCGCCACCATGAAAGAAAGAAGGTCTCCTCGGCAGCAACAGGCTCAGCAGCCACAACAACCAGCTCCACAGCAGCAACAACAAGCTCCAGCACCTCAGCACGATATGGGGATCGTCCACAATCCACTGTCGGAGCACCCGCCAAACCAGCACGTAAACCCTGTCACGTCTCTCTATGAAGTGGAGAGAGGGCAGGGATGGCATGAAGAAAACGCCTCTGTCGGGGCACTTTATCATAATCAAAATCAACCTCCGCGCCTCTTGCGCACCCCTTCTTCTTCTCCTACCCCTCAAGGGGGCCGATCTCTTCTGCGCCCTGTTAATTCACCTCCTACCGCCAATTCTCCAACCTCGCCGGTTTGCCCCCTTCTTACACGCTTACCACCTCCACAGCCTATGCCACAACAAAACCCATCCACCACCAACCCTTCGCCACTGCCATCTAGGCCACTCCTCATCCACCCATCACCAACGCCCACTGCACCCGCCACCACTACTCCTTCACCGGCAAGGATCCCCCCACCATCAGTTCCACCGCCTTTTGTACCCAGAACCCTTCTCATTCCACCCCCAACCAACTCCCCCCACATTCGGGTATCCCTTTCTACCTCTACGCCTCCTACCAGGGCACCAGCACCCTCTACTGGGATTCCCTCTACGGGAGCTCCCACTCCACCACTTCTTAACACCAACACACCTTCTTCTTCTTCTAATCCCCCTCCCACACTTGTCCCGACAGAGGCACGTCAAGGCGTGGCGCCGCTCCGCAGTGGACAGATGTTCCACCGTATTTTTCCACAGAGAGAGTTAGAGCCCGTGCAGGGGCCGCAAGAACAAGAACAAGAACAAGAGTCAGTGCCAGGAACTCAGTATGATTTGCTAAAGCACTTGGACCGAACACCAGCAAGATTTCAATCCTGGAACTAATTAAAAGGTCCACCACTCATCAGCTAGCTTTGAAAGAATATCTGCAAAAGGTGATGGTCAATGAGGACATTCCAGTTGAGCAGATAATCACGGTTTTAACGCCCGCTAGCAGTCAGCCGGCAATTACTTTCCATGAACATGAACTGGCGCCACTCCCAGCAAGAAAGTACGCTCTATGCATCACAGTTGACATTAATAAGGTGGCTGTTAAGCAATGTCTGGTGGACACTGGGGCATCCATCAATGTCTTGCCACCTAGCACCTTGAAGTTGTGTGGCATTCCGGAAAGCCAAATTCGGCCGTCTACTATCACAGTCACTGCATATGATAACACGAGGAAACCTCCTCTAGGCATGATTACGTTAAAAGTAAGTTTGGGTCCTGCCGCCATCACAGCAGATTTCCATATTCTGGATATGGTTCCGACATTTAATGGCATTCTGGGACGCCCTTACATTCAGCAACTCGATGCGGTGCCCTCCATAAATCACCAATGCCTTAAATTCCCACACAAGGGCCGCATTATTAAAGTTACCAGTATGCCGATTTTGCCAGAGGAGGATATTCATTTTGCTTCGTCAGTTCCATCCATGTGGCCGGCCAACAAGCCACTATTATCTGTGCTGGACGTCCCTTGTCCACGACCAATGCCAGAAAAAGTCACAACGGTTGCTATGACACCCCTGCCTCCCAAGGGGAAAAAGAAGAATACAATGATGAACACCTCTGGCTGGAACATCTTAATGAAAATGGGGTATCAAAATGGCAAAGGTCTGGGTGCCAAGTGTCAAGGCAGGATTAGGCCTGTTAAACCTCAGAAGCTGATTACACGAGGTGGCCTAGGTTATAAAGGGCCAGGCAAAAACAAAGATGAACCATGGGCATTTATGACATCCACATTAAAAATAGATTGCCAACTGCTCACTTGGACATTGAAGACACATTTTGTCACAGGTGGCTTTCAAAATAATGAGCAAACTACCATAATCACTTCCATATTAGACTGTCAGGATGTTCATGCTAGACAGTTTGCTCGTCATATTGCCCCGTTGGCCACATACAAAGCCCTGGAGTCCTTAAGGCCTGATAAAATAAGGAAAATGGATGATCCAGAATGTGACTAGTACAGGTGGTTCGATATGCAGGATATTACTATTTCTCTGAGTCGCCTCTTTATGCCGACTGACCCGGAATGGCCGCCACTTATTCATGAATTGATTGAGATGCCAGCTGCAATTACAGATAAGAGGCAGCTACTGAGTGACTACACTGATACTAGAGAGCCAGATGTTCCGCTTGAAGAAGGATTCACTATGGACAGGTTGTGGGCCGGCCTCTTTTCTCTCACTTCCATGCATCCATCTGTGCTTGCTTCTCTATATTCTCACCGGTTTGGTCACGTGCCAAGACCACCTCCGATTATAATCAATTTATCTCCAGATTCAATCCAAGTTTCTCTCACAATTCCTTCTTCGCTCCTCGAGCGATTTTCTAAACTCTCCATCACCCCCCCGCGCGGGCCATCACTGATTCAATCTTTCTCTGATCTGGCAATTTTCACTCCTCCTGATATTCTCCCTTCACACTGCTTTCTTCTCAAAACAGAAAATAAAAATGAAGAAAAAGACAAAAACGAAAAAAAAAAACGCCAAATTCCCAAATTTCCAATTTTCCATTTCTGTTGAGGAGACCTCCTATTTCTCTTCTGAGTGCGTCCCGACCCAGGGGCCGCTCCTTCAAGATTCATTGCTAAATCTTTTCTCCCCCTCTGGTGAGGGGACTTCCTCTGTATTACCTCCTGTATCCACTTTCTCACCTCCTTCTTTTTCTTTTTCCCGTCAAGCTAGTTGTTCTTCTTTTTCTAATAAAATTCAAGGGGTAGATTCACATAAGAAGTCCAAGGGTAAGCAGATTCCCCGTAGGTTTCTGTTGGAGTTAGCTATCAGATGCTAGGCTTGTTTAGCCCTTCCTGAATTTATAGAGAAGCCAATCATCCTGCCAGAGCTGGAATATGAGGCTGCTGTTGTTTCTTATGAGGGTTTAGGTGTCTATGAAATTATGAATGACGAAGACCCTATTGAAGAGGGGGATGAAAGTTATGAAGAATATGAGGACGAGGCTGATGCTTTTGCTAGTGGCATAAGACGATTTGACGAACCGTCAGCCTCCGTAGAAGAGCCTACCAAAGAAATTAATTTGGGTACCGAGGAAGACCCTAGGATTGTCCTCATAAGAAAGAAATTGCCGCCCTCCGAAGAGGAGGCGCTCATTTCGGTCCTGTAAGAATACAAGGACACGTTCGCATGGAGTTATGAAGATATGCCTGGTTTAGATCCTGCGCTCGTTGAACACCGCCTTACACTTAAGCCAGGGTCTGTGACGGTCAAGAAACGGTTGAGGCGTTTCCACCCTAATATGGCTTTAAAGATGAAAGAAGAGGTCGACAAGCTCCATAAGGCTAGATTTGTTAGAGTTGTCCTCTACCCCAATTGGGTGGCTAACATCGTCCCGGTTATGAAGAAAGATGGAAAAGTTCGGATTTGTATAGACTTCCGGGATCTCAACCGTGCGTGTCCCAAAGATGACTTCCCCCTCCCTCATATTGATGTTTTGATTGATAACACGGCAGGATTTGAGACTCTCTCTTTCATGGATGGCTTCTCAGGTTACAATCAAATTCGTCTGGCTGAAGAAGATCAAGAGAAGACATCATTCACTACACCATGGGGTACTTATTGTTATGTGGTCATGCCTTTTGGACTTAAGAATGCTGGAGCCACCTATGTAGCAACCCTGATAAATGAATATTTGAAATGAATTAAAATATATATATATAATACAGATAATAAGAAGAGGGTTAAATGGAGGAATAAAACCCAAGATGCAAATAACGCCTCTCATTAAGGCGTTAATTTAATAATAAACGCCTCTATCAAAGGCGTTATTCAAGAAAGGATGCCCTCTCCACACGGCGTCAAATGCTGAACGCCAAAAACGGTAAGGCCAAGAAACGCCCATATCTTGGGCGTGTTTTAAACAAAGGAACGCCCTAACGAAAGGCGCTTCTTAAGAAACGACCTGAACCAGGTCGTCAATTCAAGAATCGACGCCCTGACCGAAGTCGTTAATTCCATTTGTGAACCGTTCGAACCCAGAGCTTATCCAGGGAAAGATTAACCTAATCCAGTAAGTGTCTACTAGGGTAAGGACTCTATTAGGGATATATTACCCTCACACAATCACTAACCCTAATAGGATTTCCAAAATCCTATAAATAAACTATTCGATCCAACCCTAAATATATTTGGACGAACGACTGCTGCACGGTACGTGAAGAACATATGTTCTTCTAATTCCTTTGTTTTCTGCTTCGGTTACATGAAGAACTAATGATTCTTCATCTTATGTTCCTTCTTACAGGTTAAGAAGCTCCTACGAAAGAACCAGGTGATGTTCTTTCTTCCTTAAATCCTCATCGATCATGTATTGATCTTCTCTTATGTGTAGGAAGTTTGTTCTTCATCTCCTTCTCTTCTTATAGGTCGAAGAGAGCACACGTAGTGAAGAACAAGGTAATGTTCTTCTACTATCTCCTCTGTTCTGATAAGTGAAGAAATTAATATATGTTTCTTCTTCTCTTCTTATAGGAACTGCAGCATCTTCTTCTAGTTAAAATCCCTCACGTTCATCTTCAATCGACTATCTTAAGGTAGGTTTTCTCAAGTTACTGTAGCCCAAATGAAATTAATGCAAGATATATATATATATAAGCATGTCATGCATACGGTTATTATAGTTTCCATGCGTTTTCTGAAATATTTTGAAAGCGACGCCCCTGTCAAGGGCGCTAATTCACATAAAACGACCCTTCCAAGGTCGTTAATTTCATATGTAACGCCCTGTACTCAGGCGTTAATTTCTTTGAACCATTAATCACCCATCTTAAGAACTGATTATCTATGAAATCATGATTATAAAATAATGCATGATCCTCTGTCTTCAACTTGCTAACTTTACTGTCATGATATTATATTCGTTCCTCTGTTATCCTGAAATTATTACTGTCCTTAAAATTTCTGAAGAGACTTGAATTAACGACTTGAACAAAGTCGTTTTCCATGTGTTAACGCCCCATCACAGGGCATGACTTGAAAAGTAACGCCCCTTGAGTGGGCGCTTATTAGGGAAAGTCATGGAATATTTATTCTATAAAATGGAATTAAGACAGTAACGCCCCTTCCTAGGGCGTGTTTTATATAAATCCTACAAATTATTTATATTCTGTCAAAATGTAAATAATGAGACGCCTGTGAATGCAGTCGTCAAATCTTTAAGAAACGACCCTGGCCAGGGCGTGTTTTTGATAAAATACTGAAGTTAGTGAAAATTCTATAAAATAGAAATATGTAAACGCCCTTCTGTTAGGCGTTAATTACTTGATAAACAACTCCGCTTAAGTCGTTATTTCACTGTAAAAACTGATTTTCCACTGTTTCTGTTAACCGATGGTTTCATATGTATATAATATATATATCGGCACTATTCTCCATTCCATGAGTATAATCCCACGTTTCATGTTGTTTTATCGATCACACTCAACTCTCATTGACCTACAAGCTCTCCATTGGACATTCCGTTCCTTTGGACTAGCGAGTTAGTCATAGAGACCTCCGTAAGACTCCTCGTAGCCTTGGATTCCCGCAAGGCCGACTGAGCTGGTTGTACCCTAAAAACCCATTACACGATCCTTGCCATGTCAATCTAAAGAAACATGGTATACCGTCCCTTATGATTATACAAAGAGTATATCATAAGAACTTCTTAATGGAATGATGATATCATGCCATATCATGTCATTATTGTAAACCTCAATTCTATGATAAGAATGAGGGTATCTTGCTTGATATAATGTTCATGTGGACCTAAATTCTATATAAAGAATGTCCATATTGATTTGTCATGGTACCTAAGTTAAAGGAACCATACTCTACCTAGTTTTATCGATATCGTGATTATACCGTTATTATCGCCATTCTATGTCCTTTGTCATATTTTTGGACTCTATTCTATCGATGTTGTCATACGTATCTACAAGCTTGATTATTGAAATTCTATATTGGCTATATAAACAAGAGTGGATGTCAAAAACACATGATAAATGCCTACGCATATAGGGCCCGATCTGGTCCTGGGAGGAGCACCCGAAAGTACTTGTGCCCATGGGAGTTAAAATGATAAGGTATCTGGCATTATACCGAGTACTTGACTTGCTTGATTGGACATTCCACACACATCTTGTACTTGAATCGTACTTGACTGGACATGAATTGCGTGGTCCGAAAAAGGGTAATTTACTTGCTTGATACATGATAGCCAAAAGTTCTTGACATGACTTGTTAAATGTACTTGCTTGAATATCTTGAATAAACTTGTCATCTTGTTGGAAGTTCATGATTAGTTCATCTTATTCCTTGATATTACATTCTCTCTATCTTGTCGTTTTATGCGAGCATGCATAGCTTTATTGCATTCATGAAAGATGTAATTACTTAAACCCCTTGCTAGTACTTGAGATATAATTTCCTACTGAGCGTTCGCTCATTCCGTTTGTCCCTTTTTACTTTTCAGGTAAGTCCGGCGACGATGGAAGTCAATCGGATGGGAATGGTCAAGAGTGAAAGTGATAGAGCTGCTCAAGTGTCATCTAGTCTTTTCTATAGTTTCTTGAGTCAAATATGTATTCTTTTCCTTTTTATTAAACAGAGTATTGGATTTGTAATAGTCTATCCATATGAAATAAAGGATTGGGTCATCTTGCTATTTTGCGCATCTCTGTCTTTGTGTCGAATACATGACCACTCTGATTGACATGATTGATATAAACTCGTCACGTGTCTCCGGGTATCTTCCGTGCTCGGGGCGTGACAATTTTTATGGTATCAGAGCCTAAGGTATTCAATTCCTAGGAAAAACCCAAGTCCAAGGATAAGTTGAACGTTTAACCAAGTGAGATTGGGTAGAACCAAGGGTTAAGAGTCAATGAGTCTTTAATAAGATCACAGTGATATAATACTAACATAGCTATGGTAATTGTAGGATAATGGCTGCCGAACGTGCTCAATGGCGCAACATGCAGCGTACCATCCAAGGGATGACTCAAGTGTTATAACAGGTAGCACAAGGTAGTGCTCCACGAGCTGGAAGCTTACACCAAGCACTTAAGAGTATGAATCCCCCGAAGTTCATAGGATCGACCGATCCGGATGATGCCGAGCATTGGGTTCGGGAAACCGAACGCATATTCCGTGTCATGCAATGCACGGATCAGGATAAAGTTCTATTAGCTACATTCCAGTTAGAGAAAGATGCTAGATGCTGGTGGGAGTCTATTGAAGCAACCATCGACCCTACTCAAGTAACATGGGAAGAATTTGTGGAATACTTCAATGCTAAATATTTCTCGGACCGAGTCCAAGAAAAGAAGGCTGCAGAATTCGCTGCATTAAAGCAACGATCTTTATCATTAGCAGATTATGAAGCTCAGTTCTCCAGGTTGTCTAGATATGCTAAGCATCTTATTAGCACGGAGAAGATGAAAGCCCGTAGATTTCTTAATGGGCTTAGGCCCCACTATATCACTCAACTGGCACCGATGGATATCCAAGTTTATTCCGAAATCGTGCGCCGAGCTCAACTGTTTGATGATGCCACGGAACTATCTAATAGGATCCGTGGAAAGGACAAGAAGGAGCAAGTCACAGGTTCAGGTTCTTTTAAACCCAACTTTAAGAAGAGGCCCAATAATGGAGGTTCATCCTCTCAAGATTCCAAGTTCAAGAAATCCAAGCCTTTCTCTATCACCACTACCCCTTCGAACACAGTCTGCAAGCATTGTGACAAGGCTGGTCACAAAACAGAAGAATGCTGGAGGAGATTAGGAGCTTGTCTCCATTGTGGGAGTCGCGAACATCGGATTCCCGATTGTCCATTAATGAATGACCAAGCCGGTGATGGTAAACGCCCGGTGACAAAGAATGCTCGCCTTCACGCCATCCAGGAGACCGAACCAGAAGAAGAAGGCGGATTAGTGGAAGGTACATTGAAAATTTGTTCCAAATATGCACATGTCTTATTTGATACGGGTGCATCGCATTCCATTGTTTCTAAGAAGTTTGCTGACCCATTACCTCTAGAACCGGAATGGATAAAATTAGTATTCTCTACTCCTCTCGGAAACGAGACAGATATCACGCATCATTACCAAAACTGTGAGGTATTGGTTCGAGGAAAGAATTTTCCTATTGATCTTATCTGCTTAGATCTAAAAGAGTATGATGTTATACTAGGAGCAGATTGGTTATCTAAGTACCAGGCAACGGTTGATTGCCGTAATAGCAAAATTGTTTTCAAAGAATTTCCAGAACTGGTTTTTACTAGTCCTAAGAGTCGAAGCAAATCCCCTCTTATTTCGGCTCTTCGAGCAAGCAAGCTCGTCATGAAAGGATGTGTATCCTTCCTTACTTTTGTCACTGTTAAAGAAGCTAAGGAAACCAAGATAGAAGACATTCAGGTAGTGCATGAATTTCCAGACGTATTTCTGGAAGATTTACCGGGATTACCCCCTCAAAGAGAAGTGGCCTTCACCATTGACTTAGTCCCTGGTGCTGGTCCTATTTCAAAGGCACCATATAAGATGTCCCCTGCTGAACTCAAAGAATTGAAGGAGCAGTTGATGGAACTGATTCAAAAAGGGTTTATTAGACCAAGTACTTCCCCGTGGGGAGCACCAGTCTTATTTGTAAAGAAGAAGGATGGATCCATGAGATTGTGTATCGACTATCGACAGTTGAATCATCTTACTATCAAAAATAAGTATCCACTGCTGAGAATCGATGAGTTATTTGATCAGATTTCAGGATCCAAATATTTTTCTAAAATTGATCTCAGGTCGGGTTATCATCAATTGAGAATCAAGGATGAAGATATTCATAAGACTGCGTTCAGAAGCAGGTATGGCCACTATGAATTTGTTGTTATGCCTTTTGGACTAACAAATGCCCCTACTGCCTTTATGCAGTTAATGAATAGCATATTCAGGCCTTACTTGGATCAATTCATAGTAGTCTTCATTGATGATATATTGATATATTCCAAGACTAAGGAAGAACATGAAGAGCATCTGAGGATTGCATTGCAAATCTTGAGGACAAATCAACTATATGCTAAGCTCAGCAAATGCGAGTTCTGGCTTGAAGAAGTGGCTTTTCTCGGACATGTCATATCAAAGGATAGATTATCTGTAGATCCATCAAAAGTTGAAGCTGTAAGAAATTGGGAAAGACCCACTAATGCAAGCGAGATCAGAAGTTTCTTAGGTCTTGCAAGATATTATCGGCGATTCATCAAAGATTTCTCCAAGATCGCCGTGCCTCTTACAAGGTTAACTCGTAAGGAAATCCGATATGAATGGAGTGAGGAATGTGAAAGAAGTTTCCAAACTCTCAAGGATCACCTCACTACAGCTCCAGTCTTAGCTCTACCAATAGAAGGAGAGAAATTCGAGGTCTACATTGATGCTTCTGGTATTGGCCTCGGATGTGTCCTAATGCAACAAGGAAAGGTCATAGCATACGCTTCTCGTTAATTGAAAAAGCATGAAGAGAACTACCCCGTCCATGACTTAGAACTGGCCGCGGTGGTATTTGCCCTAAAGATATGGAGACACTATCTCTATGGAGTACAGTTCACTGTATACTCCGATCACAAGAGTCTCAAATATCTATTTTCATAAAAGGAGCTAAACATGAGACAAAGACGCTGGCTAGAATATCTCAAGGACTTCGACTTCAATATACAATACCATCCCGGAAAGGGTAATTATGTTGCTGATGCCCTTAGTCGAAAGCCGAGAGCAATGATAGCCAATTGTATGATACAAGAATGGAAGTTGCAAGAACAATTCTCCGAGCTCAATATAAGCTTGGACAAGGAAGCCAAATTTGTCACCTTATCTCATGTAAGTATACAGTCAGATTTATTATCTGAGATACAAGCACTTCAGGATGACGATCCTATATCAGTGGAAATCAAAGGCAGATTAGAAGGACAACCTGATTTTCAACGAACTTCTGAGGGAAGATTATTATTCAAAGGTAGAACTTGTATACCCGACTGTCCGGAATTAAAGAAGAAGATCTTAGATGAAGCTCACCGATCAAGGTACACTATTCATCCAGGATCAACCAAAATGTACCAAGATGTAAAGAGGAACTTTTGGTGGCCCAACATGAAAAGAGAAATAACAGACTATGTATCCCACTGTCTCACATGCCAACAGGTCAAGGCAGAACACCAAAAGCCTGCTGGAAAACTACATCCTCTAGATATTCCTAAATGGAAGTGGGAGGATATTGGTATGGATTTCATCATGGGTCTATCTAAATCAAAAGGAGGACATGATGGAATATGGGTTATTATTGACCGTCTAACTAAATCGGCGCATTTCTTGCCAATAAAAAGCCGATGGTCAATTGATGTGCTAGCTGCACTATACATCAAAGAAATAGTCAGGATACATAGAATTCCTGTCTCAATCGTGTCTGATAGAGATCCCCGTTTAACTTCTCATTTTTGGAAGGGATTACAACATTCGTTGGGAACAAGGCTCAACTTTAGTACTGCTTTTCATCCTCAAACGGATGGTCAGACTGAGAGGACTAACCAAGTTGTTGAAGATATGCTTAGAGCATGCATCATTGACTTTGGTGGAAGCTGGCATGAATATTTGCCACTTGTGGAATTTGCATATAATAATAGCTACCAAGCTAGTATCCAAATGGCACCTTTCGAAGCTTTATATGGAAGGAGTTGCCGATCACCCTTATGCTGGAACGAAGTTGGAGAGAAACAACTATTAGGTCCAGATATGGTAAGGGACACAACTGAGAAGATACAAGTAATCAGAGAAAGATTGCAAGTTGCTCAGACCAGGCAAAAGGCTTATGCTGACACAAGAAGAAGAGATCTTGAATTCCAGGTTGGAGATCATGTATTTCTTAAAATATCGCCTGGACGTGGCATACGAAGATTTGGTGTTAAGGGCAAGCTTACGCCAAGATTCATCGGACCATTTGAGATACTCGAAAGAGTTGGCGAGGTTGCTTATCGCATCGCATTGCCTCCTCAATTGTCCGAAATACATAATGTATTTCACATATCTATGTTGAAGAAGTATGTACACGATCCATCTCATATTATTGAACATGGAGATCTGGTGATCCAGAAAGATCTCACCTATGAACAGAAGCCTATGAAGATCTTAGATCGAGAAATACGAGCTCTAAGGAATAAGGTTATTCCCATGCTCAAGGTGCAATGGAATAAGAATACTGAACACGAAGCGACATGGGAGACCGAGGAATCTATGAAGAAACGATTTCCCGAGTTATTCTAAGAGGTATATACTCTACACTCTCCGCGTGTATACATGATATGCAATTGAATTTGGGGACCAAATTCTTTTTTTAGTGGGGGAGGGTGTAGAAACCCTGATAAATGAATATTTAAAATGAATTAAAATATATATATATAATACAGATAATAAGAAGAGGGTTAAATGGAGGAATAAAACCCAAGATGCAAATAACGCCTCTCATTAAGGCGTTAATTTAATAATAAACGCCTCTATCAAAGGCGTTATTCAAGAAAGGATGCCCTCTCCACACGGCGTCAAATGCTGAACGCCAAAAACGGTAAGGCCAAGAAACGCCCCTATCTTGGGCGTGTTTTAAACAAAGGAACACCCTAACGAAAGGCGCTTCTTAAGAAACGACCTGAACCAGGTCGTTAATTCCATTTGTGAACCGTTCGAACCCAGAGCTTATCCAGGGAAAGATTAACCTAATCCAGTAATTATCTACTAGGGTAAGGACTCTATTAGGGATATATTACCCTCACACAATCACTAACCCTAATAGGATTTCCAAAATCCTATAAATAAACTGTTCGATCCAACCCTAAATCTATTTGGACGGACGACTGTTGCACGGTACGTGAAGAACATATGTTCTTCTAATTCCTTTGTTTTCTGCTTTGGTTACATGAAGAACTAATGATTCTTTATCTTATGTTCCTTCTTACAGGTTAAGAAGCTCATACGAAAGAACCAGGTGTTGTTCTTTCTTCCTTAAATCCTCATCGATCATGTATTGATCTTCTCTTATGTGTAGGAAGTTTGTTCTTCATCTCCTTCTCTTCTTACAGGTCGAAGAGAGCACACGTAGTGAAGAACAAGGTAATGTTCTTCTACTATCTCCTCTGTTCTGATAAGTGAAGAAATTAATATATGTTTCTTCTTCTCTTCTTATAGGAACTGCAACATCTTCTTCTAGTTAAAATCCCTCACGTTCATCTTCAATCGACTATCTTAAGGTAGGTTTTCTCAAGTTACTGTAGCCCAAATGAAATTAATGCAAGATATATATATATAAGCATGTCATGCATACGGTTATTATAGTTTCCATGCGTTTTCTGAAATATTTTGAAAGCGACGCCCCTGTCAAGGGCGCTAATTCACATAAAACGACTCTTCCAAGGTCGTTAATTTCATATGTAACGCCCTGTACTCAGGCGTTAATTTCTTTGAACCATTAATCACCCATCTTAAGAACTGATTATCTATGAAATCATGATTATAAAATAATGCATGATCCTCTGTCTTCAACTTACTAACTTTACTGTCATGATATTATATTCGTTCCTCTGTTATCCTGAAATTATTACTGTCCTTAAAATTTCTGAAGAGACTTGAATTAACGACTTGAACAAAGTCGTTTTCCATGTGTTAACGCCCCATCACAGGGCGTGACTTGAAAAGTAATGCCCCTTGAGTGGGCGCTTATTAGGGAAAGTCCTGGAATATTTATTCTATAAAATGGAATTAAGACAGTAACGCCCCTTCCCAGGGCGTGTTTTATATAAATCCTGCAAATTATTTATATTCTGTCAAAATGTAAATAATGAGACGCCTGTGAATGCAGTCGTCAAATCTTTAAGAAACGACCCTGCCCAGGGCGTGTTTCTGATAAAATACTGAAGTTAGTGAAAATTCTGTAAAATAGAAATATGTAAACGCCCTTCTGTTAGGCGTTAATTACTTGATAAACGACTCCGCTTAAGTCGTTATTTTACTGTAAAAATTGATTTTCCACTGTTTCTGTTAACCGATGGTTTCATATGTATATAATATATATATCGGCACTATTCTCCATTCCGTGAGTATAGTCCCATGTTTCATGTTGTTTTATCGATCACACTCAACTCTCATTGACCTACAAGCTCTCCATTGGACATTCCGTTCCTTTGGACTAGCGAGTTAGTCATAGAGACCTCCGTAAGACTCCTCGTAGCCTTGGATTCCCGCAAGGCCGACTGAGCTGGTTGTACCCTAAAAACCCATTACACGATCCTTGCCATGTCAATCTAAAGAAACATGGTATACCGGCCCTTATGATTATACAAAGAGTATATCATAAGAACTTCTTAATGGGATGATGATATCATGCCATATCATGTCATTATTGTAAACCTCAATTCTATGATAAGAATGAGGGTATCTTGCTTGATATAATGTTCATGTGGACCTAAATTCTATATAAAGAATGTCCATATTGATTTGTCATGGTACCTAAGTTAAAGGAACCTTACTCTACCTAGTTTTATCGATATCGTGATTATACCGTTATTATCGTCATTCTATGTCCTTTGTCATATTTTTGGACTCTATTCTATCGATGTTGTCATACGTATCTACAAGCTTGATTATTGAAATTCTATATTGGCTATATAAACAAGAGTGGATGTCAAAAACACATGATAAATGCCTACGCATATAGGGCCCGATCTGGTCCTAGGAGGAGCACCCGAAAGTACTTGTGCCCATGGGAGTTAAAATGATAAGGTATCTGGCATTATACCGAGTACTTGACTTGCTTGATTGGACATTCCACACACATCTTGTACTTGAATCGTACTTGACTGGACATGAATTGTGTGGCCCGAAAAAGGGTAATTTACTTGCTTGATACATGATAGCCAAAAGTTCTTGACATGACTTGTTAAATGTACTTGCTTGAATATCTTGAATAAACTTGTCATCTTGTTGGAAGTTCATGATTAGTTCATCTTATTCCTTGATATTACATTCTCTCTATCTTGTCGTTTTATGCGAGCATGCATAGCTTTATTGCATTCATGAAAGATGTAATTACTTAAACCCCTTGCTAGTACTTGAGATATAATTTCCTACTGAGCGTTCGCTCATTCTGTTTGTCCCTTTTTACTTTTCAGGTAAGTCCGGCGACGATGGAAGTCAATCGGATGGGAATGGTCAAGAGTGAAAGTGATAGAGCTGCTCAAGTGTCATCTAGTCTTTTCTATAGTTTCTTGAGTCAAATATGTATTCTTTTCCTTTTTATTAAACAGAGTATTGGATTTGTAATAGTCTATCCATATGAAATAAAGGATTGGGTCATCTTGCTATTTTGCGCATCTCTGTCTTTATGTCGAATACACGACCACTCTGATTGACATGATTGATATAAACTCGTCACGCGTCTCCGGGTATCTTCCACGCTCGGGGCGTGACAACCTACCAGAGGGCTATGATGGCAATTTTTCATGACATGATTCATATTTATATCGAGGTGTATGTGGATGACCTGGTTGTGAAATCAAGGACAAGGATTGAACATCCTGGGGTTCTAGCCAAGGTCTTGCAAAGATCACGAGAATATCAGTTGAAGATGAACCCCAAGAAGTGCATGTTTGGTGTTTCTTCAGGGAAGTTGCTTGGTTTCATTGTTAGCAAGAGGGGAATTAAAGTTGATCCCAACAAGGCAAGGGCCATTAGAGATATGCCTCCTCCCAAGAATTTGAAGGAAGTTCGAGGATTAATCGGGAGGTTGCAGTTCATTCGCCGCTTCGTCTCCCAGCATTCACAAAGATGTAGGCCGTTTTACGAGCTTACTAAGCCGGGAGTCAAGTTTAATTGGGATGACAAGTGTCAGGCAGCCTTTGACGGATTGAAGGATTATTTGGCCAACCCTCCTGTCCTGAGGCCGCCGATTCCAGGCAAACCACTCGTTCTCTATCTCTCCGTCCTGGATGACTCTGTAGGTGCTATCTTAGCTCAAGTAGACGAAGAAGGTAAGGAGAGGGCAGCATACTATTTGTCTAAACTTCTTAACCCCTGTGAACAGAGGTATTCAGCCATGGAGAAAACTTGCGCTGCTTTAGTCTGGGTAGTTCAGAAGTTAAAGCACTATTTCCTAGCTCACGAGGTTCACCTCATTGCTCGCATGAATCCGATCAAATTCCTCCTTGAAAAATCTATCCTCGCTGATCGATTAGCACGCTGGCAAAGCTTCCTCTCTCAGTTTGATATCACTTACATTCAACAGAAAGCCATCAAAGGTTACGCCATTGCCGAACATCTTGCTCACCACCCTCTACCTCGTTTTGATCCTGTCAATTCGGAGTTTTCAGATGAAGAACTAATGTCCATTAATAAACCCCACGATCCTATGTGGACATTACATTTTGATGGAGCTCTAAATTCCCAAGGAAGAGGGATCGGCATGGTTCTTTTGACACCAGAAGGGGTCACCATCCCATTTGCTGCTCGGCTCACTTTTCCCGCCACCAATAATATAGCTGAGTATGAAGCTCTTTTGGCCGGTCTTCAAACCGCTCATCGATATGGTGTCACCCATTTGAGGATTGTAGGTGACAGTCAGCTCATTCTGCGCCAGGTGTTGGTCAAATGCCGCACTATCAATCCTAAGCTCAAACCCTACCAGGAACTTGCTTCAGCTTATGCCAAGCTCTTCACCAAATTGATCTTCGTCCATGTTCCTCGTAGCCAAAATATCTTGGCCAACGCCCTTGCTTCTTTGGCCTCTGCTTTAGTCTTCCCTCCTGAGCGTGATTTTCATGTTCCCCTGATTCATCAGCGTGACACGCCAGCTATTAAGGATCGTGCATTCCTCGATATTAGGGATAAGGTGCTTGAAAAGATTAAGCAAAAGGAATCCCTTAAAGGCAAAGAGGTCATGCTTTTAGACTGGGAAGAAGAATTGGCTGACAAAGAGAAGCCTTGGTATTATGAGATTGCCAGATATTGCAATGATCAGTCCTATCCCGAGGAAGCCACTGCAGAAGAAAAGAAAGCAATTAGAAGAGTGGCTCAGCGTTATATTTTGATTGGAGGTGTGCTCTATAGGAGAGGGCTCATCGGTGTTTTATTGAGATGCCTCGACGATGATGAATCATGGAAAGTCGTGGAAGAGGCGCATTCTGGAGTATGTGGTGGTCATGTGAATAGCCAGATGCTAGCTAAGAAGATTCTTAGGCTAGGTTTCTATTGGCCAACTCTAGAAGAGGATTGTTCCATCTATGTTTGAAGGTGTGTTAAGTGTCAACTACACACCGACAAGATTCATTCTCCTGCTTCTTCACTCCACCCTACATCCTCGCCATGGCCTTTCTCCATGTGGGCTTTTGATATCATTGGACCTCTTGGTGATTCGAATCTCCTGACCAAGCAAAAATCATTCATCCTCACGGCAACGGAGTACTTCACCAAGTGGGCGGAAGCAGAAGCTTACGTGGAGATCAAAGCGTCAACCGTCTGCAAGTTTATAATGAAGAACGTCATCACGAGGTTCGGCATTCCAAGCACCATCGTCACCGACAATGGACCTCAATTTATCTCTCAAGAAATCAAGGATCTCTGCAACAGGTATAACATTGCATTGCATCATTCTTCTCCCTATTATCCGCAGGGCAATGGCCAAGCAGAGGCAACTAACAAAACTCTGATAAAAATTGTCAAAAAGACGTGTGAGGCTAATAAATTTTCGGACTGGCCAGACAAGCTAGTTGAAGCTCTCTGGGCCTATCGAACTTCCATTCGTACCCCCACTGGGCAAACCCCTTTCGCCCTTACTTATGGGATGGAGGCAGTAGTCCCTTATGAGATTCTCATTCCCTCTCTACGAGTACAATTGGATAAGGAATTTTCTATGGATGAACATCGTGATTCACTCCTCGCCTAATTGGAACTCCTAGATGAGAAGCGTCTGGTCGCCGCTGAGCATGCGCGCATTTATCAAAAAAGGCTCTCGCGTTTTTATCAAAAGAAGGTAATTGAGAGAAAATTCAAAATCGGTGAGATGGTAATTAAGAGGATTTTCGTAAAGCCGGGTGGCCCTCGCTCAAAACTCCAACCCAATTGGGAAGGACCGTTTGTTATAAAAGACATTTTTCCAGGCAATGCTTATAAATTGATTAATGCTGAAGGAGAAGAGTTAACTCACCCTTGGAATGGTTTGTATCTTAAGAAATACTACCATTGGTTTCAAAATCCAAACAAAATGAAAATTGTTTCAAAAATCCAAAACAAAGTGGAATATTTCCAAAAAAAACAAAAAAAAATAGAAATTCCAAAAAGCCAAAAAAAATAAATAGAAGAGATCAAAATTGGTGCCATGGCACACGAAAGATCAAGGTCCGAAAGGTCAAAATTCAGAATTCATTCATCAGTCTTGCTAACTTAAAAGGAGGTTGACTCCCGCACACACTACACGCTTTATTCTTGAACTCAAGCAGTGCGAAATCCGATGGAAAGTCAAAAACCTGACTAAAAGTGAAAGGCAATACCCGTTCTTTTCTTCTTCGGCCCATAAGGGAGGAAGGGAGACCTTGAGGTAGACACGCCAAGCCTATCCGCCGCCCTAGTAGGTGGAAGTCAAGGCCCAAAAGGGAGCAAATGCCATAAAAGCCCAAGTACAATTAGGTTTTTTCATCAATGCAAATGCAAATCAATTCCAAAGTGAAAGTCAAGTTGTGAAAAGAAAAGCATGTCAAGAGGGCAAAGTCCCCGCAAGGAAAACCTTGGGCGTATGCGTGCAATATAAAAGGGGCAAAAGGCAACAAATTTCCCTACGCCAAAGACCGAACCCCAACAGGCATAGGGTACGGGAGGTAACTTTGCCTTGAGCATCTCAGAATCCCTTATGGGCTTCCCTTATATTTTCTTCCATCCTTTCTATGTGGTAAGTCACGAACTGGCAGGATGGTCAAGACGGACTAAAGAAATTGCACTGTGCGAAATCTCGAATACAAGTCAACTATGACCACGTCAACCCCCTCTTAGTTACTCAAGAAAGGTTAATGAATTTTGGATGGTGACCGTGCAGGACCCGTGGTCTTGATAGCCTTGACACCCTTTTTCGCAGAATAATCCAATTAACGCCTTTGGCTAAGGCGCTTTTTATAGAATTAACGTCCTAGATTAGGTCGTCTCTTTCTGAATAACGTCTCTGAACAGGTCGTTACTTTCTCAAAAATCAGATTTCCTTTTCAAATTCACGCCGTCTTCTCAGGCGTCTTTATGTGAATCACGACCTACTATAAGGCGCGTTTTTCAGGAAAAATAACAAAAAAATATAAATGAGTGAAAAAAGAAAAAAAATGCATTTGTTCACGATGTATGCTTGCATGGGCATCTTTTATTTATGGTTGGCATATGCGTGCTTTGCATGAGGCATCTCCCCGCTATCAGCTATTTTATTTTTGCCTTATTTGATTAAAGGCTTGGCCCCTTGACCCCTCATTAAGGTCAAAATATTGCTACCCCTTGCTTATTGGGCGAGGGGCCAAGTCGAACAGATGAATTAACCTGTTTGTTCAAAGTGTGGATTACAGTTGTAGAAACAGGGCACAGTAAAGCAAACACGAAGAACGTGGAAAGAGGAAAGTACACAAACACAAGACCACAACTACACAAAGTGCTCAGGTAACAAAGAAATCTCAATCATATATATATATACATAATGAATGTCTATCATGTACAAGTGTGAGGGTGGAAGAGTACAAGTAAGTCGCTCAGCTCTCGCCTCCACCCTCCTCTCTCCTACTCTCAACCTCCTCCTCGCCGTCCCGAGCTGGCGCTGGTGGAGGAGGCATGGGCCCCCGTGAAGAAGCTGGAACCCGAACATGACCCCCTGCCTCGCTCCTCTCTCGGAGGGAATAGCCCGCCACAAAAGTGGAGCTGGTGAAGGAGTATCCCGCAGCCCGTGCTCGCTCGCGCCCTCGCTGGAGACGCTCCTCAGACACTTGTAGCCGCTCCTGAGAAAGGATCAACTGGGTCCTCGAGTCTGCCAGCTCTCGCTCGCGTGCTGCTACCTGCTCCTGGTACCGAGCACTCTCCGCCTGGTACTCCTCCCGCTCGCGAGCACGCTCCTCGCGCTCCCGGGCACGCTCCCGTCGCTCCAGCTCAAGAGCCACCCGCAGCTCGGCCACGTCCTGAGGAAGCTCCTCTCGTCGCCTCAGGGACCTCTCAAGCTCTGAGATCCGCTGATCACGGATCGCCAACTCGGTACGTACCGCCTGAAGCTGAGTCGTCTGCAAACAGGTAAGCAAATCATCAATTCCACAATTAATGCAATGATTCAATTCAAGCAATATATGATTGAACCACTCACCTGTGTGCTCGTCGCACGGAAGCCCTCATCAACGCAGGTAAGAGCGGCTCGAAGCTCCTCAGTCTGTAAAATGAATTTTCATCAGTGCACAATTATATAATCAATATTTGAATGGATCTGTGTTTTGGAATTTACCCGTGAAGCGAGATCGCGCTCTGCTGCCTCGGCTCGTGCGATCGCTCCGGCTAGCTGCCCTGCCAGTGCAGTCACCTCTGCACTGGGCCCTCTCAAGCCGGAGGCCTCTCCTGGGTCTCTCCTCACTGCTCCCTACTGGGCACGCTGCATTCATTGAGATCGTCAGTGGCTAATAATCAATAACTCAAAAAAAGAAGAAGAGAGATATACATGTGCATATAGGAATAATTTAAACACTCACCAGGGTCTCTAGGTCAGCCCGGGTGGCGGCCAGCTGGTCCTCTAGGCTGTGTAGGTGGGCCTGGGCATCCATCGCCGCTATGTCCCGTGCATCCTGCATTCATTACATATTAGTCACATGATAGAGAGCATTTGCATTTAATTTAGAAATAATTGCATTCATACATACCCGTAAGACCCTCATCTGGGGTCGGCCGGCGTAAACCTCCCAGTAACGCCGGAGGTACTCGGAGCTGTCAGTCGCCCGGGAGGTGACTCTGGTCCCGCCTCGCTGCCAGTCGACGTACTGCTCCTCGAACCGCACCCTCCAGTCGGTCGCCTTCGTACGACCGCGCGTCTTCTTCCCGATGCCCCGCGGCTCGCCTACCTCTACCCACTCCTGGTGAAGGCCTAGTGTCCTCATCACCAACCTAAGCCGTAACAGCTCGATCTCGCTCAGGCAGTGAACCCAAAGCTCACGCTCAAAATGAGGACGACCCGCTACGACCCACGGCTGGCCCTCGTCCGTCATCCCCTCATAGGGTCTCCACTGAACCTGCATTCATAAACATACATGTCATCATTTCATCATCATCATAATAAATTCAAAATAAATGCAAAAGAAAGATGCATAACATTCATTCATACCAGCGAGGGAGGGAAGTCGCGGAACTCTCTCCGCAGCACCCACAACTCGTAACCGAGTAGGGCTCCAAACACTATCGGCAGCCAGCGCCGTGCTAGAGGGAAAGCTCCCTCACCTCCAGGCCGTGAGTCAGCGCGCCCCATCGGCATGTATAGATGGCTCCAAACCTGCATCCATGCATCATATTAGTGAAGCATTCACCAGCATGATAAAAATAAAAGAAAAGAAAAATGAAAAATGCATACCTGAAGAAAAGGTGAGAAGCCACTGACGGTCGTCTCTCGACCTGTCCCGGTGGACAAGTTGGCCATCATGTGCGCCAGCAGCGCCGCTCCCCAGGCGTAGCTGCCAACTGCCTCCAAGTCCTCGAGTATCCCTAGGAATCGGCAGTTGATGACGTCGCCCTTCGTCCCGAGCAATAGCCTCCCCAGTAGCAGTAGCAGGAACCTCCTCAGGTCTCGGTCTGCTCTCTCTCTGTCGGCTGGGTCCTAGCAGTAAACCGCCCTAGCCCCATCTATCAATCTCTATGAGAACTGCTCTAAGGTCTCCCCGGACCTGTGCCTAGCATTCCCTAAGCCCATCACTATAGTAAGGTCGGTGCGGAAGATAGTCCTACACTCGCTGGGTGTCTCGTAGACCATCTCTAGCCCTAGCAGCCTCTGGGCGAGCTCAGTGTAGTCAGGGTAGGTGATCCCGCTCACAGCCTCACCGTCTACCCTCAACCCCGTAATCCTAGCCACATCTCCAGGGTAGGAATCATGTTCCCCCATGGCATCAAGAATGCCTGGCTAGTCCTGTCCCATCTCTCCCGTAGAACCTGGATAAGTGGTAGGTCTGGCCTAACTGGCTCTATGCTAAGGAAGGCCCCAAACCCCATAGCATCTACCCTCGCTCTCTGAAACTCGGGGAGGCCGTAGTATGCTGCTCGGACCATAACCCAGGAGATCCGTGTCCTCATCAATCCCTGCATGTAAAGAAAAGAATTTTACTTAATTATGTTGATTATTCATGCTGAATCTCATTTTGATTGCCTCGGATTATATTGGTGTTTGATTTTAATTAACGACCATCCTCAGGTCATGGTTCGTTGAATTAGCGCCCCTGAGGAGGGCGTGGTTCCGAGTGTGCTTTGAATTTGCGACCTATCCTAGGTCGCTGTTCATCTGAGAAACGCCTCTAGGTTGGGCGTGATTCTATGGTTAATTTCTGAATTCCTAAAAAATATTTCAAGTCACGCCCTTGGGTGGGGCGTTTTCCAAAATGGGTCCGTTAATTAATCAGGAATTAATGAATGGACGACCTCTGGTTTGGTCGTCTGTTGTTGAATCAACGCCCCGATGGGAGGCGTTGTTTTCAAGTTTTTCAGAAAATAAAATAAAAATAATGGCATGCGAAACAAATTCATGGAAAAATATTTGAAATAATTAAAGCATGGAATTGATATAAATTAACAGCATGATATGAATTTAAATGGGCGACATGCTTTAGGGCGTGTTCTCATGGGGTTAATTATTCTTCAGGAAAATAATTTAATTAACGCCCTTGGGATGGGCGTGTCATGTTTGAAACGTGACGCCCCTGAGGGCGCCTTCTTTCTGGGTTGCAGGGTTTATACCAGAGGGCTATGGAAATTGCATAAAAATGAAATTAAAATAAAAAAATGGAATTAGGGTCAGGGGCCTACCTTCTTGTGCTTGGGTTCCTGTGGTTGAGGCCGTGGTTGGCGTTGTCGTCGGAGTTGGCCGGGGCGAGGACCGGTCGCCGCCGTGGGCGGCGGCTCATCGCCGTCCTCATCTTCTCCTTCTTCTTCCCCCTCGCCCTCTTCATTTCCTCCCTGTTCGTCTCCTCTACCTTCGTCTTCTTCACCTCCTTCGTTGGCCTCTTGGCCTTCTTCAGCTTCGTCGCCGGCCGCCACCGTCGGTGCGTCTTCGTCGGCCGCCGCCACTGCGTCGTCTTCCTCGCCGTGGGCGTCATCGCCCAAGTCCACGACCTCTGGGCGGCCACCCTCTGCCTCTTGAAGCCTCCGCCGGCCATGGCTTAGGGCTAGGGTGGAGAAGGGAGAGAGATAGAGAGAGAGAATGAGAGAGATTGGGGGAGGGGGTTCTCGGTTAGGGTTGCAGAAGAAAGAGAGAAAGAGGGGAAATGGACGGAGGAAGAAGAAGAAAGGAGGGAAAGTTAAGTCGAACGGTCAAAAAGAATTAACGACTTAAGGAAGGCCGCGTCTTGTGGAATTAACGACTGACATAAAGGCGTTTCTTAATAATTGACGATATTTCTTAAGGCGTTATTTTTGTTTGCATGGGGAATGATAACCGTCGTCAGACGCATTTAATGGCAATTGATTGATTTGATGGGAATAATCATTACTGTTTTTGAGTAACGACTAGGATTGAGGCGTTATTTATATGAAACGTGGCTGTCCTGAAGGCGTTACTTTTGGGATTTCAACGAATATATTTTGGAATATGAATCGTATTAACGCCTTGCCTTAGGGCGTTTTTCAGTTAACGCCCATTGGTGAAGGCGTCAAATTTATGAATTGGAATGTTGAAGACGACCTGTGGTGAAGGCGTCCTTTTATGAATTCACGGCGTTGCTTGAGGCGTTATTTGCAACAGAATCAGAACGTTGGAAGAGTTGATCAGAAACACAGTAAGATGGCTCAATAAAGGAAATATCGTTGAGTTATTGGAAGGAAAAGATTACAATGCTTAATGAGTCATTTTGGGCCTCAATTTTCTAAGAGCTATTACATAAGATTTCCATTCATCTCTATCTTCATTCAAGCTTTCTACAGGTTGATGAGCCTTGTTGATTTTCCACAAAGCTTGAATAGTTGTGCATTCTTCACCATCTTCGTTGCTGCAAAGGTCCCGTCTCTTGATAGGAGAGAGGTGTGATGGGTCCTCGAATACTCGCCGTGGAAGCCCGAGTTGAAGGAGGCACCGATATGAATTGTACAAAACGAATTCTGAAGCGCCTATGAGACGAAGGTCCGTCCCGGGAGAGAATCTTGCACGGATTTCTTGGGTCTTGAGTATTCCCGGGACGCAAGTGAAGAGATTCTTTGGCATTACTTTGAGGTGCTCTCTCCATTCCGCTCTCTTCTTGATTTGAGGAATCCGGTTCGTCACTCTATTGCTTATCCCAAGTGAACCGGTCATATAAGAGAGTGGACTTTTTGAGAAGATTCTCGAGGATTGTTGGGTTTCGTCACATGGATCGAACTTGAAGTGGAAATCTACCCAACTAGAGAGTGCTAGCATGCATCCGTAGATGGGCCTTCCCATCGCCGCCGAGGTAAGCCCACTATAGAGATAGGCTAGAATCGCCGGTCCCACTCTATCTCCTTCCCATAGACTCACTACGGCGCTTAACTATGCCTCTTCTACAAAGTCCTCCATGGATGGGAATAGGAGTGCTCCTGCCAAGCACACCACGAAAGCCTTTGCTACCCGCTCTATCTCTTCATCTTCTTTAGCTTGATCCGCTCTCTTGTACACCCATGAGGCGAGCTTTAGAAGATTGATTCCTTTAGTGGCCTTGATTTGATTCACTAGGTTGGGGCTAGATACCAAGCTTGTTAATAGCTCATGAGAGGCAATTGGTTTTGGCATGATGGCCACCTTTTCCTCATCTTTTGCTTCGTTCTCTTTAAGCCTAAGATTATCTCCAATTCTTCTAATAGGATCGTGGCTTCAAAAGTAGAGAAGAGAAAGGTATGGGTGGAAGGATGCCATATCTCTACAAGAGCTCCTATAGCTGCCCAGTCAAGATGAATCTGATCATAATGTTTGGCATGGGTGACTAGACCCAGAAGATGCCATCTTGTTAAATAGACTCTCATATCTGAAGAAAATTTGGAGAGTATGAGAGGGAGCCACTTGATTTTTGTGAATCTCCTTGCTCCTGGGACATTTGGGAAGTCCTGTGGAAGAAAGAAAGGAAGAGCAATGCAGAGAAAGAAGAATGAATATGCATACAATGTTTCAGTAAAGATAAGAAAAGACAAGAACAGAAGGATTTTCTCTCTACCTGGTTCATAGAAATTCTACTGCTAATATGCCCGTTAATATCAGTCAACCTGGGAGTGGAGGACTTGGACCTCTTAATCACCCTCTCCATCTTCTGTTGCAGGAGGAAGCTCGGACGATTGCGGTGTCTGTAAAAGAACAGACA
This sequence comes from Amorphophallus konjac, assembly GCA_022559845.1. NCBI lineage: Eukaryota > Viridiplantae > Streptophyta > Magnoliopsida > Alismatales > Araceae > Amorphophallus > Amorphophallus konjac. The sequence continues at coordinate 253,174,673 of CM040119.1, forward strand.
GAAGAAGTAGCAGAAGAACAGAGCTCCGAAGGTTGCTTTGATTGATTTGAGGAATTGCCTTCCCTTTATAGGAGTCTGGGGAGTCTTAAGGCCATTCGGAGTTAGCAAGTTGATTGCCATTAGGATGAGGTTTAGTTTTCGAATCGGAAACAGAAGTTCGTGCTTAATTAACGCCTTCTGTTAGAGCGTCAATTGTTGAATTGACGACCTGACTGAGGTCGTGTTTTGTGTAAACGCCCTTTCCAGGGTCGTTTTCTTCTTGAACTCTTGGTGCATTTAACGCCTCAGTGAAAGGCGTGTTTATCATTTTGACGCCCTCTTTATAAGGCGCCTTTCATGTTTTGACGACGTTCAGTCCAGGCGTGAATTTGTGAATTTATGAATTTCCTTCCTTCCATGCTTTGATGAACTTAAGTGCTATTACTTCGTTGGAATTCTATTTTATTAAGCACTTATGATCATGTTATACTTTGAATTGAGGATTATTTATATTGAAATTTTGAGAGAACTAATGAACTTTTGAGTGCAGAAGATTGCAGTTTTCGAGATGTCCGGATTAATGTGGAGGTAAGATCATGTTGTTCTTGTAAGCATTATTACTATATGGTATCTACGCTATTATAGCATATCAAGGACCTTGTGGTTCTGATGAACCTGGAATTTGAGTTCCCCTTCATCAAAAACGGTGATAGTTCCAGGAAAGTCTTGATCACACGGATAGGCCGTTGAGTCGTTAAAGGTCTGGGACGATGGTTCCACTTTCTGAGTTGATGCGTGGACAAACGGGCTTCGGCCTAGTGTCAGCTTAGAGATCTGGATTCTTGACCAAATCTAGATGGCTTAGCAATATTATCCTTGGTTATTTTCTATCTTTTAGTTTGTTTTTTCTTTTCTTTTAGCCCAGCATGCATCATGTAGGACTTTGAGCTTCATGCTGAAAATTTTCATATTATGGCAGTAATGAAGGTCACTCGCTCTTGATTGAGTTGACATGAGATATTCCATTCCAAATTGAGTACTTTATTCTTTTTGAAGCCGCTTAGGCTGATTTCTTTGAAAATGTCCCTTTGCTGGGTCTTCATCTCAACTTCCTTTATTTTTCTACAAATCCACCTTGGTTGTAGCACGTCCACATTGGCTGGTAACCGCTCTCCAATGGTATCTCCTTATCGTGCCATGCGCACATTTTACTTGTTTAGTTTAATCTCCTTTATCCAGCAAATTGATACTTCCTTGGAATCACCCGGAGTTGTTTCGCTCAGAATCTTGGAAAGATTTCCAATGCTTAGTGTCTGAGGCGTGTCACATCACACCTTGGCATCTACTTATCAGTTCGCTCCACTTCATTCCGTTTGTTGCACTTTCGCTCCATTTCGTCTCACTCTCTTGCAAAGCAGACGCCAAGGCGGGGCAGCTGTAGACACGCCAAAATTGACGCTATGTTGATCAAATCTCATGTCACTATGTTGACGCCCCAAAGTGAACTTCAATAATTTCATAATATGAAGTTTTTCTTATTTTTGTGTGTTTTTGATTTGTTCTTGCATTTTGTGATTCGCGACCTGAAGAGGGGCGTGTTTTTAATAGCGATATTATCTAGGGCGTGTTCAAAAGAAAGGACGACCAAATGTCAGGGCGTCAATTCTTGGTATTATCCGGTTTCAAAATAAATTCAAAATAAATTCAAATTATTGATTAACGTCTTTCCTCAGGGCGTGGTTTCAATTAACGCCTTCATCTCAGGCGTGTTCTCATAATTTTCAAATAAAGTAAGTTTTATTGCCAAAATTTAATCCAAGAAGTGACGCCCTTGATCATGGTCGTGTTTTGAGTAACGTCTTGATGTAGGTCGTCAATTTGTGATTTGACGCCCTTCCGAAGGTCGTGTTTCACCTTCCGTGTTCTGCTTAAACTCCTCTTTCCTGGAGAGTTCCCTGCCTCCGTTGGTCTCCTTGCTCGAATTGGAGTTAGAGTCCTGCCTTCTTTGATCATTGCCTATCCTTATCTTCCCAAATTTGAGCTTATCTTCGATTGAAATCCTATAAAAGGATGTTCTGGTCGATCTAGATAGAGGTTGACGGGTCAGAGAGTCCACAAGTTTACGGGTTACGAGATCAGGGTTATAGAGCTTCATCTTCCTCCTGTGCGATCGTTTCGAAAAGGCTCTGCTTCCTCTGCTTCCGATCAACCGCGTCCACCTTGTTTCCCTTTACTGTCGTCAGGGACAGCAGGGTTCTTTTATTCTGTTGTGTTGTTTTGTCTTCATCAACCGATCATCATCACTGTGTTTTCTTCTTTTACGTTTGCATTAGCTGCATCATATCTCCTCCTTCCCTATTTTCTTTAGGGGTTTTAAAACAAAATAAGGTGCGCATGTTTTGTTCTTTTCTCATCATCATATTTTCTATTTGGGATTGAAACTACGTACACTTTTGGCTGATCCACTGCTTGTGTGTTTTGTGTCTTTTGCAAGGTAATCAATAAAGAAAAACCCCCTTCATCGGCCGGCCGGTTGAAGGAGGAGGAGGAATTCACAATCCATCCCGAGTTTTATTTTCCACCAGGTATTCGTGATCTTCTTTGTTTCTTCTTGAGGTAATCCCTCTGGCGATCACCCTCCTTAGTAGCACCACGTGCTTCTTTTCCTTATTATTATATCATCTCCTCCTTATTTTTGTCATGCTTTCTCATATTTAAATTTATTCTTCGTGTGTGGATTTATCACGATCTATAATAGGCGGCCCAATAATGACCGCATATCAATAATACGGCCCAGTTTGGCCCGTATATCTTGTTCATGGGTCTTAATGTCTTTTGGACATGAGCGGCCCAGAACTTACCGTTCATCCTTTAGAACGGCCCACTATCAGTCGTTCATTCTTGACCTCGTGGGCTGAGTTTCAGTCCAGCTCCTATATGCGCAGCCCAATCTTAGCCGCATATAGCCCTTGAGCGGCCTCTATATGATTGCACATCTCTCGGAGATGAGTTTTATCGTGTTTTGTGCTCTTGAATCCAAGGGCAGATTAGTCCTTTAAATCTTGAACTTCTGGACAGTAATCCCTCTGATTATTTGGCCATAAACTTGACTAAAATGTCTAGATGGAACTTGGGATCTTGGATCCGATAAATCAATGCCAACGCATCATAAGGGCCCAGTCTGGTCCTGGGGAGAGCGCCCGAAAAGTACTTGTGCCCATGGGAGTTTATAATGACAAGGTGAGGCATTGCACCGAGTGCATGACTCGCATGATGTCTACGACAGAAATCTCTTGTTACTTGATCGTGCTTGACTTGCTTATCTCTTGTTACTTGCTAGTGGCCATTTCCTCGTTACAATTTCCTGTTACACTTATTACATGATATTCTTGTTGAAATCCAGGTATCTTATATTTTCTTGACCTTGCAAGATCTTTATATTACGTTGTTTTTCTTTTGTATCGTCATTTCTTTTCTTATCATTTCACATGAAAATGGAATAATTGGTTAATTACGTAAACTTTCCTGTTATTATCTACTGAGCGTTCGCTCATATAGTTGTTTCCCCCCTTTCTAGGTAGCTCAGGTGATGATGCGCATATCGTTGGGGATGGGCAGGAGTGATGATTGGAGTGTACCAGTTCTAGATGTTTAGTTGGCATAGTTATCATGCTCTTAGTTGTGCCTTAGAGCATGTTTAGCTACAGTTGAGATATTACTGTTAAGTTGTTATTGCCTCCGTTTGTATTAAAGTTTGTTTAAGGTTATTGTACTAGATTTGGAATGTTTTATGACCAATAAAGTTATCTCTTTTCATAGCGCTCGTGTTAATGCTTAGATTAGCTTATCATTATTTCTAACTATTTCTGATTGTACGTTCCGATATTCCGCGTCAGGGCGTGACCGTTTAGGTGGTATCAGAGCCTAGGTTTCACATTCCTAGGTTTTCTAAGGTTCTAGATTTTCTAAGTTCTAGGGGTCTAAGTGATGGTATAGGACCCATAACCTTGTTATAAGTCTAAGAACCCAACCTGGTGAGATTTGGGTAGAAACTTGGGTTAAGTTCATACCTTAAATGTGATATTATCTATTTTTAATGAACCTAAATAATATATTCCACGTGTAGGCCTTTGCTATGGCAGCAGATCGCGCGGAATGGAGGAACTTGCAGCGCACGGTTCAAGGCCTTACTCAGGTTTTGCAACAAGTAGCCCAAGCAGGAACTGCTAACCATGGCACTGGTGATTTATATCGAAACTTTAGGGGGATGAATCTGCCGAGATTTGGTGGCTCGACTGACCCTGATGAAGCCGAGCACTGGCTAGAAGAAATGGGGAGGATATTCGAAGTAATGCAGTGCAGCAATCAAGAATGTGTCCTTCTATCAACCTTTCAACTTGAACGTGATGCAAGAACATGGTGGGATTCAGTGAAGGCTACCCCTGGTGATCAGCAAGTAACATGGGGGGAGTTCGAGGAATTCTTTAATAGCAAGTACTTTTCTAATAGAGTGCAAGAGAAGAAGGCAGCGGAGTTCGCGGCTTTGAAGCAGCGAAATCTGTCTGTGGCAAAATATGAAGCTCATTTTTCTCGGTTATCCTGATATGCTACTCACTTGATATCCATCGAGAAGATGAAGGCTAAGCACTTTCTGAATGGACTGAAGCTACTATATATCAACCAATTGGCACCAATGGAAATCCCAACCTATTCTAAGATGGTGAGAAAAGCTCAAGTCCTAGAAGATACTCTAGAAATGACGGAGAGAATCCGTGGAAAAAGTGCAAGGAAGGAACAACCTACGGGTTCCGGGAATATCAAACCCGGGTATGATAAGAAGAGGCCCATTAGTGGGTCTGGTTCGTGGAGTGGGTCCGGATCGTGGAAGGGCAAGATGTCGAAACGTGAAGACAAGAAGCCTGGCCCTATTGTTCCATTCAAAGGAGTATGCAAGTATTATGATCATCCAGGTCACAAGATGGAGGAGTGCTGGCGCAAGCTAGGTGCCTGTTTTCGATGTGGAAGTAGGGAGCATCGTATCCCTGACTGTCCTCTTTTATCTGAGCAAGCTATGCCAGCAAAACCACAAGGCATCAAGAAACAACAAGGCAAGCTCCAAGCTCTACAAGCAGATGAGGCAGGAACCACTGAGGGTGGTGGACTCGTCAAAGGTACTCTTATTATACTTGACAAGCCAGCATTTGTTCTTTTTGATATTGGTGCCACACATTCATTTATTTCTTAGAATTTTGCTAAGTCTTTAGCTGTGAAGCCTATTTTGATGGATTCTCCGTTAGAGATTTCAACCCCTATTGGTACTAGATCAGCAATTCAGTATTTCTATCCTTCTAGTAAGGTTATGATTGATGAACAGAATTTTTCAACCGATTTAGTTTGCATGGACATGAAGGATTATGATGTAATCCTAGGAGCAGATTGGTTAGCTAGATATGAGGCAAATGTTCACTGTAGTACTAGCTCTGTGTCTTTTACTAGGCACTCGAGACTTTTTCTTGTAGGAGTTAAACACCATAACTCCGTATCACTTATCTCGGCTCTTCGAGCTGATAAGCTGATGAAGCATGGATGTAAAGCTTTTCTAGCCTTTGTCTATGCGACCCCTGAGCAGTAGATTGAGGTTAAGGACATTTCTGTTGTCTGATATTTTTTTGATGTCTTTCCAGAGGAACTGCCAGGACTTCCACCTGAGCGGGAAGTTATCTTTTCTATTGATCTCATTCTTGGCACATCTCCTATTTCCAAAGCTCTGTATCGTATGTCTCCTGCAGAACTGAGGGAATTAAAGTAGCAGTTGATGGAATTGCCCAAGAAGTGTTTCATTCGTCCAAGTACTTCCCCTTGGGGAGCCACTGTATTATTCGTCCGGAAGAAAGATGGTTCGATGAGGTTGTGCATCGATTATCGGCAATTGAACTAGCTGACTGTCAAGAACAAATATCCATTGCCGAGGATTGATGAATTATTTGATCAGATAGTGGGAGCTCAGTATTTTTCTAAGATCAATCTTCGATCTGGATATCATCAGTTGCGGATTAAGGAAGAGGATATCTATAGAACAACTTTCCGCAGCAGGTATGGTCATTTCGAATTTGTCGTTATGCCTTTTGGTCGAATGAATGCACGAGCAGCTTTCATGCAGTTGATGAACAATGTATTTCGGCCCTATCTTGATCAATGGGTCGTGGTATTCATTGATGATATCCTGATTTATTCCAAGAATGAAGAGGAGCATACTGAACATCTGAGGATGGCATTGCAACTATTGAGAGATCATCAGCTATATGCCAAGTTCAGTAAGTGTGACTTCTGGCTGCAAGAGGTGTCCATTCTCAGACATATCATCACAAAGGAAGGAAATTTTGTTGATCCTTTAAAGGTAGAGGCAGTGAAGAATTGGGATCAGCCTACCAGTGTGACTGAAGTTAGAAGTTTCCTAGGCCTAGCAGGCTACTACCGAAGATTTATCCAAGATTTCTCTAAGATTGCGGTACCTATGACAAGATTAACCCGCAAGGAGAACAAATTTGATTGGTCAGAAGAATGCCAGCGAAGCTTTCAGACTTTGAAGGAATGTTTAACTACTGCACCTGTATTGGCTTTACCTTCTGGTGAAGGAGGTTTTGTCGTATACATTGATGCTTCAGGTATTAGTTTAGGCTGTGTACTCATGCAGCATGGGAAGATGATTGCCTATTCTTCTAGGCAGTTGAGGAAGCGTGAAGAGAATTACCCTATTCATTATTTGGAACTAGCAGCGGTGGTATTCACCTTGAAGATATGGAGACATTACTTGTATGGAGAAACATTCACAATGTTTTCAGATCATAAGAGTCTGAAATATTTATTTTCTCAGAAGGAACTCAATATGAGGCAAAGAAGATGGTTGGAGTACTTGAAGGACTTCGACTTCTCGTTTGAGTATCATCCTGGAAAAGGTAATGTTGTGGCAGATGCATTAAGCCGGAAGCCTATGGCTAAATTGTCAAGTATCATGTTACAAGAGTGGAGGCTACTGGAACAATTAGCTATCCTGGACGTTAATGTTGACAACGATCGGGTTAGGATTGCACAGATTCGACTTAAGCCCGAATTGTTGATGGAATCAAGTCTTTGCAAGATAATGATCCCGAGCTAGTAGAGGTCAAGGGAAGCTTGAGCAGCAGACCTGACTTCATGATGGCTGATGATGGAAGATTGTTATTCCAGGGTAGAACTTGTGTACCTGATGAAGCTAAATTAAAGAACAAGATTCTTGAGGAAGCTCATAGATCCAGATACACCATTCATCCTAGAGGCACTAAAATGTTCAGAGATTTGAAAAGATCATTTTGGTGGACAAATATGAAAAGGGAAGTTACAGACTTCATAAGTAGATGCTTGGTTTGTCAACAAGTTAAGGTTGAACATTTCAGACCGGCAAGAAAGTTGAAATCACTCGACATACCCCAATGGAAGTGGGAAAGTATTGGCATGGACTTCATTATGGGTCTACCTAGGACTCGTGGTGGATTGGATGCAATATGGGTGATTATCGATCGATTGACAAAGTCAGCTCATTTCTTACCCATTAAGTCTAAATGGACAGTTGATATATTGGCTGCTTTGTATTTGAAGGAAGTGGTAAGGCTCCATGGCATACCAGTTAGCATTGTGTCTGATAGAGACCCCGGATTTACTTCACATTTCTGGAAGGGACTACAAGAATCTCTGGGCACTCATCTGAATTTCAATACTACTTTTCATCCGCAGACAGATGGACAGACTGAAAGAACCAACCAGATAGTGGAAGATATGCTTAGAGCATGCGTGATTGATTTCAGAGGCAGTTGGAGTGATCACTTGGCATTAATTGAATTCGCCTACAACAACAGTTATCAATCCAGCATACAGATAGCTCCTTTTGAAACATTGTATGGAAGAAGCTGTCGTTCCCCGTTATTTTGGGATGAGGTAGGTGAGAAACAATGGCTTGGACCGGATCTTATTTCAGAATCATCACAGAACATCCGTATTATCCGAGACCGGTTACAAGTAGCCCAATCAAGATAGAAGAGTTATGCCGACAACAGAAGAAGAACATTGGAGTTTTAGGTTGGCGAGCATGTATTTCTAAAGGTCTCTCCTACGAGAGGGATTCAAAGATTTGGCATTCAGGGCAAGCTAAGTCTGAGATATATTGGTCCATTCGAGATCCTAGATAGAGTGGGAGAGGTTGCTTACAGGCTGGCTTTACCGCCTCAGTTGTCTGGCGTAAATAATATTTTCCATGTGTCTATGTTAGGGAAATATGTGTATGACCACACTCACGTCATTCAGCATGTGGATTTCGAATTGAAAAAAGATTTAACCTATGAAGAAAGACCTATCAAGATTCTGGACCGGCAACAACAGCAACTCCGAAATCATTCCATACCAATGGTCAAAATTCAGTGGAGTCGGCGTGGGACCGAAGAAGCTACTTAAGAGTCTAAAGATACTATGCGGAAGTGGTATCCCAACTTATTCTAGGTGAGCTATCTTTTTCCCTATTTTCTATATTTAGTGCAGTGAATTTGAAGGACCAAATTCCTTAAAGTAGGGGAGGGTGTAATACCCCGGTTTAGAAATTGAAATTTAATTGAAATAAATGAATTTTAGAAATTAATATTTAATTCTTTAGTGAATAGGACAATTGAAATTTCGACTACCTTATAAAAATCCAAAAAAATCATAATTTGATAAAGGACAATTTATTTAACAACTTTGTCAATCCAACAAAAATCCGTAACTAGGTCTAATTAGAGGTTTCAGCCCAAAGTGCACACTTACCTAACCTTAACTTAAACCACGAAATTAGAGCTTAATACTCCATCAAATGAGCCCAAATTGGTGGTAAATAAAAGGTCACGATCTATGGATCATTTTCCCTTTGTCAATTCATCGAAACCCTAACCCTAAAACTTGTAGTCAGCCGAGCTTGGGAGAGGTCAACAATTGCGGCGACGTTTTTATCATGCCACTTGCTTCGACGAAATCTCCCAGCACAGAAGGATCCAGAAGGTGTATGAGCTATAAAAACAAAGCTCTACAACCCTAGAATCCTTTGGTAGCAGTGGCGGCCGCAGTGGAGATCGATCAAGGGAGATCTTTGGAGATTAGTGGAGACGTGTCGACGTCCTTTCTTCTTCCTTTCTTCTTCCTTCTTTACTCGATTGAGGTAGGTAATAATGAGCCCAATATAAAGTGTTATATGGTTGGAATCAACATCTAGTCCTCTTTCTTTTGAGTCATGAAGCCCTAAATTCTATTAGGTATTCTGCGCGAATTTAATGGTTTAGTAGAGGCATGTCAGAATTAGGGTAGAATTTGTTCCCCTTTGATTTCAGTAGCGATTTCAGGCTGTAAATCTAAAATTGATTCATGCATCTTGTAGAGTTTTTCATTCTCGTTCTATTAATAGTAAAAGTCCCAAATTCCATGATGTATACCCTTCGAATTTCGTGTTTTATTGTAACCCTAAAAACCTCGCCGAGGGCGGGCAAGGGTTGGTTCAATCGGATTTTTACAAGACTTGGACGGTCTTACGATAGACCACACATCCTGGATGGACGGTTCCTGAAGGACCACACATCCTAGATGGACGGCTCCTGAAGGACCACACATCTTGGGATGGGCGGTCCTCACCTAACCATATATCCGGATGTGCGGTTCCCAGAGAACCACATATCTAGATGTGCGGCTCTCAGAGAACCACACAACCCTGACAGGATGTGCGGCTCCTAGAGGACCACATATCTGGATGTGCGGCTCCCAAAGGATCACATAACTTGGATGTGCGGTTCCCAGAGGACCACATAACCCTTGGGCAGCCACTTCCTGACCGCACAACTACCCTTCAGTCAAGTAGATGTAAGGTCCTGTAAGGACCGCACATCTATGCAGAAATGACTTCGTGTGAGCTCTACATGATTCATATTAGTATCTAAATTGATAATTAGTAAATTAGAAACCCATATGATAAATGGTAAATTATGCAAGTAAATTTCTAAAAAATGGATGTTATTTATTCCCACATGATCTTGTTCATTATCATTATCATCTTGATTCATCTTTTTGGCAATTAAATTAATGTAAATCATGATCCTTCATAAATTGAGATGGAAATTAGGACTAAAATGAATATTAGGTTGCATGACAGCCATTCTATCCCAGTAGAACGGTTTGACCAATTTACCGACTTTCAATAAGTCATTAGCCCTATTAGTCGTGTTAGCCTTGAACTTACCCCCGGACACTCCATCCGGCGGACTTAACATCATCTTGGGATCTCTGTATATCCTTGTTAAGAACCTAATGAAGCACCAGAAACACCGATTCACGTGACTGAATCGCTGGTTTATGTCTTGGATCGAATTGGGCTATGAGAGGCATGCGCCGCCAGTAGTGGACCGCATATCCTCATAGGCGGCCCAATAATGACCGCATATCAATAATACGGCCTAGTTTGGCCCGTATATCTTGTTCATGGGTCTTAATATCTTTTGGACATGAGCGGCCCAGAACTTACCGTTCATCCTTTAGAGCGTCCCACTGTCAGCCATTCATTCTTGACCCCGTGGGCTGAGTTTCAGTCCAGCTCCTGTATGCGCGGCCCAGTCTTAGTCGCATATACCCCTTGAGCGGCCTCTGTATGACCGTACATCTCTCGGAGATGAGTTTTATCGTGTTTTGTGCTCTTGAATCCAAGGACAGATTAGTCCTTTAAATCTTGAACTTTTCGACAGTAATTCCTCTGATTATTTTGCCATAAACTTGACTAAAATGTCTAGACGGAACTTGCGATCTTGGATCCGATAAATCAATGCCAACGCATCATAAGGGCCTAGTCTGGTCCTGGGGAAAGCGCCCGAAAAGTACTTGTGCCCATGGGAGTTTGTAATGACAAGTTGAGGCATTACACCGAGTGCATGACTAGCGTGATGTCTACGACAGAAATCTCTTGTTACTTGATCGTACTTGACTTGCTTATCTCTTGTTACTTGCTAGTGGCCATTTCCTCGTTACAATTTCCTGTTAAACTTATTACATGATATTCTTGTTGAAATCCAGGTATCTTATATTTTCTTGACCTTGCAAGATCTTTATATTACGTTATTTTTCTTTTGTATCGTCATTTCTTTTCTTATCATTTCATATGAAAATGGAATAATTGGTTAATTACGTAAACTTGCCTGTTATTATCTACTGAGCGTTCGCTCATATAGTTGTTTCCCCCCTTTCCAGGCAGCTCAAGTGATGATGCGCATACCGTTGGGGATGGGCAGGAGTGATGATTGGAGTGTACCAGTTCTAGATGTTGAGTTGGCATAGTTATCATGCTCTTAGTTGTGCCTTAGAGCGTGTTTAGCTACAGTTGAGATGTTACAGTTAAGTTGTTATTGCCTCAGTTTGTATTAAAGTTGGTTTAAGGTTATTGTACTAGATTTGGAATGTTTCAAGACCAATAAAGTTATTTCTTTTCATAGCACTTGTGTTAATGCTTTTATTAGTTTATCATTATCTCTAGCTATTTCTGACTGTACGTTCCGATATTCCGCGTTGGGGCGTGGCAGGTGATGGCTTGAGATTCCGGGATGGCAATCCGAGACCTAGAAGTCATAGCTCTCCACCTATTGGCAAATTGAATGGAGTCCTCATCGGGCTTCATCTTTTCCATGATAAAGTCCGTGAGAGTGGGAGCTACACTAGCCATGTGGCCGAAATGAGCGATGAAACGTTCAGACACAATGTCAAAATTGATAAGATCAATGGCTGGGAGTGAAGAGAACCACCTAAAGGCCTTTCCTTCAAGAGATTTTTGAAAGAGATGAACTAGGAGGACCCGATCGTAAAGCCATTGATGAGAATCCATTAAAAAACAAGGTGTTCATGTGGATCAGTGGAACCATCATACTTTCGATATTTGGGGGCTTTGAAACCCGGGGAAAAATAAGCATTCAGAAGTTTGCAATAGCTAGTGAAGGAATGAGGTTGAGGTTCAGGGAGACTTTTGGCAAAAAGTTTCCGAACATACCTTTCCACCTCTTGTTGGGATATGAGATTGGATTGCTTAAGGGGTGCATTGACATGAGAAATGGGAGATGATACAACCCCTTGAGAGTGAAGAGGATGGTTAGGTTGATTAGGAACACGAGAGGGAGCCCTATTGAGTGGATTTGGCATTGGAATTGGAGATCTCCTAGGAGTGGATTGAGCATTGAGATGTGATCTAGCTTGGGAAGCTAGGGTGATGAAATAGTTAGGGGAATATCGGGATAGCACCCTAGCTAGCTCTTGGTCCTCTTTTGGGAACATTGATGGGGTTTTGACATTGATGGATTCTTCACTTTGGGAGGATGATTCTTCACTAGTTGTGCTTTGATGTACATCAATTTGTGAATTTTGACACATCCCAATGAAAGCATTGGGTGTATCTTCCTCGACATCAAGCCGGGTTTGTGTGTCATAAAATTCAAGATCATCCTCATCAACATCATGCATGTTAGAATAACATTGGTCCATTGTAACTCAACATAATTAATGTTTAGAGAATTGAAGTGCAATTTTTAAGGCCAATTAGGATTGAGTTAGTGGTATCTAACATCAAGCATGTATTCAAACTATGCGCCCCAAATTTTTAGCTTAGGTTAATCCCGTGATAAGTACAATTTGAGTTTGTCCCTCTTAGATGAGAATGAATTTTTCTAGGGAAATCAAGGCCAAACTCCGGGATAAGCTTAAGAAAATCTCACTCAAACCCTTTAGGAAATCTAATAGGAATTCAAAGATACAACCTGCCCGACGACCGTGTGGGAATCCACGGTTTGCGGGGACTCACGGAGGTTCCCAATTGAAAAGGACTAGTTACACCCGAGTCAGAATACCAAGGTGAAGAGTCCAAATCAAAGGGACGGTGTTCATTATATGTGTGATGCCGGCTCTTCCTAAGCCCACCCCGGATTCAAACTTGCAATGTGAGAACAAACAGAAGCAAAAATACACAAAAAAGCTAAACTATGCAAATAGGATCGAAATGGCAGCAGAAACGCGAACAGGAGACGGCCAACCCGATGGCCGCTCAAAGGGGTTGGGCGGCCAGATACATGGCCACCTTGGGACTTGGGCTGCCAAGTCTTTGGCCTTCCAGGATGGTGGGCGGCTAGGTCTTTGGCCACCCTGGGACATGGGCAACCAGAAACCTGACCGCCCTCTGTTTTGGTCCTGCAAGTCCACCAAGTGTAGAACAAGCATAGAGAGCAACTAAAAGTGAAAAATAAAGATGGCAAAAAGCTATTTGCTAGAAACTAAATACAATAGACTTCAATCTAAAGACTCACAGTGAGCAATGAGGGTCCCACCATGATCGCCAGAAAGTTATAGGTGCCAGAAGTGCGTCCGCGTATGGTGTGCGTGTGTGTCCTCCCGAACTTGTGCTGCTACTACCTATAGTGCATAGGTTAGAAAGAGAGAAAAGGTGTGATCGCCAGAGGTGTTTACCTGAACCTCATAGGGGTAGAATGATGGTGAACGCCTTAGGAACATGATAATGTGGGTTCCTGTCCTCGCTCTCGACCGGCCAAGAGCAAGGAGCCCTGCCAGTCGATGACGAAGTCCCTGCAAATTTACCAGCAAACAAAGAGAATAAATCCATTAGACTGTGATAGTGTAGTATATGCTCAAAATGAAAGGAAGAACATGCAAATGGTGGTGATCGTACTGGGAAGGGGGGTGGAAAAGGGGATGGCCGAGACTTTCGACCATCTGCCTTTCCTATGTGTTGGGTTGAAAAACCTCTTTAAAATAGGAAACTAGGAAGATCCAACATGTATGAATGCAGTGAAACAAGAAGGAATGTAGCAATATAGGGAAGAAGGGAAAGAAGGACGAGGTTTTCCCGTCGACCATGCAGAGGGCGGCCAGCTATTTGGCTGTTTGAAAGAGGTGGACGGCCATCGATGTGGCCGCCCCATGCAACTGGGGCTCGTCCACGGCGGAGCTCTCTAACTTCGGGTTCTGCTACTATAGGAAGGTCGGGGAAGGCGCTCTCGTGCTCACAGCTCTCCCTCTGGGCTCTGAACTACTAGCCTCTCCTCCTCCCAAAATGTCCAACCCCCATGAGAAAATGTCCAACCCCCTCGTGAGAAAAATGTCAAACCCCAACACATGCGAGAAAGATCGGAATGGGTTTTTGTATGTGGGGGAATTCCATCCAAAAATCATTCCAAAATGGATTACAAGTGAGGCTACATCGGTCTCGAACCCTCCCGAGGTGGGAGCAGTTGTGAATGATGTGCCCGGAGTGGGCAGAAACGTGGGTTTGACTGTAGTTATCAAGATGCAGCCAAGTAGAGGGCCGTTCAAAGGAAGCTGGGCGGCCATGTCGCTGGCCACCTTGAGGAGCTAGGTGGCCAGGAGTTTGGCCACCTTGGGGAGCTAGGCGGCCAGGAGTTTGGCCACCTTGGGATGTGGGCGGCCAGCTCTCTGGCCACCCTGGAATGGGCTGGGTGGCCAACCATCTGGCCGCCCAAGGGTATAGGCGGCCAAGTCTTTGGCCTTCCAAGGATCAGTGGAAAAAAAAGGAGAGAATCATATATAGCACCTCAAAAAAATCACCTCGAGTGGAGCCTACCTAAACAAGGATGAGACTGCACACAACCAATCAACCAAGAGGAATGGTCACTTCTATGATGGCTAGACAAGGGTCCGTGGGATGTCCGAAATTAGGCATCTACAATACCTACCGGGCATGTGTGCTCATTCTCTACTTTTCTAATCTTTTTCAAGAAATTCTAGCAGGTCGGATTCATGTTATTCAAGTGATGGATCCGAGAGTGATTAAAGAAGGTGCGGAGCCTTAGATTGTCATTAGTGATAGTCAAGAGTCAATTATGTAATTTCCTATTGTATTGAGTCCAATTAGTCAATGAGTCAACATCATGTACTAGACTATTATTATCAATAAAAGTTAGATTTTTGATCAATCATTATGTCTATTCATCTTATGTGTGAATGATTTGCGCTCTGATTATATTGCTACCTTGAGGTGTACTACCCGACTGTCTGCGTTCCCAAATATCTTCCGCTATACGTAAATCTCGGGGCATGACACTTGTGCTGATGCTTTGTCATACTATGCTGCATCGATGCACCACTTGATGCGTCGATCTGTCTACATCAGTACCATGACTGTGACACCTTTTCAATATGTTTAAGATTCAGAGTTCATATCATTGCATCATGATTCATAACTGTCATCATCAAAACCATAGATTCGACAATCTCCCCCTTTTTGATGATGGCAGCTATGAGTCATTAGAACAGCCAATTCTAATTTTAACACTTCCAACCATCAACCATAAAGTGAACACTCATAAAATGAAAACTCATTTTCATTCATTTGATGAATCAACAAAAAAAAGTTTGTTCAATCAGTACAACGACAAAACAAAGCAAAAATTTTATACAAAATGCTATGCATGTCTATGCATGACAATGCAGTAACCAAGACTCTATTGATTTTCACAAAAGTTTCTTTGACATTTATCTTGGCTATCCTGACACCTTCCACTGACTTTCATCATCTTGATACCCATCTCTCCCCCTTTGCCATCAGCAAAAAATGAGGGGTTCTGAGGAATCATTCCTACTTATCACTCCCCATATTGTCATCGGTCTGAGTAGACACATTTTGAGTTGTAGGAGCATGTTAAAGAAGTGCAACATTCTGAATTGAAGCCCTTAATTCTTCAGCATTTTGATTGATCTTCTGAGCAACTGATCTAAGATTTCTGTCTGTTGAGAAATGACGCTCAAGTAGTGCTTCATGAAATAGGTCAATCTTGTCACTAAGCACAACTTTTTGAGTATAGATCATATTAGCAATATGGGTTAGCTGAGCATCATGCTGAGTTGCTAGAACTGGGAGTGGAGAGGCTGTTGCTGGATCTACATCAGGATACCACCCGTCTTCTTGATCTTCAGGAGTCGGCTGTGGGTAGTGATCCTTAAACACATTGACCATATATGTTATGTCATTTGTGATCATCTGCAATTTGTCTGTCATGTGATCATAGTTTCTTACTAGACAAGCATGCTGTCCTTTGGTTTCATGGAAATACTGTACAGCCATGGTCAGTTTGTCATTATGTTCGTTAAATTTGTCAGTCATTCTACAAATTTGATTTCCAGCAAGTTATAGGACTCCTTGTATATCTTGAACTAATCTGTTGAAGTTTCAGTCAGTCTGTTTATTTTCTCTCTGGATTCCAGCAATTCGACTGTTCATTTCCATCCTTAGATGAATTAATTCATGCTCAAATTTATTCGGCATATCCTTCATCCCAGAGTTGACTTCCATTTTTAGCTGAGTCATCTGATTCTCAAAATGATTTGACTGTTCTTTTATAGCAGAATGTATTAACCCAAATTGGGCTGTCATGAAACCATAAAGCATGCCAGTCTCTTGAGCAGACAAGCTGGATGCTCGAGAAGGTTGAGGGTCAGGTGTTTCCATTTGAACTTCAGGAGGAATATGTTGTTCTTGATGATCAGGAGATGCTTGAGGTAGAACACTTGGTGATCGGGCACCTAGCTTTTGTTGGTGTGCTGGAGAGGAGTGTGGTGCCTCAATCTGTAGGTGCACCCTCAAAATCTGCATGCCTGAATCTCATGTTCTTCATTTTGTTGATCAAAGTTCTGATCCTGCTGTTGTGGTTGTTGTGGCACTCGCTGCTGCTGCTATTCTGGCTGATGTTGCTGTTCTAGAGGATCAATACAATGAGGTGCATGGCGTTCAGGTACCAGCCTCTGGAATCTTTTTCCTATCTTTTTGAATTTCATGAATTTTTCAACAAAATTCATTGTGTACAAAATGTACATAGGAATCTCTTTGAATTTGTCATTTTCCAATAGAATCTTCATCCTTTTAAATACCGCAGTCAGCTGAGCTACATAAGGTAAGTGTCTGCCCTTATTTTTGTAGTATCCAATTATTTGAATCATCCGGTTAGGCAACTAGACCTTGATGTTCTTGAACATACAATAAAAGAGAAATATATGGGATTCTATCAGTCTACCCCTCCCACCACCTTGTGGGGTTATGATAGCTGTAAAGATATGGTGAAGCAACCTCTGTAGGGGTGGAAATCTATTGGTGTTGAAGCTAGTCAGGTATATATGTTTGATTTCCTGAGGGTTGCTGGGTAGACCAGTCATGATAGAATAAGCCTCATGAGCACTATAAGTAAACTTGTTTTCTACAGCTCCATCCATTGGAATTCTTAGAGATTTATGTAGCAAACTTCTGTTGATCTCAAATTCAATTCCCTTAATAGTTGTCCATAACCTGGGAATACTGGCATCATGTTTCAAATTCTCATAGAATTGGGTCACCAATCCAGGATAATAAGTCCTATGTTTGCTGACAAATTTCATCCATCCTTGAAATTCTATCATATCCACTAGTTTAGGAAAACCTTCAAGTAGTTGGTGGTCATGAGCATCAATGTACCTTGGAAACAGGATTCGTACTGAATCACCTAAAGTAACTTCAACATGTTCAGCCTTTTGTCTGATAGGGCATTCCTTTCTAGCTCTCTGGGTAGTTTTCCTTTTTCTCCTAAATATTTTGTTGCGTGCTCTTTCTGTTTCGATGACCCTCTATATTGCAGAAGATTACAACCACTGGCGGACGCATCTTGGTCATGTGAATGCTTGGTCGGAGGCTCCTTGCGTTTGGATCTAGCAGCTTCCGGCCGTTTCTCTATGACTGGTTTCTTTCCCTTGTTCCTTGTAGCGGGCAGAGACATGGTAGCAGAAGAGAGGTAGAGAGGGAATATGTGTGGAGATAGGATTGGGAAGAGAAAGTAGGATTGGAATGTTTTAGACAGGTTCCCTACGATGAGGAGATGGAGAGGAAACTTCTGGTCCGTCGAGGGACAACAGTGATGCTCAGACTTAGAGCTTCCGAAGAGTTACGAAAACTAAAGGAGGGTGAAGAGAACGAAGTAAAAGCGTGAGATATTATTCAATGTAGTGAATCTGATATATTTACCAATCTCCAGGGAAAATTACCAAATTGCCCTTTCTTAAGAAATGACTTTAAAAACTCCTACAACATGTGATGCTTTAGGGCTTATACGATTAAATCAAAAACAACCACCCTGGACTCACCCTTAATGCAAATGCAATAGATGAAAAATATTTATCTTAAGAAACATGCCTTGCCTAAATCTTTCACATGTACTCATGATTTTTAGCTTACAACTCTGGGAAGAATCTAACATATATTGAATATAACGACATCGAGAGTTCATGTAAGTTCTAGAGTCAACCATTTTAATAAATGACAATTTTGAGCAATCTGGTATAGTCAACGCTTTTTGACTCAAGGAATCACGTTGTTTACACGCCAGAGTCCCTGGTTGCTCAGTGTGACTAACCTTCATGCCTCTTTTTGAGCAGAGATAGCAATCTTCATCATGACATGGTCTGTAGAATTTCATTGATGCAGAGTTTCAGTTTCTCCGAAAGTCACACTACCAAAAAAAGCGGGAGTTCAGACGGATTTTTCAGACGGAATCTGGTCCGTTTGAATATCCGTCATAAATTTCGACGATCTTCTGTATTTCAGACAAATTAGAATCCATCAGAATATCTGTCATAATTTCAGATGGCTATTCCGACGGAAATTAATCCGTCTGAAATACAGACTACATTTCCGACGGAAAATAATTCCGTCTGAATCCGTCGAAAATGTCCCCCAAATAACCCGATACGGAACCCTCTCCCTCCCACTCAGTCACACACTCACTCTATCTTTCCACTCTCTCCCTGCCGACGAGACCCCATCGGAGCTCACCTTCGTCGCCGTCCCCGCCGGAGTCGTGGTAGCTCGTCGTCCCCGTCGGGCGCCCCTCCTCCCCCATTCTGGTGGCATCCTTCCTGTCACCGCCTGAGCTCGTCGTCGCCGCCAGTACATCACCATCGTCGTGGGTACATCACCATCCTGGACACGGTCTTCGCCATCGCCACCCTCGTCGGTCCTCGCCGTCCCTCGCCATCTTCTCCGATCCGGTAAGCCCCCTCCCTCTCCCTCTCCCCATTCCCCACCGGTGCCATTGTCTTTTTGTTTTTATTTTTGGAGGTTGGGAATCATCCGAGAGGGGTTCCGAATGGGGGGTTCCGGTGGGTTGGGGGGCGGGGGAGGTTGGGCTGGGAGGGACGGGCCAGCAGGGGGGAAGGGGGAGGTCGTCGACAGTGGGAGGGGAGGGGGGTTTCAGGGACGGTGAGGGGGGGGGGAGGGGGCGGAAGAATCAGATCGGTGGGAGGGGAGGGGGGTTTCTGGGACTGTGGGGGGGGAGGGAGAGCTCGTTGGTGGTAGGGGGTTCAGGGAGGGTGGGGGGGATGTCGGAGATGGGAGGGGGGTTCAGGGAGGTCGGAGGGGGAGCTCGGAGGTGGGAGGGGGGTTCACAGAGGGGGTGGGGGGGAGGGGGGGTCGCCGATGGGAGGGGGGTTCAGGGATGTCGTCAGAGGGTCCAGGGGTGGGGGGGAGGGGGGGAGCAGCAAGAGGTGGTCGCTAGGGGGAGGGGGGAGGGGCCAGTAGGAGGTCTGGGATGGATTAATTAATTATTTTTTTATTTAATATATTTTGTATTCATTGAAGGATAATCGGTCGAGATGAAGGGAATGAGAGATCGAAGATTCTTTTACAAATAAACAGTAAGTAAAAATTTAATTTCAGACAGATATGTGTTGTTTCATTTTTTTTTAATTTATGTAATCGTATTTAGATTATTGGCAGGATGTCTTATTTTTTTGGATGAATACTTTTTTTAAAGCAAAACATCCCTTGTGGATTTAAAATAACCTATTGTCCTTCAATAGAGACTCCTCATCACACCAATCTCCATTGTCAGTTTTGATTTTGTCAATGGTCATTCTAGCTCTCCTTTGTTTCACTCGAAGATGATAGAACTTTGTGTTTCAGTCCCCTAACTGCAGCCAGTTAGCTTTGGCTTTCTGCCCCCAGAAAATTTCTTCAAGGTGAAGGCATCTTCTAAGTGCAGCTTGTGCAATTTGGAGAGATACCCTGTTTCCTTTGTTGGGTCCCGTAGTGCAAGAATGTGGATCTAGAGGGGGGGTGAATAGATCCTCCTACTAAAAACAATGTCCAATTAAAAACGCAACTAGCACACAGCGGAATATACAAGATTGATAGGATTGAGGAAATTAATCTAAACAAGTTTAAACTAGATTCACTCAATCTTACCGAGCTCACACGTTTGCACAAACAGATAGGATAGTGAACACACAATCACAAGAAACAAACCACAAGACACGGGGATTTTTAAGGTGGTTCGGGACCACGACGGGCTCCCTACGTCCACCCCTCACCAAACCGGTGAGGCTTCACTACACGCTACAAAATGTAGCAACACGGGGACGAACCCCAACACACACACGCTGCTTCCGCAGCAATCCACACACGAGGCCTTGCCTCAAACTACTGCCACAGCAGCACACACACACACACACTCTCACACACACATAGTTGGGGAACACACCCCACACAAAAACCTCACACGGAGACACAGCTCCGTCAACACACACGTAGGACAATGCCTACACAATCACACGGGATTTAACTCTTAACCACACACGCGGATATACTCCACACAATCAGCACACATATATCAACACACACACTCGGAGACCCCCTTCTCCGAACGCCCACACAAGGTATTATCTCAAATGTATATGAATCAAAACATATATATGCTATGACCTCCCAGCAAACTCTATATATGAAAACTAGAAAGATGCATTAAGTATCAGGCTCCCCCTTCTTCATCAAAATCTGATTCTCCTTGGCTCATTGACGGATGATCATCATCTTCTTCCTCTCCTCGTGCTACTCCTCTTTTCCTTCAAATGCTAGCTTCAATCAAACCTCATTCATTAGAAAAATGATTAGCCTCATAAACTTCTCTACTCTCATCCTTGTGGTCGCACTCCTCCTTCTTCTTCCACAAGAGAAAGGAAGGCATTAGTTCATCTTGTTGCTTAGGATGAAAACGTAGTACTAATAAGAGGGCAATCAATAGATGAACAAATGAACATATATATATATATATATATTGCACCTCTTAGATAATCATTCAAGACCTTGAGCAATCTCAAACAAAAAACACAGAAGTGAAAGATCAAGATAACTCCCTCAGATTTTCGATGAAAAGCTTCTGCAGGATGAGGAACCGTTCTTGAAGAAAGATGATCGATTCTTGCATGGATGATGCTTGTATCTTGATTCTCCACGTTGCTTCCAGTAGAGGATCGATTAGGGACTTGAATCCACGTTCTTTCCTTCACATACAAGCTCTCAACAGCGTGGAAGAAGCCCTTGGAGCAGCTGCTACGTCCCTGCACTCACAAGTGTTAGAACAAGAAGGGGAACCTTCAAAAATGACCTCTCCAATTAGGTTTTCGACCCAAAGAGATGGTTTTATACTTATAGAATGGTCAAGGAACACTCCAGGGACAAGATCCACGAATTAGGGAGTGATATAGGCCAGTTGGAATTGAAAGGTTGGACTTTCGAAACAAGGGCAAGAAAGTCGTCTTTGACGGCTCCGCACAGGTGTCGACACCTGGTGTCGACACCTGGTGCCCAAGTGTTAACAAATGCCAAAAATCGAGTGCTGGACACTGGGTGTCGACACCTGGTGTCGACTCCTGGTGTCGACACTGGTTTGCTGGGCTGCTGCTAGAGGCCTGACAGAATTGCTAATTTTCAGGTGTCGACTCCTGGTGTCGACTCCTGGTGTCGACTCTTGCACCTACAAAGAAACAAGAGACCCATTAAGCTAAAAATGAAAGCTCCAACTTCACCGTGAGTTATGGGATGATGAAAGAAGGTTGTGAGGAGTTCTTCCAACCTACAAAACACATAGAGAGATTAGCTTTGCTTCAATGTTAATCTCACAAATCAACCCATTTCATTTCACCTTCTCTGATAGATTCATGATGACTCGTGAAAGTATAATCAAGTGGGATCTAATCCAAGATTGTTTCCATTGCTCATTCAAGAAGAAAATGATGAGATATATTACATAACAAACACATATTAGTATTTACCTCATCATTTTACCTGAATGCACCATTGATCCTCAATGCCTTGTTTATTGGTTGAATTGTCCATACACAGAGTCATGAGGTTCCAAATATGATTCACCATTGCATGATTGAATAAGTTTGGAATTAAAGAGTAAGGAGCAAAGCCACACAAAGCAATGTTGAGTCACATTCAATTTGATCATCATCAAACTCATCAATCCACACATCATGTATTTGCATCTCAATCAATCATTTAGCATTACCATGCATAGCATGAGGCTCAATATGACATTTATCCAAGCATGTTTTTCACAAAGACTTTCTCATTGAATACACTCATTAAATACAGAGCAATCTCACCAAGTGTAGATACAATGTACATGTAATGTGTTAACCTCAATGCACGTATGAGCCTTATAGAAGAATACATGAAGAACATTCACGCACAAGGCCAAGCAACAAGGGCATTTTGTAATCATCAAAATCACATACACAACAATCTCCCCCATTTTGATGATGATAAAATATCATGCTATAATGCTCTCTCCCCCTTTGACATAATCAGAAATGGGGAGCACGATGGGAAATCCTAAATGGCAGCTATGCAGGAACGAATGACAAAACTGTTGGATACCAATTGTTGAAAGATGGAAGATGGAATGCAAATGTGGACAATATGGTCATGTAGAATGCAAGATGAAATGCGAATGCTCACAAGTGGCAGCAATTGGAACTACTCAGCAAGAGGACAAAAGGATACCAATGATGCTCTCTCCCCCTTTGATATTGACACACAAGATGATTGACTTTGATTTTCAAATTTTCTTGTGAGATGCATGAAACAGGATGTATAAAACTGATGAGACATGAAATGCATACAATGTAATCAATCAGATTTGTAAATATACCAATTATTTTTCCTTTTGTTTTATGTATGCATGAACTAATCTCACAACATGAAATGCATGTATAGGCACTATGGACATGCTTAATGCCTGGAAAATGATGCATTATGATTGATCACATGCAAATAGATATATATACATGCAACATAATGCCTCCATCTTATTTAGAGTGAAGAGATAGGTGTACGAAAAGTGCAAGTGAGTCATTAAGATCCGAATGCTCATGATTATATCTAGGAGATTTTGCATATAAATAGGAGAAGACATACGGCAGGTCATGCAATTAATCAAATTTTCAGAATACATATCAAATCAAATTACCATGTGTAAGTGACTAACATGAGTATGAATTTTAGCCATATGGATAACCAGATTTTCAAGTAAACATAATGGTAAGTGAACAAACTACATTTCAATTTAGAGAACAGCGTATTGGAGACTTCGCTCTACCTCAAGCAAACATATCATCAGAAATTTGCATACTGACAATCTGAATTTTTCTAAGAAGGATCAGGTTCAATTGATCCCTTTTTACGCGAGGAGACACATGGAGCGCATACCAGAATCCCCGGTTACTCAGAATACTGAACCTTGTCACCTCATTTGAACAGAGATACTGTAGTCAACTCTTTTCAGAATGAACCACATCACGTCTCAGGTGACATGTGTCCAGTTTACTCAATGAGACTTAGCATTGCTCTGCCTTTCATTTCAGCCATCTTTTATATGTGGAGGCAGGCAGCTTTTTCTTCAACTGTCTCATATCATCCATGTAGCAAGTTGAATTACTTTAGAGTGTTGAAATGAAATTCCTATATCCTTATAAATAACACTCAATTTCACATTAAAGTGCATGAAGTGTACGAATTTGATTTAACATGTATGGAGAAAATTTAACTTAAAACAGGATAGTGTAGCTCCCCCTATGTAAATGCAATAAGCATGAAATGCTCCCCCTGAGAGTTTGACATGAAGCACACTTGTTAAGACTCAAATGCAACATTATTTAACAATGAAGTATTCGGTCGTAGAAATTTCAAAGGAAGGGGTTGAATAGCATATAATAACATGCAAGCATACAATGGAGATATGCATATATGCAGTGCAGAATGTGAAGATATGCAATTCCAATTCTGAATGATACCAATGTTGGCTCCCAAGATATAATGTTGGGTCCCGAAAGATAAGATACCATAGTTGGAAGAATTCAGTTTTGGCATTTATCCAACATGGAATGTTCAAAATGATGCATTTCAAAATATGCACTATATGTATGCTGAAAATGTCAACCATACAACAAGACACACGATGAGCTTCATCTTCCAAAAGCACTATGTGAATGATATGCAAAGAATGATATGCAAGTATGCAATGTGATGCAAGATTTCAGATTTCACACGACACTCTATATGCACCTAATGCAACTAATGCATGACACGCATTACCATTTGTTCAAATGTGAGGACACTATTTTATTCTGAAATGAGAATTCAGAAAATTCATTCAAAGTATCAAAGACATCACATGTGAGCTTTTCTTGAAAACAGTTGTGCTTTTATCCAAAAAGATGAGTGGCACATTGGTACAGACCATGGAACATTGATCAAGCTCAATCCTCAAAATGTTCAGCCACGGAACAACATTATCATACTGAGAGAATGGAAAAACATCATTTTCAAAGTTTTCAGCATGCAAAACTCCCCCATAATCAATGCATGATTTCAAAAAATTCATTTAAGTTTGATGCCATATGCATAGATGATTTATGGTACCGGGCGGAGACATATTCTCACGCATGGTGATAGCTTTCAGACAGGCTTGACCTGCCCTTCCACATGTCACCATTTTATATACCATGTAATCATTGAAATGAAGATCAGAAATATATAATGCATTCCCATATGACATGGGGGGTATTTCCACATAGTCAAAATTCAACATTCAATTTCCAAACACTTTGTTTTCTCACCTTTGCCTTGTGTTACCTTTGTTAACATCTTCAAATTCTTAGTTTCATTCCGCTTGTTGTCTTCTTCATCAACAAGCTCC